>CM057970.1:31948640-33186048 GCA_030142095.1 Rubus idaeus
GATAAACTTTGGTCTTAATTTTCTTTAGAAAAGAGGTTATATGGAGGTGCAGACTCCATTTGTCATGAGAAAAGATATCATGGCACAATGTGCTCAATTACAAGAATTTGATGAAGTACTTTATAAGGTAACCAGACACTTTTTGTGAATTTCAGTTCAGTTCTGATTTATTTTTTTATGGGATTTACTTTTGCATGTGAAGTTATATTTTTACAAAAATTGTAAATGACTTGATCCATTATTCCAACCAGTTTCTACTGCTTAATTTGAGCATGACAACAATTTAGTTGGTTTCCTACAGGTAACAGGTGAAGGAGACATCAAATATATCATTGCCACCGCTGAACAGCCACTTTGTGCATATCATATAAATGAGTCGATCGATCCATCCCGGTTACCCATGCCATAAGGTTGTAGCATTGAAAAATGGTCTGAGGATTTCTTATTTTCAGATATGCTGGATATTCATATTGCTTCCGCACAGAAGCTGGCTCGCATGGTAGAGATACTTTGGGTATATTTAGAGTCCATCAGTTTACAAAGGTTGAACAGTTTTGCATTACAAGCCCCTTTGGCAATGACTCTTGGTAAATGCATGAGGAAATGATCAGAAACTCGGAGTTTTATAAAATGGTATCATATTTTTCTCCGCAACAATGTCTCAATCTCTTCCATATCTTCGAAAGTTTCATCGACTCTGGATATTAGTGTTTAGTGACAAGATGGCATTTGTATTCCATTTCCCATTGAAAAGTTTACATTGATTCTACTTCTAGGCTTGAAAAGTATGTGATGCACAATTGTATCTATAAGTTGAGTTGTCTCACCATCTGCCCTCACTTCCTATAAAAAGGAAGGTGGATTGTGTTCATGTATCCAAGTAATGTTAAAGTGCATTTACAGTTCAGTGGTCTCATTTTCTGATCGAATGATTTATTTGAATTTTGGGTTTTTCAGCTAAACCTCCCCTATCGTGTTGTGGCAATCGTTTCTGGTGCTTTGAATGATTCCGCAGCAAAGAAGTATGATCTAGAAGGATGGTTTCGTGCATCTGAGACATACAGAGAAGTTGTCTCACGTTCAAACTGTACTGAGACTACTGACTACCAGTCAAGACAATTCGGAATTCGATATGGGAAAGAGGTATATTTAAATTGACATTCTTACACAGTTACACATTACCTCTTTACTCATCAGCTTGGTTCTATTTAGCTGAAAGATTCTTTACGTGTGCAATTTAGTTCGATAAACGAAGTTTTTGTATGACGAAGTCTGATTGTGTTCCCTTTGTGCAGCGATCTGAGTACGTTCACCTACTGAACTCCACTCTTACAGCTAGCTGCATTCTTGAGAACTACAGGAGGGAAGATGCTGTTGAGATACCGGAAGCTTTACAAGCTTTAATGGGCGGGAAGAGAGCTTTCTACCTTTCAAGAACAAACTGGCTCCTGAAGAGGGAAACAATCCAAACAGTAGTGACATGATATCATTATTCTCAAGGAAGCTTTTAGAAATGTGGGATTTGCGTTTCTTGACGTTGAAGTAACTTTTAAAAGCTCTTTTAGAGTACTTTCCGTTGGTCCAAAACCTTAATCCGTCCAACTATCAAAACCGATATATGAATCACATACATGATACATAGACAATTGTCTTTTCAAGTCAAGACAATTTTACTGTCGACATGATGTGCACATGAGATTTTACCACCATAAAATGTGAAAGAAGAAACATTATGCTGCTTATCCCCATGGTTGATAAAAATGTTACGAGTAACATATGAATCACTTCTCACCCAGGAACAAATCGTGGTTTCTAGTCATTAAATCCTTAATCATCCATTTTTGTTATTATCAAGGCAATTTTGCTTGGCCAAAAATGAAGATAATGAGTGGCTTATAATAGGGTCATGAATGATAAATACATACTTCAATCAGAGTAGAATATGATGGAAGTTGCAGACAGATTTGATGAGAAACAAGCAACAGCATTGTAATGAGTAAGTATTCTACTCCAGGTACTTGGTTACTTCTACATTCTACTTTCAAAGAATTTGAAAGAACCAGATGTTCAAAACCTTTGCAATATTGACATTACTTGTCATTTACCTTGAATCTTACAATAAGGTTTGGATAATTCAGTCTCCAAACACATGGGGTGTAAATCCAATAAAGAAAGAGTTTGAAAGGGCCTAATATTAATTAAAGGAAGCTTTGATATTGCAAAGCTTAAGAAAGATCAATTGACAAAAATATGTTAAATCTGCCTTTATTAAGAAAAGAGAAGAGGCCATCATCATATGCAGAGTCCTTAAAGGTTAGAGTGCTACTGGGACGCGAAGCCCATCATAGCTCAATTGTGCATCAAGACCCTCTGTCTCCTTCAACTTCTTAAGATGAGCATTCACCTTCTCATGATCCATCAGATGCATCATACCTTCATCAGTGCAAAACCAGGAAATGAAGCAGTAAATTCTTCGGTGGTTATAATAAACCAGTGAAACAATTGGTCTCGGCAGATTTCTATTATAAGAAATCCACTGATGTATCAAAATATAGAGCAGCGCTACGCTACAAAAGGAGGTTGAGACATACCAGTAAACAATGTTCTCTTAGGTCGGATTTTCCGTACTTCCTCTAAAGCCTGAAACGAAAGTAGATGAAATTGAAATTCTATAAAAGATGAAGTATTACAAGAAGGCCTGAAATATTTTACCCTTGGAAGTCCAAAATGTGTTGAAGAACTCCGATCTGGCCGTAGAGCATCCTGAGGAAATCATTCGACATATCAGCCTGGTTAGAAGAGAATAGTTGTCGTGTGTTTCTTAAGAGTATCTAGAAGGAATGTGAGGGTGCATGTCTGGGAAAAGAGAGGGGGAGGCACCATAATCAGGAGTTCACAGTCTCTCAGAAGTGGATAGGTTTCTTCAGGTATTTCACTAACGTCACTGTGAATGTAAGAAAATCATTAGCAATTTAGCTCTTATGATGGAACTACATAAAAGGTAAGTGTACATGCATAACAACTGTCAGAGACCTGGCTGTGAAGGAATAGAAGCATTACCTAATATAACAAATATTACCAAAACGATATCCAAAGGAACGATAACCATGACCATGCCACACAGGTAAAGGGGTAAACTGAAAGACAAAAAGTTAAAAGAACAAACTGGTATGAGTTCCACGCCATACATTAGATCCATTATGTGAAGTGTCAATGGCCCAAATACCATCAACATATATTTTCTTGTTAAAACTGTACTGCTTTCTACATTAGATCAATATTTACCTAGTTTCACTTATCTTACATGCCCATCTAAATTCAATTTACATGATAGCTACATATCCCAATGCGTACAGGTAACAAAACTGAAAGCATGCTTTAAAAAAACTCTGATTCAATACAAAACAAACCAATATTTATCCTACCTTCAAATCATGCACAGAAAATGGATCCTCATGTATAATTTTGAATTGCAACTCTGAGACAGCAGCACCAGGTTGGACCACACTTGTGTCAACCAAATAATAATGAGTCTTCTTCATCACCTGTGTAAATTCTTTTACTATCATGCAAATGTTGTATGAACAGGTAAAGCTAAAGTGATTTAATCAAGTTTTAAAATACATGGTCATTAAACAATAAGTTACTCAATTCAATGCAAGAAAGAGATGTTTGGACCTCAAAATCACGCTCAGGCACATAAATTGGAATGTGGGATTGAACATTGTTTGTCCAATCACGAAGATCATCCAGACCTGGGGACAAATAAAATGGAGTCATCATTGATGTTTAATATAAAGCATGAAAGAGAGGAAACAGGAACAAAAGAGAAGTGAGAAAAATCCATAGCATCATCATAAGCTTATTAATCATTTAGAAAATAGCATCAGAAAGTGTTCATGACAGAGACCTCCAATTGCATCAGCATGAGAATGAGTAATAATAACCGCATCAAGTGTTCTTATCCTGACAGAAACACAACTAGTTACAAAAAGTAAAATACCAGACAATAGACACACATATCATAATGGAAGCTGCAGGAGCATCACCAAATTAAATGCAAATCTTTGAAACAGAGTGACCCTTTTGGAAAGAGCAACTTAACGAAAACTAAGCTTTGCCACTTTAACAGTCCAAAAAGGACACCTCAACATATACCAAAATTTGATATCTAACTCTTGTGGCGTGTAGAAAATCCGAAACTGCACAATAAGGGGTGGACCTACATAACGTATTGTGCATAATCTAGGACACGCGAGAGTAATTTTAAAGTACCAGAGCACCAAATGTTTCAAACACCACTAGAAATGATCAACTTCGAAGCCAATGTGTCATCAAAATCAATCACCTGTATCAATATCACCCTTAATATGAAACAAAGTTGTAGTACCCCCTTTCCCTTAGAGTGCTAGCCATCCCCATTCTGTTCAATAATTGCTAAAACTCCAAAAACTATTAAAAGTCTATGTTGTTGCAGCTACTCATATACCTCAGTCATTAACATGAGAGACTATTTAATATCTTTGATTTTTATGGCACAGAAACATGAGAAAATGAGACAATAACTAACCCATAAGCAGGAAACCATTTGAGAGCACTGTGATAGAAAAATCTGCAAAACAGAAATAGAAATGCAAAAGATCAAGTCTTATGTAACCTTTTCTTCCTGATCTGAAAGGTTTAAGTAATGCGTAAGAATAGTTCTTGTTGTATCTTTATAGGTAACAAGGAAAAAGGAAAAAAAATAAGAAGCAATACCAAATGTCTTTATAGGTAACAATGAAAAAGAAAAAAAAACAGCAATATCAATGGAAAGTTGGAAACCATAGAATCCTTTCTATCACTTCTGTCATATTATGTAATAAAATGATTACCATTACTACAACTGTAGCTATCATTTTCAGAATTGTTATTCATGTATTATCCCATCCCTAAGGTCTCCCAGATGGAAAACGCCCATCAACCCAGATCATAAGCCTTTCTATATGATTGATGTATCTGTGCCTCATGGAGAGGCAGCTAGAACCACTTTGCAAGGCCTGTGGTGCTGAATATATCCCGACAACATGAATTCCTGGATAACACTCCCCTGCATCATCTTATCTTGAACTCTTATAAATATATACTCTATTGTCCCTTTACCACATATGAGAAGCAAATCGTGAATTATCTACCAGAACCAGCAATGGGACTCGGCATATTCATTCGGTTGACAAAAGTCTTAGTTTTTGCAATTCTTTAATTTTAAACTACGCATAGACCTTACCAAGATATTTGCTAAAGAACTGCAGATTCAATATTTTCAGCTTGGCCAACCAAATACTTGGTTTTTACGAGACAGGGAGAAAAAAATACATCCTTAAAGTAACATAGACTATTGAAATTACAGTTCACTTACTTTCCAGCATCAATAAGAATGTTAGAACTTCCAGAGGATCTAGGATGACGTACAAGAATGCTTGTGTTGAGTCTCCTATTTTTATTACCCGGTTCCACAGCTTTTAAACAAACCTGCAAAAACCAAAAAGCATTCATTTCTTTAATAATTCGGATCTGTTATGGTCAGAACTAAATCAAGATAAATTTAGGATATGACATGCCAATATTATCAAGCACAGAGGTTCTATAACTATACTTCGCATGACTTCAAAGGATTTGTCAGGCAGCTCACTCGTGGAATTCCTTCGCTTGTTCCTGTACCTATAAATATGACTTCTGATTGCTCAGATGATAACTGTGAACCGGCATCTGTGGTTGCTGAACCTGTCATTCATCGAAAAATCACTACAGAACTCATCTAAATCCACAAGCAGTTGCTTATATAATCTACAAATGGAGACCATTAACGATTTTTTGAAGTAACAACAAAACAATTACCATTTTCGGATTGTTTTGCTCCAACTGCACAAAGCCTAAGCTACTTTCTTATGAAATGCAAAATCTTGCATATATAAAACTAGAAGATATAAACCCCTATTGATCAAATTTGTTTCCTTTCATTGAATGATTCATCAATGCATGTACATACCATTGCATAAAGAATTTCAATTTCCAGCACAAACACAAGTTACAGAAAAACAACAGAAATTTGGAGCCAAAATCAGTGCATAGAAAGTATTACAAAACAAGAACACTCCAATCTACACATACAATAGAGTTATAGAGCAAAGGGAAGTGAAAGATAAACGCACAATACACATAAAAAAAAACCCAGAAAATTGGGAAGAATAAAAAGAAGCATCCATTTGACTATAAACAATACGCTGAAAACGAAAACACGAAGCATTGCAAAGCAATATTAAGAAAGTAATGAAGCATGGCGGCGCTTACTAGATTGAAGGTAAGCCTTGAACATTCGTCTAAAGGACAGTAACCCATTTTTGGGAGCTGCGACTGGCGAGTATAGTTGGCGGTTATAAGTAGCGAAAGAACTCAAAGAAGGAGAAGGGCGAATGGTGCCCAGAAATTGAACCATTTGACGAAAAGCTATATTGTAAATGAATGGTGAAAAGATGTACGCTTTTACAAATCAGAAATGAAAATCTGAAAAGGGTCCCTCTTGGCTTCTTCTTCACAAGTATACTGGTGAGTGGTGGTAGCCAAAAGAATCCAATGGTCAATGGTGGTAGATGGGTGTTTCGGTTGGAGTAAGAGAATATTACAAACGACTACAAGCAACCCACCCGACCAATGACCCGAGCTACGTTAGACGAGAGAGAGTCCCACATTGTTTTGGACAAAAAAAAAATGATAGCTTGAACAAGATAAAAAAAATAAAAAATAAAAAATTAGAAAAGAAGAGGTTTCGACAAATGTTTAGAGGATCTCTTTAACCCAATGAAATTATATCCGACATTATTTTGGACAAATGAAGGATAGTTTCAACAAAGTATAAAAATTTAAAAATAAAAAAATTAGAAAGAAGAATTGCCGAAGAAACATCCGTCGGCCAAAGTGGCTATGCTATATTTTTTTTATAGGTGCTTTTATTGCCAAATATATTTTTTTTGAGAAGGGGAAGAGGCTCCAAAGTTTGAGAAATGTGAAGAGAGTGATACTCGAACTCGAGTATGTGTTGGGCAGGCCTCTGTCTTAGTCCAACTAGTCTACACCCTAGTGCACAAAACTTGAACTTAGAGCCATGATTCCAATTGTTGTTTTTTTTACTCATAAACACACACACACACACACACACACACACACACACACGTATCTTAGGAGAGTCGAATACAAGATCTCTTTTGAGACAAATTTGGTGCCAAACCACTGCACCAACCACATTGGATAGAAGATTTAACAAAAATGAAAATCAGAAAATTGGGAAAAGAAGATTTAACTTTTGTTGCTTAATATTATTTCTTTCTTTCTCAATTAAAGTATTTGAATTTAAAATAAAAATAATTAGAAAGGAACAAATTTAACCCAATGATCGAAATCATATCCCACATTGTTTTGTACAAAGGAATGATAGGTTGAAAAAAAGTAAAAAAATTAAATAAAACAAATTTAAATAAAAAAATTTAAGTCATATCCTCTAGTAATCACATTCGTCGGCAATAGTTGTTTTACTATATGATTTCTTTCTAGAGTGTTGATAGATCCTCTCTAAGTTCTAAATGAAATTTGTAAATGACTTTGGGCATTGAAATTTTTTTGTGGAGCATGACAAAACATACAAAAATACATGCGCCATAGCATACAGATTCCATGAAAATGAAACATTTTCAAATTTTAACGAATCTTTGTCCGGGTCCTTAGAGGATCTCTTTAACCCAATTAATGGAATCATATGTATCCTACATTGTTTTGGACAAATGAAAGATAGCTTAAACATAGTAAAAAAAAAATTAGGAAAGAAGATTCTTCGGCCAAAGTGGCTATACTATATTTTTTTATAGGTCTTTCGTTACTAAATATTATTTCTTTCTCTAGTGTTAATATTCTAAATGAAATTTTTAAATGACTTTGGGCCATAAAATTTTGGTGGAACATGCCGAAACAGCCAAAAATACTTGTATAGGCTTATAGCCTACGGATTCTAATAAAAATAACACATTTCTCAAATTTTAAAGAATCTTTGCCCTAGTTTTTAGAGGATCTATTTAACCCAATAGAATCATATCCCACATTCTTTTGGACAAAGGAATGATAGCTTGAACAAAGAAAAAATATTTAAAAATTAGGAAAGAAGAATGGCAGACGAATGTTTCGTCGACACCAGTTGCTCAACTATATTTTTTATAGTTCTTTTGTTACTAAATAATATTACTTTCTCGAGTGTTGATAATTTGTAAATGACTGGACTGTGAAATAATTTTTTTGGTGGAGCATGCCGAAACAGCCAAAAATACATGTGCTATAGCCTACAAAATTTGATGAAAATGACACATACTAAAATTTTAAAGAATCTTTTTCCGGATGCTTAAATGATCTCTTTAACCCAATAGAATCATATCTCACATGCACGTACTGTTTTGGAGAAAGGAATGATAGGTTGAACAAAGTAAAAAAATTAAAAAATAATAATAAGAAAGAAGCATTGCTGATGAATGTTTCGGCGGCAATAGTTGTTTTACTATATTTTTTTATGGTTCTTTTGTTACTAAATATCATTTTTTTCTAGAGTGTTGTTAGATCCTCTCTATGTTCTAAATCAAATTTGTAAATGACTTAGGCCTTGAAATGTATTTTTTTGGTGGAGAATACTGAAATGGCCAAAAATACTTGTGCATATAGCCTACAAATTCTAATGAAAATGACACATTCTTAAATTTTAAATTTTTTTTGCTCGGGCACTTGGAGGATCTCTTTAACTCATGGAATCATATCCCATGTTGTTTTGGACAAAAGAAGGATAGATTGAACAAAGTAAAAAAAACAATTAAAAAAATTATGAAAGAAGCAATGCCGACGAATGTGTCGTCAGTAAAAGTTGCTTTACTATATTTTTGTTTTTTAGTTTTTGTGTTACTAAATAATATTTCTTTCTCAAGTGTTGGTAGATCCTCTCTAGGTTCTAAATGAAATTTGTAAATAACTTTGGGCCTTGAAATATTCGTTTTGGTGGAGCATGCCGAAAATGGCAAGAAATCCGTATGCTTTAGTCTAGAGAGTCCGATGAAAATGACACATTCTCAAATTTTAACGATTCTTTGCTCGGGTGCTTAGAGGATCTCTTTAACCCAGTAAAATCATATCCCATATTGTTTTGGAGAAAGGTATGATAGGTTGAACAAAGTAAAAGAAAATTTTTTTTAAAAAAAGGAAAGAAGCAGTGCCGATGAAGATTTTGTCGGCAAAATTTGATTTACTATTTTTTTATAATTCTTTTGTCAGTAAATGTTAATTCCTTCTCGAGTGAGTATTGATAGAGTCTCTCTAGGTTCTAAATAAGATTTGTAAATGACTTTGAGCTTTAAAATAATATTTTTTTTAGGGTGGAGCATGCCGAAACAGCCGAAAACACATGTGCTATAGCCTACAAAATCCGATGAAAGTAACACATTCTCAAATTATAAAGAATCTTTGCATGTTCGCTTAGAGGATCTCTTTAACCTAATGAAATTATATTCCACATTTGACTGATTTGAGAGACTTAAGCTTAGTTTGGGATTGCTTTTGGATCTGCTTTTGGGACCAAAAGCACTTCTGCCATTTTTGTGAGGTGTTTGGTAAAACGTCAAAATCCTGCTTTTGTCCCCAAGAAGCTAAATTCAAGAAGCTACAATTTGTAGCTTTTCATTTCTGCTTCTGTGGGAATCAAATGAGAAACACGGAAGGTTTAATGAAACTTACGTACCTACCCAACCTGCCCTCCTCCTTTTCTAAAATTCACTGTTCCTCTCCCCCGTTGCCCCTCTCCCTTTCTCTGCAGATTTTCGTGAAAAGCCATAGATTGTCAAAATCTCAATTCTTAAAACATTGTTCGATTGCCAAAAATGAAGTCCAAAAGGGAAGAATTCGGCGACCCTGTCTGTTCTGGTGGCGTGTCGCGTCGGTGGTCGGAGATCGGCGACTGGAGGAGATAACTTAGATTGACTTTCTCTCTCCTCGAACGTTGGGTTGAGAGAGATGAGAGGGAGATGATGATGGCAGAGAGGAGGAATAGAGTTGTTGTGTTCTCTCTCTTGGCTGTGCGCACGGGAAGAAAAGAGTTTTTTTTTTTCTGTGTTCTGAACTGATGCACCTCTCTCTTATCTCAAGTTCTCAACACGTTTTTGGGTTTGGATGTTTGATGTATATATCATCATTCATCACCAATAAGAGGCCTAATTTATGTTTATGTCAAATTAAATTTTACAACTAATTCTTTATCAAATAAATACATTTCAAAACCATTAATTAAGAATGATCGATGAGTAGGTGATTGAATTTAGGAATCATCGGTTTGTATTTCCTTTTAATTAAAATAATTTCTTTTAATTACAAGTAATTTCAATATTCATGCCCATTTTAGTAATTATATACAACAACAGTACTTTTTTAGGTAAATAACCAATAGATCCATATTTGCACTACATATTTCCCTTCAAGTTTAATAGATTTTAAATAACTCCCACTAAGTTTCAGTTGGACATCTTTCATTCCCAATAAGGACAAAAATATTGGAGAATAATTTTTAGTGACAATTTTGCCCTCAAGCTGATAATAAAGACGCATAACGCATTCGTTCGGTACGATTGGGCACGACAACAATTGAAGCCTTGAAGGTGTGATTGGGGGTTCAGAAGCTCAGAGTTGGGCAGATTTGGCAGCGTGGGGCGCTGCTGTGAATTGGAGTGGTTGTGGAATGGGTGGCCAAGACATATTCGAAGGAGAGAATTCCGAGCGGTGTTTGGCAATGGAATTGATCGAAGTTGCCATTGAATTGGAGATCGGGTTGGGAGTTGGTTGCATCGACAACAATAGCTAGAGCTTAATGGAGGAGCTTGATTGAGGACTGAGACGATGGGTGTTATGGTGATTGTATTGATTGCAGGTTTGGGCTCGGTGGCACTTGAGGTGTGTGGAGGATTGTAAATTGAAGGATGTGATTTTGACGCCGGCGGCTGCTGTGTGAGCTGGGTACGACGGTTGCTATGTGAGTTGGGCACAGTTGTTGCTTAATTGGGTTGTGAGAGAGTCGTCAGTTGTGTATGGAGGCTGGGCTTGGCATCGATCTAGTAATATATAGGCTTATGAGCCTCATATCTGTAGATATTTAGGTTCATATGCCTCAGATCTATAAGAAAAGTGAAGTGGATGAGGGCTGCAGATGAAGAGGGCCATAGATCTATCAAGAAATGGGAAGAAGATGAGTACTGCATATGAAAAGAAAAAGAAGGAATAAGAAAAGATGAATAAGCAAGACAACATAAATAAGAATAAGATGGAGAAAGAAGATGAGAAAAGGGAAAACAAACGTACATAGATGAACAAAAAACGTGAAGGACAAGACAAAAGAGAAGAAACAGAGAAGAATGGAGAACCAATGAAAAGGAAGAAAGAAATTAAATTGGGTTTGATGGGTTTTGACTTCTAAACGAAAAAGAGAGGAGGGAGAGGAGAGAGGAGAGAAGAAAGGTTTGCCTTGATGATCTTGAATTTTGAATTTAGTGCAAATTGGAGAGATCAAAGAAGAAAAGATTGAGGGATAGAAAAAGAAGGACTGAGAGATCGAAGAAGAAGATAAAAAAAAATTATTGACCTCAATAAAAAAAAATTATTGAGGTCAATACAATCTGCCAGTGGATAATTGTGATTGTGAAGTGAAGAGAATGATTGAAGGTGAAGCACAGTTTGGTGGTGACGGGTTGGAAGCACATTAGCCAGCATTGTTGCTACATTAGCCTTCTTGTTGTTGACCTCAATAAAATTTTATTGAGGTCAATAATTTTTTTTATTGAGGTCAATAAAAAAGGAACTGATACGACATTTGTTGCTGCACTGAAGTTCTCATTTTCGACTTCAATAAAATAGTTTATTGAAGTCAATAAAATATACAAAGGTGATGCTTCTTTCCCTCCTACAACAGAAAGAACTTGCTCCTTAGACAATGGTGATATATGGTCCATCACATATAGTACATGAACTAATTCTCCTACTCTAAAATTCATCATCCCACCTTTTGTGTTTGTTTATTGGTTACGATATTGTTACCTACTTTATAAAATTTTATTGAGGTCAATAAAATACTGTTAGTTACTTTGTAAAATTTTATTGAGGTCAATAAAATACTGTTAACTACTTTGTAAAATTTTATTGAGGTCAAAAAAAATTTATTGACCTCAATAAAATAATCTAAACAAAGAAAGATTGCGACCATGATCAATAAGAATAAGAAGAAAATAGAGCAAAGTATTCATATTGGATAAATAAGCTTTAGTTATCTATTAGTGCGGAATTAATTGAAATCCTTTTTTCCATTTTGGCTGTTATGATCAATTTTGGAAATTTATATAATGAATAAGGAAATGTTCAATTTTTGGATGAATTTTTGTTTGACCAATTTTTGTATCTTTCATGAAGGCTTGCAATTTGCTTGGTTTTGATAGTTTGAACAAATTGAACCCGACTCTTCGTTGCTATAACTGGGAATTGCTAGGAGGGTTTCTCAAGATATGCTCTCTGCACCCATTCAACTATAGTAGTATATTTCAAATCATTGTCACCCACAACACTCAATTGCTCTCTGCACCCGTTCAACTCACTCATGGCATCACCACCTGCACCATCACAAGACGAGCCATCACGCACCAGTTTAGCAATCCAAATTCAATCACAAGCTTCACCTTCACAGTTCATTCATCACATATGGAGCCGTGCCTTCTAGTGCACAACCACCGTGCAATCCACCATAGCCCAATCCAATTTGGGCACCCAACACCACAACAAACCATGCCGGCGACCCAATCCAAGCTCGGATCACCACCGGCGCCGCCGTGATCCTTCAATCGCGACACCCGGATAGCTCCGCCGTGGAGCTTAGTTCACCACCGTGCAATCCACCATAGCCCAATCCGATTTTGGCACCCAACACCACAACAGACCATGTCGGCAACCCAATCACGGCTTGAATCACCATTGGTGCCGCCACGATCCTTCAATCTCGACACCCGGATAGCTCCGCCGTGGGGCTCGGTTCACCACCGCCATTCCGGGCCGTGCCCGGCTCCACCAAAGCCGCCGTAGCAGAACAAGGTTGCACCTCTAGCACTCTCTCACCACTCCGGCTGCTAGCTACGCGAGAGAGAGAGAGAGAGAGAGAGAGAGAGAGAGAGAGAGAGAGAGAGAGAGAGAGAGAGAGAGAGAGAGAGAGAGAGAGAGAGAGAGAGAGAGGGAGTGAAGGGAGAGAGAGAAATGCGGTGGCATTGTGTAATAATGAAAAGTTGTCTGGATATTTTGGTAATTTTTCATGGGATTCGAATTTAATTGGGCCGAGAGGGCACCGCGTTTTCAAGCTAGACTGGTTGGGAAATATTTATGGTATTTTGTCCTTATGGGTCAAGGACCCTACTTTTAATTGATAATTTACCAAACACCCAAAAACTGGTTTTCGTACTCACAGAACTTTTAAAAATCAGTTTACCAAACACTTAGCTGATTCTACTCATAGCAACTTCAAAAGCAATTCCGCTCACAGCAATTTCAAAAGCAATTCTCTCAACAGCACAGCAATACCAAACTAAGCCTTAGCACAATTTCAATAAGCCTTGTATTTCATTCATATCACTTCCCCATCGACTCTTGTATAGCTAGCCCAAAGCCTAATTCTCTACCCACGAAGGTTAAAATGGAACTGTCGACAATGCTACTAAGAAAGTTTTGTCGACCCTATGATCGACATACAATAGTTATTTACTGTTGTTGTAAGTGGTCAATCACACAACTCAGTAGAAGAAAGTTAGGGTGCAAATGAGACATCAGTTGTTGACTGTTGTCTGAAGTATTTTTTGTAGCAGTTGTCATACACTACCTGCTCGATCAATTAAATAATTTCGATTTCTTTGACCTTTTTATTTTATTTTTTATTAAATATAATCTTTACAACGCCATCTAGGAGATGAACAATTTTTTGATTATGAAATTACGCTACGAGATGAGAAGGAAAATGAAAAAGGTTAATGAGGAAGTAGTGGAAAATTCTCTTCCCACATCGATGTTAGAACCAATCAATATCTCGTACATAAACAGTATATATATAATTACAATATTAAGCAACACTTATAACATCAACGAAATCAAATTGAAAATAACAATAAAATGAAATCAAATTTCACTAACTTGATTAGATAGAGGCATGCGTAGCAGTGACCTAAGACAGAAATTCGCCCCCACTTGTGCTTGTAGTTTCGGACGTCTACCTAGAGGATACAACTATCTAGAACAAGTTCTTGCACAAGAACTTGTTCCTGGCGAATTTACCTTTATGTTGTTCAGAATAACAAAAGAAGAAAAAGAAGAGGGAGAGGATGATTTTGTGTTCTTACAACGACAAATGGTCGTCCTTATATAAAAGCCTGAGTGAGGAGTTGCGTCGGCAGTTGCAACCATCGATCAGTTTCATTTGGTTGCAACTGTTTGATTTTATCCGAAATTTTTATTTCAAAAAATAAAATATTAAATCAAAAGGATTTAATCAACCGAGTCCCAAGGCCCAAGGCCATCTTTTGACTTTTAGATATATGTGCATTTGTATGTGTAGCCCAATAGAAAAGCCCACATCTCACTTTTCACCCATTTAACTCTTTACATAGTTAATCTCATATAAAGGGTATAAACCCTTAACATTTCTTCAATGTGGGACTAAAGTCCCACAAGTTCCTACAATCGAGACATCTGATAATGTGGGAGAGGCTCTAGTGAGGACCAAACAATGAGGACTTGTTGAAAACTTTCAAACTCAACCGGTAGATGAGTATTTTAAATGTTAGTTGATATTTAAAAAACTCATTAAAAGCTCATCCAACGGTTGAGTTTGAAAGTCCTCAACAAGTCCTCATTGTTTGGTCCTCACTAGAGAATTTCCCCTGATAATGTTAGTGATATTATTTTTTAAGTCAAAATTTTCATTCAGGTAATGAAATATTATAGGACAATTTTGTCACGCCCCTAAATCCGAGACCAATATTATATTGAAATATAGTGCCCGAATTTATGACGCGAATGAAATAATTAAAGCATAAAATAAATCAAATGAAACAAATGTCTGAATAATACTTTTATTTGAAAATTAAAAGAATATTATCTTACAATATCAGAGTTTAATAAAAATACATAATATAAAATATTTGTTTAAATGTTCATCCCGTTTTCCCCCAAGCATCGTAACCTGAAAACAAGGTGTAGCATCATGAGCAACACAGGCCCAATAAGTACAGCTTACATTCTTATATTAATGTATCTTATAAGACATCAAAATCGAACAACCAATCAAAAATGTACTAAGAACATTTTACGTTGCTTCATACCAATTATAGTGAATATAATCCACATATATCAAGAACGTTTTTAACCCAAATAATTCAATCTCAAAAGTAATCGACTAACATTGCAGCATTGATATAACCTAAAATTAAATATGTTCAATCGACATATTATAATATCAATATATCACAAGTAGATATTAGTTATCTCAAACACTATATGCACCTTAGCATATTACAAATATGTATTGATTATCTCCATGCTAAACAATATACGCAACTTAGCATGTTACCATCGAAGTTCATAAATCAAATAATAAGAGTTAGAGAAAAAGTATACAAACCAAGTGAATTTATAGTTATACTGGTCACACACAAAATAAATCCTGTAATGTAACAGGATAAGCCGCAGCATACCGGGGTCCAAAATACCCAAGCATGTATACCCGAGGATCGATTTCTCGTTCCCTAGAGGTATAATAGTGCACTATCTGAGGGACATGAGCCCATAGCTAATCACCCAAAATAAACCCTTGTGATTCCAGTATTTCACTTAGACCAAGTAGTACTATGACTTGGTACAAAAATCTCCAAAACAAAGAATTCTAATTATTAATATAGAATTAGAGACTAAATTAAAAGCCTATAATAAAACTTATAGATTAACTTATAAGTCTATAACAAAGCTTTATACAAAATAACCAACCATTATTTCACTCCTAATAATATATTCTTCCATACATGTTAATATATATACATGTATAATACTAAGTTGATATGTTCACTTTAATAAATAGAATCATGCACCAATATGAGATTAATAGATAATCATGTGCAAGTAAAATACATACAAAAGAGAAGCATATGTAAAACAAGATATACATATGTTCATAAACATAAAACATAAGTAATTGAACTTATTATGTATTAAGCAAGATCATATTCTTTAGTAAATAAGTATAAACATATGTATTACAATAATAAGTAGAAACATATGTAATTCAAGATAAACATATGTAAAACACAAGTAATTTAATAAGAATATAATTTATAGCAAATAATCATAAACTTATGTAGAACAATATATATGTATGTATATAAATATAAAACATAAGTATAACAATAGAATATAATAGCATGTATAACTATAAATAAAATACAAGTATTAAAGAAATTAGTTATGATATAATAATTTAGGTTATTATTAATATTTTCAGTTTTTAGTCCAAGTCCAAGTCCATGGAAGTTCATAAATGATTCTTCTATTAGAATCATCAAACTTCAAATTTTGTTATATTGTCCACCACAAGTCCAAAATAATCAAGTGAGTACACTATTTCAAAGGAGTTTTCATAGGGAATCAAATGGTATAGTCCAAGTCAACATATCCAAGATGTCTAAGTCCATAAATGAAGAATGTCCAAAACAGTCCATAATTATATATGCTCTGTTTTTAACCTTTTTAACTTAAGCTGTTTCGTACTGTAAACCTGACTAATAATTATGATATTCTCCAGATTAGAAGTTCAGGTTCTAAGCTTCATTTTGATATAAAGATCATAAAATTTGGCTAAGCAATGAGTGAGATATGACCACTTGAAGTTATGAACAACAAAGAGGTTTTCCAGTGAGCATACTGGATAAATACTTAGATTTAAAAAGTTTTACCCGTTGGATGAATACTAAATTTGGATATGGAATACTAGACACAAAACGTAACAACTTTGATGAAGATGTTAATATGATAAAATGAACCAAAATATATGTTTAAAGGTTCACAAGTTGGCTGCCGGAATAACTTCAGAAAGCATGATTTAAGTTTTCTATAAAACTTATTCCTTTCTATTTTCTTCTTGCTTGTGCACTTTGATGAACTTAAAGATAAAAGACTATAAGGATGTATTCTGTACTTACATGAAATGAAGTGATCAATAGAAGGTTGGAAGATTGAATTCAAATTGGGACTTCACAAGATAACCAAGTTCTTGAGCAAGGTTACTTTGACTAGCTAGAGATTACTTTCTCTTTAAGAATTTCTAAGTGAAGTTTCTATACTAATAAGAAGGCTGAAATAAGAAGAAGTAGAGAGTAGAGAGAAGAGAGTTGTGAATTGGCAAAGCATTCTATAGCTGAACCATCCTATTTATAGAACTTTGGAGATAAAATAAATGATATAATAAGTTGAATTAATTAAGAGGGAAAACACAAAAGTCAAGAAAAAAATATGCTTAATGAGATTGTGTTCACACAAATGAGCATCTCACATTATTGATGAAATCAGGCTAAAATTTGGTGTGCTGGAAATGATGAAATCAGCAGCTAAAAATTCTTAGATCAATATGTTAGATCATGCTTGCATCACAAGCTTAAATCCCTTTCTTCTTGTGCTCAATGTATATTGTAAAAATTATAACTAAATCTAGAAATATGGTTTTCAGGTGATTCCAACTCTGAGAGTTTCTTTAAGATGTCTACTACAAATCATTAGAAGACTATGTCATCAAATAATGAACATATTTGGGCAGTTTTTACGAAATAATCGACTGGGTCAGAACAGCTTCGAAAATACATTAAACTTCCGCTGACCATAACTTCTTCGTATGATCTCGGAATTTAACGCGCCACATGTCTATGAACTCGTATCGACAAGCTCTACAACTTTTATGAAGAAAGTTATCAGAGCAAAATCAACGGATAAGAAAGTCAACTTTTGACCCCTCGAAAATAAAACATTTCGAGTCAATATTCGTTCCGAAATATTTTTATTTCACAAACTAGACAAGAGAACCAATTTCTATTCCCTTAATTAATTTCAAGAATTTCCTAAAAATTAGATATGAAGATTCGGGGTATTACAAATTTAGTGACATGTTACAAAGACTTGTCAAAGAGTAACACGGCCTTAAGGAACCATAAATTGCAATTTCTTGTACCTGGCTAGACCAACAACAAACCCGGCAATAAGATCATCTTCTTTTTTAGGTGGGCTCATACATCATTTTACATTTAATTGAACAAAAAATTATATTTAATTAAATTAAAGTTATTATATTCGTTTTACACTATTTACATGTAATTAAACCAAAATTACAACATTGATAACAAATTTATTCACAAACTTATATTTAACAAGGTCGTAGATGAAGTTATGACCTCTAATAGAACTAATATTACACAAACAAACTCATGTTACCACTATGACAACAAATTTTGTTGTCAACCATCCTAGTACGTATTGTAGAATTTCTCCATTCTTTTTTTTGTTGAATAAACTAAATCCAATGACAAACCTTGGTAATAAGATCGTACTACGTACTAGTTATATTTTTTTTGGGCTAGTTTTATTTTATGTCCTTGACCTTTATATCTTAAGTCATTTGTGCACCTGCTCTTTTAATTTCATCACAAGTGCCTTTGTACTCACTAATTTTAATCAATTTTGTCCAATCATTAGCTTATTTTGTCAATTATTTTGTAAATTGTGCATGGTAACATAGCTCTGATATGTCATCTCTTATGATGATGTTTGATATGGCATGCAAAATCATATCATATATAGGTGACAAGAATTTCAAAAAAAAATTCACACAATGGTTAACAGAAAAACTAGGGGTTGGATAAGATTGATTAAAATTGGTGAGTACAAAGGCACATGTGATGAAATTAGAAGTGCATAGATACAAATGATTTAGAGTATAAAGGTGAAAATGGTAAAATAAAATTTATCTTTTTTTTTTTTATCAATAAGAAGAGATGATTCGAACTTAAAATCTCTACTAAGCGATGGGCAAATTTAATTAGGCATAATATTCTAATTAGTTATCAAAGGGGACTGTTTAAAATCAGAAGCTAGCCAATGGTATTGTAGTAGTGCATGTTCTAATTAGGATTTGTTTATCTCGCACTCAGTAGAGAGTGGCTAGGGTTTACGAAGTGGCCGGGTAGAAATTGGTACTATTCTTTCGGATTTTAGATAGAAGATCCTCTTTGCATTGTTGTTTTTATTTTTTTCAAAAAGTCATTGCCCTTGATTTTCTTCGAATTCAAATTTTTCACTTATTACACTTCAAATTCCAATTAATTTTAGAGCAAATTACCAACAGGGTCAGATACATAGAAATACTTCCCATTAAGGTTTTGTATTTCCTAAATACCAGTCCTACCCCCTTTTAAAAAAAAAAAAGAAAAAAAGAAACTTATTAAAAACTGGCGGAGCGTTGTGGGCCCATACTATGAGTTTATTTGTTATAAACAGGTACTGCTAAAATCTATCCTCGATACTCGAAGGTAAACAGTTATTTCCCTCATATTCTCACAATAGCATTCTACTATATTCTTACAATTTTTGAAAGAAGAAAATTAAAACAAATTAGACAGTTCATTGAAAAAATTCAAAAAGATATCGAAAGCAAGCAGTTTATGATAAAAAACATCAGGACTAGTAGTCCGGAGAAAATAGCTAAACAGAAGTTAGCTCTTGAAAAAGAAATCCTAATCTTAGAAAAGATTATAGAAAATTCTCAAAAAGAAAAAAGAGAAGTAGAAATTCTCTTAGAAAGGCTTTTAGCCTGATGAACCATATAGGTCTTTTGTTAACAAGAGCAGATCTGTTAGCATACTGTAAAGATTCTGTAGAAGAACTACAGCACGAAAGAAAGAAATTAAAAGATCTTGAGTGGCTTCGTGATAACACGCCACCTAGTTCTCCAAACTTCTTGTCTATTTTACTTAGAATTATAAACGCTCAAGAAAGAGTGTCAGAAGCCAAAGAATCTCTTGCTGTTTATAAAGAACAGCTTGACTTTATGAGCATTGGTTAGATCCGCAGTCCAACTGGTATCAGAGCTTGTTTTAGCTCAAAGATTTCCCAAGATGGGAACGACATCTGATGTAATAATAGAGAAACTAAATTCTCTACTTACAAAAATTGATGAAAGTCATCAAGAAGTAATAGAAGAAATTTCTAAAAATATAGAAATTATTCAAAATATAATCAACCAATTAACCAAATTGGAAGAAAAAATTGATTATATCAAAACCCTTCCAGAAACGAAGGTAGAAAAACTACAAGAGTTAGTAGAAACTCTATCAAAAGGAAAAGAGAAACAAGTTCTCTTACCTAAAAATACAGAAAAATCTGTAAAATCTAACGCTTTCATACCGTTAGAAAATCCTATACATACTAAATTCAGTATGCCGGATATAGGACAGTCAACAAGCTTGACTAAAATATCTTTTGAAAATTCCAAAGTTCTAAAAGGAACTAAAGAAACCACAAGAAATATCAAGATGCTAAGCATCTTCAAGAAAAAGAAGGAAGTACAGCTAGTAAATGCTGAAGAATTTGAATTCAATGAAATTGAAAATAGAGTAAAAAACTCTACAATCCCGAAATTTGAATTCAGACAAATATATAAACGAGGAAGTTTAGAATTACTAGATAGCCATCAATTCAAAATGCTTGAGTTCACTACTCCAGCAAACTCCGGAGAAACAGATCTCCTAATGATAACACCTAGCGAGGTAGCTAAAGCAAGAGAAAGAAAATATGAATTTATGCATATTGGAGCAGTCCAAGTAGGCATAAAATTGCTAGCCAGAGAAGGCATAGATTGTTCGGCTCTATGTGTCTTACAAGACAATAGAATAACAGATTTCCAAAAAAGTCTGTTAGGAGCACTTGAAGCTTCTTTATGCAATCAAATTGCATACTTCAATTGTTTTCCGAACTTTACAACTAGCATAAAAGATGCTACGCATGCTCTAAGGTTAAGAGTAAAGACAGATGGTATTGCCATGAAAGAAGGCATGCAAGAACTTGCAATAGTGTACAGAGTATACTATAAATTAATGGGTACTACGGTAGAACCAAGGACAAAAATCTCAAACATCCCTGGTATTACTACTGGTTTCATCACAAACCCAAGAAACTGCTCAGAGCAGATAAAGAAAGTTACTTGGAATGAAGTAACATTTCCAATAGAATGGAAACTTTCTGGTCCAAAGTTACAACCAGAAAACACAAAAGCAAGATCTTATCAAGATAAGAAAACTGGTAATATCAGTTTAAGATTCGAAGGTCACAGAAAAAGTGATGTGAACCTTGAAGAATTAAATAGAAGTCTGCCAAACCTTAGACTTCAAAATCTCAGAAGGAGTAACACTGTAAGAGAAACGTCTAGCAGTGAGACCAAACCCTATCTAGATGAACAAGATGAGTTCGAACTAGAACTCCATCGACCAGCAAAAATGCTAAGGTCTGATAAGCTTTATGATCTTTATGAAGAAGCAGAAAATTGTGAAAACCTAGAGAGGTTAGAACAGCTTCTTAAAGAAATAGAAAACTTCAAAATAAAGAAAAAAGAGCGAAAAACTCAACCTTTCCAAAATATGGAAATAGGAGAAAATTCAGGAACGAATACTGCATCCATCACTAGAGATGGAAAGATAAGACTTCCAATAAGGGAAGGTCCTACAGGTAAGAAAGGAGAAAGAAACTCCGAGAGATATATTCCTGAAAATAACATACCAAGAACTCCAGTAACCACCCAAGGAATATGGTTAGAACTAGAGAAAGCTCTAGACAAAAGAAAAGCCTTAGATCAATGGGCTGAGAGTCTCTTTCTAATGGGGGCCCTAACCTTAGGAAAATTGCAACCCCAAGATATACAAGTAATTTATGAAGCAACCCTTACAGGAATTGCAAAGAAGTTTTACCTCATGTTTAAAGAAACAGAAAGAGGAAAAAACTGGTTAGAACAGATAGTAAATTCAAAAAACCCATATGAATTTGCGGTACCGTTCTATGAACAATTCTGTGGCAGTGTAACTAGCCATGATGAACAAGCTAAGAAAATAGCTAGAATAAATATTGAAAAATTGTCCATATGTGACATAGGATATTTCGAAGAATATCTGAATGAATTCCAACAGTACTACTGTACTATTGGAGAACTAGATGATACAAATCTAGTAAATTTACTTCACAGGAAGTTACCAGCCCCTTGGAATATAGCTGTGGCAGAAAGCATAGCTGAACGTCCTCTAGAAAGATTTACAGTTGGAGGAGTTGCAGAAAGAATTCAAGAGCTGTTAAGAAAACAGTGTATAGAAAATAATAAGTCCAAGATGGCAAGGAAACAATTAAAAGGAAATGAGAATTTCTGCTATAAAATTCTCGATATTCCTACAAATTGGGGATGTCATAATTCTCAATACCCCCAAAAGAAAAGAAAAGATAAACTCTTTTCAAAAAATAGGTTTAAGAAAAACCAGAATAAAAATTGGAGGTTTAAGAAAAGTTCCAATTTTAAAAATAACTTTAGAAACAAAGATTCTAAAAATAGAAAAACCTACAAGAAGAAAAGATTCTTCAAGAAAAAATCCTCTTCTCCAGAAAAACCAGAAAAGAAGAAATGCAGATGCTGGCTCTGCAAGGCAGAAGGGCATTATGCAAATGAATGTCCCGAAAAGGACAAAAGAACTTCAAAGGCTCTTCTAGAAGAATATGAAGAGATCATAGAAGAAGCTAATATCAAAGGATATGAAATAGCATATTCTGATGAAGATAATCAATCTATCTATTCAGCTTATGAAGAAGAAAGTTCTTCAGAATCAGATACATCAGAAGATGAATACCAAAGAGAAGTATATGTTCTCAGAGTAAAAAATTGGGAAGAAAGCACAACAGAAGAAATAATGTCTTCTTATTGTGTTAAACCTGGTACGTTTATCTGTGACTACTGTCAATGTCAAGAGATAAATGGCCTCCCAATGTTCTGTGAAAGCACAGGATTCACCTATCATAAAGAATGCTTCATAGCTGAAGCTAGAAGAAAAACCAAAAACGGCTCAATAAGCCAATTAGTTGAACAAGAGTACGAAGAGTACTTTGATGATCTAGCAGAAAGAAATGAGTTATATGCTAGAGAAAAGAAAATAGCTAAGTTTGCTAACAACAAAGAAGACTTTGCTAACTTAGTCTCACCAAACATAATAATTCAACCAAAGCCAAAGGTTGAAGAAGTCGAAAAAGAAAAAATCGACGAGGAAATAGAAATGGAGAAATGTCCAACAGAAGGATGCAAACCACTGACTGAAGAAATACAGTCAGAACTTCAACATTCAAAAATAATCTCTACTAGTAGGTTCAGCAACTACATAGAGATCGGATTGAAGTTCCCTGATCATAAAAAATATCATCTACATGCCTTTGTAGATAGCGGATCAGGATTCACAATAGCAAAAAGATTTGCTATTCCAGAAGAACTCTGGGTTGAAGATAAAAATAAAATAGCTACTGGAATACAAATGGATGGAAGTAGGTTGTCCATGAAAAAGGTAGCAAAAGATGTAAAGATCACCATAGGTGGTGGAAACTTTACAATAAAAGCAGTCTGGCAATCAGAAGGCCAAGGCTCTGACATTTTGTTAGGAAATGATTTCCTATTAGAACAAACTGTCACACAAAACAAAGAAGTTTTAGGCTTCGAGAAAGGTGATAAAATGTTTTGGACAGAAAGAATCAAAAACGCAAAAAGCGTTGTTGGTCCAAATTTCACCTCTCAATATCAAAAGTTGCAGCAAAATCGTGGTGATTATAAACCAAAATTCGAAACAGTGTTGCAATACAAAAAGCAAGAAGAATTGCTTGTAGAAGAATCTTCAGAAGAAGAAAATGAAGACGATGAAGAAGCAAGCTTCATCCATGAACACAATATAAAACACCTTCAAAACAAAATAAAAAATCAGAAGGTTGTTACTCTAGAGGAAATAAAGAAGATGTTAAAGCAAAACATCGATATAGATCCTCAGAAGTTCTGGGAAAAAGACCCAGTAGTCTGTGAATTAAAGCTTCATGATATGAATGCAATATGTCATGTGAAAGCTATTCCTCAGTATAAAGAAGAAGATCAAAAAGAGTTCAGAAAAGATATAGCTGATCTCTTAGAAAAGAAATTGATAAGGCCAACTACTAGCCCTCATCATGCTCCTGCTTTCTATGTCAGAAACCATGCAGAAGAAGTAAGAGGAAAAGCTAGAATGGTTATTGACTATAGAGATGTCAATAAAAAGACCGTTAAAGACGGTTATCAAATTGCTCAAGCAAGAGTATTAATTAACCAGCTCAAAGGAGCAAAGGTTTTTTCAAAATTTGATGCTAAATCAGGATTTTGGCAAGTCAAGATGCATCCTGATAGTATTCCATTAACAGCCTTCGGAACACCACAGGGTCATTAAGAATGGTTAGTTATGCCTTTCGGTTTGAAACAAGCTCCATCAATCTTCCAAAGAAAGATGGATAATATCTTCAAACACGTGGCAGAATTCTGTGTAGTATACATAGACGATATATTAGTTTTCTCTAAGAATAGAGAAGAACACATGAAACACCTTCATGAGGTGGTCAAGCTGATAGTTCAGCACGGGATTATCCTAGGAGAGAAGAAAATTTTCTTTATCTTAGACGAAGTTGATTTTCTCGGAATCAACATCAAAAATGGAGAAATAAAACTCCAACCCCACATCCTAGAAAATATCTGGAAATTCCCAGATAAAATACCAGACGCTAAAAGTCTACAGAGATTTTTAGGAGTCATAAACTATGGGAGAGATTTTATTCCCAAAATATCAGGGTTAACAGCAATGTTATCTCCTAAAACGAGTTCTAATTCTCAGAAGATGATGAGAAGATAGTGGGACAGATAAAAAATCTGTGTAAAAACTTACCCCCGCTACAACAACCTGAAGAGAATGATGAAATCATTCTTCAAACCGATGCTAGTGATCATTACTGGTCGGGAATAGTTTTAGCTAAAACCCCAGGTACTAACATCGAAAAGATTTGCAAATTTTGCAGCGGTAAATTCAACCCTGCAGAACAAAATTATCCCACAGGGGAAAAAGAAATTTTAGCAGTTAAAAAGACTATTTTAAACTCTCCTGCATTTTTAGGAAAACCGTTTACGGTTAGAACTGATTGTGCTAGAGTAAAAAATTTCAAAAACTTTAAACTTGATAAAGCTGCTGATAGAGGAAGATTAGCTAATTGGCAATTATTTCTTAACCAATATGATTATAATGTTGAATTAATTGCAGGTAACAAGAACTATCTTCCAGACGCCCTAACCAGAGAAATGGCAATGTTCAGAAGAACAGACAAAGGCAAAGGCCGAATGAATGATGAAGATTCATCAATGAAGGATATTCTTGAATCCTATACTAAGGTTCCAAAAGAAACCTTCACAACTGATCAGTCCCAGGGTAAAGGACTGGCTAGCCCGTCTCAAACGGTAGGCGGTAAAGGCTCATCAAACCCGTTAATGGCTGTTGCTTTGCCAAAAAGCAAACATGTTCCTACCGGAACAAAAATTATTCATGGATACCAACTCCAAACCTTTGACAGAGACGTCTACAGAACTGGAAGACGCCTGACAACAGATCAGAGAATCTTACTGGACAATCTCCTGTATAGTTATCTGGAGAAAAATACAAGGCAAATGTTCTCATCTTTATATGCCTTAACAGAAGAACTCCATGATGGAGGAAGAAGTGTTCAAAGAGAACCAAAATTAGAAATAAGCACTTCACCAGAAAGCGCGAAAGTTCCTCTCAGAGCTCTAACAGAAAAAGAATGGTTCGAATTCCATAATGCTCTAGGAACAACCGGAAGTTTACCAGGCACCCTTGTTGCTGTTCCTGGTCCCTTCTGTGGAAGATATGTGGTTAATGTTCAAGCTGAACACCACCAAAATCACAAGCTATGGCTTGTTGAAAATGGTTTTGTCCATAATCTATGGTCAAAAACTAACGATGACCTGAGAGGTCTCCCTGCAATCATAGTCAACACGGTCAAGAACATCAGACCAGATGGTTGCATTCTGAGAATCAAATTCATCTCAACTCCACCAGAGTGGATTGAAAAGAAAGACGGCACTATTGAATATATAGCGCCATATCACTATGTTCGATTGATCAACGGTCCTACAGTGGACGACAAACCTGCAGTATCGGGTATCAATGGTAAACCAAATCAAAGCATCTCCTGGATGAAGGCAATGACTATTGAGTTTATCAAAATATTCATTCCTCAAGATAATGAGGCGAATCTTTTGGCAAGTGGCGAAAAGATAATGATCACCAGCTATGATCATCCCCCACCAACTGCATGTGATTGTTTCTCTTCAATAATGAGAGACGAGGTGGATTGTACAAAAGCCACATACACCTGGCTAGAGAATCTGGGAAAGGATAACCCTTATCAGATCTATCCAGATTCGGATATGGAAGATTTCAATGTCGAAGATTACGACAAGGGAACTGCTAGTGGAATCGGGTCCCCAGGGTCCCCTAATTATCCTTTTGATGACGAGGCGCTAGCAAACATTGAAAATATGATGGAAAGCTGAAAGCGCACCAAACCTTATCAAGAAGGAATCTGGCTTTTTCTGCCGACAGCAGACAAGTCCCCATCATCCACCAAGAATTCCACTAAGAACGGAATAATTCGCTGGTCCACATGAGCTGGATCTTATCTCTTAATTCTGTATTTTGAATTCCGTTTTGAGTTCCGCTCCCTATATAAGGAGCCTTTCTTTCAGTTTGTAAGGATCGAAAATCAGAACTATCACTAAGATATCTGAGAGTAGAGCCAAGTGTGCGAGTCGAAGCATCCTGGTCTAGCTTCTAAAGTTCTTATTTTCAAGTAAGTTTGTATTCAATTATGAGTAGCTAAACAGCTTATAGCTGTTTACCCAAGAGTGAGGCTCTGGGTTCTTAGTTTGTATGAATGTTTGAATAAATAAATTCAGTTTGTGCCCAGAACACCGTCGCAAAAATATTTTTCATCTTTAATTATCTGTTCATAATGATCAGTATATCGGATAAAGAGTACCTCGGGAAGATCTCCAAGATCACTTGCACTCCGAGTTCTTCCTCTCCACGTACTGTTCTTTAATTTTTGCCCAGAAACTCTTACTGTTTAAAATCTTTGAAACGATATTGTTACTGTCGTCAAAATGGTTTTTACAGAATTTAGACAATTTGGTTGAAGCAGCAGTGATTCCGCCCTTGTAGTAACTGTCTAGGCAGTTGGCCGTTAGGTGAAATTGGCATGTTGAAGGCTAGTTTTCAGCTGAAATGTTTGTTGCATGTATTTATTCATGATGATGTCAGCAGGGATATAGAGGTCTTTATTTTAAACAAATATCCTTTATAGGAAGATCAGGTCAAAATACGACCTTATTGGGTAAAATACGTGGAATACTGGGTTTTTGGGAATTGACCCTTAATTTTAACATATAGTTTTTTTTTATAACATTTTATAGATTTGTCAACCAAAGAAACTGACGAAATGAAAAGGAGCACACTATCTGTCGCCCCATACATATATTAATACTGAGCTTAGCAAGGAATTTAATATTTTGCCTTTGAATCAAATTTGACCCACAAAAAAGGGAAATAAATTTATGATAAGCTGCAAAGCTGTACGTGGTACATGTACGTACGTCAAAGATCGAGTTGATCAATCATGCAAGCAATCATGAATCTTGTTGGCTAATTAAGTATTAGAAAAATACTATAATATATTAACATTTTTTTATCACAAGCTCGTTTATATATGAATTTCATATTATAAATTAATAAGCAAATTCCTTGGCATGCATTACATCTATTTTTTTTTTTTTTGAGAAAAAAGTCGGATATCATTTATATCAGAAAGCCAGAACGGCAAATACATTAATTTTTTAGGCCTTGCACTCGGGACCTGACAGCCAAGAACCTAGAAAACTAACAAGTACAATTCATTAAGACATGTTCACTCGTTTATTCAAAAGGAGTCTACAATGATGAAATACATCAAGCAAAACTACCCTAACTAGAGAGAATCCAACCGCCGAACACGCAATTGTGGTACGATTCGAAACTCATAGACCAGTCTTCCTGACGATATACGTCATCAATGTAGGCCAAACCCAAATTTCTAAGTAATAGGTGAGGGTGGCAAAACACCCTCCATGAAAATCTCAGCCATCGAAAAGACCCACACCATAGCAGACTCCCAATCAGGCCAAAAGGCCTCATTCAAAGCCCAACAAGAGCAAGCCCGCACCAATGGCCCATACATGAACAGTAGGCGCACGAACCCTACAGATCGGAAGAGTAGATCTGGCGGCCTTCGTCTCCAACAATCCATGGTAGCAACACCATCTCCAGCACCCAACCGGCAAACAGACGAGCGCAGAAGAGTACTACAACCGATAACCATGGCAAGAGAAAAAATTTCATCCCCACCATGATCCAACGCTTGTGTGCAAGGAACCTTCAAAGAGAGAAACTTGATCTGGAAAGTGCAGACAACAGCCCATAATAGAACAACGCCGCACCTCCAAAACTTCATCCCTTCTCACACCCGTGAGGGAGGAGAAGACTAGATTGGGTCGGAACCCACTGGATCAGGACGTCGAGAAGCTGTCGCCGCCGCTAGGGTGCGAGGGTTTTGGAACCCTAGCAGAGACTCACAGCCGCTAGGTTGTAAACCTTGTCAATTTTTTCCTCTCGGGAACTGTGTAGTACTAGAGTTGCAAATGAACTAGAAGCTGGTAACCCAGAAGGTGCTCGTATAGCTGTGCATGTTGCAATGATTCTTGCAGTCACAGAGACAAGCATAGAAACCACGTACAACCCTCTCTATGCATTACATCTATTTGAAAAAGATCTAGCGTTTAAAGAAATTCGTGATCCATTACTTGTAAGCAATTACAAGAAATTAAAGAAGAAAGACCTAAACACGTACATACTCAAATTCAATCATTACATATCAAAACTTAAATTCAATCCAAAATAAAAACTTCAAAGTGTGTGTTTGTTTTTTGTATTTTCTTTTGAATTAGACCGAGTTTATATTTAAATTAATTATCGCAATTTTTTTTATAGAAAGACAACAGTTTTATTAAAGGGCAAAAATACAATGATGTCCACTAATTTTTGGACAAGACATAAAGAGATATCTCTTAAAGGGAGAAAGTACAATGATGTCCACCTATTTATTGTAACCCATTTAGACAGTAATCAAAATTGTAGAACCAACAATTAAGGTTTAAAGCACTCTTCTATACCCAGAAAGATATCTCTTAAAGAAGATAGATATCTCTTAAAGAAGAGTGCTTTAAACCTAAATGGGTTACAATAAATGGGTGGATATCATTGTACTTCCTCCCTTTAAGAGATATGAGATATCTCTTTGTGGATATAGAAGAGTGCTTTAAACTAGGGGTGTCAATGAGTCGTGTCGTGTTGGGTCCAGGTCGTGTCGAAGGTTTTATTGTGTCAAAAAGACAAAGACAAACTCAAACCCAACCTATTTAATAATCGTGTCAAAAATATAAACTCAAATCCAACCCATTTATTAAACGGGTAACCCGTCTAACCCGTTTAATAATTATGTCGTGTCGTGTTGACTTTAATGACCCATTTACACCATTTAACGGGTTAACATTGTGACTCATTTAACTAAAAAAATGCAGTAAAAATCTTGAAAGTAATATTACATAACTTCACCGTCATGGTGTCTTCACATTATAAGAAGAAAATATAAATATACATGAATATAATTCATAAATAAAACATAAGTAGATCAAAGATCAAAGAGAGTGATCATCGATCAAAGATGTTGTGGAGGACAAATGTTGCCGATGGATTTCTACTCGAAGGCGGTTGGGGTTAGAGAGAGTTGGTCTCATTTTTTTTTCCAGCACTATTCTTGCCTCATGTTTGAATATTTTTTATTTATTTCATAACATCAACAAAAATATCATTTTTCCACGTAAAATGTTCATATATACTATTTTATTTATAATTCTATTGCACGACTTCGCAACATGTAAGGTTTTGTTAACTTTTGTTACCTTTAGTTAACATTCATAATGTTTCAAAAATGAAAGATAATCAATCTAGGTAATTTACGTGACAACAATACTATTTTGGTTGAAATTATTAAAACGTGCTTTGTTGTGTTCACTGACTATGTAACATACCGATTTTGGCTCTTTGGCTGATTATGAAATTTATGCGTGCAAAATGTTTTGTTAACTTTTGCAACCTTTTAATTAAAATTTGTAATGTTTGGGTAATGAAAGGTAATCAATCTAGGTACGTAATTCATGTGACAACAGTACTATTTTTGTTGAAATTATTAAAACGTGTTTTGTAACTTTGTTGTGTTCTCCGACAATTTAACATATCGGTTTTGGTTCTTTGGGTGATTATGAAATTTATGGGTACAAAATGTTTTGTTACCTTTTGCAACTTTTTAATTAAGATTCTTAATATTTCCATAATGTAATGTAATCAATCTAGGTATTCACCTGAAAACAGAACTATTTTTGTTGAAATTATTAAAACAGTGTTCACGGACAATGTAAGATACCCATTTTGGCTGTTTAGATGATTACGAAATTTATGTCTGCAAAATGCCCTAAAGAATCTCAAGATAAGTAGTGGAACAAAGAACCGAGTTAGACGTTTCTGTCGGTATGCAAGATGCTTTGGGAGGTAGGGCATTCAACTTCAATTTTTAGGTGATCGACATGGTCATTTACTCTCCTCAAATCAACTTTTCCGACATATATAAAATAATAGAACTTAAGCATAATTACTAGTCAAAATAATAGTTCTCCACGTCTCTATCCTCAATCCATAGCTGATATGAGATTCAAAGATTAGTTTCACATGCGCATAGGAGCATAGTAAGATCCTATCAAAAAAAAAAAAGGAGCATAGTAAGTGTTTAATTAATTAGTAAGATCGACTAGCGGATTAGGTAATCGGATCGATGTTGGTAAACTATTTGTTTTTTTTTGTTCCAATTAAGCGAAAATTCTTGTATACACCGAAGTGTATATTCACTTTGGTGTTCTTAGCCGTTGGATTGGCAAATTTCTCATCTAACCACACATATTCCCTGCATGCACACCGTTGAATCTCCCACATTTACATGTCAGCCGTTGGATCGCCCAAATACATATGTACTTTGGTGTGTGCAAGACTCTCTCCCAATTAAGAATCTAAGCTCGCAAATTATTGTTTATACACGTACGTGTTCGAAGGTTAACAATCAATTAGTACAACAAGTACATGGATTACTTAGTAGCAACATAAAGCTGATTAGGGTATAATAAAGAAGTCGCTAGCTAGCTTATATAACGCAGAGTATTTAGGGGATGATTTATTGTACTGTGTTTTAGTTTTCTATTTAGAAAAAACTCTGACAAAGCACAAAGTTTTGTCAATCTTGTGGGTTGAGTAATTTAACCAAATTTTCTGGGTTCAAAACTTCAAATACACTAGTATAAAAAAGCTGCCATTTGAATAATATACTAGGATATCATCATCATCAAGTTGAGAACATGTTGATGTACTGTACTATTTGTCAAAGAGAATCTTCTGTGAGTTCAGATTTTTAATTTATTTTTTTATATTAGCCAAAAAAGGAAAAAAAAGTTACAATTTTTTTTGAGAACTTATACCGCGTTTCAAAATATGTATCAATTTTTTGCATTTGATCATAAAACACTTAAGAGTACGTGCAAGCAAATATTAAGCACATACATCATTATAGAATAATAACATTAACTATAAACTTCTATGATTATCAAACTAAAGGAAAAACATTATTTTTGGGGAGCATAGGAAAAATCAATTATAGACTATTTGATATGTCCTTCTCAGTCTTGTACTATTATCTGTCTGCTATATAAGTAGCCATGGTTTTCAACTTTTCATTACTAGAATTGTACAAGTCTCCCTAATTAATTTCTTTCACCCCAAAACAAAATGCAGCCATTTGACTTTTGACTTCTGCTGATCCAAAATTCATAAGATGGATGCCTGCTTAATTTCCAGGATTCTTCTCTCCAAAAAAAAATTCTTCTGTTATTAATTACAAACTTACAATATACTTTTCCTTACAATGTCACATCATGTGCTGTGACTTTTATTCTCTATCGAGTCTAAACATCTATTGTTAAAAAAAAAAAACAAGTCTAACCATCTCTGCAGTGAACCCTTCTTCCTTGACCCTATTGTTACTGGCCTATAAATACCAATATGGGGTGCCCTTATTGTCCAAACCCCCACAAAGCCAATATGGCCATGATGATATTCTCTCTTTGGCAAATCTGCCTGCTTTCACTTTTGCTTTCTTATGGTGTTGTTGAGCTTGAAGCTTCCCACCAAGTCTATAGAGACATTCAAACTACCCAATTAACTTCAACACATCACCAAACTAAAGAGCCTTACAGAACTGGTTATCATTTCCAGCCTCCCCAGAATTGGATCAATGGTATGCACATCTTCAACCTATCTTGAATTTTCTCTCTGCCTTTCTTCATTTTGCATTTTCTTTAGCTTCTTCTAGCTTTCACCTGTCCTTTTCTTAGTTTATTGTTTACATCTCTAACAGCTTGTTCTTTGTTTCTTGATTTTCACGTTTGACTTGTTCTAATTGTGGAAATGGACAAATTGGCTTCTTTGGAATCTCACAGATCCTAATGGTTAGTGCCCATCTCCCTGAGTTCTATTTTCTACAGTGGTTTTTGTTTAGTTAATTGTATTTTCTGGGCTTGGTTCTCATTTTCTATGAAAGTAATGTGACGCATTGATGTGATAATTATGTTGAAGATCGAATGGTATAAGAAGTCAAACACTACTGGTTTGGTGGATTTATATGCTTGGCTGTTTTATTTTTGGCCACACCTTGTACTAAAGTCTTGCCTATTACTCTTTGTTTTCAGGGCCATTGATTTATAAGGGACTTTATCATCTTTTCTATCAATACAATCCCAAGGGTGTAGTTTGGGGCAACATTGTGTGGGCGCATTCAACATCATCTGATCTGGTCAACTGGATTCCACATGAAGCCGCCATTTACCCATCACAGCCGTCCGATATCAACGGTTGCTGGTCAGGGTCCGCCACGATCCTTCCCGGTGGTAAGCCGGCCATGATGTACACCGGAATCAACCCCCAAAACCAGCAAGTTCAAAACTTGGCATTCCCTAAAAACCTTTCAGACCCATTTCTGAGGGAATGGGTTAAGGTTCCACAAAACCCACTAATGGCCCCAACCCAAGCTAACCAAATCAATGCTAGCTCATTTAGGGATCCAACCACTGCATGGCTAGGGCCAGACAAGAGATGGAGGTTAATCATTGGAAGCAAGAGGAACCAAAGGGGATTAGCTATCTTATACAGGAGCAAAGATTTCTTGTATTGGACCAAGGCCAAACACCCACTTCATTCAGCAAAGAAAACTGGAATGTGGGAGTGCCCTGATTTTTTCCCAGTTTCAAAGAAAAGCCTAGTTGGTCTTGACACATCAACAAATGGTGCTGATGTTAAGCATGTGCTCAAGGTTAGCTTGGACAACACTAAGAAAGAGTACTACACAATTGGTACATATAACCTGGAAAAGGATATCTATATCCCAGATAAGGGATCAGTGGACAGTGATTCTGGTTTGAGATATGATTATGGTAAATTTTATGCTTCAAAAACCTTCTTTGACAGTGCTAAGAACCGTAGGATCTTGTGGGGTTGGATCAATGAATCCTCAAGTGTCAATGATGACATCAAGAAAGGATGGTCTGGACTCCAGGTATTTTCCTTATATTTATATTAGCTTTGCATATTTGACAATTGGTCAATGGTGTAAACCGACCAAGTTTGGAAATGGGGTATCATAATCAATGGCTATTATTGGAACAGAATAGTCTTCAATGAGCTGGCTTATGAATTAAGACTTATATATGGCATTCAAATTGACTACTTGCAGGCAATTCCAAGGACCATTGTGCTTGATAAGTCTGGGAAACAATTGGTGCAATGGCCCATTGTAGAGTTTGAAAAGCTGAGAACAAAGGAGATCAAATTGCCAAGCACTGGTCTCAAGGGAGGATCACTTCATGAAGTACTCGGTGTCGCAGCTGCACAGGTATGCGCATTTTTGTTCTTCCTTTTTTTTTGTTTTTTTGCTTTAATTTAGATTTAGAGTAATGGGTTTCTGCCACGTTTTTTTTATTGGAATAACTTTTTAAAAAACCCCATGAATCAATTCCACTTTCATTAGAGTATTAAAAAAACCCATGAATCAATTCCACTTTCATTGGAATAACTTTTTAAACTATGGCATCTTTTGCTTTTGTTGTGTGATTTTACAGGCTGATGTAGAAGTTGCATTTGAGATAAGTGATTTCAAGAAAGCAGAAGAGCTAGATCCAAGTTGGACCGATCCACAAATTTTGTGTAGCAAAAAGGGTGCCTCAGTTAAAGGTGGTCTCGGACCATTTGGGTTGCTGGTTTTGGCTTCGAAGGACTTGAAAGAAAACACAGCAGTCTTCTATAGAATATTCAAATCTCACAACACCAGCAAATATGTGGTTCTCATGTGCAGTGACCAAAGCAGGTCTCTTGGCTTTCTCTCTCAGTCACTCCCTAACCATCAATGTCTAACCAAACTGCAAATTTATATATTAATTTCAACCCCATTAATATTTTTTTTTGGGTTTATTGTCTGTTAGGTCTTCCTTAAATCAAGATAATGACAAGACCATATATGGAGCATTTGTAAATGTAGATCCTCTCCATGAGAAGCTGTCACTAAGAAGCTTGGTAAGTTGCTATGAAACCCATTATAAAATATCAATTGGTCCTAATTCTTTATTGAAAAGACAGTCTTCTATCTTATTATCACAACCTCAATACACTACAAGTTTAAAAGTCTTTGCCACCAGAAATTTGCATCAATGTTTTTGAGAATTATACATATTTACATTCAAACTCGAACACGCAACTATGCTTGCCTTTGGAGTTTTACTCTTGCATATTTTATTTGTTTTTCTAACAAAATATAGCTAAAATTCAGTAAACTCACCAGAAAAGTATGAAGCTTGACTCCTTTACAACTAAAGGGGCGTAATAAATTAATCTGGAGTCACTTCTATATATATATATATGCTTATTTGTTTCAGAATATTCTTATTGCTGTAATAGAACTATGCAAGTTCTTGGACCACTAAGAAATTAATGATCCAATTGTTCAAAAAAGAAATTAATGATCCACATTCCAAAAGAACTATATAGGTGTACCTTTCCCTTAATCAAAACAGTTTAAGACTTCCTGATAAGGCTAGGCGGCTAGGGATGTAGTACATATGCAAAAGGCTAGCTAGGTCCATCCCATTTTTGTAGCATAGCTCATAGTTAGGGCATCTCCAACAAACGCTCTTCAAAATCCATACCCAAATCTAAATTTTGACTCACCCAAACTCATTACTATTTATTAAAGTTTTTAATCTCCAATAAGGGTGAGTCAAAACTTATATTCATTTTATATTTTAATATTTTATATACCCATTTTAGTCAAAAAGCAGCTATGGTCCGCGTGGACCCCACCCAAATAGTAATGGGTTTCCTCTCTAAATTTCCTTCCATTTTGGATCAAGTTGCTAGTAGGAACTCATTTTGGGTTTTAGGTTTTGTTTGTTGGAGATGAGATTTTTGAATTTTGGGTATGGGTATGAGTTTTGGAAAGTCTTGTTGGAGATGCCATTTACATATTTAACACGTACTTTGCACTTGATGCATGGTTCCCTTAACTCTTTTCTTTTATACCCAATTCTTGATACCAAATTTGTGTCCTTAGCGCATTTGAAAATGTTGCAGATTGATCACTCTATAGTGGAGAGCTTTGGAGGAGAAGGCAAGGCGTGCATAACAGCTAGGGTTTATCCCACATTGGCTGTTGATGGCGATACCCACTTATATGCTTTCAATTATGGAAGTGAGAGTGTCAAAATCGCAGGAAGTGCATGGAGCTTGAAAACTGCTCAAATCAATTGATCAAGATAAGAAAAGTAGTGGAGAGTGAGTACGTACTATTGGCGAGGGCAGAGCAGAAGAAGAGTAAGTGGAGAGAATATTGATTCTTATATGTAATCTTCAATCACTTGTACTGCTTCTTAAATTACATAATATGAGAGCCAAATAAACTCGTGCGGGTCAGTTTTATATGCTTGGCATTTCTATGATCGGAGGCCAAGTATTTCTGTATATCGATGCCTGTCATGTTAATTGCAATAAATAGGAGAGTGAATTTCGCACTCCTCTTTTCTCTCGCCACTTACTTCCCACACTCCACTTTTTTTGTTTAATATTTTCACATCTATTCATACCATTTGTCTTCCAAAACTATCATTCTTCCTTGTATCCTCAACTCTCAAGTCAAAATATTTTCTCACTACTTAATTGTTTGATCAATCCAAAATTTGCAATTGTCCCAACTAACTTTTGAGTACAATCAACAGTATCGAACATTAATTAGTTCCATGTTTGGCAATGCATGTTGTAATAAACATATATCACGGGAAGTTAACCAAGTGTCCCATACGATTGCATATTTTGTTAAGGAGCGTGTTTTTTTTTATTGGATGTGAACAAAAAAAAAGATGACAAACTATTTGGATTTTTTTTTTCTGAAAAAAATGTTCTTATTGGTGAAAAAAAAACTCAATCTTTATTAGTACAACTAAAATGCAATGGACGACATTTGTCTATGAAGGAAAACTCAAATCATTTCTTTCTTCTCATCCATTGCACAAGGGATGACCGATCTCTTTCTACGGACGGAACCAGGATCGAAAAATGGGGTAGGCTAATTTTGCCCAAAGGGCAACGATTTTTTTTTGTCTAAAGCCATATGTTCCGGTTATAATTTGATTAAAATTAGCATTAGAATCAAGCAATTAACACTAATAGAAAATCACAAAATTGGCCAAAGTAGGAATATGACTGATCCGCTAATATTAATTATGGATTAATTAAAGGATTATTGTGGGAGTGAAGATTTTTCACTTAAGTGTTGGCCTATTTATTTAGCTAAGCTCGACATAAATGTCTCGATGAAACATGGTCGAGGGACATAACCTCGAAGAGATGATGACTCGAGAGGTGTTACCTCGAGTAGATAACCAACTCAACCAATTTACCTGTTCGTGCGCCGCAAGTGATGGCATCAATTAGTTACGCTTCGTGCGCCGCAAGTAATGGGTCGAGAGACTTGCGGCACAAGGAGACCTCGAGTGAATTGCGGCCCAAGCTACAACTGCTAAAGAGATAAGGTTTTGCTCACTATAAATAGCTAGTTCCACTAGCCAGGTATGGACGCATTCAGTATATGATTACTATTACTCTCTACTAAAACTATAACTCATTTAGGTATCGGAGGGTCTTTTGCAGGTATCCCCCCCCCCCCCCCAAATCTCGAGCTACCTCATACTTCGAGCTACTTTCACCGGAGTCATCAGCCAGCTGTCGCGATCGATCTAGCTCACGCTCAAGTTCAAACATCCTCTATCGTTAGCGAAGATTAGCTCGAAGAGGAATAACTCGAAGTGTGATAGTTTGAGGAAAACTGGCTCGAGAAAGATTGGTTTGCGTCTGTGCTTATCAAGTACCCAATGAGGGAGATTATAGATTGTTGGGTAATCTCTCTCCGGAATTTTTCGTCACCAACAATTATCATTCTTGAAAATGAAAACCCAGAAATGGCCAAATGGGCGTATTTTGAATTTGAGTTTAAAGATAACTAGATGATCGAGTACAGTCTACATAATTAGAATTTTATTCGTAATATCCTAATATGTGTCATATTTCAGTAAAACGACAAATATTCCATCAGAACAACCAATATTATTTTGTATTCTAATGAGTTTTGTGCCCCAATTAATTAATTGAAGTCCCAAATTGGAGTCTAGTCAGTCTACAAACTTTCCCTTCTCCCGAAAGAAACATATATATATTTTTTTTAAGAGGAGGGGGATAAATGGCTCCAAAGTTCGAAATTGTGGGGAGGGGGGGATTCGAACCCGGGTTGTGAGCGGGGATGGCCACTGCCTAGTCCAACTGGACTACACCCAACTTTCCCTTCTCCCGAAAGAAACATATATAGTTAGTCTACAGTCAGAAGTGCAGGGAGGTACTAAACTGATTCAATTAAAGAGTATATGAGTGTTTCTGATGAAATTAGAAGTGCATGAACTAACAAAATAAAAAAACAGTTAGGAGCCTCTTGTAGCGACGAATTTACAAGTGTTTGAATTTTTTTTTTAAATTTGAAGAAATGTAAAAGAATTTACTTATTAGGGCTCTTTTGGACTCTTTGATTAAACAAAGCAAATGGACTTTGACAACACATTATCTACCGCAATCGGTGTTTCATTTAATTTTGTCAATTGTGCAAATTGAGAACATTTTCCTTATTACCCCCTGAACTTTACACTAAACATTATGTTAGTCCATACACTTTTAATTTCATCGGAAAACACCTCTATACTTTTCAATTTAATCAGTTTAGTCTCTCAATTAGTCAATATGTTAATTTTGACCGTTAAGTGATGACGTGGCATGAGTGGGGCCCATTCTTGGCTGACTTGACAGTGACGTGGCATGCCCAATCATCAACCAAAGCTGATTGGGCATGCCACGTGCCTAAGGCCCTAACCCATGATAAGAAATTCCATTAGCACTTAACAGAAAAAATAGCAAATTGATTTTCTTTTTTGTTTTGCACTATATAACCTCTTTTTATGGAAAACTAACATTCATTCAGCTCCAGACGCTTAGTGTGGTTCAATTGAAAACTTCAATTGGGTGCTTAGGTAGATATCATCCCCAACAGAACAAGTAGTATGATTTTTAAAGCATAAAATATTATTTTTCTCGTTTCTTTGGCTTTGGCACGTTCGAACCTCTTTTTGTAAAAAGTCTATCTTCATTCGGCTTTTGATACCCTTCCTATGTATTGATCCCCCATGAGTCTTCCAAATATCTTCTTAGAGCAATTTCATCGGTCTAATCTAGCCTGGTTGCCAACTAGATATAGCCCCAAAAAGTGTAAAACATGAAAAAAGCAAAGTCCACCGTCCACTTCTAGCCCTGACACAAACTCACCTGGGGCAATCACTAGGTCACTTCTAGCCCTCCTTTTTTTTTTTTTTTGGGAAAAGGGGATTTATAAAACCCACCCGAGGTAGGAAAGACCAGAAAATACAATAGAACTTCCAATGGACAGGCCCATTAGGAAGGAGAGCAAAGTAATTTAATCTCCACCTTAGCCATCAAAAGCCAGGACAAAGAAATTAAAACACCCTAACAACTAATACAAAGGCCCAAACGTGGCCCAAATAAACAAAGGGAAAATACAAGACCAGCAAGAACTAAAAAGCCCTAGCTGCCACCCAAAGCCAAAAACTTCAAAACAAGCCGGCAGATGTAGCACGCACATCGTCGGATGCAGAAGAACCAGGTGGGTATCACCGAGGTACCGAAGCCAAAAAAAAACCCAAACTGCAGATCAAATTAGAGAAGACATAAAAAGGGAAGATGGATTTCATACCAACAAACTCATGACCACCCAAAAGACACCGACCAAAAAGGATCTGTGACCGCCGATATGGACAAGAGATCTGTAACATATAACAATGGAGAATGGTGGTTGTAACACCCATGCGTTTTCACCCATACTCACCTAGGTAAGTGACACCCACTTTATAAAAGCAACCAAGAGAATCAACAAGGAGGTCGGGGGTAGAGAGAGATGAACTGGTATGGGGTAGTGGTTTGGGGGAATGAACGGCAATGATAACAAATCTGGGAAAATTTGGGTTTGTTTGGCAAAAATGGAAGACTAAAGCTTCATTCAAGGAGGAAAAAATTCCTCTAAATCTGGACATAGCCAGTAGAAATCACCACATAGGGTGCCAAATTCACCACGGAGGGTGCCAAAATCACAACAAAGGGTGCCGAAATTAGTGGGTGGTGGTGGGAGTGGTGAGGAAGGGAAGTGGGGATGGCTGATGGAGGAGGGGAGTTCTTCGGTGGACTCTCAATGAAACAGGGAGAAATACTCTAGAGAGAAGAGGGAGCCTCTCTCTCTCACAAGCTTCAAGTTTAGCAACACTGTAAGCACAATTACATGGGACCTCATCAACATTGCTCGCAACATACACGAAATGAAGAAATACTCTTCCACAATATGCTCAGCTTTTTGGAGGAGGGACTTAGAAAGCACAATAAGGAGACGCCGGTCACACTTCTAGCCCTCCTTGTTGACCCAATTGCCACTTGGCAATCTCAGATGTGAAGGACCTCACAACATCTTTTTCTCACATGGGTTTTATATCAAAGAGTCATTGCTCTTCTCAACAAAAGTAACTCCAATAGTTACTTAATATATTCTCGAGAGTGGATTCAATGCACGGAATGTGCATATGCACGTAGAGCAAAAAAAGGGCAAAATAGTAAATTTTTAATTTGATCATCTCATTTGGACAACTGAGATTTACTATGGTTTTACACAGACGGTTGAGATATGCACGGTCCGTGCATAGAATAAGTTCAGTATATTCTCACCCAAAGCAACAATCAAGTGACCTATCCCCTGCCCCAACGAGTGGAAGTAATAATCAAAAATTACATAAATAACAACTGACCCAGAGCCCTAGAGCCCCAAAGACCCTGACCTAGAGCCCCAACGGGTGAAGATGCTCTAAGAGTCTTAATTAGGAACCTCATGTCTTTATAAAATTAGGTTTTAGCCCGACGTAATTACGGATTTGATTTTTAATTAGGAACCTAGCTCATGCCAAAATGCATTTCTGTTGCACACGTCAAGAATCTCTCATATTGTTAATTTTCTGAAAATTTCATGTGTGGGTGTTGAGAAAAATGTCATAACCCCAATGAATTTCTTATAATGTTTTTAGCACAAAATATGAATTTTTGCCTATTGTTTTTCTTCGCCCAATCAAACCAGCTCGATCTTTATATAAAAAGTCAACAGTCATTCGGCTTCCGAGTTCCGACTCCCAGTCCCAGTGTAGTTCCTAAAGAAGTCCTCCAAATATCTTTTAAGTTTTAAGAGTCATAGAAATCTGAGTTTTCTACAAAAAGTGGGTTTTCTACAAAAAGAGATTCTCGGCCAACTTCGGATTTTGACACAACTTTTGCCAAAATACCTTACTATAGCACACATACATACGGCTTAGTTTGGCATTGCTGTGTTGTTGGAGGAATTGCTTTTGAAATTGTTGTGAGGAGAATTGCTTTTGAAATTGCTATGGAGGGAATTAACTGAGTGTTTGGTAAACTTGTTTTTAGAAGTGATGTGGATATAAAAAGCAGTTTCAGTCAGAGTGTTTGGTAAACTATCAATGAAAGTTTTGTGAGTGTATATAATTACCAAAATGGACATAAATGCTAAATTTTAAAAATGATTACACTAGCTCATAATTGGAAATGATTACAACGAGATTGTTTTTTATTTTATTTTTTGGCAAACAAACAATCTGGGTTTGCTCAAGTAGTGAATATAACTTTGACAATCGAGGTCTTCTCCTTCATCTGCAATTGATCTTCTCCTTAATTGTATTCATAGGTTTTCACGGGTTTGACAATCTGGATCTTCTCCTTGATTTGCTTAATTGCTTCCAATAATTTTCAATCTGGGTCTTCTCCTTCATTTCTACTCATAATTATAACCTTAAAACAATTGCTCATCCAATTATTTCAATCAAAACTTAGAGATTTCTAAAGCTCAAACCTCTGTATCAATCCCCAACAAGCCTTCAACCTCAGTACTTCCACGAGAAATCCCTCTTCTTTTTCTTTATTTTCAATGCTTAACCTTGCCCAGCAAAGAGGTGCCCAGTGCTCTCTCTCCCTTTTTCCAATCGTGTCTTGCCATGGTGCCCAATTCCAGCCGTTGTGAGCGGTTTCAATACATACCCAAATACTCTGGGTACCCACACTGCCCAGTTCTCCGCCGCACCAAATCAACTCTGGTCGGCAACCTGCAATTCCAACTCTCTCTCTCCGAGCTCGAAGCCACCGTACACACCCAGCAGCTCGGGCTTTGCCCAACCATCGTGTGCCACAAGCCTAGCTCTCCCTCTACCATGGTGCCTAACCTTCACTGATCTTGTTCATGGTGGAGACTGGAGATTGAGCTCGATGGATAATTGGATAGCGAAAGAACAAAGTTTTCATTGTAAATTGTAGAAAAGAGAAAGGATAAAATAGGAAGTTTTTCAAAGTTTCATTAACCTTCCGTGTTTTTTGACAAGCTTCCGCAGAAGCTGTTTTCAAAAGCTACAAATTGTAGCTTCTAAAAATCAAAGGTTGGGAGAAGCAATAAAGACCAAAAGCTGCTTTTGAAAACTTTACCAAACAGCTTAGCCTAAGTCCAGAAGCAGAAGCAACCCCAAAAGCAGCTCCAAAAGCAATACCAAACTGGGCCTACGTCTCCATAGCTCATGATATATTCAAGGATATCACATGTGCATAGCAGCAAATTATTAAGTCTTTAATTAGTAAAATTAGATGACTACTTAATCATATATTTATCTGTGAACTATTTGTTTCTGTTCCAAATCTAAAGTTCATAAGTCATTCTTTATACATGTATTCAAAGACGAGTAAACTCGAAAGTCGAAACAACTAACAAATTAATTAAGAATTAGTGGAGGTAGGATCGATCTGATTGGAACAAATACGTGGAATACTTGTGTATGCTTAATCTAGAGTGCAATTACCCTACTTTAATAATGGCTGCATAAGGTACGTAATAAAGAAGTCACTTAAATAATGATTGGGGAATCTTTCATTCATTTATGCTGACTTCAATTTTGCCACGCAATGTCACGAAATATTACAAAATGTTATGAATTACCATCAGGGCCGTCCCAATCCAAACCGAGGCCTAAGGCAAGATTATGAACAAGGTCTTTTTGTTTTTTTTTTGAGAAAAATTATGAACAAGGTCTTAATTACATAAATTGATGCAATCCCAATTTTTCTTCTATATATGTTATTTATTGCTAACTAAGTTTTTAAAAAATTTAAAACAACTCTAAAATAAATAATATAATTATATCGTTACAATTGTTGATATGCTAGTAATTACAAGATAGGATACAAAAATTTGAAGAAAAAAAATAATAAAATATGAGAATTTCATGAAACAAGGATTTTTTTTTATAGCTAAACGCATGAAACAATGACCAAAGGAAGTAAAATGTGATGAGAAAGAAAAAGGCCTAAAGAATGGTCATAGAAAGCATAAAAATGTTAGATAATCTTTAATATTCAGTGGACTCTCTATTCATTTTTGGCCTTTTATTTAATAAGAATTTAATTATGGGCCTTAAACAGCTTTTCTTTTCATTTTTTTTCATTAGTTAAATACTGGGCTTTCATATTAAGTGAGACTAAATGAGGCATTCTTCATGTTGAGGCCTAAGGCGCTTGCCTTGGTTGCCTGCCTCTTGGGCCGGCCCTGATTACCATGAATTGTAAAATGCCATAAAATACCACGAATTATCATGAAATGTCATAATTTATCACGAAATGTCACAAATTGCCAACCAAAGTTAACTCTAACTTAAGTGAATACAAGAATTTTCGATAACAAAAAACATATATGACTTAGAGAATTTAACCGAGTGTGGTACTGCATTCTAAGGGTGGAGTTAATTATTATATATTTACTGGGTTCAATAAAAAGTTTCAAGAAAAAAAAATAAAAGGTTTCAAAGCGCCTCTTCAGTTATATATAATGGATAGGGCTTTTGTCACAAACAGTACCTGACCTTTGGACTGTACATCACTTTGGTACCCAACATTTAAAAACTATCACATTAGTACCTGACATTTCAAACTCGCTATCATTTTGGTACCTACCGTCAATAATTCCGTTTAAAACATGCCCACGAGGTTTTTTTGTCCTTGAAGAATTTTTATTTTTTTTCACGGAGTTATTAACGGTGGATACCAAAATGATAGCGAGTTTGAAAGGTCAAGTACTAATGTGATAGTTTTTAAATGTTGGGTACCAAAGTGATGTACAGTCCAAATGTCATGATTTATACATATTTTATGTATAAAGAGCACTCCTAATTACTTGTTTTATGCTTCCCTTAGCACCTAATAATGTCACTTACCCTTGTTTATCTCTTTTTGTAGGTTCATATGGGAGAATTGGAACTTGGACAAATTGGATGCACTTTGGAAGTTTTTAAAGGCGTTTTCGTGGAGCAACCAAAAAGTCAACCGTGACTTTGGAGCTCAAGATTCCAAGATTGAAGCCTTAGAAGTGAAGGACAACGATATCCCGGAGTTGAGACCAAGAAACCGAAAAGTCAACCGAAGTCAACCGGGCCCACATGGTCAACCCCGAGGTCAACCCCGAAGGCATCACACAAAGACTCATGCATGACTTTCCCACATCCAATAGGAGAGCTCATTTGATTGGTTGAAGCATATTGGTGGTGAGTAGAAATTCAAATTCAAAAAGGGGACAAAACACTTAATGCTTATGCCATACTTTGTCCCCTAGCCTTTTCCCTTCACCTTTTGTCTCCCAATGGTCCCAAATCTGATTTGCCTATGCTATACACACATTCCCACTTTGCCCTTAATGTCCATACACTTCCCTAACTACCCCATGGCATTTAGGTCTTTTTGATTGAGTTAGATCTACACTTTGAGCCCTAGGATCTTTCCCCATTAATCCTAGTCCTTTATCCCCACATATATATTCTAAAACCTCTCATTTTCATCATTAACCAACCCTAGACACCACAAGTCCCCAAAATTCTCTCAAGCCTCCATTTCCCTTTCCTCCATCTTGCCCCAAAAAGTCCTCAAATCAGCTCGCGTGCGACCGGTCGCTGGTACTGTTCACTGTTCACCGGTACTGTTCACCGGTACTGTTCACAGGGTGGTTTTTGGCTTCCTCATCCATTTTTCATCACTTCCACACCTTATCTCACAAAACTTCCTTCATCAAACATCCTCCATACACCCTCTACTACATCCCCAACCACTTTTCCCTTCCATTCTCTCACATCTACTCACCATCTCAGGGGTTTCATCAACAACTTCAAGTTCTAGAAGGCTTGGAGCAAGAGGAGGCAAGGAGGAGACTAAGGAGCACAAGGAGAGGGCTTGCAACCACTTGGTGACAGCAAGGACCAGCTGGCCTACCTTCTTGAGCATCTCTTCACCTTATTTTACTCTCTTTTTGTCTTTGAGTTAGATATATTTGAGAACATGATGTTATTTGTGATGTATTGTGAGTAGTCCTTGAAGATTGGGGGCTAGGGTTGTGTGCCCTAGCCTAATGAAAATGGATCGATTGATTTATATATCTATGCTTGAGATTTTGATATGGGTATGTTCATTGTCCACTTTTGTTATGTGTTAGATGCATGTCTAGGAACTTTATCACTTCTAAAAGCATGTGTTTAATCTATTTTGGTAGAGATTGTGAGCTTGATAACCTTATTCTCTCTAGACAATTGGCAATGGATGTGATGAGCTTGTCTTGTTTGAATCCCTAGGTCTTAGTGCCCATTGCCTTAGTTTAGCAATTTGAGAACCATAGCATGGCTTAAGTTGTTAGACTAAGAGACTTTGTGAACCATAGCATGGCATGAAGATACATAAGAGAAGACCATGGCCCTAGAACCCTAGTACGGCTAGGGTACGGGATTTGATCCACTAATCAATCTCGCTTGCATGTTTTTATAAATTAAATCAACCATTGGATTTGGGCTTAGGTGACCCAAAACCCCATTTCACTTAATCAACAAAGTTTTCATCACTTGCTTTCACTTTTATTACTTGCTTGCATTTACTCATTTAAATTGTGTTTCTTGATCACTTGTCACTTTACAAACCAATCAATGTCTCCATCTACACTACCACTTTGCACATACCCCACATAGCTCATGCATAGCAACCCATTTCTTACCTCCTCATTGGTGCTTGTTAACCTAGTTACCTAGTTGCCTTGGGATTGGCACCGCCAATTCCCGAACGACATTTCCCCCGTCTTTACTTACCCATACTATCTTGATGACACGTAGCTTGCGTGAAAGCGCTCCAAAAGCGTTAAAGTCAGGTCAGATACTGCATGTTTATGATAATTCCCCTAATGGATATCATCAAGCTGAGGCTGCTGAGCACATCTTGAATTATTCTATTTGGCATGACAATTTTAGTCTTTGCTTACATACAGAAGGTTTTGTTGGCAGCGAAAAGCCAATAAAGAAAAATAAAGAAAGAAGTTTATTTATTTATTTTTTTCAGAATGAGAGAGAAGTTTACCATGAAATCTTTTTATTTGATCATGCAATGTAGTTAAAAGTTTACTTTAGTCTAGGAAAAAGTAATAATCTGTTTATGTCGAGAATGTTGATCCACTTAAGTACAATTTAAGATGGTGATCTGTATAAGACTCTCGCTCGAGATCTGAAAGGTTTAACACAATGCTTGTTAAGAGAATAACCAGACAGGTCGGTCAATACTCTTTCAAAGTTCAAGTCAATTTAGATTTTTTTTTAATTACACACACACCCGGCCCCCACCCTATCTCACCCTGGTATTCAAGGGGAGTTGAACCCATGATTTCTCTTGGGACAACCTTAGTGTCAAACCACTACACCAACCACCTTAAATAAGTCAGTTTAGATGATTGTTTGAGCAGTATAACAATAAGTGAGAGCTACTTCTTATCATTACTGACGAGTAATTGTTGTATTTGTAGGGGAAACATTAATGGTTCTCCTAGCCTGTTTTCGATATGGGACTCATATATCCAATGGAGCATATGAGCCTATTTAGTGGTTCTTCTAACCTGTTTTCGATGTAGGACTCATATGTCCAAGGAATGCGAAAGGTTACGCCTTCTCGAGTCTGCATTTAATGTGCTCTTTTTTAGAATTCGAGGCAAGCCCAACTACTCCACCAACCCCTACTAGCTAACTAACACGTGTCACACATGCATCACAGTACCATAGCTCTTCGACTATCGGACCCCATAGATACACATCTCACACCCGCTCGATCAAGTGCTCCTCATATCACAATAGCTCTTAGCTATCGTATCTCACAAATATACATCTTGCGCCTGCGCAATCAAGTGTTAATCACATCACCATAGCTTTTCAACTAACGTATCCCATGGATACACATCTTGCACCCGGGCGATCAAGTGCTCCTCGCACTTTCAGCTATCATATCATTTGGATACATATTCTGCATCTGTGCAGTTGGTGCTCTTTGAGCAATAAAAAATCATTGAGCAGACACCCGCAGACGTGCAACACAACTTACAGGGCCCGTTCTTTCTTTTGAATACACATTCTAAAGGTCACCTTGTCTATTCGGTCTACCCTTGACTTTCACTAAATTGAGACTTGGGGGACTACATGGGCTAGGTTAAATAGGGATGCTATATCCCTTACAACCAAATTCATGCTAACCTCTTATACTCGTCCATGACTCTCCTTATATGGGGACTCGAGGGACTATAGAGGATATGCAAGGTGTTGTTTACACTCCCCAGTCGAGATCTAAAACAAACTCCCCGATCAAGAAGACTCTTGACCAGAGACTTGGGGGACTTGCTCATACTATATACCTCAAACCCTAAATGACACCTCACAAGGGACCCAACCAATTCTGTGTGGACCCTACAAGTGGACTCGGCATGCAGCCGGGTTCCCACACTCTAGATCCCATACCACATCCAGGACCGAGCTAACTGGTGCTCCGATACTCCTCACCAAATAGGCTTATACGCTCCCTTGGACATGTGAGTCCCATACCGAAATTAGGCCAGGAGAACCACCACTAGTTCCCCTACCAATACAGCCTTACTTCTCATTAATGGTAAACAATAACTCTCACTTTTTGTTATACTGCTCAAACAATCATCTAAACTGACTTGAGCTTCAGAAGCGTATTGCCTGCCCAGTCTCGGACTTGATATGGGCTGGCTATAGTATGAGATTTGGAGTGTGGGTACCCGACTGCATGCCAGGTCCACTTGCAGGGTCCACATGGAATTGGTCGGGTCCCTTGTGATGTGTTGTTTAGGATTTGAGATATGTAGTATGAACCTAATCAAATCCATCATAGTATAATAATAACTTTTAGGATTAAATTCAGTTTACTACCCAAAATTTATGACCGAAAATCATGTCAGTCCTTGCTCTTTCAATTTCATCAGCACTACCCTTGTACTTACCAATTTAATCAGTTTATAGTCCAACTGCTGGTCAATCCGTTAATTTTGACCATTAAGTGCTGATGTGGCACAAATGAGATCCACTCTTTGGTGACTTGGTAGCGACGTGGAATGTCCAGTCAGCTCTTAACAATCAAAATTAACAAATTAGCTAACGATTGAGATTTTCATGTCATCGCCACGTCATCAAAATGTGAGTCTTATTTATGTCATGTCATCATTTAACGGTTAAAATTAATGAATTGGCTAATGGTTAGACTACACTGATAAAATTGATAAGTACAAAGGTATTGCTGATAAAATTGAAAGAGCAAGGACTAACATAATTTTTGATCTAAACTTTAGGGTGGTGAACTGAATTTAATCCTAACTTTAACTATGAATATTTAAGATTATCAAATAAAAGGATAAACGTTTTTTGGGGGAGCACATAGGATAAATCAAATTTAGATTAATAATTTTCTTAGAATGGTTTTTTATTTTTTTTGGGACTTATACTAATGGTTTTCATATTCAAGTGTACAAGTCCCCCGAATTAATTAATTTCTTTCCCCCATGAATAATGAGAATACAAACAAAATGCAGCCCATTATAAGGATCATTGATTCTCTCCGTAAAAAGCATCTATTATTACAAACTTGCAAGATGTTGTGAAACATCATGTGCTGTGATTTTCATTCTTTATCATAGCAATCTCTCTAACCCCCTTGGATCAATTCCTTGACTTCCACCCCCTCTCACTTCCCTTGACAAACCACGGTGTGTCTGGCCTATAAGTACCAAACCAAGGGGAGATAGCGGTGCCCTTATTTTCCAAACCCCCCACAGAGCTAGCCAATATGACCATGATGATATTATCTCTTTGCATATTCTGCTTTCTTTTACTTTTGCTTTCATATGGTGTTATTGAGATTGAAGGTTCCCACCATGTTTGTAGCAACCTTCTGACTTTGCAACTAACTTCAACACATCACCAAGCTAAAGAGCCTTACAGAACTGGTTTTCATTTCCAGCCTCCCAAGAATTGGATCAACGGTATGTGTATATCTTCAGCCTCTTTAATTTTCTTTCGATCTGGTTTCGATTTAATTTGCAGTTTCTTTAACTTTTCGTGTCCTTGTCTTTGTTTATTGTTGTTTATGACTCTTACAGTTTGTTCTATGCTTCTTTCACATTTGATTTGTTCTAATTGTGGAAATGGACAAATGGGTTCTTTGGAATCTCACAGATCCTAATGGTTAGTTCCTCTCTTCCTTGTCTTACTTTCTACTGTGTTTTTTGTATGTAATTGTAATTTCTGGGTTTGGTCCGTATACCAATTGATATGATAACAATATATATATAAGGTGTTGTTATTAATGTGTTAATAACACCTCTTCTCTCTATTTCTCTATCTTTCTTTAGTGTCTTTAGGTTGTGTTATTAACATTTTACGGTGTGTTATTAATAACACCCTATATATATATATTCTATATATACATATACATATTTGAAAGTCATCCAATCTTTAAAACAATCATTCAATCGTTGATTTGAAAGTCATCACGAAGTCCTTATTATAAGATTCTCGCTAGAAACTCTTTATATACACATAATCATGGAAGATCCAAGCAATTAAGAATAAACTACCTAAAGAGGCCATTTCTTTTTAGCAAGAAAGTCAATCAAGTATATATATATAGGGTGTTATTAGTGATTTTTGTTTTTTAGCAATGTTATTAGTGATTATTAGAAACATATAAATATAAGAAGAAGTCTGTGTTTGAAAATGTCATAAATTTAAAATTTACTACAATAAATTAATTTATTGTGGGTCGATCAATAAAAATAAATAAATAAATAAAAAAACTAATGACAAATTAATTAGAAAAAAATATCACCAAATGTCCTTATGAGTCCATGACCCTTTATTATTGGTTACCAATTAGGGAGGTAAGACCGTAAGACAGTAAAAACAGGTTAGAGTTGCTATGTCAATCATCTTCCGAACATGTTTCCCTAATGATTCGCATCATATCTAATAAGAGGTATCAAACCGGCTTGCCTGGCCTAATTAAAGGAGGCTCATTCGGGCTTCATGCCGTGCTAGGCCGGCCCATCAAATAATTTGGCTAGATCAAGCCCGGCCAATCAAAGAAAACACAAAGGTCCACCCCGAGTCTATATCATGATGAGTCGAGCTAGTGTCAAGTCGATTAAAAAATAAGCCGGACTCGCCTAAGTATATTTTTATAAAATATATTAGAAGGAAACCACACACTATGTGTGTGTATTTATTTTAAAATAAAACAGAATTTTTATTTATTTATTTTATGGTGTGGAAGTTTAGAGTGTGAGAGTGGGTACTTATATGTAGTTTTTGAAAGTTTTATTTTATTTTTTATTTTATTAATTATTTGTGTTTTGATATTTTTATCCTTAATGATTAAAATAAATATATAATTATTTAATGTTTAAAGGGTATTAAAGTAAAAAAATTCTGTTTTGATTGACAACATATGTTCTCTTAATATATAGTATAGATAATATTTAATAAATTATTTTTATTTGGAATGTATTTATCATTGTTTGAAATTTGGGAGAAAGAATAAGATTAAAATATTGTAAAACATTAATATAATAATACAATTTTAATGTTTTATTTTTGACAACATAAATGTGATAGTTGAAGTAAAAACTTATATTTGAAAGTCATATGTTTGTACAGTAGTATCGTAACGATTTTCATGTATAAAACATGAATTATTACATTTTAATGGGCCAACCTAATAAATCGTGCTCAGACCAAACCTGGCCCATTGCGGGCCCATGCTGGGCCAACATAGGCATCCATCCACAAAACGATAAAGTCATGTCTAACAATACGTCTATATAGATATAAGTTTTCAAAGTTCACAAGAATTTAAATCACAATGAATCAAAAATACAAATCATGTACATATAAACTTAATTCTTGGCCCTTAAGTGAACTCGGTTTGTGATAGTGGAATGTTGATTTGTATGAAAGTCCAAAAAAGAAGAAAAAAAAAAGGTCTTACATATTTCTCATGACATGTTGATGAAAGTCTTGTGTATTAATGGTGTTTTCAGGGCCATTGATTTACAAGAACGTGTACCATTTTTTCTATCAATATAATCCCAATGGCGTAGAGTGGGCGGCCAACATTGTCTGGGCTCATTCCACATCAAATGATCTTGTCAATTGGACTCCACATGATGATGCCTTGTACCCATCACAGCCGTTTGATATTAACGGTTGTTGGTCGGGGTCTGCTACAATTCTCCCTGGGGACAAGCCGGCCATTTTCTACACCGGAATCAACTCCAAGAATGAGCAGGTTCAAAACTTGGCCTTCCCCAAACACCTCTCAGACCCATTTCTTAGAGAATGGGTTAAAATCCCACAAAACCCACTAATGGTCCCAACCCAAGCTAAGCAAATAAATGCAGACTCATTTAGGGACCCAACTACTGCTTGGTTAGGGCCAGATAATAGATGGAGGTTAATCATTGGAAGCAAGAATGACCAAACTGGATTAGCTATCCTATATATGAGCGAAGATTTCCTGCATTGGACCATGGTCGACCACCCCTTTCATTCAGCAAAGGAAAATGGAATGTGGGAATGCCCAGATTTTTTCCCAGTTTCAAAGACTAGCCCAATTGGTCTTGACACGCCAACAAATGGTCCTGATGTTAAGCATGTGCTCAAGGTTAGCTTGTTTAATACTGGTAAAGAGTACTACACAATTGGGACATATATCCTGGACAAGGATATCTATATCCCTGACGAGGGATCAGTGGAGAGTAACTCTGGTATGAGATATGATTATGGTAAGTTTTATGCTTCAAAGTCCTTCTTTGACAGTGCTAAGAACCGTAGGATCTTGTGGGGTTGGATTAATGAATCCTCAAGTGCCAATGATGACATCAAGAAGGGATGGTCTGGACTGCAGGTATAACATGTAAACTATATTAGCTATGCACATCCAATTACAATTAACAATTGCTCAATGATCAATATAGCTATTGGAATAGAGTAGTCTTTGATGTGGTGGCTTATGAATTGAATTAAGACTATTATTGGCTTATTGCACAGGCAATTCCAAGGACCATTTTGCTTGATAAGTCTGGGAAACAATTGGTGCAATGGCCCATTGTAGAACTTGAAAAGCTGAGAACAAAGCAGGTCAAATTGCCAAGTACTGTGTTTAAGGAAGGATCGCTTCATGAAGTACTTGGTGTCACAGCAGCACAAGTATGCATGTTTGTTTTTTATAAGAGTAATGGGTTTCTGCCAAGTGTTACTAAAAAGCACATAAATCCCACTTTCAACATTGGAATAACTTTTTAAACTTTGGTATTCTTTTGCTTTTGTTGGGTGATCTTCTGTTTTACAGGCAGATATAGAAGTTACATTTGAGATAAGTGATTTTGAGAAAGCAGAAGTGTTGGATCCAAGTTGGACCGATCCACAAATTTTGTGTAGCGAAAAGGGTGCCTCATTTAAAGGTGGTTTAGGACCATTTGGTTTGCTGGTTTTGGCTTCAAAGGGCTTGCAAGAATACACAGCAGTCTTCTTTAGAGTATTCAAATCTCACAACACCAACAACAAATATGTGGTGCTCTTGTGCAGTGATCAAAGCAGGTCTCTAACCACCAATGTCAAACCATACTTCAAATTCAAATTCATATTTTCAGCCCAATTAATTCTTTTTTTAATTGGTTTATTGTCTTCGTAGGTCGTCCTTAAATGAAGATAATGATAAGACCACATACGGGGCATTTATAAATATGGATCCTCTTCATGAGAAGCTATCACTAAGAAGCTTGGTAAGTTGTTGTGAAATCCAATGTAAAATATATCAATTTCCATATCCTTTAAGTTTACAAGTTTTTTCCACCAGAAATTTCTATCCAAGTTTTTCAGAATTTATACTTATTTTCCTTGAAACTTCAAATACGCAACTATGCATGCCATTAGACTTTCATGTTTAGCATACTATATATTTGATTTTCAAGCTATAGCCGAAATTTAATAAAATCACATCAAACTATAAATCTCAACATAGATCAAATTGTGAAACTCATATCTTTAACTCTTTACTAATAAAAGGGTTCATAGTCATACATTAAATGTTGCACAGTTTACATTAAAATACAAAGTGGTGTTAGTTCAGTAGTTATAAAATACAAAGTGGTGTTAGTTCAGTATTTAGAGCACCCACTACCTAAGATTCAGGTCATGAGTTCGAGTCACAATGAGAATAGGAGTGACATCCTTTGATCATTTTTAAAAATTAAAAATAAACACCTAAAACTTTCATGCATGGTTCCCTTCATTCATTTCTTTTATACCTAATTCATATGGTGACAAACTTGTTTCCTAATAAGACTATAAGAGCATTTGTAAATGTTGCAGATTGATCATTCTATAGTGGAGAGCTTTGGAGGAGAAGGCAAGGCGTGCATAACAGCTAGGGTTTATCCCACATTGGCTGTTGATGGCGATACCCACTTATATGCTTTCAATTATGGAAGTGAGAGTGTCAAAATCGCAGGAAGTGCATGGAGCTTGAAAACTGCTCAAATCAATTGATCAAGATAAGAAAAGTAGTGGGGAGTGAGTACGTACTATTGGCGAGGGGAGAAGAAGAGTACGTAGAGGGAACATTGATTCTTATATGTGATCTTCAATCACTTGTAGTGCCTCTTAAATTAGATAATATGAGAGCCAAATAAACTCGTGGTGAAATGAGAATTTATTTTATTCTAATAAAGACCTTATTTACTTTAACAAAGATTTTCTCTTCTCATTATGTGTAAGAAATGTTAACACGACATTAATAAGATCTGCATTGCAATAATATTTTCTCATTGAAATGTTCTCGCTACTTGTTTGATCAATCGAAAATTTGCAATTGTATGTTCCAACTAATTTTTTAGTACAATCAATACTATCAAACATTGGTTGCATGTTTGGCAGTGCATGTTATAATAAACATGTACTGCAGGAAGGTAACCAGGTGGCTCATAGGATTGCTCGTTTTGTTAAGGAGAGTGGTTTATTTATCTATTTTTTATATTTTATGAGTACAACAAAAATACAATGGATGACATCTCTCTTAGAATACAAAAGAGCAAAGACTTATTTGAGATATGAGAATACAACCAAAACCTAAATTATCACAAATGGTATCTGAACTTTAGCTTCAATATATGGTTGGTATCTGAACTTCACTTTTGATCACAACCGGTATCTGAACTTTTCGAGTTTATCCTAAATGGTACCTACTGTCACATTCGTCTATATTTTGTCAAAATTGACATTATTTATAGTAAAAGACCAAATTACCCTGGAATAAAAAAAATATGGAGATTGATAGATTGCCAAAAAAAAACTAGAGATTGAATACTCCCAAAGCCAAGAATTCAGCGGAGCCATCCAAAGTTTCAAACCCAGTTCATCAAACCCAGTTCATCAAACCCAATATGATTAACAAGCAAACACCAAGTTTCAAATTGACCAATGAAAACCCAAACCCAATTTTCCAAAAAACTGAACACAAAATCCCGAAACCATGAGATTTCATATGATTCACAATCAAGCAAAAAGTTTCTGACCCAGCTCGCATTAGTTCTATTTCCTTAGCTTGTTCTAGTTTCAGAAAGCTTCGGTTCGTGTCCTACGAATGGATCGTCAAAGATTGTGATCGATCGCAGAAAGGTCCAAAAACGTGCAGTAGCTTGTTCTGTTTTCCTGGGCAGAATAGTCAACTTTGATGGACAATTTCTCTCTTTTGAACAGTTAGATAGAGTTGTAATTTTACAAAATTATGTCTCTGGGTGTCTAGTATTCCCAGTTAAAATTACAGCATGATCGGACCGTTGAAGCTTTAGCTATTTAGTTCCAAAGGATCACAACTCAGAGCTGTGTCAACCGACAATTACGTCCGGACGCCTGCAATTTTTTTATCTGGGAGAAAGAGAGGGGAATATGGATTGGATTCAACTTCAATCCCATCCCAAAAACATACACAAACGGTCTCCTCCTGCTCCTCCAATTTACTCAATGCCTCCTGCAACTAACCCTCCATCATCGTTCTCCCCTTAGCCTGCGTCTCCTTCTTCTTCTTTGATAGTGCCGCCGATATCTCGGCACTCGCCTCCCACATGAACTGCATCACCTGAATCGGGAGGGTGAGCTAGTGGCTGAGTTTGAGCTTGGAAATGGGGGAGGCGGAAGGTACAAAGGAGATGGGGACTTTTTTTTTTTTGAAAAGAAGATGGGGACTTGGAGGAGGCAATGAACAACATGCTTTGTCCAAAATGCCCTTGAAAATGGAGGGGTTTTGTCAAAAATAATCCTGAAATTTGGGTCATGTGAACGAAATGTGACAGTAGGTACCATTTAACATGAACTCGAAAAGTTCAGGTACTAGTTGTGATCAAAAGTAAAGTTCAGGTACTAACCATATAATGGAAGTAAAGTTCAGGTATCATTTGTGATAATATCAAAAAAAAAAAACAAAACAGACAACCATTGTAGAATAATCAAGGAATGATGTGAAAGCAAAAAACAATTAATGAAAATCCAACCAGGATAATGTTTCTGCCAAACAGTTAATCAATAAGCAGCTATATATTCATAATGAAGATGCACTAATTTATATGAAGCGCGCTTTGCAAAGAGTAACCATTCAAATATATTGCATCCAGAGGTAGCATAGGAGTACCATTATACATATATATATAATCGTAGAAAAGTTTAGGGACTAAAGTTTGGTAATCGGTGTAGGCCACAATGGCAGGACAAACGGATAGTAGAAGTCTAAAATCGTAGTAAATCGAATATGTGTAGCTGTCTCTAACCTTCCTCCACGAAGGTACAAGTGACAATTTTGCCTGAATACCTTAAGTACACGATATCCTCAATTGTCCTGCTAAAAATTGATTGCTCCATTTAAATTTTTCTCATTTTAAGGGATTAGCACCCAAATAAGTTGATGAGTGCATTTGCTCTAACTTTTGTGTGTCAATGTAATGTAGGGGTTGACTCAGTTATGAACCATCGATGTTCTTTAAGGTTTTAGGGTTAAAGAAAATTTCGAAAATCTCCACCCAACTACCGTGTCGATTAACCGACGACGCCATCCTCACCAAGCTCCCCATCATATGCAACTCACAACCCAACGGATCTCACCTTTGCTCGAATTAAGTTCCCGTTACTTCTCTAACCCGTATGTTATACACTAACCACAATCGCACTGACTATATAAGTTGAAATTTTGATCGCCTCTCGCTCTCCACTCGCGAACTTCAATATTTACTAATATGCACCATACCTGTGACCATAGCAAGACTTCACCGAGTGACGTAACAACCATCTTGTTCTAGCACTAGCAGAGAAAGAAGATGGTTTTTTGGTTTTTTACAAGGCTGCTTTAGCTAGCCTTCACATAAAAACAGATGGAGATTTAACAAAGCGTGTAAATTCCCAGCCAAAGCTAGCAACCTAATTAAACCTAATCATATATAATCTACTGCAACTAGTCTCATGTTAATACCTGTTTTTCTTGTTCCTTTATTTATCTGAATTTGAATGTGTATAGAAAAACAAATAATATTGAACCTCTATCGAGCTTCTGGCAAAGTAATAGTGACCACATTGTTGGAATAAGTGGTTACAGAACTAGAATTCGTACTTGGTGAAAAAGCAGGTTCTTTGCAGAGTGGAAGTGATGTAGCTTCATCGGCCTCCAGCATACGTATCATGGACGACATTGTTGGTCGATCAGCTGGAGCTTCTTGAACACACAAAAGCCCCACATGGATACACCTCAAAGCTTCATGAGTCCGACATGTTTCCCTTACTGCTGCATCAATCACTTCCACTCCTCTGCCTTCTTTCCACAACTCCCATACCTAAGATTTACACACATAAACCCATCAATCTTCCTCTTGCGTCCCGATTCACTAATAAAGTGTGTTTGAACATTACAAAATAGAAATGCAACGCTTAAAAGCAAAAGAAACAAACAAGACTTTCTAGTACTTACCCATCGAGCAAGCGTTAGTGAATTTTCAAAACGATAAAACGAAGCATTCCTCTTTCCGCTTACAATCTCTAACAACAATACCCCAAAGCTAAATACATCCAATTTCTCCGAGAAATGGCCATAGAGTGCATACTCAGGTGACATGTAGCCGCTGCAAGAATGATAGAGAAATGAGCACTAGTATTGATTTCGTAAGGTTTAAATGATAGAAATCATGAGATATATATACTTACTATGTCCCAACAACCTTGTTGGTACTTGCTTCAATTTGATTTATCCCAAAAATCCTTGCAATTCCAAAGTCGGAAACTTTGGGGTTCATTGTTCCATCCAACAGAACATTACTTGCTTTTAGATCCCTGTGTATGATTTTCAATCTAGAGTATTTGTGGATGTATAGTACTCCCTGAGCAATGCCTTCTATAATTCGAAAGCGTGTACCCCAATCCAACTTTGTCTTTTCAGAAGGATCTAATTGGACAAACATAAAGAATAATGAAATTAGTTTTTTTTTTTTAAATAATAATATTAATAAATTAAAAAAATTTAAGCAATATGTCTAATATATGAAAAAAGAATTTACAGAAACTTGATGTCACATAAGTCGAGCTTTATGTATACCGCATACATACCAAACAAAAATTTGTCCAAACTTCGATTAGGCATGTACTCGTAGATTAATATCATTTCTTCCTCTTCAATACAGCAGCCCAAGAGCCTAACAAGATTGGTATGTTGAAGATTGGCTATAAGTTTTAACTCATTCATGAACTCCAGATGTCCTTGCCCGGAATTTTTTGACAACCTCTTTATAGCCACTTCTTGATCCCCTAGCAAAATTCCCTATAGGGGAAGAAAGCAAAGAGAACCACACCGTTACACTCGGAACTAATTTGGGAAACTAACAAGAAAAGTACAAAAAGAAGAAGAATATGTAATTGCATTAAAAGCATACTATAGAAGTGTCACCTTATAAACAGGGCCAAATCCTCCCTCTCCAAGTTTATTCGCTTCAGAGAAGTTGTTTGTAGCAGCTAATATACTCCTTAAACTGAAGAGTGGTAGTTCTGTATCATTCTTCCCACCTCCTGCACTAACGTTACTTATAATCTCACTCATTCTTCCTGCTGTTCTCCCCGTTTTAGTATTACTGTTAGATTATTATTTGTATGGATTACTAGAATCCATCACGGGAGAGAGAGAGAGAGAGAGAGAGAGAGAGAGAGAGAGAGAGAGAGAGAGAGAGAGAGAGAGAGAGAGAGAGGGGGGGGGGGGGGGAGAGAGAGAGAGAGAGAGAGAGAGAGAGAGAGAGAGAGAGAGAGAGAGAGAGAGAGAGAGAGAGAGAGAGAGAGAGAGAGAGGAGTGTGTACCTTCCTTTCCCAAATTTTTCTTCCATAAGAAATAGCCAAAAATTATTGTAAGCAATCCAGCTGTTGAAGAGACTACTGCAATTACAAGGGACCGCTTCAAGGAATTAACAGAAAGACCCTTGTTACCTACAAAACATACAAAGATCTGGTTAACAAATAACAAAGATGGCTACAAGTATGCCAAGGATTTTAATTACCTCACGTACACATTCATAAAGAAAATAGTAAAAAACCAAATATACCTAGTTCGGAGCCATGTACACGAATATAAATCTCACGTGGAGCACTTCTGTGACTCTCTACTAGATCCACTAATTCGCCAAACCATGCCAAACATTTCCCAATATCACTTTCATCTGTCGCATTTACATAGGCATAAGCTGTGCAAGAACAGTTGTACTGACATTCAGAATAACACTGGCTCATACTCATATTCTCTAACAGAACAGAATGATCTGGCAATTTCATCTTTTCAAGCGTTGAAAAGTAACCTTCTAATATTCTGTTACCACATGTCAACACCTTTTCCCTAACGCAGCCACCAGACCAATCCCCCGCCGCCCATTGGTTCAAAAACTTGGCTCTAAAACCAGTCAAACACTTGCATGGTGATCGGGGTTCATTTCTACGACAGACACTATCTGGACCGCAACGAGCATAAAAATCACAGTTATCAACAGGAACCTTGTCCAGTTCCAACCAAGTTTTACTGGAACCCTGCCACAGCAGCTGCTCAAACTGCCCTGTAGAACTCAACCAGACCCTCAATTTTACGGAGCTATCCGAGACACTGTAACTAAGATAAACCTCATCAGCATCAAAGTTGTATGAAAGGGAAAACGCGGTTCCATTTTGATTTTGAAAGGCTGTTTTTGTAGCCTTGCCAACGTATATGGAAGTTCTCCAATATCGAGTAGTTTCCTTCCAGATAAAGAACTGAACAGGTACTTTAGGATCTATGCCGAGGGTGAAGTTTCCGGGTTGTGGATCATCAGGCGCGGCCCAGGATGTTAGGCGCCTCTGTTGGCCAGTCCTTTTGTTCAAGCTGATCTTCATGCCGGGCAACATATTATCAGAGGGATGATCGAAGCTTTGCCAGAAAGTGACTTCTTCAAAGTTCAGAACAAGGTTTCCGGTATCCATTAATAAACCAGTTGTGCTATTCTTTGCAGCAGCAGATACTGATACATTAGAAGACCAGACCATAACTTTACGAGCCTCGTCCAACACCACAAGGTTTCCATCACTGCCGATCATAAACACACCCGGAGAATCAAGTGGGGATTCTCTGTTTGCAACCCATACTATTGTTGTCTCTGGGAATGTGTTGTATTTTATACCAAGGAAATATTTAGTAGAATTTTCAAGACTGAAGAAGCCTAATGAAAAAGCCCCAAGGGAAGAAGTCAGAGTCAGGTTACCTCTGAGAGATTTTCCTGGTACAACTTTGTCTTGGCAGGTACAGAATGACAAGATAAGAGATGAGAGCAGTGTTACAATGTAACGCAAGAGCCACCCCATTCAGAAAACAGAGAGACGACAGAGGAAAAAGAAGAAGATCGAACAAAGTTTGTGCCTTGGACTAAAAAGTAGATAAATATAAAATTGTACGTACTCACTAAAGCTAGTGTAAGTTCACTGTTGAGACTTGAGAGTAAATCCGGCCACTCGGGGAATTTGGGGGTCGTTTGGCACCCAGAACACTTTTGGGGGACTTTACTGCATGTTACTACTTTGACCACAAAAATCCCAGAAAATAATGAATTTGAAGAACAAATTAAAACCAAAACTTGGTCGTGTAGGTAGAAAGCCACCAACACAGAACCCCCAAAATATCAGATCTGCAGATTAGTCCAAAGGAATTAATCTATCAACCCAGAATCCCGAAATATTAGATCTGCACATGAGTTCAAGGAAGCCGGTGGTTTCAAATTCCCGAAGGCAGAAGATCTTTGTGTCGACGATAATAGGCGGACACAGATTGATCGGAGAGAAATTGATTATATTTAACCAATTTCGACCGTCTGTATTTGTGTATTTTAGATGACCAAAACCCAAAAATCAGCCCCATGAAGTCAGTGACCTCCTTCAGTAGCTAGAGGAGATGCATGCTTCTCAAAAAAGCAAGTTCGAACAGCTTCTAGGTAGACTAGTATGTACCTGTCCAAGTCTCAAGATTTATTAGTCCACAAAGGCATGCGCGTACTCAAGGTTTAAAATATCGGCAGTGTTATTCACAAATTAAATACTAGAATAAAAATGAAGTATTATATTATTATCACACAACAATAAGTAATTAAAATAAAACTAAGTAAATGAAATGGCTGCAATGGTCCATGGATTATTGCTGGGCAAACTTTAGTGGTTCGAATTAATGGTCCATGATTTTGACCACCTGATTTTGTCCAAGTCTCAAGATTTATTAGTCCACAAAGGCATGCGCGTACTCAAGGTTTAAAATATCGGCAGTTTTATTCACAAATTAAATACTAGAATAAAAATTAAGTATTATATTATTATCACACAACAATAAGTAATTAAAATAAAACTAAGTAAATGGAATGGCTGCAATGGTCCATGGATTATTGCTGGGCAAACTTTAGTGGTTCGAATTAATGGTCCATGAATTCGTACCCAAACAGCCATTCTACTAATTTTCTCCTCAGACGGGTCAAAATCAGGTGGTCAAAAAAGCAAGTTCAAACTTTATTGTTTGGGTACGAATTAATGGTTTGCCTCTGAAATATTTCAAGCAATCTGCTATGGAAATTATTGGGGGTATGATTGGACGAGTTGTGAAGATTGATCAACACACCCTTGCACAGGCTAGGGGTAAATTTTGTAGGGTGTGTATTGAAATTGAGTTGGATAAACCAATGAAACCTTTTGTGGAAATAAAATCTAAACCTTATGGTGTTGTGTATGAGGGAATCTCAACTATTTGTTTCAACTGTGGAGTATATGGACATGTTAAAAATCATTGTCCTTTTCTTAGTGAAGATGTGTCTAATGTGGATAGGGATGCTGGGCAAATTGAGCCTGTGAATGTGAATATGGCAACTGATAATGGAATCCCCATCACAACTGATGTTGACAAGCAAGGTGCACCAATGGAGAAACAGAATATGCCAGATATAAACAAAGATGATATGGGACCTTGGATGGTGATGTCCTACAAAACACAGAAGAAGAATCTTGCCAGTAATGTTGGTACAAAAGGAAAGAAGACAAGTGGGTCTAGATTTTCTCCTTTGCAGACGGAAGATGAGACCATTGAAAACCATTTGAACCACTCAACACCTACTTTGGAAACTGGTACCAAGACCTCTGAACCAAAAATTGTTAAATTTTGGAAGCAAGTCCAAGAGAAGACCCACCTAGCTATGTCCAAGGGGCAACCTATTGAAAAGAATGAGAATCAGGCTATCTCTAGGAGGGTTAGTTCGAGTACTAGAACCCCCCTCCAAGAAATCTCAAATGCAAAAAATTCTGGCACCAAAAACTTTAGACCAAAGATGAAGGGAGCTGCTAATAATGGAGGTAACCCTGTTGCAGCAAGTACCCCAGTTATGTCCACTGTTTTGAATGATGTTTTCAAACTAGCTTTCTCTGATTTGAATTCCCCTCTCAAGTTTGGTAGAAATGTGGATGATGCCTCTACCTCATCTGGTGCTATTTTTGGCCACACCCCGCCTGATGAAACTCAAAATGCTGATTATAGTGTCTGTGAAATGATGATTCATGTGGACAATGATAACCAGCATACTTTTGGTTCTGAAACTACTGAGCAAGTTTCTGCTGCTACTGACAATGCTTCTTCTCAAAATACCCTACCCTCTTCTATGGGAGAGGATATGGTTGTCTCCTAAGCTGGGTATTCCACCCATCCACCCATTTTCTTGATTTTTTATGGATAACATCCTCTTCTGGAATGCTCGTGGGGCTGGGAATGACAAGTTTAAGTCTACTGTTAAAGATTTGGTGAAAATGCATAGTCTTGACATCTTGATTATTTGTGAACCTAAGGTTCAGTTCAAAAATTCAAAAAAATACTTACTGCACCTTGGTTTTACTGATTATGAGGTAATGGAGGCCCGTGGCTTTTATGGGGGCATTTGGTTGCTCTGGAATAATTCTAAGGTCAAAGTTGATTATGTAGATTCCAATGCTCAGTCTATCTCTGTGAAGGTTACTGGAGATAATGGTCATAGCTGGTTGCTTTCTGGAGTTTATGGCAGCACTTGTAATACTGTTCGAACCACTCTTTGGGATTATTTTGATACTCTAATCATGCAGGTAAATCTCCCTTGGATGCTTGTTGGTGATTTTAATGAGCTTTTATCCTACTCTGATAAATCTGGTGGTTCTCATATTTATAGATTTGGTGGGATGAAGAACTGGGTTAGTAGAAATGGTATGATTGACATGGGGTACCAAGGTGCTGATTTTACTTGGTCAAATAGATTTGTGAAGGAGAGACTTGATAGAGGTTTCTGCTGCTGTGATTGGAGAATCCTCTTTCCAGATGCTTGTGTGATCCACCTAGCAAGGCTGCAATCTGATCATTGTCCTATTCTTATAAGGTTAAGACCTGATAAGCGTTTTACTAGGATTAATACTCCCTTCAGATTCCAAGCTATGTGGATGGAGCATGAAAATTATAAGGAGTTCGTGGATAGCTCCTGGAATGGCTATATTGGCAATGTCATTGACAAAACCAAAACTCTTGCCACTGACTTGTCTCAGTGGAATAAGGAGGTGTTTGGCAACATCTTTCAACAGAAAAGGAAGTTGTTAAATCGCATATGTGGTATTCAAAAAAGTCTTGGCAGGCAAGAAAATCCTTCTCTACTTGATTTGGAAAAAGATCTTACTCTTCAATATGAGAAAATTAGAGATGCTGAAACTATTTTCTGGAAGCAAAAATCTAGAGATAAATGGTTGAAAGAGGGTGACAAAAATTCTAAATTTTTTCATATAACTACCATGGTGAGAAGAAGACGAAACAAAATCAATGGGTTATTTGATGGAACTGGTGGTTGGTCTGAGGATCCTACTACTATGAAATACATTGCGCGGAGATCTTTTTTCTTGAATCTCTTTGCATATGAGGAAAGACCTGATTTAAGGTTCCACATCCCTTGCCTCTTCTATACCATGACTGATGCTGAGAAGACTAGAATGGCTAAAGCTGTTACTCCTGCTGATATTCATTGTGCTCTCTTCAATATTGGTGGCACAAAAGCTCCAGGGGTGGATGGGTTCCCTGCTGTGTTTTTTCAGAAGCACTGGTCGCTTTGCTCTACAGATATTATTGGGATTATATCCAATGTCTTCGAATGTGGTAAAATTCCTAATGGTCTAAATCACACTCTTATCACGCTGGTCCCAAAAATCCAAAGTCCCCAACATATGCATCTGTTTCGCCCAATCAGTCTTTGCTGCACTATTTATAAAGTTATCTCAAAAATAATTGTTTCAAGAATCAGGCCTTTGCTCCGGAAATGGGTGAGCCCTAATCAGGTCAGCTTTGTTCCAGGAAGACACATCTCTGATGACATAATGATTGCTCAAGAGATTCTTCACAAATGCAGGAATGTTAAAGATGGCAAGTGCTTTATGGCCTGGAAGATTGATCTCGCCAAGGCTTACGACAAGTTAAATTGGGACTTCATTGAGCAGGTTCTTTATGAAATTCAGATTCCTCATAATTTACTCAGCTTGATTATGAGCTGCATTACTTCTCCTAGTTTCCAAGTGATTATTAATGGGGAGCTGTCTGAATCATTCACTAGTGGAAGAGGAATTAGGCAAGGCGACCCCCTCTCTCCCTATATTTTTGTGCTTTGCATGGAGAAGTTGTCTCACCTCATTGAATCTGATGTTGAGATCAAGCGTTGGAAACCGATTAAGTCTTCTCAAAATGGCCCTCTTGTTACTCACCTCTTTTTTGCAGATGATCTTATCTTGTTTGCTGAAGCTAGTATTAAGCAGGCCGATTTATTAAAGGATTGTATGGATAATTTTTGTGCCTTATCTGGTCAATCTGTTAACTTTGAGAAGTCTCAGGTTTACTGCTCTCCCAATACCCCTCCTGATTTAGCTCTCCAGATCAGTAGGGTATGTGGATCTCCCATCACCAAGGATTTGGGCCTTTATCTTGGTATGCCTCTGATTCACTCTCGAGTAACTAAAAAGACTTACTTAAGCACTATTGATAAAGTTCAAGCCAGACTAGCTAGCTGGAAGAGTAAAAGTCTCAATATGGCTGGGAGACTTACTCTTATTCAAGCTGTTAATTCTTCAATCCCCATCTATGCTATGCAGACAGCCAAGCTTCTGGCTCACACTTGTAATACTCTTGATAAACTCAACAGAGATTTCTTGTGGGGGGATACTGAGCAAAAGAGGAAAGTTCATCTAACAAATTGAGACTTGGTTTGCAGACCAAAGAATAAGGGTGGTCTGGGCCTAAAGAAAACTGAGGCTATGAATAAAGCCATGTTAGCTAAGGCTAGGTGGAGACTTACTCAAGGCGATGGGCTTTGGAGTAATATCTACAAGGCCAAATACCTGCACAGAGACTCCATCTTGCACCATTCTTATAAAAAGCCTCCTAACTGTTCTAGTACTTGGAGTGCTGTCACTTTTGGGGCCAATCTGCTAAGAATGGGGTTGGTTTGGAGAATTGGTAATGAGGAGAATGCGAACTTCTGGAATGACAACTGGTCTAGTTGTGGCATCCTAAATCAATATGTAAGTGACCAGAATTCCATTAATACAAATGATATGGTAAGTGATTTCTTGCAAAATGGCCAATGGAACATTCCTAGGCTAAATTCTTGCTTACCTAGTGAAGTGGTTTCTTCAATTGTTAGTATTCCTCTCTCTCAATGCAATCAAGAGGACAAACTTATCTGGAGTGGTACTTCCAATGGAACTTTTTCTGTCAAATCGGCCTACCAAATCCATTGTACTGGCCAGAACTATCCTGACTATGGCTGGCAAGAGCTGTGGTCACTGCAAATCCCCCCCAAGTTGAAAATCTTCTCATGGCTTTTGGTTCAGAGCAAACTCCTTACTAATGTCCAGAGATTCAAAAGGAAGATTGCCCCTGATCCTTACTGTCACTTTTGCCCTGGTGAGCAAGAAACTACTCTTCATCTCTTTCGAGATTGCACAATGGCGAAACAGGTTTGGCAAAAAATTAATGGCCCAGCTAAGATGATGGCCTCCTTTACCCTTGACTGGAATGGATGGATTGCTGCAAATATAAAGCAGAAGAATTGTATCTTCAAGGACTATCAATGGAATTGCTGCTTTATCTTTTGTTGTTGGTTTATTTTGAAATGGCGGTGCAAAAGAATTTTTGAGCCTTCCTTTTGCCTGCCCTTTGATATTTCTGGTACAATCATTGCCTACCTGCATGAATGGTCTAAGGCTAACTATCAAAATAAAATTGAGAACCAGGGCAGAGTTGAGATGTTAAGCTGGTGTAAGCCTGCTCAGGGCTATTTTAAAGTCAATGTGGATGGGTCTAAATCAAGAACTGGAGCTATTGGTGCGGGAGGTGTCATTAGGGATGATGCTGGGAATTGGATTAGTGGCTTCATGATCAATATTGGTGCAGGTGATGTTCTTCAAGCTGAGGCTTGGGGCCTGTATCATGGTTTACTTCTGGCTTTACAACTGAAAATCCTGAAAATTGAAATTGAATCTGATTCTGCTAATCTTGTGGAGCTCTTACAAGCTGAGGACCACAACCTGCATCCCTTAGGGACTCTTCTGGAGAATTGCAAGTCAATTATGAAGACCTTTAACAATGTTCAACTGTGCCATATTTATAGGGAAAGAAACTGGGTGGCAGATATTTTGGCAAAGAATAGTACTACAATTTCACATGGTCTGTGCATTCTCAGAGATCCTCCTGCAATGGTTACTGAAGCTCTCCTGGATGACATTGGTGGCTATGCTAGGCCACGAAGGCTTCCTATGTATGCTTAATTAGTGTTTTGCTTTTGCTTTGGGCTGTTTAAGCCCTCCACTGCACCAAAAAAAAGAAAGGAAATAGTAAAGGAGAGAGAGTGCTCAGTTCGTGAGAGAGAGCTGGAAGAGAGCTTGAGGGTCTGGAAGCAATCGAGCAGAGCTCGATGTGTGCTGTGAGAGAAACGCCGACGCCGGCAGAGAGCAGAAGATGAGGCGCGGCGGTCGCAGCAGTGGGCGGTGACGGCGTGTTGCAGAAGTGAGAAGCACGGGCTTGAGAACAGAGACGCCGGCAGTGGAAGAGGCGCGGGCCTGTGGTGATGCGGCGTCGGAGAGTGGATCGATGCTGGAGCTGAGATCGACGGCGCGGCTATGGGAAGAGCGGCGGAGCAGAGGAGACTCAGCGACGGGCACGGGCTGTGGTGACTTGTTAATGGCTGCCGGCATCGAATTGGGTTTGTGGGCTCGGCAGGTGTCCGGAATTGGAATTTAAGCTATGCAATTGTGACGGTTGAATTGATTGATTGCGAAGTTAATGAACTTGTGAATTGAAATTGCATGTTTGGTGGCTCTGTGAAGAGCAAGAAATTGGGGCAGCAACCTAACAAAGCTGCTGCAATTGAGTGGCACGGCAGCTGGAGCTGCGGCGGTGATGAGGTGGTGTCGGTGGTCTTGGTAGTGGCTGCAGCAGCTGGTGGCAGCGGCTAGGCGAGATGGCAGTGGGTGTAGAGAGTGATTGGAGAGGTGTGCAGAGAAGAAAATGGAAGAAAAGAAAAAGAAAAAAAAAAGAAAAGAGAAGAAGAAGGCTGGCCGGAAAACAGAGAAGAAGAGGAAGAAAAGAAAAAGAAAGAAGAAGAGAAAGGGGAAGAGGAAGAAGAAGAAGAAGAAGAAAGAAGAAGAGAGAAGAGGAGAGGACGATCCGGGAAGAGAAGGAAGAAGAAGAAGAGAGATCCCTCAATTCAAATTCCCCATCGGGAATTAACAAAGAAAAAGTCAAAAAAAGTCAAAAGGTATTAATTTTTTTATAATATTATTTAATAAATTAAATCTATTTAATTTTAAAACCAAATTTGAAATTAAAATAAAAAGAAAATAAATAAATTGAAGTAAAATAAACATGGAGTTCAAAATGCACAATTTTAATGCAAATTGTCGAAATCCATTTATTTAACCTGAAAACATGAAAAACACACATTAGATACAATAATAAGCTCTCAGAATAGCTAATTCAAGTTATTAAAAGCACTTTGTGTACGTATTTTACTCACACATCACACTCCCACACTTGAACTTTGTTTGCCCTCAAGCAAACATAGCACATAAATACACAAATACACAAGTAAAACGTAACCGACGGGACAGAAAATAATTTTCCAACAATTACCTCTGAGAACACAATCGGATTAGAGAATGAAAGAAGTTAGGTCTTAAAAATGTTTTCAGCTACGGGACATATGCAAAAGTGAAGTGTGTGCAAGTATTGTCATCTTAATGCACCAAAGTAAGCATGCATATTGAAATAGTGCTAACCATAAACTCACAGGATTTCACTCTGATTTTCGCACAAGTGTTTATTGGTTAGCTACACTACCACTCAAGCAAACTTATGCAAATGCCGTCATATGCTTGCACGTCAATCTAGTCTCTACAGAATCATGCACAAACATGTTGGATCAAAAATACTTTTATTTAGGTAAAACAGGGCTTAGGCCGAGGGGTTACAGAAATGAAGTGGAAGGGAATTACAAATTCCGAGCAGTCTTAGTAAGCAAATCACACTTTGAGATTTAACAAATAAGAACAATAAGATGCTAAACTCATCTCGAACAATCACTCACTCAAACACATTTATTGAATTTAAATGCAACTAAACACAATATAATTAACTCTTCTTTTTTTTTTACTTTTTTTTTCTGTTTCGATTTTCTCTTCTTTTTTTTTTTTTTTTCGAAACAGAAACAAATACAACAAATTTGTAGTCACACCCCCACACTTATTCTTTTCCAAACTCCCAGAACATAGATATTTTAGCATCTGAACAAAAGTAATCTCAAATTGCTCACTAAGATAGCTCGGAAAGGGTAAGTGTAAGGGCAAAATATTTGCTATTGGCTATTTCCTATTTGACAAAACCTCTTCCCTTGTATTAGCATTTTCTATGTATCAATGCTAGGTTGTTTAAGGGATTAGGTGTCGTGCTTAGGTTGTTCTTGCTCGAGATGGTTCGTGAAGACGCCATTCTTATCCGGTTTTTCTCCGGACTTCGATTATTGTTCATCGAAGGTTTCGTTCAAGCATCTCAAGGTATGAATCATGCATATGCATTTCATACATTTTGTTTATGCTTAAATAGTAGCACAAATATCTTAGGTTTGCTAGAAATTAATTAAATTTCATTTGGTTAAGCAAACATTTATTTTTAAGATATTTTTCTGTTTTTCTACAGTGTTACTGTTCATATGAACAGTGCGATCGATCGTCAATAGTGTCGTTGGAGAATCTGCCCGTTGCGATTCGAAAATGTGACCGTTGCTACAGTACCACTGTTCATGAACAATGACGATCGATCGTGAACAGTGACGATCAATCGCCCGAGCGTCTGTTTTGTTTTCTATAAATAGAATCCTTCGGTTTTCATTTGTTGGAACTCTTTCTAGTCTTCCATATTGGCTAAAAACGTTTTGAGAGAGTTTTCTGGTATAGTTGAGTGACCCTAGTTCCATGATATAGGATCCTCACATCTTTGATGTTGTTGATTTAATTATTGTTCCTTGTGAATAACTAAATCAACCCTTGAATCATATTCAAGATTTGTCAATTCGGTTTGTTTGATTCTAGCAAGTGTTCCTTGTTTACTTGCTTGTGTCAAACGAATTGAATTCATTTCATTCACTCATACACACACACATTTGCATTGTTGGTGATGCTTGCGGTTGGAGGATTCACGTGGTGAAGTTCTTCTAATTGGAGCGGCTTGAGGTGGGAGCACTTGAAGAAGCATTTGGAGGCTACATAAGGTTAGAGCTGCCACTAGTCATAGGGTTGATAGTGTAGAGTTTGGGACGGAGTTTCCCCTTGTATGTGTTTGCCAATTGGCGTTTTTCATAGTGTTACACAAGAGCGTGGGGTACGGCTCCCCTCCGGTTTTCCCTCTAGAGGTAGAGGTTTCCGGGTGACCATATCGTGTGTTGTTTGTGTGTTTGCTTATCTATTGTATTATGCTTAATTAATTAGCATATTGTATGATTGCTTATTTATATGCTATTGTGCTTAATTGATTAGAATATTGTGTGCTTGTTCATACATTGATAGATATAGTCCGTGGTGAGCTATTGATGATGCTCACTTTGGAATTCTAGGTTGTACAATTGATTGTGCTTGTTGCATATATATTTGTTATCAATTGTGAATTGTTTGTGCAATTGTTTGAACCTAGGTTGTTAGGTTGTGGAGAGATTAAACTTTTAATTTGTTCAAAGTTGTGTATGCTCTCCGATTAGTGTTTAGAACGACTACTGTTTATTGGGACTATGCCGTGCAACCGGAATTTCAGTAAGGCAAGTGTTTAAGTTAAGGGTAGACATTTATGGTGCGAAGAAACGAAAGGCTAAACATATAGGCACAAAATGGCAAACTAATGATATAAATTAGGGATAAATGCTCATTTGGCCATGGTGGATTCCTAATGTCTTAATCATTTCCAAGATGTAACATGCATGACAAAAAGTTTCAACAAGATATTATGCAAGTTCTAGAGATACTGTAAGGGCAAGATTTCTTGCAAATTGGCTATTTCCTAATTAGACAAAACCTATTCCCTGTAATTGCATTCAATCGTATAGTTGATAGGGTTTTATAAGTCGTGGCATTAGGTTGGCGTTCGTTCGGCATCTTTGAAGTTCATCTCAATGGTTCGTGATGAGTTCTTCTACTTCCTCAAAAGGTATGTATCATGCATTTGCATCTCATACATATTTGGTTTACTTAGGAAGTCACTCAATCACCTTAGGTTTGCTAGAACTTAAAATTGGTTTTATGTGAAAATTGCAAAACTTGTTTTAAAACTGATTTTACTCTGGACGATCGATCGTCACCTATCGGGCGATCGATCGCCCAAGGTCAGAAATATGACCGTTGTGTTTAAACTAGTGCGCTTGAGTGCGGAATATATCCGTTATGCTTTTGTCTTTGACGATCGATCGCCCTTCACGTTTTCTTTGCTGAAAACGTCTCTGTATGCTATGCGATCGATCGCACCCCTTGGGCGATCGATCGCTTAAAGCCTCTGGTCTATATAAACAGATTTCTGCCGTTTCATTTCGTAACTTTCATATCTAAAACTCTTGCAAACTGATTTTTGAGAAAGTTCTCTGGTATTGAGTGATCCTAGTCCATGCTATAGGTTCCTCCCTTGTTACTCCATTCAATCCATTTTAGCTAAACCTTTGTTTTGCTTAATACAAGCTTGTTTAGCATTCCTTAGGATTGAGGAGAGTTTTGTTCAACTCTAGCAAACGTTGATAGTTGTTTTGCTGAGTTGAACGATTTCATACACAACCATTCCTACATCATTGCATAGTCGTGGTTCTTGCGATTGGAGGTTCACACCGGTGGAGTCCAATTGGAGATGCTTGAGGAAGGTGCACTTGAAGAAGCAATTGGAAGCTTGTAAGGTTAGAACTGCCACTAGTCAATAGGTTGATAGTGTTTGAGTTTGGAATTGGATTTCCCCTTGTATGTGCTTGTCGATTGGCTTTATTCATAGTGTGATTCAAGAGCGTGGGGTACGGCTCCCCTCCGGTTTTCCTCTAGAGGTAGAGGTTCCGGGTGACCACTTCTTGTGTTGTGTGATTGATGTGATTGTGTCTTGCTTATCCTTTGTCTCTAAATTGTATAAATTGCTGTGTGATTCGTTCAATAGCTTATAGACCGTGGTGTGCTAGATTGACGCACACTTTGGGTTTTAGGATTGTTCATTTGAGTGTTGTTGTTGCATAAGCTTATTTGTGTTCAATTGAACATTGTTTGAGTCTTTGTTTGTCGGTTAGTGTTTGTACGGCTTACCCCTTAAGGGAATTTCAGTTGGTATCAGAGCCTCTCTCTAGAGGCAAATAGAGTCGATCCGCTTAAGTCGTAAGTTGTTGTCATGTCGGATAGAGCACTAGGTTCGTTGAGTCACCCTCCATTCTTCAATGGAAGTAACTATTCGGTTTGGAAAAATAAAATGAGATTCTTTCTTAGGTCTCAAGATAACTACATTTGGTATATCATTCAACATGGCTATTCCGAACCTACTAAAAGGGTTGAAAATGTAGAACAACCTAAGCCTAAAACCGAATGGAGTGTAGAAGAAAACAAACTTAGTGATGCAAATGCTAAGGGTCTAAATGCTCTAGTTACCGCCATATCTACCGATGAGTTTAGACACATTGAGCATTGCGAATATCTCAAAGAAGCTTGGGATAAACTTAGGGACATCCATGAGGGTGATACCCGTGTTAGAGACTCAAAACTCCAAATGGTGGATTCCGATTTTGAAAACATCACTATGGGAGAATCCGAATCTTTTTCGGATTTCTATAATAGGTTGAGCTTACTTGTTAATGCGGCTAGAAATCTTGGTGAAACAATCACCGAAGCAAAAATAGTAAAGAAAATCTTTAGGGTTCTTCCTTCTAGGTTTATTCCCAAAAAGGCCGCCATAGAAGAACACTCACTACTTAGTGAGATTAAGCTTGACATTTTGATTAGCAAGCTCATAACTTTTGAAATGGAGTTGTCAAATTGTGCTACTCCCAAAAAGAGCAAGGATATTGCTCTACAAGTTAAAAGTGAGCATGTGAGTCCTAGAAAATTGAAAAAGCTCACCATTGATTTTGAAAGCTCTAACATTGATAATCAAATGGCACTTATTGTCAAGCAATACAAGAAGTTCCAAAAGAATAGGGGGAGATTCTTAAGTGAGAATTCTCCTAACTATCATAAGGGAAGTAGTTCCACTCCTCCTCCCTATGCCTTTAAGAATAAGGACAAGTCTTTTGAAAATGCTAGGGAAGAGAAACCTTTGAAAAAAGGTCCTCAATGTTATGAATGTGATGGTTTTGGGCACATAGCTAAAGAATGTGGTAATAGACTTAGAAAGGAGTCAAATTTTGATCACAAAGTCATGAATGCTTCTTGGAGTGATTCCGATGATTCTAGCTCTTCATCCGATGAGGATGAACCTATGGTAGCTTTTGTTGCCAAGGTAGAATCCTCTAGTCAAATTGATTCAAAACTTGCTTCGAATAATGACAACTTCTCTCTAGTGATGATGAAAGTGAGGATGAGGCTATGACAAATGAAGAAATATATGATAAAGTTGATGAACTTTTTAAAATGACAATTAAGGATAAAGAGATAATTATGAATCTCAACATTAAATTAGTTGAACTTCAAAAAGAAAATGATAATTCTTTGTGTATTCTTAATGAGGAAATCATAGAATTAGAAAAGGAGATTCTTGAAAAGAATACTCTCATTAACACTTTGTCAAGAGAAAATGACAAACTTAAATGTTGTGTTGATGATTTGAGGTCTAAGGGTGTTGGCATGACACTTGGAAGTGCCAAACTTGACAAAATGCTTAATATGGGCAAAAGTCATAATGACAAAAGTGGACTTGGCTTTAAGGGTGAGAAATCTATCTCTTCTCCTTCGAAGACAAATTTTGTGAAAGCTTCTAATTCTCCTTCGCTTATCTTAGAGTCTCCTAAAGCTCCTAAACCCAAGAGGTTTGTACCTACTTGTCATCATTGTGGCAAACTTGGACATATTAGGCCTAATTGTTTTGCTCTTAAAAGACTACCTAGGAGTCCTTCTCTTGCTAAAAAGGGTCCTTCAATCATGAAGTTTGTCCCTACTTGTCATAATTGTGGTGAGAATGGTCACATAAGGCCTAATTGTCTAGCACCAAAAAGGACACATGTCCTTAATCCCTCTTTGTTTGCGAAGGTTGATTCTAGCAAATCTTTTTCTCCTAAACCTTCACTCTTTGTGAATGACAATTCACTTCACACTCAAGTGAGTTTTCTCATGAATGAAGTTGTCAAGCTATCAAAGTTGATAAATTCACAAGCCTCTAATAGTTGTTCTCCTTCTTCTACCCAAAAAGTTTGGGCAAAGAAAGATGATGGTTGTTAAAACCATACTTGTGATTGAATCCTCAAAAATTTGCTTGATAGCTTATGCTTAGGGGGAGATTCAATCACCTATTGTCTAGTTGTATTAAGAATGGATGATCATCTTTGAATGTGTTCAGCTTAATAAAATCTTGATTACTTTGTTTTGGTTTTTGGCTTGAGCTAAACTAGTTTTTCCATGAAAAATCGGATTTTTTACATTGCCTAAGATCCACGATCGATCGCCCATTACTCTCGATCGATCGCAATCAGAGGCAGAGAGCACGTTTAATTGATTTATACTATGCGATCGATCGCACGGTATCGGACGATCGATCGCACTTGCAGACAGAGAGCTCAGTTTTCTGATTTTCACTAGGCGATCGATCGCATAAACCCAGATCGAGTTTTTATATAGGGTTTTTCTCTCTTTCTCTTTTCATTCTTTCAAATATTCTGAAATCCTCTCTCTTCCTCTCTCAAATTCCTCAAAACCAAACCATTTCTACTTCAATTTCGTGAAGTATTCGTGCAATCTTTGGTGATTTCAAGTTGTTTTGTGGAGATTCTTCGCAGTTTTTCGAATTCTACAAGAGGTATTTTCGAAATTTTTCCTTTTACTTTTAAGTTTTCGATTTTGACCTAATTGATAATCTTAGCTAGTTTCTTGCTATTATTAGTATTGAATCTAGTTGATAATGATAATGCTAATTCGATTTTGTTTAGTTTTTGTTGATTTGATTCACAAAATGGATTTTTGCAAAATTAGGGTTCTTGTTTCGAAAATTTGGGGGTTTATGAAATTTTCAGATTCTTTGCTTAAATTGTTGAGTAATTTGTGTAATTACTTACTTGTTTAGGCTATTGAGAAGTGTGCATTGTATTGAGGATCATTCTTTTCTTGTGGATTGGTGATTTTCAAGGTAAGTCATGCCAAATTTTCCATAGTTTTCTAAAAAATCCGTTTTAGGTACTTTGTTTGAACATTGTAACTAATTGCCTTGTCTCTTTTGTTTCTTGCGTGTGCATTGGTTGATCAAAACCGGTTTGGCTCACCAATTCGGTATGATTTTCTATCCTATTCTTGTAATTGGTTGATTGCTTGTGTGCTTATACATTGTGCATGGTTGAGACTTTGTTTTCTTTTATGTAAATAGATGAGTAGAGTTGTGAGATCGAAGGGTCAAGGAGTTGCTACTTTCTCATCCCAACCACCCTCTAAGAAATCCAAACCATCCAAGTTTGCATCCGCCTCCTCTAGGGATTTTCATCCCGAAAGGAACATCTCTTTTGAAACACAACATGACCTAGACTACTTTAGGACCCTCCAACATTTTGTGGCCACTAATAGACTTGAACGCCTAGGTTTTGATTTTCATCCCTTCAATGAAATATTGGTTAGGGATTTTTATTTGGATCTTCCGGACTATACGTCCAAGGAACATAAGGAATTGGTTTTTACTTTTAAAGGAAAACGCATTGTGCTTTCTCCTTCAACCATTGAGTCAATCCTTGACCTTCCTCAATCTACGGATGAGGATATTACATCTTTTGCGGAATTCTCTATTCCTATTTCCATAACTTCGTTTATGGGTCAAGCCTACATAGATCCAAATGCCCTAACTCCCAAAATTATGAGTGGGAAATTGAAACATGTTTATAGGGTGTTTTGGCTTTGGGTAAGGTATAACATTCTACCTACCACCCAAAAATCCGAAATCCCTCTTGAGGGATGTCGGCTCTTGTCGGCCATGATAGAAGGTCATTCTCTCATTCCTTATGGAACTCTTATGTATGATGCCTTCATTAAATGTGCATTAGGGAAGCCATCATCTAAGCTATTTTTCCCTTGCCTCATTATGAAGATTTGTAAGTTCTATAAGGTTAAAGAGGCGGATGTTGATCTTACTCATCCTATCACATCCACTATTGACCCTGAACTCATACTCCATAGTCTATCTCATTGTCCTAGGGATGTACATGTACCTCATCCACCCCCCACTCAGGAGGCACCTCCCTTCTTAGATGCCTCTTCATCCCTTCCTCCTCCTCCTTCTTTTGATGTGTCTAGGATAGACCCTAACCTATATGGTTTTCTTTCTCACTCGTTTTCCTCTATGACGGCTCACTTTGATGCTCGTTTTGATGGTTTGACCACATATGTGGAGAGTTCTCTTGAGGAGATGAGCGATCGCATGGAGGAGTTAGCTCTCTATCGTCGTGATGGTGATGATGATGACATTGGACCATCTTGATGTATTTTATTAGCATATTGTGTAATGAACTAAGTTCCTTATGATTCTTTTTGTATTGACATTGTTGCTTATTTGTTTTATGACCATGTACTCTTAGTTTATTTTTATCCATATTTTGAGGGGGAGTTGTACTTTGTAAACTCTTTTGGTTAATGCTTAAGACTTTTTATGCTTCAATTCCTCAAATTGTGTCTTGAATAATATGCTTGTGCGTTTATCTAAGCATTTATCCCCTTTGGCCTTCCTAGTCAAAAAGGGGGAGAGTATGTGTTGTTGGCCATATTGAAATTGTTTCAACTCAATATTATTATCTCATGCCATATATGCTTCACGGTATCGTGTGTTTAGTATTGAATTTGCAGGTTTGATTCCGGCATATATCTTCGATACGTTTGTAATAGCATAGCCTTGAATTGAGTTGTTTTTGTTAATTAAGGTTTTGTCTAGGAAATGCCAAAGGGGGAGATTGTAAGGGCAAGATTTCTTGCAAATTGGCTATTTCCTAATTAGACAAAACCTATTCCCTGTAATTGCATTCAATCGTATAGTTGATAGGGTTTTATAAGTCGTGGCATTAGGTTGGCGTTCGTTCGGCATCTTTGAAGTTCATCTCAATGGTTCGTGATGAGTTCTTCTACTTCCTCAAAAGATTTGCATCTCATACATATTTGGTTTACTTAGGAAGTCACTCAATCACCTTAGGTTTGCTAGAACTTAAAATTGGTTTTATGTGAAAATTGCAAAACTTGTTTTAAAACTGATTTTACTCTGGACGATCGATCGTCACCTATCGGGCGATCGATCGCCCAAGGTCAGAAATATGACCGTTGTGTTTAAACTAGTGCGCTTGAGTGCGGAATATATCCGTTATGCTTTTGTCTTTGACGATCGATCGCCCTTGATATGCGATCGATCGCTTTTAAGGTTTTTAGCTACTGGAACGTTTCTGTTTTGTGTGCGATCGATCGCCCTTCACGTTTTCTTTGCTGAAAACGTCTCTGTATGCTATGCGATCGATCGCACCCCTTGGGCGATCGATCGCTTAAAGCCTCTGGTCTATATAAACAGATTTCTGCCGTTTCATTTCGTAACTTTCATATCTAAAACTCTTGCAAACTGATTTTTGAGAAAGTTCTCTGGTATTGAGTGATCCTAGTCCATGCTATAGGTTCCTCCCTTGTTACTCCATTCAATCCACTTTAGCTAAACCTTTGTTTTGCTTAATACAAGCTTGTTTAGCATTCCTTAGGATTGAGGAGAGTTTTGTTCAACTCTAGCAAACGTTGATAGTTGTTTTGCTGAGTTGAACGATTTCATACACAACCATTCCTACATCATTGCATAGTCGTGGTTCTTGCGATTGGAGGTTCACACCGGTGGAGTCCAATTGGAGATGCTTGAGGAAGGTGCACTTGAAGAAGAAATTTGAAGCTTGTAAGGTTAGAATTGCCACTAGTCAATAGGTTGATAGTGTTTGAGTTTGGAATTGGATTTCCCCTTGTATGTGCTTGTCGATTGGCTTTATTCATAGTGTGATTCAAGAGCGTGGGGTACGGCTCCCCTCCGGTTTTCCTCTAGAGGTAGAGGTTCCGGGTGACCACTTCTTGTGTTGTGTGATTGATGTGATTGTGTCTTGCTTATCCTTTGTCTCTAAATTGTATAAATTGCTGTGTGATTCGTTCAATAGCTTATAGACCGTGGTGTGCTAGATTGACGCACACTTTGGGTTTTAGGATTGTTCATTTGAGTGTTGTTGTTGCATAAGCTTATTTGTGTTCAATTGAACATTGTTTGAGTCCTTGTTTGTCGGTTAGTGTTTGTACGGCTTACCCCTTAAGGGAATTTCAGATACATATCACATAAGCTTGATCACACATGAAGAACAAAATGCTACGAAGAATGCACTTCCATTAAGCTCGAAGCTCTCAATATGGTAAGTATAGCTCACACAAATCTCTCTATGCTTCTCACATTCAATGCATCAATCTGACAATAAGGGTATACAAGCAAAGTCCCATAACAATTTATTTAAAAAATGAAGTTCAGGAGACCTAAGTAAACTTTCATCTCATAAAAGTAAGTTCAATCTCATCATCGGTGTTGGAAATCACAAAAACAGTACAACAAGCACACAAACAAAAGTAAATATTTTTTTATTTTTCATTTTTCATTTTTATTTTTTTTTTTATTTTTTTTATTAGGGTAACAATACGTGGCCACAGTGACTCACTTAGTGCAATGGTAGGTTCAACGCTACCAAGAGAGCAAATATGATCTAGTCGATATATTGTTATAGTAGAAAGCGAAAACAAAACACATAAATTTTTTTGAAATTTTTTTTTTAACAAATAAAGTGAAACCTTCCCCCCACACTTGAATTAAACATTATCCTCAATGTTAGACAGATATTTCACGAAAATGAAAAATTCAAGCATGTTTATTGAATTGAAAACACAAAACAAACAGAAGTAAACACACAACAGTTATATAAATGAAAAACAAAAAGGTAAAAGAAAAACTCCCCCTTGAAGATCGTGAAGCTCCTCCCAGCAAGTCACCAACAGTCACAAACAAGGCTAGCAGAGCCTTGCATCCAACGTTTGCTCCTTAGTTGACTGCGGCACTGATCCTTTTGAGCGTGTCCTGGACGAGGCATGTTGCCGACTCCACAACATATTTGGTTGATGTAGCCATCACCGAGATCTGGAACACTATTGTCAGTAGAGTTCCATTAAGTATGCCTCCGGATACATTAGGTAGAATGGAGAAGCCTGATGGCATCAATGGAAATGGCTCCGGGTCAGTTCCACATAACATCGACTGGAAAATGGATTGGTTGATCGGCGCATAAATCACATACGAGCCTGTTGCATCGGTGCAACACTCCTGAAGAATGAGGAAGTCATTGTGATTACTGATGGCGAGCACCGAGATCTGATTGCGCTGGTCAAGACCGGTGATGAAGTTTGCGAGCACATGTACCGAGCTGTCCATCGACATACTATCCCACAATGGTCATGATACCCACTTGTATGCTTTCAATTTTAGAAGAGAGAGTGTAAAAATTGCAGAAAGTGCATGGAGCATGAGGACTGCACAGATTAATCGATCAAGATAAGCTAGAATAAACGTATTGAATATTGTGGGCAGGAAAAGATCGAAGAAAAGTATGTATGGAATATTGATTCTTGTATGTGATCTTCATTCTTTTGAGATAATAAATACCAGGAGGGTTGACCGAGACTAGCTCAAAAATGGAACTCGTTTTATATAATTAATGAGGAACCTTAAAAAGCAAAATTGATACAACACATTTCCCGACGAGTAGTTCGTAGGCACAATTAAAGTACCATCTTGTTTTTTATTTTTTATTCATTTAATTTGCATTGAGTAGTGTTAGAAATTCTAAAATTATTTACCGAATCTAATTACCAATCCACAACGTACTAAGCTAATTAGATCTCTCTCTAGGAAGTACCTCATGCACTAGTGGCTTCTCGGGTTGATGCCACAAGAAAGTACACACACGGACTAGATAAATTACGCACACATTGATTTAAGAATTTAAAAGACTGAAACTCAATTTCATGCATGAGGTCAAAATCTAGTTTTCGTGTGCTTAGATCGGAACATCATTAGCTAGGTAGTTATGTATCAGGTAGCTAATTTGTCCGATTAACCTTTTAAATAGGATTGGAACTTTAATCAAAGAAACATATATGTCGTCGATATATAGTTTGGACCATAAGATTTGGAATTCGGAACCTGGCATTTTCCTGGCGGGAAAGAAGAGTCTCACCTGTATGTGATATTTGAGCAGTTTAAGGTAGCATTGAGTTTCAAGAAAATGTTCAATACTATGAAAATTATGAGTTGTCAATATCTCTTAAGAGAATGAGTGTCAGACGCCATGAGGTAGAGACTATGACCTAGCTAATAAGTAATTGTCACACTGCTCTACCTACCTATACTTCGATGAAATAAATTTGGACATCATGAGATAAAGTTTTAGGGATTTTAATTGTGCATGTGTGAATCAAATAGAGGTTTGATTGTAATTATTTACTTAATCACTGTATCTTATGGCATCAAACCCTAACCGTAGATAATATAGCAAATTACCATTGTCCAAAAAAGAAACATAAAAACCCTAAACCTAGCTAGTTTATAGGGAGAGGATGCATGGAGCTTCTAGTATCCAAAATAACAAATGCAGTTCAAAAGAGATGGAAAATCACAACCATTAATTCTTTTTCTTCTTAATTGCCAAATCATAGCTAGAGAAATGCACGTACATCAGCAATTTCAGCTCAGACAAAAGCAGTTCAAGAAATATATTCTCATACGTACTAATTTTCTAATTATCTCAAATCCAGATTTGCTGAATCATATCTCCTCTACTATTCTGATCGAATTATCCTGATCAATTGATCTTTGCAATTCTCAATTTCAACAGCTCGCCTTCTACGCATTTCAATTGATCGATCTTAATTATCCAGCTTCTTTCGGCTTAAGGAAGACCTACCAAACAACAACACGATAAAATTATTAGGTTCAAAAAAGTTTAGAGAGAGAGAGAGAGAGAGAGTACTCTGTAGAACACTGCTGTGCAGGTATTCTTCCTAGTCCATAAATGCCAAAACTAGAAAGCCAAATGGTCCTAACCCACCTTTAACCGAGGCACCCTCATTGCTACACTAATTATGTGGATCGGTCCAACTTGGGTCCAGCACGTCTTCTTTCTTAAAATCGCTTATTTCAAATGTAACTTGTACATCTGCCTGTAAAACCAACCACACAAGAAAAACAATACAGTAACGTAAATCAAAATTCAATTCAATGATTCCAGTCTTGTTCGATCGTATGCTTTTTAAGAAAATGTGGGAAGTCAAATAAACAAGTAATTAAAGGAAAGAAAGGTAACCAATTGACCTGCGCTGCTGTGACACCAAGGACTTCATGAACTGATCCTCCTTTTACAGTGCTTGGAGCTGAACAAAGACACTGTGGCCAGAATGAAGGAGCTGGAAAATATATCTTAGGTACGTATAGTTCTAATTTATAGACAAATAAAGACAGCTAATTAGACAAAAATCACTTTAGAAAAAAAGAAAAAAGCTAGAAGAGAAAGGGACTCACCATAAGCCAGAGATCGAAGAGCGCTTGAAATTGGAATCCAGTTCTGTAAGGTTGAATAGTTTGAGGCTTTCTATACGTACAATCAAGGCCTGGAAAAAACTAGTAAGAGAAAGCAATCTAGCAAAGCTCTTGGGGAGATGATCATATCGATCGATCGGCCATGATGGCATGGCTAGATCAATTAAGTTTTGGGGGTTGAGAGGAAATAAGGATAGCTAGTTAGAATGAAAGCGCTTAGTTGAGAAGTGGTGAGACTATGTCTTGTGCGGCTTTTGCCTCTGCATTTATTTATATTAAGTGTGGTTGTTGATCGAGATAGTAATCGTAAGGAATCTCTATTCTCTAATAGTCTAATCCACCAGCTGAATATTGACGAAAGTGTGTACCTTTTCTTAGTCAGCTCCTTCTCTGCAATGAATCAAATTTTCTCACGAGTCCCCATCTTTCATAATTTGTAGCTGAAATAAGGAAGAGTTGGAGAAGATCGAGTACGTAATTTCACTCCCTCTGCAATGAGAATATTACTTGTTCAGATGATAATTTTCTTTAAAATATGTGAAATTAATGACACATATGGCACCCTAGCTAACCTTTATGATAAAGCATTAGTAAGCCTATAGTTTTTTATTTTCTACAAGCAATATATAGGTCTTGGTGTATATCATAATTTGGCTGTAATTTTTTAGGTGGAGTCTATTATTGTCCCCTAAAAACTTTCGGTTAGAAATTAATCCACTATTAGTAGTTCCTCATATAAAATTATTGATTCAAACAATCATATTAATTGATAGGATGATGATATGTTACAAATGAAATAACAAAGAGTACATACCAAAGCAATATCCAAACTAACTATTGCTGAAGCCACACCAGCCACAGCTTTGTTCAAAATATGTTTCATGCTTTCCTCTGCATAGTGCATACTCAGGGTCACCCTTGGTAATTACTTCATTGGCTACTGTGACATTGGCTTGTAGAATTGTAAGTACCTCTGAACACAATCTTTTTAACTTTTTAAGAAATCTGGGCTCTGCTTAAGCAGCACTTTGATTTTGTTCAAAGTAAAATTGCAGAGTCGGATTTGAGAGGAGACAGAGATTTTTTTGGCAAGGAGACAGAGATTGTAGTTTGGTGTTTTGCAGCATGTTTCATCAACCCATTGAAAAGATGACCTTGACATGGCTTATTGAAAGATTTACAATTTGATCGATAAATATGAATGCTGATTCTTCATGTTTTTAAGACACAAGGTTTGAGGAAAAGTGGAATGATAGAGAAACTGACTGTTGCGTACATACGGATCCCTTTATAATATGGGGGAGTGAATATGTTCAGATCTTTTATGCAAGGGAACCAGTTTACAAGCACCAAATGTAATCCGCCTTGATGATAACATTCATTGTAATATGAGGTGCACATGCATAAAACATAATTAGATCCAAAGAACTGTGACACGATTATAAAACATGCTGCAATTAAACATCAATGATTCAATATACTTAGGGTTTCGATTCACATATAAGACAGCACAGGCCAACCCAAAGCATTCCAATAAAAATCAATAAAACCCACTTCACTAAGAGGCAATGAACAATGATTTTCCCCAACACTACCAAGGCTGAATATCAAACACTGAACTGTCAAGAAGCAGGACACCTACAGAAGAAAGCTCATCTATGCAAATCTTTTGTCACTACTGTTGCTTGTGAAATCTTTTGTCACTACTGTTGCTTGCACTCTGGAGGACGCTCGCCACCTTCTGCTCCTAGCGCCCTACCACTTTTCTGCAATTGATCAAGTCAATTAGATATAAATTATCAACTCCTTGCTGAAAAGGATTCTTAAAAAAAAAAAAACAACTAAAAGAACATAGCACTGTTAAATCATCTCACCTTAGCTCCAGCAGATGGCTGCTCAAATCCATGAGAATGATGGAAAGAGGATATATTAGCATTACTGGCAAGTAACCTTTATACAATATTCCAATATCATAAAGAATGAATACAGACTAGATAGAATACAAATACCTTTTTCTTTCCCTTCTCTTCCTCTTCCTCATCATCGTCATCATCATCCTCGTCGTCCTCATCATCTTCATCTTCCTCCTCGTCTTCGTCTTCGTCTTCATTCTCATCTACATCATTATCATCTTCTATATCTTCAAACTCATCCTGAACAGCCTCCCCAGTAAACCATGACACCGCATGGGGAATGATTTTGTCTCTAATTGTTGAACTATACATCACACAACCAATGTGTTATTGGAAGAAAAATAGATAGAGATGAGATACAAATTTCCATGTATAATCAACTACGAGCATTTAACACATCTTAATAGAATGTAGAACTTAAACAAGTTGTACATAGTGTTTTATTCATACAGACACTCCATGTTATGTACTCTGCTAGTGTCCTGAAAACAACATTGACAATTTATCTTCATCTCTATTGGCATATGTTTGTCACTTACATTCCAGCTCCTTTGAACGGCATTTTTAATTTAAAACACTCATCCAAGTGATTGGACTTTAACCAAAATCATAATACACCCAATCCATATATAACATTATTCTTCACCAATCTACCTTGCGGAAGGTCACAGTAAACAGAGTATAACTTTAACCAAAATCATAATACACCCAATCCATATATAACATTATTCTTCACCAATCTACCTTGCGGAAGGTCACAGTAAACAGAGTATATTCATTAGACAAGAGTAAAAGAAATCCTCAACGTACCCAATGTCATAATCCTGCTCCATCTGACCTTGAAGTTCTTCAGCCTGACATTATTTACATCAAAGAGATTCAGAACATTTGCTTACATCAATTTAATGAAGCAAAAGACTTGTATCACATTTGAAGCCAAACTTACTGTTTCTTCATCAAAACCATCATCATTATCAGGGATCTCAGGAGGGTTGAAGAAGTTAAAGAAGCTTTCACAGTCTTCAGTTTTGGTCATGGGTTTGGAATTCTTTGATCCCTTTCTTGGCTTCTTCTTCAAGATCTTCTGCGTCAAGCTTTTCCCAGGATACCATTCAATCTCCGTCCTACAAGATACCCCAACTTTTAGAAGAAAAAAAAAAAGAGGGGGAAAATGCTTTACAGCAGCAGTTATTAGAATTTACCCAATTGCCTTCTCCAATATAGGTTCATCGTCATCAATCATGTGATATGTTTTTGTCAGGACAGAATTTTTGAAATAAGGATTGGCATCGAAGAAAAACTCGAGCTTGAATCCTTTTGGGTCGTCTATCCTACACCACTTGATATCCTTGATGTACTTCAGAGCCCCTTCATCACGCTCTGAGATCTGTTCCGGTATACAGTTGGTCAAATTTCAGCATTTTTTTTTCAAAAAAGAATACACAGAAAAAGGCGATAAAAAGATTCCCCACCTCCTCAGAAAGTACTTCATTGGTCTTCATGGCCATGAGCCAGAAGTCCGGTACTCCTTTCTCTACAATAACAAACACAATCAATATCACACTCGAGTATAATGAATGAGTCATTAAAAATTGGACTTTTGAGAGGTACCTTCAGTGGCATTATATCCTTGGTCCGCTGCAGATTCATTTTTCACTCCTTCAACTTCAGTTACACCATTAACAATTTCATATCTCTGCAATCAACCATCATATTAGTCAGACAGGCATACATCACCATTGCATATCACATTCAAGCCAATTCAAAATCACCAATTTCGGTTAAATTTTAAAGAGGGATCAGTGAAGACATCATAGATCGTACTATCTGATGACAAAATGTCAAGAAATAAAAACTAATTGGCTGTTGGGTCCTACAATACCTTTGTGTAGAGAGGTTCATAGAGCTTCTGGTATCTTGCTTCCAATGCAGCCCTCTCTTCAAAAAATTTCTTTTCCAACTCATCATGCTGGCCCTGCAGAATAAGAAAAAGTGTGCAGGTGCCCTTAAGCTCTTTGATTGAGCAAAAAATCACTAATATTGATCCCATGGTTTATTCTCAAAGGAACAATATGAATTGTTTATGAAACTTAGATTATAATCAGGATTGGGAATGTCGGAATTTAGACCAACCTGCATCTCTCTCAACACATCAACACGTTTCCTGACCGTTGGTGACAAAGTTTCCAAAATGTCAGAATGCTGTCCAGCCAAGCTCTGAAGCTTATCCTGCAAAAACACAGTAGCAGAAGTACAATGGCATACACCACTGGTCAGTGATAAAACATAAAACTCTGGAAAACCCTAGAAAGAAAACTGTATCTTTTGGCAAATTGTTCCTTGTCCTTCTATTCAGTTCAAAGAATTTTCACAAAAACTTCAAATCTACTATGGAATCATGCCATAAGCTACAAATTTGTTTCAATTTCCACTACCATACTGGTACTTTAACACAAGATGATAATGATGATCATAACTACCAAAAACATAAACCAGCTCTACTTTTTACTGAAAAAGTAAAATTAGCACAAGAAACTTGCCTTGAGTGCATTTACAAGCCCGGCACGATCCTCCGCACTAAGAGCTACATACAGAAAAGCAAACAAAGAGTTCAAAATAAACATAATTTCAGCAACAAAATGCAAAACAAGTTGAAAGTGAACCACAGAAAACACATCAAATTGCAATTGCACATATAGAACAGGAAACCAAATCACGCATCGGAGCTTTCGCTTCATGTAATTAAAAATTCAAATTAAGCGGGTCTAAGTAGTGAGATAGAGCCTCACCGGCGGCAGCGGCCGGAAGGGAGGCGCCGAGAAGCGATTCGCTGAGGTCGGACATATCGAAGTTATCTTTGTTGTTACTCATTCCGAAGGCTCTGTTGGAGAGGCGAGAGAATACAAAACCCTAAGAAAGAGTGCAAAGCGAAGAAGAAGAAGAAAAGGGAGGGAGATTGAGAAAGCGATTTGTGTTTCTAACGAGCCCAAAACCTAAGCGAGTTGCGGATTTTATAGTGCGAGCGTGGCTGTGCGGTGTAACGTGCCGGTGGGGAGAGTGGAGTACACGCTCCAACCGGGTAAAGAGAAAGTTGTGGACCCCGTGTTTGAGTTTTGAAAAAACAACCACCTGATAGGTGACAAACTGACAACTCACCACTGTGTACTCAAAATTTGAAACTCCTCACGCCCTAGTTACAGTGAAGAAGGGAAGAAAGCTTGTGCTAAATGTAAATGGTGGATTAAACAAACTTGGTAATTACTAATTATCTAGGTTTTTTTTTCTTATATGAATATGCATTTCCGATTAAAGCCATTGAATAATGGTAATATAATAGACTGTATAACAACTTGTTGCGCACGATGAATTGGATAGCACGTCATACTATATTACGCGCCAAAATACATAAGACTATTTAGTAGTGTAACGCATTATAACTACACAACTCGCCAAATTATATGAGACATTTCACAATATATCGCGCCAAATGGTATGAGACTATTCCACTTTTACTAGGGCAATTGAGGGTGTTTCTTTCACTTAAAAAAAAAAAACTTGTGCTATTCTAGAAGAGGTTTGCTTTCACAATTTATGCATAGGCTAGTAAGATAAAAGATGTCTTACTTCCCCATCAAAGCCATCGATCTCCAAGAATCTTTTTTCTTTTTCTCTTCTATTATATAGTTAAGTAAAAGAGGGGGAGGTGGGATGAGAGTAACCAACACAACATGATATTAAAGTTCAAATCATAAGAATTGCTGGCCTAACTCCAAAGGATACCTCCTGTAAAGAGCAAAAGCAAAGAGGATACCCACCTTTCCTTACAAGGCTGAGGTGCCACAGAACTGATCATTTTTCCTTGGACTCTAAATACCCTACAAGCTCTTAATCATTAAAAATAAAATCAATGGGCAAATGTGTAGAATATGATCTCTGCTATTACGAAAAACAAATATCCCAATAGTTACAACTGGAAAATTACTCTGTTTTAAAAGTTGAATATGACTATGCCTAGCTAGTGCTGCAACTTTGGTTTCAATTCCATGTTTCAGCGACCTCTAAACGAGCCCCTCGTCACTAGGTCATTTGCAGCTTCTTCAACTGGCATTGACAGGGAAGATTTCGACACGATGAATTAATTCTTCTAATCCCAGAGCAAGCCTCAAAGTATGGGCAAGGGATTATAGACGCTAACTGATACTTCTATGCAAACAGACCTTTCTGAGCTCCTGCAGCGTTAGCCCTGCCACTTCTCTGCATTTGATGAAGTCAATTCAGATTTTATTCACTAACTATGTGTGAGGCTTGCTGAACATATTTGTAATGAAAACAAATAAAAGACCATACCATCTTGGCATGCTTGACAGCTTAAAATTTATACAACATTATGATATCTTTATGGTGGGCTTGCAGATCAGGAAGAGATATATACATATACCTTTCTCTTGCCATCTTCCTCTTCCACCTCCTCATCATCATCTTCATCATCGTCATCATCAAACTCGTCCCTTTTAACTGCCTCTCCAGTGAACCATGATACCGCGAAAGGGATGATTTTGTCTCGAATCTTTAAGCTATTCATGCCACCAGAAACAAGTCATTGGAATGACATTAGATAGAGATGATCACAAACAGACTCCCATATGCATAATGAAATGTCACGAATTAATCGAGTTGTTCATACATTTGGTTTAAGAATGTGATCTCCTCACTCATGTCGTGTGATCCTTATCGAACATTATGCAAACAACATCGGTGATTTTCATATCTAATTACGTATGGTAGAGTTCCAGCTCTGTACTTTTAATTTATAAGACTAGACATAAATAAGTGATAAACTATTTCACTCCTACAGTGCTGAATTAGTGAGTAATTAGCTCCCAACTCACTGATTAGACTTCACCAAATTTGCAATCACCCAATCCACAATACAAAATTATTGTTTCAACAAAGTGTACTGCCTTACAAAAGGTCGATCAAGCTACACTATATATATGCATTAGAGAAGAAGCAAAGCAAAGGTAATCATTACGTACCCCATGTCATGGTCGTCTTCTATCCTAGTCTTGAACATATCAAACTGTCAACAAATACATCAAAGAGATTAAAAAGACTTCCTTATATCATGATTGACCGAGTTTAATAGCCTTGGAATCTTGAATGAAATCAAACTTACCATATCTTCATCCATATAATCATCATATTGGGGAGGTTTGAAGAACTTGAAGAAGCTGTAACAAATTTCAGTTGTGGTCATGGGCTTGGCATTCTTTGATACCTTTCTTGGATTGAGAGTCAAGCTTTTCCCAGGATACCACTCAATCTCCGTCCTACAAGGCATCCCAATGGTCACCTTAGGAATAAAAGAAAAAAAAAGGGGAAAAATCACTACATCACAGAAATTAGAATTACCCGATTTCCTTCCTCCATATAGGCTGGTTGTGTTCAATCATGTGATAAGTTTTTGTCAGGACAGAGTTTCTAAAGTAAGGATTAGGATCAAATAAGAAGTCCAGCTTAAATCCTTTAGGATTATGTATCCTACACCACTTGATATCTTTGAGATACTTGAGAGCGTGTTCATCACGCTTCATGATCTATTCCAGGAAACAACTCATCAGAATTCCACAATTAATTTATGAAAATGAGCACACAAAAAAGGCTTATCAAATTCCCCACCAGAAGTTGCTTATTATTCTTCAGCGCGGATAGCCAAAAGTTAGGCACTCCTTTCTCTGCATAACAAGACGATATTCAACATCACCTAAAAGAGTAGTGCATTAAAGATTTGAGATTTGAGATTGAGGTACCTGCAGTGGCCTTATCTTCTTCTTGGTGTTCATTTTTTACTCCTTCAACTTCAGTGATACCATTAACAATCTCATATCTCTGCAACCATCAAGTTAATCAGAAAAGTGTACACTGCATATATATCAAGTTATCAACAGCACATTCAAGCCAATTCAGAAATACCAATCAAGACTAAATTATGAGCATGAGGATCTGTGAACTCCGAAACATCATATCGTATAATACCAATTCAACAAGTTGTTGAGATCCTACAAACCTTTGTGTAGAGAGGTTCGTAAAGCTTATGGTACTTATCTACCAATGCAGCTCTCTCCTCAAAAAATTTCTTTTCCAGCTCCTTATACTGGCCCTGCCAAAATAACAATGTGTAGGGGTGCACTTAAGCTCTATGACTGACCACAAAACTACTACTAGTGATCCTCTTGTTTATTCTCACAGGAAGTATATGAATTGTATCTGAGAAATAGGCTATGATATACAGGAAATATTTTGGATAAAAACAAGTTCAGAACAAACTGAAACTTATGAAAGATCAATTTTGAAATAAGACGAACCTGTAACTCTCTCAAAACCTCTACACGCTTCTCGACCTTGGGAGACATGAAAGACTGTTCATCGAAGCTCTGATACTTATTCTAAGAAAGTCGGAAAAAAAAAAAGTGATTGAAAATTTTATCAACACAAAAGTAGGACCCTAGATCAAACATGCCTGTTTGGAGGAGACACTGAACAAATTCAAAACGAAAGTGAACACTGGAAAGAGAACTCAACCCTTTGTTAAAATTGCTTGCCAGAACCTGTATTCAATTTAATTAACACTGAAACACTTGAAACTTCAAACAAGCTTGTTTTCTGCTAATACAATTTGCACAAGGAACTTACCTTGAGAGCAGTAAGAGCAGGATCTCTTCCTTCTGTAGACCAAATACAAACAAAGAGTTCAAATTCAATCTATTTGAATAACACAAGGATGACTATATTAAGTGTGGCACACACTATATTCAAATGGTGTAAAGGGTCTTTATATATAATGGTTTTATGGTTCCAATATCAAATTCAAAGCAGAATTGCAATTGGAAAATGAGACTATAAACCCAGATTAAGCATGGGGGTTTTGGATTCACCTGACAAAGTTCAAGTAAGTATATGTAATGGGGTTGCAGGAAATATGGTATTACCGGGATCGAGGTCGTAGTCGTAGTCATCCAAGCCAAGTCGGTAGTAACTCATTTTGAAGGGAAGCGAGAAAAATGAAAAACCCTCGAGAAAGAACAGAGGAGGGAAAGAAGTGACTGCTCTGTGTATAAATAACTTCTTTCTTTCTTGTTTTTTTTTTTGCTTGTTTGAAATTTTTAGAAATTTCAAATTGAGAAATTCTACAGGCGCCACTTTATATGGTTAATACATTAATATTTTTCCATGTTTTCCCAATAGCCTAAAATTCTTGCTGTTACTTTCCTTCCTTTAAGTGTATACCAATGCAATATTTGATCAAGTAAAATAGTAAAAGAAACCTTGTGCCCATATTGATAATTTTGATTGCACACATCATGATGCCCTACATGCGCTTAATCATTGAAAACAAGATAGAGAACAGAACAACTGGGAAATTTGTGTGTAATGATCCCTTAAACTCAAGTTTGAACAAATCATGCAGTTGGTAATCACTTTATTTTGAAAATCGGCTATCATCTACATTGCCTAGTGCTGCAACTTCGGTTTCAATGCCTCAATGACCGCTGAAAAATCCTCATCGCTAAGGCCATGTGACTTTGCTACCTTGTATAGCTCATTTGCAGCTGCTGCAATCGGTGTAGATTGGGATACAGATTCTGCTAATCCCAGAGCAAGCCTCAAGTCCTGCCACCAGTCATAACCTTGTAAGTTCAGGTCAAGGACTCAAGGGGTTCTATAGTGTGCAAGGCAATGAAAGCAACTTGACAAACCTTTTGCTGATGCTTCAAGGGAAATGCAGTAGGATAGAGAGATTGAATCATTGATGGGCCTTTGAGCGAGTACATTGGTGCGCTAATGGCACCCTGTGAGACCACCTGTAATAGCGTGGGGATGCAAAGATTACTATTTTTTTTCCATTTCTGGGAAATACAAACAATACTACCAAGGAGAAACGATAGTAGTACAAACAGAAGATAAACATAAAGAAAGGACAAGATCTCTCATCAATTCTCTCAGATCGAGCCTCCCTTCTAAGCCAAGAAATATTCCATCACTATTATAGGAAGAGGAAAAACTCGAGAGGGAGATATTTAAACAATTGCAATCAGGATCAAAGAAAGATATTGATCGCAGGGAGTTTCATAGGTCACATAGCACAAAAATAAGGCAGGGAGATAATGAATGTTGTGGAGAATACCTCAACTAGTACTTTTGGGTCCAGTCCTATTTTCTCAGTGAGAACCAACCCTTCAGAAAATGATGCCATCATACTAGAAGTAGTAGAAAAATGTTAAAAGGATACAGTCAGAATATCAATAAACTCAACCAAACTAGAAGGAATTAACTAGAATACAATAGAGCACAACCTTCCCATGATCATGTTGACAACAAGTTTCATGGCAGCACCGTTTCCGACCTCTCCAAGGTAAAATCTTGACTGGATGGAAGTGTTAACATAAGCATAGAATAGAGACAGGTAACTGGATGGCTAGGTGAAGAAGAGCCAATACCTTCCCCATGACGTCCAAGAGTGGTGCTGCTATTTCATACAGAGATTTGTCACCTAGAAGATTTCAACTTGATTCAGTTCTCTGAGGTTCCCTTTGCTTGTTATTCAAATCGGAACTTTAATGGGCAAACAGAATTACATATTGAACAAGCAAGATATTGAATTATACTGATGCTATAACTGATCAAATAACCTTGAACATATTCAATAATAAATACAATCGTCACAACATTTCAATTCACTGATTACATCTTCAATTCATATTGGTGAAAGGAACAAACATAAGTGAATGGAACTCAGAAATTTATGAACAGAAAAAAGGACAAGATAACATACCGGCAGTAAGAAATATTAGTTGCCCATCTTCTGCCGGCTTTTTTGAGCCTGAAACTGGAGCCTATAGGAAAAATGTCAAAACTTAAATTAACAAATTTAAATGGAAATGTATAAATGATTATACATTTAGGAATAAACCTAAAAGCAACTTGCCTCCAAAAATAATGCCCCAGTAGCTTTGATATGACCACTAATCAGTTTAGAAGTTTCACCATCAACAGTTGAAACATCCACATACCTGCAGAGTCCACATAGAGTACCATAAATACTGCTGAGTGCTGATCAGCTTATGAGCACCATATATGCTGGAATCTATGCATCTGGTCACATTTGTACCAGAATAAGTAGTTTTATGGAAGGTGAACTAAGAACTTGTGGATGCCTAAATAAACAGCAAGCACTTAAACTCTAAATTGAGAAGCAGAAAACATAGATATTTGTTGTTTATGGTACCATAACAACGAACTCAAGATTCATGATTTGGAACTAAAGAATTTTTTACATCAAGGGATGCATAATTGCATATATGATAACATTACCCTTTTCCTGAACTCATTCCATTGGCAGCTCCATGTTTCCCAAGGGCAACATCAACCTGAATTAAAGCAGCTATAAGTTCATCTAACTACAGCAGCAGAGTAGGAAGGAAAAAAAAATAATGAAAAAAATACGCACAGCACTTTCAGGGTCGGCAAGCATGGCAAATGTGACATCACAAGATGCAGCTACTTCCTCGGGAGAGGGCTTATATCTGCACTATCGTTGTGATTAATTGACGCTCTGGATTGAATTTTTCCACTTCTGGCTTTTGAAAGGTATACAACAAAGCTACCAATAAACAGCTAACTCTTAAGTACATACAATATGAACTAGATATAAACCGTCTTCACGCCTTCAGGGTAAATTTTACTACTAATGAAAGCAATGCATTGGATGTCAATGTGTCAAAGGTCTCAAGATTGTTGTTCAAATCTGGTCACTACCTAAACCATCTATCCAAGGGGTATTCGAGAAGAGGAAGAGTAAAAACCAAAATTTTGATATCCAGAGTACATTAAGTACTTACTTTGCACCTAAGCTGATGAGTGGATCACATTTGCTCTTGGTCCTATTCCAAACAGTCACATCACACCTATAAAATGCCAATAGTTAACAGGGGAATATTGAACTCGAGCAGATAAAGATCGACTTCGATAAACCATTAGTTAATATTTAAATACTTCATCCCAAGAATTCTAGACACAAAGTCCTTCCATAGTAATTTGAAATATGAATCATACAACCTTAAATGGTACCATTCAAAATTTCAAATGGAATAGATAATTCAATGAATGAGTATCAACAATGTTGAAAATCCTACCCAGATTTTATGAGGTTCTGTGCCATCGGAGAACCCATAATTCCAATACCAAGGAAACCCACACGTGCCGGCAATTCATCTGCATGAGACATAGCAGAAACTAAAGAGAATCTAATACACCAGTGACTCTGCAATACTCTGTTCAAGACTCAGTTGTATCCTTTACTACTTTGGATAAAGTAAATCCATATCTCCCATGACCCAATTCAAATTGCTGGGTTATGCTTATTATCAAACACATTGAAAACTATAAATGGGAAAAATAACGAATACCCAGAAGAATAATACTGAGAAGAGTGAAGAAATCACCTGTGGATGGAGCATTGGATGCTTGAGAAGAGAAAGCCTTGAGAGAAAGAGAGAGAGGTTTTGTAGTGAATGAGCAAATGGGTCTCCCTCTCAAGTGGTTGGAAATATGGGGGCAAAAGCTTGAGCACATTGCCATGGCAGTTGAAGATAAATGGTGACAGTTACTGGGCTTGACCAAGAAGGACATGCTCAGAGTCACAGTGAGCTAAATACTTATGGGAAAGCTCGCATTTCTATGCGTCCAGGTGTTTGGATAAAGAGAGAAGCGAGGCATGGAGAGCTTTTGGTCACAATCGAAACTTGGTTGGCCCACTCTAGAATTTTCAATTTGTAACGCTCTAATGAAATTTTCAATTTATACAAAGGTAGCAGTACAATAACATTGCATCTGCCACTATACTAGATCATTCATGGACTCTAATAAACTACTTAGCTTCATTATACACTATTGTATAATCCGAAGCATTCGTATTTTGAATTATTTTTCAAATATTGTGCTGTGCAAAGCTCAAAAGCTGAGAAGCTCATCCCAACGCCCATATTATTTTCATTGATAGTAGAAGAGATGATGAACATCATTTTCATTTCGTAAAATATTGTGTTCGTCCATTATTTGGTCACAAGTAAACTATGTGATAAAATTGTTTGGTTGACACACGAAAGAAGGTGATTAGCTTCGCATAATATATTTGTTCAACCATTCAAAGTTCTTGAGTTTGAATCTCCACCCCATGATAATCACATTTTTATTTTTATTTCCTCCAAAATGTCAAATTTTGAGATTACTGTAGACAAAAGAGATGCGGGAGACTACAGTACTTGACTATATGATTCATCATTCACCTCCTAAATAAGGAAAAATTCACTGCCATTTTCATACAGGTCAGAAAGCAAAATGAGGATAACAAATGTGAATTTTAAAGATGACCAAAATCTTGAACCTACAGTTTTCAAGTGCTAATCTATACTTGCTTTTCTAACTTCCTTTTTGGCTCCAAAAGAAAAAGGAAAAAGGAGGGCACAGATAAACAGACCAACCCTATATGTTTCTATTGTAGAAAGGATGTTTATAACTACAAGCAACTGCTAAGACATTTCATTCAAACACATCCTTTCAAATCCAAGAGTGAGTCATAAATAAGGGAGTAGCATTTGTATGCGGCCAGCAAAAAGTTGATCTGCACTTTAATTTCTCTACAGAGTATGTGTAAAGAACTAATAACCTCCTGTTGGATACGCATGAATGCTTTCCTAAGTCGTCATTTGCTTCTCTTCCAAATGAAATGTTCTGATAGGCAAAGTACTGCAGACTTACTAAATACGACCAGAAATCTTTTTCACAATTACAGCAACTTTTGTTGATGCTCTCATGCAGTGCCTGAAGATAGTTCACTGTGCTCCAACAGTCGGCAGGCATCGATTAAGAATGCAGTCAACAAAACTTGTCCTCAATTTTGATAAGGATGATATCTTCCAGTTGTAGAATCACCACTCCTATCATATCCTCTACCACCATCATAACTGGTACCACCACGACCCCGACCCCGACTAGTAGCACCACTTCCATACCCTTTACCACCACCATAAGCAGTAGGAGTACCATAACCACCAGGCATGCCATAACCATTGGCTCCGTATCCAGCATTGCCATACATGGGTCCACCATACCCAAACCCATATCCATATCCACCATAGCCACCATAAAAACCTGCATAGCTTGCAGCATAGTTTCCAGCATAATTGTTGTAATTCCCATAGGCAGCACCATAACCACCAGGTCCACCAGGTCCACCATAGCCCCTTCCCATTTTTCCATTGTACCGACTTCCAGAATTATATGCACCATATCCAGCTGCAGGACCACCTAAGCCACCATACGACCTTGCAGCACTACCGCTAAAATCACCACCAGGCCTTTTAGGTTCAGCCCTTTTTATTTCCACCTACATTTAACATCAAAGTGCGGAGATCATAAACAATTCATTTGAAAACCATCAGGACGATATATAACATTATTTAATTTTTACCTGTTTGCCTCCAAGTTCATGTATTTTTCCTTCAGAGAATACCTTGTCAAGAGCATCTTCATTCTCAAAAGTGACAAACCCAAATCCTCTAGACCTCCCAGTTTTATGATCTACCATAATCTGGTGCTCGACAATGCTTCCAAATGTAGAGAAATATTCCCCCAATTCCTCTACAATGTTTACCATGGTGTCAAAAAAGAAAATAAAAATTAATTTCGCTATCATACTAATAAAAAGTAGGTTTAACCATACCATCAGTCAAAGACGTTGGTATCCCACCAACGAAAATCTTCTTTCTTTTTGATCCCCCCTTAAATCCCATATCCTCCCTGGGAACGGTCCTCTTCACCTCCACCTAGTACACAAAAAATTTCCCACCAATCAGGTAGCTGAGTTAGAAATTTACTATCCAAGAATCTATTTGAACTTTTGGGGTGATAAATGGCCTTATGGAAATAGGATATAGAATGTTACCACTCTGCCATCTATGACATGTTCTTCCTCCAAAACTGCATCAGCAGCCACTGGATCAGAAAATGTTACGAACCCAAACCCCCTTGGCCTCCCAGTATGTTTGTCTAACATTATAACAGAATCTGCTATTTCTCCATATTTGCTGAAGTAACTGGTAAAGTTTTCTGAAAGAGCAAATCATCATAAATTCTGGTGAGGATAAAAAGAAAATTATTTCTAGTCATGATGAGAACAAGTGCCTACTCCCCCTCTATATATCATGGTAAGGATAGAAGGGGAGCTGATAATAGTTGTTAGGAAACAACCAAGAAGTAAATAAAGGTAGCTCAGATTGAAGCTGCTTTTCATTTATTAAAGGAATTGAAGTTTAAGAAGGAAATTGAAATGCATCAGTTCCATGAAACTAGTAAAATAGTATATCCTACATAACTAACATGCACCAGGTTCTATGGTGTACTTTAGCAGCAAGGCAGCAATTAAGTTAAAGGGTCAATGGCATGCTTTAATTTCCTTAAGAGGATAGGCTTTAATTTTCATCTACAGAAGCCTATGGAGATCACATCCGTCAAATGTATTGGAACATTTCTATATAACTCATAGAAATTAATCAAAGGGCTACAATTTCGTACATTCTCATAATTTCCCTGGAAAACTCCAGCAACAAAGTTATTGAAGCTTAGCCTAGTCTTACCAGTGCCCTTGAAAAGGATAGTGTAATCTGATTAACCTAGCACTTGAAGGATTAGTACCTCAATCTATATTCAACGAGCACAGCCCAAAAAGGACAAAGAATAAAGATAGTAGCAATCCTAATATAGCAATTGTGCAAATAAATAAATCCAACATCATTTTAAATAGCAACAACTAATACAAAAACAGGTTCTTATCATCATATGAATAGTAATAAAATGTAAATTCATGACCTCAATAGGACCCAAGATGTGAATCACGTTGGTTTCCAATTCAGACTAAAAATTCATTGCAATACAAAATCAAAAGCTTAACCAAGTACCTTCAGAGGTCTCCCATGAAACGCCTCCTACAAATAGCTTTCTACGGACATAAAACGGAAACCCAAATGTTACTCTCTCATCCTAACCTCAATTATCGACAAAAAATTGGATTATTAAAAGAGAAAAAGTATAACTTTAGAACTCAAAACCTAACTAACCCCGCAGCGGAATCAGCACGATGACTGAATGAATCCCTAAACTCATTGCCTTCACTATCTACGTTATGATTCGTCTCAAAATCACGGCCGGAATCAAATTGTTGCTCTTGTTGTTGCTGTTCAAATTGTTCATGAAATTCGTCCCGACCATCGTACGCGATTTGGTTTTCATCGAACCGACTTTGCTCAGAGAAATCTTCCATTTACTGAGATTTCTATCTCCTCTCAATCTTTATAATAGCCACAGACCTCCTGCAAAGGAATCGACATTATTATGTGGGTGATAAGCCCTAGCCTACTAGCTTGTAATCGTAGAATTGGATTGGCTTAAACAAGAAGAGCAATCACTCAGATGAACCCTAAGATTCGGGCCAATTACCTTATCTAGCTAGGACGGTGAGAGCGACAGTGTCCGATTTTGGTGCGAGCGACACTCTAGTTGCAGAAACCCTAACTCTGAAACGGCGCCGTGGGGGAGTCTGAGGTGATTTTAAAATTTCAATTTTGCATTTTGAGGTATTTATATTCAAGCCTGAAAGATGGGGCACCGCACAGCACTAAAAAGCTTTGGTACTCATGCAAACGATACCTTATCAGAGAATCCTTCCTTCTGCCAAAAGCCTCGTGAAAAAGAAAATAATAATAGCATGTCTAGTAGGAATAATATTCTTGTGTTTTTCTACTTTTTTTTTATGGGAAATAGTGGAGCAACATAAAGAATATCATTTCACTTAATTAATACTGATTTATAAAACATAAAAAGAATGATTTTTGACCAGTAGCCTCATTTAGTCCAATATATTTCCTACTGACCCAACCAAATAAAACATGTGCAAAACCGCTCGGATTCTTTTGCTTGAAGGGTCAAGCTAAGTAGGGCTTGTGTGACCCCCATTGTTCGTTTTAGTTTCGCATTCGCCAGAAGACCCTAAGTTTCCTTCAATAAAACTGGATAGGATTTAAAATTGAAAATCTGCAGCTATATTTTTTTTTAGGAGAAACGACAATTCTTATCTTCATACATCCCTAAATCTAAATTCTAAAGCTGTTTTATTCTCCAACAAACATAAGTTTAGCTAGTTGTCAAATAAAAAAACAAAAAAAACATTGGTTGAGCTACTTTCCTTGATAATAAGGGTTTTGCTTAATACAAAATAGTGTTGAAACACAAACCCAGCAGAACACAAAACAAAATAAAAGTAACAGTTAGGAAAACATATGGTACATGAATACATGATACTATATTTTGACTACACAGACAAAGAAAAACAAATTTACTGTACTACACAAACAAAGCTACTAATTACAAGTAGTTGAAAGTTAAACTAACTATTCACCAAAAAAAGTTTCACCGGCCATATATCTCATGCAGTCATGCAACATTCCAAATTGTTTTGCTGCTTGAATCAATCATCTACTTCATCATCATCATCATCTTCTTCAACAAATTCCTCCTCTTCTTCATATTCATCAGTTCGTTCAGGGTCTTCTTCTTCTTCCAAGTCATCCTCGCCAACAATGAAGCCTCCGAGTGTTTCATCATCTTCGTTTTCGGCTTCTATGCCCTCTTCATCCGCTGCAGCAGTCTTCTTCTGAGGTTTATTATGGGCCTTCGATCTTGTAGAATATTTTGGCTCGTTTACCTTTCTAAGTTTTGCAACAAGCTCTTCATCAGCTTCACTATCCCCTGTCCACTTTTCATCCTCGTTATCTTCGCCTTTTTTCCTCTTTCTCCTCCCACCCCTCCTCTCCTCCCTGTCAGATTCATCACAGTCGTCGCTTTCTTTTCCAGGTTCCTCAAGGAACCAGTTCCAGTTCTTTACATTGCGGATCATTTGCTTGGGATACTGATCAAACTCATGCCCCATTACAACAAAACCAAACTCTGCATTCCAAAAGAGTAAGATATCATCACAAGCGTAATTGGTAAGTCTCAATATCATGAGTAATAAAGAAGAAAAATTGTAAACAACCAAAATTTTCTAGACACATGCACTGCCTCAAATCTATAACATAGCTACTATGAAGGAAAAAGTTACAGGAAAAGTACTCATTCTAGTCTGCAGCACAGTCAGCACATACTATAGAATTGTGGAAATTCTCTATCACAGTAACATCAACAAAGATTGTACAGAAAATTGGAAAAATTAATCCAGGCTTTATTTTCTTCGCAATTCTAGTGCACAGTTCTTGACTCCAAAAGCTAAATTGAACCCAATTCTTAAATTCCCAATAAACTAACTGCTTCCAAATGCTCAATGTTTTAAGTCAATGCATGAAGTTATGCAGAATTCGGTTCCATCACGTTTCCATTACCAATCCAGCAACGCCTCATAGCTAACTAAACAGTAAACACAAAGCAAGCAGAATTTTGTAGAGATTCTACATATATAAACACCAAAAGTTCCCAAAACAGTACCAATTCACAAATTCAAGATTTCATACAATAAACCAAAAGACCAAAGGAACAAAGGAACAAAGAAACAAACTATCTAAAGCATTCATCTGATTCAAGATATCATTTTTCTCAAACAAGCAAGACCATGAAGCAATTTAGAGCCAAAACCTTTCACAGGGTCAATGCCTGAAACATCAACACCTTCCAATTCAGACCCATTTAGCAAACCCTCAGCCAATTCACTCTCACTCTCCAAAACCCTCTTATCTTCCTCTTCCACCCCAACATTTCTCACTTTAAACCAAATGGGTCTCTTCCCAGACACACAGAGCCAATCACCGGCTGCCAGCTCACCCTTCTCCGACCTTCTGAAAACCCTGACTTCCCCATCTATGTGGCTCCGGACCCAGATGGGGTTCCTCCCCAGAACCTCAAATGAAACGCTGGGCTCTGTTTGGGTCGTGTTTTTGTGCTCGAATTCGAACAGGACATGACGACGAGACACTGTTCGGTCGTTGGTGTCGAACCCATTTTCTCTTCCAAACACGGCCTTTTGACCCTTCTCTATTACAAGTTTTGATCGGTTTTCAACTTCGATTTCCATAGCCAACAACTTCGCTTGAGCTATGCGGCTTTGCCTGTTACTTGTTTAGTTCGACACTTCGACCATAATATCGATAAAATCGGCGGAAGTTTGAAACCCAATACTTGTTTGGAGAGAGGTACAATACTTGTTTGGACTAATGAAAATTTGAAACCCAATTTAAGTAACGCTAGAATAAGGGACCATCCCCACTTCTTTCTTTTTTTCGACATAACCAAATTATACTCCTTGGAACTAAAATATCCTTTGGGTGCAAAACCTCCTCAGACCAAAAAAAAAAACCCTTGCTACATCCCTTCAGACATATATGAACAATAAGAAAGATTCTAACACATAGCCACCTTATTTCATCTATAATCCCAACTAATTTTACTCTTAAGGGCAATCATGCAACAAGGGTACAATTAGAGAGGATTCAGAACCAATAATTTTGCAGCTCGCGGAGTCACACACATCACCGCTAAGGCAACAATCCGAGTTCATGCCCTCAGAATTAGTAGGCATACTTGAACTGCAAGGACTAGGCCGGCCTTCTGTTCCAGACGTCTGAAAACAACACTTTTGTGGTTTGCACACTTGTATAGTGTTACTGTCCGAACAACACTTTGGTGGTTCAGTAGTGCTACTGTCCGAACAACACTGCAGGCTTATATGAGGCAATAAGCTATGCTTGTTGCTTCCATGATCAAGGGTATCGGGTGCGTAAGCTTGTTCAGAGTTATCTCCATTCTTGTTAGCACCTTGCAGAAGTAGCATGCTGTTGAGAATTACAAGTACACATGTCCCAGCATCGGCGAGAACTGCAGCCCAAACAAGTGGATGACCAGCAAAGGCTAGTGCAAGGACAGCTAGCTTAGGAGTCATTGACAAAGTGACATTCTCAATCACTTTCCTGTTAGCTCTTTTCGCAAGCTGGATTGCTTTCGGTAGGTTTCTAATGTCATTCGACATTAAAATTACATTCCCGGTTTCTTGAGCAAGGGCTGACCCTGAAATTCCCATTGAGATACCAATATCGGCAGTGGCCAAAGCAGGGGCATCATTGATACCGTCTCCAACCATGGCTGTATATCCTTCCATCTTAAATTCATTAACAATTCTTGCCTTCTCTTCGGGTAGAAGTTCTGCATGGATGACTTCAAAAGCTTTCTCAAGCTGCACATCAGAAAATCACTTAGATTTGATACTCTTATTAGCATTTGTGCTATCCAAGCTTTGCATTTGTGCTATTAGTGACAACACAATCCGCCAGATGATGCATATATAACAAAAGAAATCTAGTTCGATCAAGTGATTGTTTTCTGTGGTTTGAATTTAGTATCAATTCATGAATTGCTACAACCTAAAGTAATTTCACACAAATTTCTCTAGTGAAGACCAAAGAGGGTCCATATACACAAAGCCATGATCTCTTGTTAAATATCTGACATGTTATTTGCTAGATATAAAGCGCGCACCTGGGCATTTGTATGCATAGCTGCAGTATGACTATCTCCTGTGAGCAGAGCTGTTCTAATACCTATTTTCTTCAACTCCCTGACAGCCTCTGCAGCCCCGGATCGACAAGCATCAGATAGTGTAAACATTCCTGCAGGGGTTCCTCCACAGTATATGTATCCAATGGTCTGCCCACCATTTCCATAGTCTTCAATGGTTGGAACTGAAATTTCCAAAACACTAATGGTCATACATCAGATACAGATATCATATGAAACCATTGGAGTTACTATCATACGATTTCTGTTTGCATCCAGTTATAAAAATGAAAGACTTGATAGCTTTCACCTGTTCCAGAAGCAGCTCTCAAAGCAATTTTTCTGTTTCCAATGTAGATATCTTGCCCATCAATTTTTCCATGAATGCCTTGGCCTGGAAAATTTTGAAATTCCTCCACGTTTTCAGGCTTTGGCTCAATTGAATGCAATCTTCCATAGTCAACCAGTGCAGCTGCCATTGGATGACTTGACTTCCTCTCAATGCTAGCAACCCTTGAAATTCAAGAAACCATGTGGCGAGATTTCTCAGTTACATAATTCTCTTGCCTTCATTGGATGGAAACACATAAAAAATAGGGTTGCAGTGTTTACCAGTAAAGCAATGTGTTCAAACCGATGTCCTCACGAAGAGACTGAAAATCCGTCACAAAAAATTCCCCGCTTGTTATTGTTCCAGTTTTGTCAAAACACATAATCTTGATTTTGCCAAGAATTTCAAGGTAGTCACCTCCTTTGATTAGAAGGCCTGATGTTGCTGCGTTCGTAAGTGTGCAGAAAGTTACAACAGGTGTAGAGAGGATGAGAGCACAAGGACAAGCACTCACCAAAACTACCAAAGCTAAGTGAAACCATTTGCTCCAATTAGGAACATGTAAGACAGCCGGAATCACCGCAACAGAAACAGACACGACTAGAACAGCTGCAAAACAATACCAGAAGATGCATGAATGAAAACTTTAACATGTCTTTTAAGTATTTTAAAGTGTAAGGGGAACTGGTTAGTACATATAAATAGAATATGGAATGTTGTAGTAGTAACATAACAAAGAAATCAATCTTGTTATGCACTCATACCAATCTTATATATATAATTATATATATATATATATATATATATATATATATGCTATGCGAAAGGTGAAATAGATGGCAAATAAGTTACATATCCTAACATCGATCTCATGAAACAATTTCATTAAAAAAAAATTTGCACTAACATAACTCCTACTAAATGATGGTGAAAAGTTGATTTACCTGGAGTGTAAAACTTTGCAAATTTATCAACAAATCTTTGAGTTTTGGATTTTCTGTTCTGGGCCTCTTCCACTAGCTTAGCCATTTCCGCAACCACACAGTCTTCAGCTAAGGCTGTAGTTTTCACACTCATGTAGCCTACAGAGAACCATAATTTTTTAGGGACAAAAAAAAAGATTAAGAAGAAAATAAAGCTCTTTATTTATCAACAAGTACAGTGAGGGAGATTGATGTTACCATTGAGATTGACAGTGCCTGCCCAGACAGTGGAACCCTTTAGTTTAGCAACTGGGTATGACTCTCCAGTTAGCGTCTTCTCATCCACTTCAGCTTCACCTTCTACAACTATTCCATCAATTGGTATAACTTCGCCAGCCTTAACAGCAAGAATTGTATTCAACTCAACCATATCAACCTCCACAACATCTCCTGTTTCTGCTAGGACAGCTTTTTGGGGAGCCATGCTCATCAAAGATGACATCACTGCATTTGCCTGAGTAGATGACATTATCATTTATCAATACTCTTATAATTACCACTTTTAATTGGTATTTCCTACATGGTAATGAGGGCATAGCGCCATAGCCGATGTCGCTATTGGAATTGGATTAGTTCTTATATATGTTTCTTGAAATGAATTTGTTTCATAGTCAAGAAGGATACTACAGAACCATTGGAAAATCATAAAGCACTTCGAAAAGTTAAGGTTCGGATAAGAGGTTTGCTGACCTTGTGACGTGACCTTGATTCAAGCCACTCTGCAATGGTGAACAAGAAGACTATAGTACCAGCTTCCGTATAATCACTCATAGAAATTGTTCCAATCACTGTCAAAAGTATACGTACACCATAAAGGATTCACCAGTATAAGAAACTAGCACCTACGGACTGAAAAATACAAGAAGGAAGTAGAATTTTGCAAATCACACACAAACACATAATTAAACCATAACATAAAATAAACTAGCACCTAACATACCCGCAACAATGACGAGGATGTTGATGTCAATCTTAAGATTCCGAATTGAACCAACACATTTCATTAAAATGGGAAAAATACCAGCTGCTACAGCTCCTAAGGCCAACCACTGTAATGGGCTGTATACATACTTCAAAAACGATAGGAGTAGTAATACCCCACTAGCAATTGCATATGGACTAGGCCATTTTTTCTTGTAATTCTCCACATGCACTCTAACACTTGATTCTAGCCTTGCTTGATTCAAAGCCTCATCTGCCAATTTACACAAGGGAAAGCAAGAGAATTTTTATATTGGTCAAGAAAAAACAAAGAGCATCAAAATATTTACTTACCAATTTGGATCTGGGAAATGAAGAGACTATCATGGATGACGATGACAGTTTTAGAAGGTAGAATCACAGAGACCTCTTTAACACCATTAAGAGGCTTCAGGATATTCTCAACCAGAGCAACTTCCGATGAGCAGCAGATGCCCAACACGTCGAAGTAGCTCTTCTGCAACTTTTTGGCCGACTTTTCTTCCACCTGCTCATCACCACCAAAGACCTCAGGAACAGTGAACATGTTCTCTGGACGTACAACAGGTGATTTGTTTGAGATGGTATATGCTAACGAGGCAAACCTTGTCGAAGAGAAGTTGGTCAAACAGGTGCAAGTCGCACCTCGATCGTAAATTTATATGGAGTAGTTGATATATGGAGTAGCTTCATCATATGGACTACTTTCATGTATATGTAGCCGTTGACTACATATATATGGACAAAGAAGGGCCAAAGTAGTCCATATATAGTATACATTATTTCTAAATTTAAAAAAAAATAGGATAGTGATGTTACGGATGGCAATATCTATATTATTATAATTTTTTTTACGAATATATCCCTCAAATATTAAAAATATTAAAATATAATTAATTAATAGAGATATTAATAATATAAATTCATAAAATAAAAAATAAAAAAATAATAATAAGTACTCATATGTAAAAATAATTATTCAGTAGCTCACATCTCAATTAATTACTCACTAATTCTTAAGAAAAAGTGATTTGCACATACATAGTCTAAGTATGTGTACAGAAAATTAGTGTTATATTACATTAACCAGAAATCTATTAAGTATGTGAACGGAGTTGATGATAAATAATATCGTAAATATCTATCCAGAGAATTTTCACTCGAACATAATTTTGTCAAGAACCGTTAATAATAATTCTTTTTTTAGGATAATATTATGTCTTTTGGTGGGAAAGTACAAAATTACCCTTGTAATTTGACTAATTTAACAGAAATTTTAATGGAAATACCATTGGGTGACGAAAGAAAACTATAGGTACCAAATTGTCCATTTTGATACTTCATGTACCAATTAGTCCAAACTATGATAATTCAGGTACTATTTTGGATATTATCTCATTCAGTTATTCATAATGGAGAATATGTACGTCATTTCCTTTGCAATTTGCTGTTTGTAAACTCAACTCTCTGACCTCTAATTGTACTCATTGCGCACTTCGGTGAACAAACGATCTGTGCCTTGCAGGAATATATAGATTCAATCAGAAGATCGATGTGTGCCTTGCAAGTAACAACAACTCATAGTCTCAAATGAAAAGAATGTGGCTTTTTTTGTTTCAAGAAACTAATCAACATCTGATGAACATAATACAATTAACAAAGTAGCATACCGGCCAATAACTATCATAAGTTCATAACAATATATAAATAGGAGGAGGAGGATCAAAGACAAACGTGAACACTACACTAAAGCTTTGTGTGCTATGTCACTGCTACCTTCTCGGATAACAGAAACTACCCGCAGCTTGTGCACCTCACATAACCTAAAACCGCCTTGTGCTTCTTCTTTAAGCAAATTGCCATAACTTTTCATACTTCTATTACTTAGTATAGCTTCAACCAAACTGTCATAATCTCTTAAGCATATCAAGCTCCCAGTATAGCTCAAGATTTTGGTACGGTACCCACTCCCACATGTTACGGGATTCATGGAACCACATCTTAGGTCCAAAAAGAATGTTGGGATTTTCTCAAAATTTTTGAAAAATATGCCATGCTCCCATTCGCCACAAGAAACATACCAGTGATGCCATTTCATGTCAAACTCCTTACGCAAATCAAACATTTCGATATTTAAGTTGTAAGCGCGCCTCCACTCCTTTTTGTCATAATCTTTCAACACCCATATCTCAATTTTCGTAGTCATACCTTCTGATAATGAAGTATCCACCAGGGCCAGAGATCCTCTCAGAGTAAGCAAGTGCAAATGCATCCACAAGAGTGAGTTTTCATGTAAATTGGGATGAGGAGTCAAACAAAACTCTTCATTCTTGAAGTCGAAAGAAATTATACGGCAGGTTGTTTCACCAGCAAGCAACCAATGCATGTCTCCATATGCACATACATTCTTCCGGGAAAATAAATTACGAAAATTAGATAACGGACAAGGAGGAGTTGAGGGTATCTCTCGCCATGAGCTTGTACCCAATACAAGAACTTGGGTTAGCATTCTGCCCCCTGGAGTAGCTTGGATAACATGAAGAATCTTGAGGGTATTGGTTATATCATCAAATCCCATACCATACCAATCACAATACGGGGGATAATTTGCATCCTTTGTCATAGGGAGCCTTAGAATTTCTCCCCTGAGAGGATCAACTAAGAAGCAAACTCCGCGTTTACGATCAATTTCATCTCTAAAGCAAAACAAGTTGCAGAAAACAAAATCTATCATGTAAGTTGGGTCATCGTACCCTGATGCGACGACATTAATTGCATAATTTCCTCTTGTTGTCAAGGCACTGCCATCGAATGTCACTGGTTGCAAGTCTGCTATAACTTCACTAATTTGATGAAAAGGTAGCGGTGGCTTTCGAGAAGGAAACGGTGCAGCAAAAGACATAAGTTGAGGTGCTTGAGCAACTGCATTAGTTGTAGCAGTAAGTAAACGCGTGTGCAGTGCAACAAAAGAGGGGTCATCAACTGTCTTTAACAAGGCCTTGGACACGCATCGAATGCAACAGACTGATTCAGAGGGCAGTCTCGAAAGGATTTCGATCAGGATATGGAGGGGTAGGTCCAATAACATCAGCTTTGCAACGTTGCAGCTGTTCAGCCTCATTCTCTGGGCCCTCACCATCTTCAAATTTCCTACTGAATTGAATGATCAATGAAACAAATCTAAGAATCAGTAATAGCTGAATTTTGAATAATTATTATTATTATAAATCTCGTTCTCACTCATCACTCGTCAGCAAAAAGAAAAAGGAAAAAGGATAAAAATAAAAAATAAAACCCTAGTTTTAGGTACTGCGTGCGTTCCCTGTCCTTTTTATAATTGGAATGTTAAACCTAAAGCCGAAAGAGGTGTAAAGTCCTTACAACCCTCCCTTTTATAATTGGAATAGGAAACCTAAAGTCTAAAGGAATGTAGACGTTGAGAAATCCGCTTGTGACCGGGTTACCATTTTAGACTAGGAAACATAGAACATAATGCTAATTAACAAGTAATCAGAAAAATGCTTCTCAAAATTAAAATTATCGAAACAAAACCTAGACTTCGCAATGTTTGTTTTTCCAAATGCACTCAATTGAAAAGATTTGAACGTAATTCAAACTCGTAGCATTCTAATGTATATGTAATATGATCTACGCCACTTTTGTCAAAATAAGAACTTGTTCATATTTTCAAGGAACTTTTGGAAATTGGGCGCACGCTTCTTGTGGAATCACAATGATCACGGGGGAATATAGCAAAAATATTGGGCAACAAAGCTACTATATATTTCTACTACTAGAACCTGTGGGTGGCAGAGACATGAAGCAATTAAGGTTGGTGTCAAGACAGCATTACCTACTATGTTGACCGCTATTTTTTTTCTTCTTTGCCTTATGAATTTATCATTTCAAACCGCAAAGCACGCTAGAGTTTATTGAGCACTGGCCAAACTACATGAAACTGAGATAGCTAGAAACAACCAATCAACCATGAGATCCTAGAGGGGCAAGAAGAGCGTTAGCCTTTCTAGCATGCGAATTGAAGCAAGTGTTCTGAAAACAAAAAACATGCTAAGCAAGCCAATCAGCAACAGCTTTTTTGTCTCTCTGCGAACCAAACTCCAGCTACACTGCACAAAATCAGATTGCACACTTTTTATTGATTGTAAAAGAGGGTGAATTTCCCAGATCAGAGAGATGGACCCAAAGATAGTCTTGAAAAACACCTCCGAGACAGTCTCACAAACCAACCTGCAAAAATTCTTTGATTTAGCCCAAATCATCCCCCCAAGGGCAGCAGTAGCCTCAGCTTGGATAGCAGAACCAACCTTAACAATTTCTAGCCACATATCACCACTAGACCATGCGCCATCAAAATTTAACTTTATTATACCAGTAGTGGGAGGACACCAGCTGCAACTGACATTAGAAGACTTGGAAGGTCCAGGTCCATAAGAAAGTAAGTTTGTTGCTTAGCAGTAGCAAACTCCAGAACAGCAGAGCTTGTCAAGGGACTAGGAGTAACATGCTCATAGATAGCAGCACACCTGTTCTTCCATATTGGCCATAGAGCAAAGGGTATCCAACTAAGCATGGATGTCAGATCACGTTTATTAACACCCTTCATATGTCCAATAGCCAACAACCACATATCCGAAGTAGTAATTACAGCCATGTCAACTTTATAACCAAAGGGCCCAAGTCCAGGGACATAAGAACAAAGCATGTTCAATAGTTTCAGGAAATTCATTACATAAAGGACAAATGAGGATTTAATTACCGTCCTTTTGAAAAGATTAGCCATAACAGGGACAGCATTCGCGTAAGCTCTCCATAAAAAATGCTTAACTTTAGGCAAAGCAACAAATCCCCAAATAATTTTCCAAGTTTGGGGGGAAATCACATTCAATTTGCAAAGAATTATGAGATCTCACCTGATGGAACTTGTGATAACCCGATCGGACAGAGAAAGCACCATGGCCATATAAGTCTGAGAGATTGGGATTGATTCAATTGCAGTCCCCTCTTCGTTAGTAAGATGCCCACTAATAGGCTCCAAATTCCAAGAGAAATTACTCCAACAGATATGATCACAAACACGAAGACCAGGGGGTTGCCACTGCAGTTTTCCACTCAAAGCTCCTGGAATCCATCTATGAGATTCCATCTACCATTCATTACTTGCCAGAAAGCCTCCCTACCATCCAAAATACTAGTCCATGCCCATGATGCTCTAGCACCCCAAGCTTAACCAGTCATCATTAACCAACCAAAATTTTGCAATTTCTGCTTCTAGAGTAGTAAATCTATTCCTAAAATCAACATTTACTTTTCCGAAGAAAATTGTAATCTTCTTCGAAGAAACAAACCATGAAGAATCAAAATCTATCCTATTACTGTGTTCCTGGGCAGGGTAGACAGTATGTGAAGTTAAATTACAGGTCTAGCTACTTTTGAGTGTGTTGATGCTTGAGGAAATAATTGGTAAATGGGACAGCACTCACCCAAATTAGCTTGGGGATCTGGAAGCAGGTGAGGTTCCATGGCGCGGTGCTGTGCTAGAATTTCCCTGTTCAATATCAAAATCAGCATTGACAAGTGGTGTTCGTTCAGAGTAACATCCAAAACAAATTCAATAAATTTTTTGCTCTACTCACCGAGATCGAACCAATCATTGGTTTCACGCGACGCTGTGGCTTGCCCTGCACCCACATCAAGCAGATCAGTTCTGTTTTTTACTTTTCAGTTGAGTACGTGCGTTTTGGTGTCGGTTCTAAACTTTTAGTTTTGTTTGGACTCGGGCCCCTTCTATCCACCAATCACAATCAAGCTCGACACGTGAAAAATAGACCCTTACACGTCCACCGAGAAATTCGGCCCGGTAATGGCCCATTTCGGTCGGGCTTGGTTTTGGCCCAATTTAACACTAAACATTAATTGGCCAGCTCCAACAACCAGTGCCATTTTAGCACCCAATTTGACATTTGGGCTCTCCAACAAGAAAAATACTTAAAAGTTAAAATAGCCTAGGGGCCACACCAATTTACCAAATGCCAAATCCAGACCCCATAATGAAACTGGTGACAAAATGGCACTGCGGGCCACAGACCCATGTGAAGCGCTGACGTCAGCACGAGAGAGAGAGAGAGGAGGGGTTATACTTGGACGGCCAGGATCAGTTCATTTATCAAATGGACGGTCCTGGTTTAACCAAATTTGTTAAGAAAAAACATAATGCTAATAAATCAAATCTGACGGCTTAAATTAAGTTCTACTTAATTTTCAACGGTTTATATTTAAAGTAATTATTAAAAATTAATCATAAGTCCGGAAAAAATTATAAATAAAAAAAAACACCAATAACTATTTAAAATTTCTCATTTCCCAACAAGCTCAACATCAACCAAACCGTAGGACCACCAAAGGCCACCAGCACATTGATACCGTCAAAAAAGCTGCCCAGGTGCCACCGCCAGCATTGGTATTCGGTACTAAGAACCAGATTGTCGTCCCCCAGGAGTAAGAGCAAAAATAAAAAAAAAAAAAAAAAAGAGAGATCAACTTACGAGGGTCTGGGTGAATAAGTCGTAATCCAGACACAACATCATCAAAAGAAAGAAAATTGCAAGCATTTAGATTTAGTTGAAGAAAGGCAACCTCAAAATCCCAAATACGTACATCAAAGGAAAGCCATTTCCCTTGGTCCTTCCAGCGCTGGAAATAAGGTCAAAATTTTGAATTACCATCTCTGTTCATCCCGAACACTATTAAACCCACAGTGATCTACCACTTTCTAAAATAACTGAGTAATAAGAGAAATAACTGCCCTTACAAATGACAGACAATAGGGTATTGTAGTGCATCAATTCTATTAGAAACTAATTAATAGTTGAAGACTTCCAGCACAAGGAAGATTCAGAACTGAGACTTATCAAGGATGTCTAAGTAAGGATGGTCCATTGCTTCTTTGGCATGAATTCTCCCCACTGCACCATATTTAAGCATTTTCTGCAATCAAATGCAAGACAGTATGAGACCAACATGTTTGAGAATAAAGCTAATAGGAGCCAGTAACAAGTCAAAACCAGCTTACACATACTTCGTCTATAAGGAAGAAGCAAAGGATCATTGAGGCAGTCTTCAGCAGAACTCCTGGTGGCAGGGTTGATACAGAGCATCCTCTGCCAGGATATTCAATTGTTAGATAATATGATTACCTGTATGATAAGTTACAATAATTAATAAGCAACAGTATACTCGGTTACTTACCAAAAGGAGGGGCACAGCCTCAGGTTGGAGAATAGTGGCCAAGTCCAGTGGTGGGTACTGCGGGTATGTATGCCAGTCAGGTTGGAATCCCATGTCAACCCAATCTTCCTCTGAGGGAGTCCCTAGAACACTGCATCAACATATAAAATTGATACAATAAAATTTAGAAAATATTCCTGAATGCAAAGTTATTTACTAAACTTAAAGAGTACCTGAAGATAGATCGGCATAGATTAAACTCAGAATTTCTTTTTTTTTGGCAAGAAACTCAGAATTTCTTTGACCAAAGAATACACCAAAAAAACAGAAGATTGACAGAGCCCTTCGCTCTGGTTCCTCTCTTCCTCAGTGAGAGTCAGTGGCGAGTTACCCCGCCCACCATGGGCGATTTTGCCTAGGCCTCGGCCTAGATCTGAGGCTCCTTGCCTCTTCCTTTCCCTTCTGTTATTTCCCTTTCTGTTTGGTCTTCGTTTCGATGCTTTTCTATCGTACCTGAGCCTCCTTTTTTCAGATCTAGCCTACTCTTTAATCTCAAACCCCTTGATTTCCATGAGCGTCGTTCTCTTGAGCGGCTGCATCTCTATGCCTTCTGCCGTTGGGTGTTTAAACGGGGTTTGCCCGTTAGTGCACATGGATCATTCCCTGCTTGTGCAACACTGGACTGTCGAACCTTTGGGTGGCACTCTGGTAGATCCCTTCGCGGATCTAGCTGATCCCTTTGCGGATCTAGCTTCTCTGTTCTTTGTTTTGGTGGTTACTGGTTATTTCACGGTTGAAGATGTTCTCCCTTGTGGAGTTCGTTTGCGATTCGTTTCTCCTTGTGTTGGATTTGAAAATTGGATTGTTTGGTGTTCTCGGTCGATCTCGCTTCCGGCACCTCTCTTGCTCTTCCTTTTTGGTCAGACGGTGGTCTTGCTTACTAGTGCGACTTCTGTGCGCGGTGGCGCCGCTGCTGTGGCGGCGTTCTTCTCCTGGCTAGGTTGTGGCATGGGTAGTGTTTGTTTGGGCCTGCCTGGTTTGGGCCTTGTCTTTCTTTTCCGTTGTGGCCTGTTTGGGTCTTTTGCAAATGTAATATTTGGCTTCAATTAATACAATTGCTCTTTCTTCCCAAAAAAAAAACACAGGAATTCAGCTGCAGAAATCTATTGATTAATATTGAATATAAATAGGTACCCACTGGCTTTAAAGATAATGGAAAATGGTCCCACAGGTTCTGTTAAAACATTTGGAACCTGATGTGTACTCAAAATAAAGAATTTTCCCAAACAAACGACTGTTAACACTAGTTTTAACTTCAATAAGGAAAGGACAAATCAGTCCAAAACAATGGCCAAAGTATAATACGGGTCAAAGTTGCATTTTAAAAGGAAAAGCATCACTATTCACATAATATATATGAAGATAAGCTAAAATATAACATTGCTCTCTGCACTAGTGTCATGTGACTCATGTCAGATTCATAAAACAATGAGATTGTTTTCTCTCCACAGCTATAAATGTAACATCCCGCAATTTCTATGTAGAAGCATATTTATTTAAAAGGCTATATATTTTCCCTTCTCTCCACAGCTATAAACTATAACACTAGAGATATTCTTTTAAAGCCATTACACAATTCACATTCCTAGGACCTATCTTGTAGACTTGTATTGGGAGTAGACACCATATTCAAGAAACACACGTTTTCTGCTCTAGCACTAGCAGAAACAGAAGGAAGCAAACTTAATTTCGAGTTTTTTCTTTGTGAATTCTGAAACAAACAAAAAAAGGATTATTATATGCACGGAACCATCCATCATATTCATACGTTATTATAATAAATAAACAAGTCTTACTTTGCCTTTTAAAAGGACAAATCAATCCAAAAAATTGCTAAAGAACAATCAGAGTTGCCTAAATTTTAAAAGGAATGAATCGCTAATGACTTGGTTTATATGGATGAGAAATAGTTTTCTTGTCATTCCCAACAGTTTGTGAAACTCAATCAGCCTTTCATTAACTCATCAAAACAGGTTTCTTTCCTAAATTATGCATATTGCACAGAAGCAAATGAATCTTGAATTATATATCACACAGTGAAGACGAAAGAATGAAAAGTTAAAAGGCTTTACCAAAAATACAGCCGCAGGCCCAAATATCAACAGCCCCGCCATAGTGAGTACCGCCCAAGAGAACTTGTGGAGCCTTGTAATTGTAATTCGCATTATTCACCGGAGAGTAAAGGTCTTCCTCCCCAAAAGCTCGTGCGTGTTGAAAGCCCCCAATTCTGAGAATCTCGTTTGCACGATCAAGAAGAAGGTTGCCAGATTTAAGGTTGCAATGCACCACTCCATGGCTGTGGAGATGGGCCACTCCCTTCAGCAATTCATTCATGAACCACCCCATAACGTCAAAGTTTATTTCTTGAGGCGTCAAATGACGAACTTCAGGACGAAGTTGGTACAGGAAATGAAGGTCTAGTCTGAGAACTCAACAATCCAATAGAAATGAGGCGCCGACTCGCCGCTCACAACAAAACTGATGACGTTCGGGTGTATGGGTAAGTTTTGCAGCAGGGCGACACCATGGCGGGCGTTGCGATCTTCTCCCATCAACACTCTCCTCATGAAAACCACCCCTCCAGTTTCACCGTCCAGAGCCTGAACACCTTGCTTCCACCGTTTCACAAACATGAAGCGACCGAGGTCCATCGTGGAGGGTTAAAGAATTAACGAGGAGATTATTGCAGAGAGTTCAAGAATTCAGAAAGTAAAGGAATTGATGAGAGGTAAGAGAATTGTGAGAAATGAGCGAGGGTTTTAGCCTCTAGGCCTTTTGGGGAAACCAGGTGGTTTTTTACAAGGAGGGCAAAGGTGTTAGGAAGAGAGGGTTTTAGGCGTTCATTGTTTTGGGTAAAAACGTTCGCGTTTTGGGTCTTCTTCTTTTCTTTTTTTTTCTTTTTCACCAGATTTTATGGGATGTCCCCGAAGGGACAACTTTTTTCCTTTGATAAGGTTTTTATTTTAACTTTCTAGTGACAGTGATTTTCGGAAAAGCATATTTGCAGAAGGGATTTCGAATTTAGGCGTCACATACTCCGGCAATTTAATTACATTAGAAAAAAAAATGCACAAAATACTAATAGGTCTAGGATCTGAACAGTTCGGTGCAAAAATGAAGGCAAAAACCGAGACCAACAAACTGCCATTGAGCTAGGCTGGCCCAATATTAATTGAGGAATAAAGTGCACAGCTTCACCTACTCAATAGATTTCTTACTCAGTTATGCTCAACTGTCTTTGGATATAAATCTAATGGTAAAAAATAATTAGACAGTTGGAATGAATTTTTATTTCATTGTTCTCCACCATTGAATTTAAATCCAAAGATAGTTGAGCATGACTGAGTAAAACTTTTATTGAGTAGGTGAACAAGACTCCTTACAATAGTTGCTTTTAAAATTGAAGAAAAAAACATCGTTGGATTGAATTCGTAAAATAAACGTCGAAATTTATAGGGGTCCAAAATTTGATTGAAGCACTAAGAAACTATGATTGGTTTGAGTACTCCAAAGCATCAAATGAGAATTGCTTCGATTTGAAACGAGGAAGTTGTGCACTACGAAAAAATTACGAAAGTTAGGCTGGATTAGAGGCCCAGGGTTCTCCATCGTCTTTTTGTGGTAACCCATAGAGTTTGTTTGAAATTATTTCTGAAATGCCTAAAAGCGTTTTATACAAGAAAGTATTTGACAAGCGTTTCTCAAAACCACTTTTAAGTGCTTCTGAAACTCATACAAGACATATTTTATTTTTTTCAATTTTTTTTATGTTTATAATTAATTTTTTTATTTATTTCAAAAGCTTTTTTGGATCTCCGAAAAACAATCTCTAACAAGTCCATTGAGTATTTTGTAGATGCCAATTTCATTCTTTCTAGTTTTTTTTTTGGTGTGTGAATAAAGCACTACAATTTAACAATTGTATTCATGACAAGCCCAATTATTAAAGGTAAATATCCAATAGGTCCTCAATTTCACTTTATATTTCCCATTAAGGATGATGATTTTTAATTTATTCCCAACAAGTTTGGGTTGGGCTTGTTTTACTCCCATCAAGGAAAAAATGTCCAAAGCCTGATCTGTTATATTTTTTTCGAACATTTTTGCCTTTTTTTCAATCGAGGTAGAGCTGCACTTCAAAATTCATCTTGTTCAGATCCCAACTTCTACAAATGTCGAATCAAAGTTTAAAAACACGTAGATCTCGTCAAGAGGGTCGAGTTTCATGCCTTGTTCGTCAAAAACAATGATCGAAGTTGCCGGAAAATGTTCTGGAAACTGTCAAAACCGGAAAGTTTTCTTCCTTCGAACCACTGTCTTCCGTGGCCAGTTTGACAAGTTGTGGCCGTGGTTTTCTTCGCGCCACCGAGACGAAGAGTTTGGCACCTATGCGCCGCCGAGAAGTAGCGGGACGGAGGAGAAATATCTGGGTCGGGTATCAGCTTTGCGGGTCACGATCGGGTTGAGGGGCCTGTTGATCTAGGATATATGCAATCTAACGGTCCATCTCAATAGCGTCTGAGATCAACGGTCTAGATCTCACAGTTTCTATTTTATTTTAATTAAATAATTTCCTTTTATTTCCAAACGTCCGAAAATTATTAAAAATAATTCGGAAGTCCAAAAAATTATCCGAAAATTCTCATGGACTCGTCGTATTGTGTACTTTATTCTCAAGTCCTCAAATTGAAGATTTTTCTTGAAAAAAATTTGGAACAATTCCCGATTGTCCTTGATTATTATTGAAATTACATTTTTACTTTCGAATAAAATTTTATTGACATCAATAAAATATTATTAACCTCAATAAATTTGTGAGCGTGAAGAAAAATAAAATTTTATTGACCTCAATAAAATTTAATAAAATTCTGAACAATTCTCAACTATCTTTTATTATTGCCGAGATCACATTTTTACTTTCGAATAAAATTTTATTGACATCAATAAATTTTTATTAAGCTCAATAAAATTGTGAGTGTGTAGAAAAATAAAATTTTATTGACCTCAATAAAATTTAATAAAATTCTGAACAATTCCCAACTATCTTTTATTATTGCCGAGATCAAATTTTTAATCTCGAATAATTTTTGCATTATTTTTTAAAATTTTCTCGGAGCTCACAACCTCTCTCTTGACTCTGCAGTTGAGAGGCGAGATTACTCTATGGCGTTGGAAATTCAAGTTTAGGACCGATAAAGCATCGTTTGTGATTTCAATAAAATTTTATTGATCTCAATAAAAAAAATTATTGACCTCAATAAAAAAAAATATTGACCTCAATAAAAATATTTATTGACTTCAATAAAAAAATTTATTCACCTCAATAAAAAATGTTTAACATGCCAAAAGCCATTTTTTAGAATTTCTTTTAGCAAGTCCCATATGCATTTCACCGATTTTTCTTCTTCCTCCTTTCTTCTTCTTCTTCTCCCATTCCACCGCATGGAACTATAATCACCCATTAAAAACCTGGCTTGTATTATTGCTGATATGAACACTTGAATCACATGATCCATGCCTATCAAGGTAATTAATCTGCTACAAACTTTGGCTTCACAAATTAAGTAATATTAAAATCTGAAAATTCTGCTACATGTGATCATGTGACAACAACCTCCTCCCTCTCTTCCTCCTCTGTCCAGCCGTGAGTACCCCCTCACCCCACCCCCAGAGAAATTTTTTTGGGTTTAAAAATTTTTTTTTCAAAAATAATTTTTTTTTTTTTTAAAAAAATTTTTGGGTTTTTAAAATTTTTTAAAAAATAAAAAAAAAAAAAAAAAAAATCTGAAAATCTGCTACATGGATCATGTGATTAAACAACCAAATCATATATAAGAACTGTGTCAATAGTATTGGTACAAGAACCGCTTTGAACAAATTAACAACACCAAAATAACTTGTATCAACAGACCTAAAACCAACTCCTGAGAATTTTATTATTGAGGTCAATAAAATTCTCAATAAAATTTGATTGACGTCAATAAAATTCTCAATAAAAATTTATTGACGTCAATAAGTGAATGAAAGCTAGGAATGATCTGTTGCTGGAAGCAAGTTCTGAAACTTGGGAATTTTACAATTATTTGGGTCAGAACATTAAAACTTAATGAAAGTCTGTTCAAAGCATGGTAGTATTTGCAACATCAAATTTAGAGCTAGTATGTTTCTAAAGTATGTTTTATTGACGCCTATGTAGATACATATATTTCATTTAATTATCCATGATCTTGTTTGAGACATTGACCTTCCAAGAAGTATATATATAAATGCCAATTACAGCTTTTCACTACTCGATGCATGTTAACTATCAAGAAGTTGCATAAATTAAACGAAGACTGGCTTCTGGAAGTTCTGGAGTCAGAACATCCATTGAAATGGTAAGGTCAACAAGTAGTTTTTCTACTTGTACAAGACAAACTGAACTATCTAGCCCATGAATGCAATAAGCAAGAATAGCTGGTAATTGAGTATTGTTCTCATACTTAGGGCCACCAAATCCCATACTCATACCCAAAGCTCCATTGAACTTGATCACAACAAGCTTGTCCATCACCTCCTCACTTTTCTCTATATCTGAACTCTCATCCAAAGCACCAAAACAAGTTCCATTAAAAATGCCATTACTTCTAGATTGATTTAAGGGAAGCAAATAAAAAAAGAAGAAGAAAAAGATCACTAATTTACTATTACCAGAAGAAATGTGTAAAAATTCCTAAGGAACCACAAGCACCTCATCCTTCTTAGCCTCCTCTATAAGCCCCACTTGCTCCCTGCAACAAACACACATATACTTCAGAATCAATTTCACTCAAGAAAATCATCAAACACCAGGTGCACAAGAAAACACAACCCTGCTACAGAAATAGAGAAAGTTATTAATAAGTAGAAAAGCTAAATTTCCATTAGAACCAAAACTTTATTGAGGTCAATAAAATTCTCAATAAAAATTTATTAACATCAATAAAATTCTCAATATATAACCTTGAAGCCCTTGGCTCGAAGAATTCTATTTTCTATGTCAAATGGAAAATAAAGCATTGCTTTCTCAAAACAAGTCTGCACTTGTTACATAATCTTTGAGTCGGAAATGATCAGCAACACTGTAATATTCATATTATAAAGGATTGAATTGAATGTCTAAAACAAGCATAAGCAATCCAAGATCAAATGCCCCAAAGTTTCATAAGCAATTGAGTACATAGTCTTACCAATTCCAAAGCATCGAATGCATTGTTGTTCTCTGCTTCGCAGCTTCCTCACCGGAGAAGAGTGCCACGACTCTATTATTAGATACCAGCTCCGGTGCAGCCAATTCAAGCAATCATCGATGAGAGAGAAAACGAGGAGAAAGAGATCCGGTTTCTCTCTCCTTCAGTCGTCGGCCTCCACGCACCACCATGGCGCACCTCCGGCATAGACAAGCTTACCGATCTCCTCCGTCGAACCTCCATGGCTCCACGCTCCGTTTCGCGAATCTGTCTCCATGGATTCCCAGCTCCTTCTTGAGCTGCAATGAAACGACGGTAGCATGTTGTAATTATTCTGAAAAGTATATGACATAATTGTAAATTGGTCAGCGTTTCTGAATTAATGGGCCGGAAGGGCTGCGTCTTTTTTAACTAGAGTGGATGGGAAATATTTTGGATATTTTGTCCTTATGGGTCAAGAGCCCTTTTTATAAAACACGGCCGAAGCAAACCCTACCATGATCTTTGGTTTGCTCCTCATGATCTTCGGTTCAACCGGCTTGGTGCCACGAGCTCTGGGGCCATCATAGGGGATGGTAGAGAAAGCAACAATCGTTAATTCGCTATAGTCCTCGATCATTGCTTCTTTTGCGTCGGTTGGTGCAGCACCCCCTTCATCTTTGGTTCTTCCGATCGAGTTGGTGCCATGCAGCTGGTGTCGATCGGAAATTAAGCAGGTTTCTGACTCTTGGAGGATCCTCGTCTCACTCGATCATCTCCTGCCTTTGCCTGAGAAATTGGTGATTAGGGTTTGGCGACTAAATTGTTACGTTTCGTTTTCTCAAATCTCAAGTAGCTAGCTAGCTAGTCCATATATATGATCGAAGCCGTGCGTTGTGGTTACCTTTGTGCTTTACGATCAGATGTCTTCCATCTAATCAATCTGCTAATTAATAGAGATGAGCATTCACAACATGCAGATTGGTTGATCTGCTAGTCTCTTCAACCACGGCTGGCAAGCCGCCACCGGTTGTGTGCCAAGTCAAAATCTTAGCAGATCAGCTCTAAGCTAGGGTTTCACATAATCAACTCCTGGTTTAATTTAGTTTTGCTTCTGTCTTATTTTGTGATTGTTAGAGTAGCATTCCTTATTGTTATTGGGTAATTAACTCAGCTGGTTCTCTTGTAATTAATATTTTTACTTTTTTTCATTTGACATGCATGATAATAAAAAAAAAGTATGACATGCTAAGTAGTTGCTAACAAGCACATATGGTTGTTCTGGAAAAGAGATGTGGATGTAGTTACTATTTAGTGATAGGGAGAGAAAATATTTGAACTTTGGACCTCATAATCGAACGTACGTTACGGATGAGAAATACATGTGGACTAGCTAACATCTAGTTGGTTTACATGATTAATGAAAAGATTAATGTTAATAAATCAAGGAAGTTGTTAATAACACACCCAAGTGTGTTATTAACACACCCTCCTCTTTTTTTCTCTCTCTAGAGTGTGTAGAGAGAGAAAGAGAGATGAGGGTGTGTTAATAAAAATTGGGTGTGTTAATTGTTGACATAAAATACGAAATAATGTGATAAAAACATAATCTGCTAATACAAATCGTTTTCCGTCTCAGAAAAGATGCATGTGGATCTATGTTTACAATTAACTTGAGAAAAAAATATGCGATTCATTTCATTAAATTTCATTTCATTAAATTTCATTTCCTATATTGAGTTTCCTTGATTATGGTAAGGTTGAGACTAATTGGAAATCTTTTAACTAGTTTTTCTTGGAGTGGGTTGGATTTTGTCATGCAATACAGGAATCCATAGGCCTGTGCATGCACCTCCATGCCAGCCTCAGTTTTCAGAAGGTGTCAATTATGTTCAATTAATCTGGCTATATATGACCTTCTAATCCAAAGGATGTCCTCCTAACCTTCCAAAATAGTGCTCATAAATTCACTGAACAAAGTATTCTGCAACAATATTTATAGATGAGCCATGAGTCTTCGCTATATTGAAAGAGAGTTTCATAAGCATTTCTGCAGGTTCGTTGTCTTTTGTGTGTTATTTTCGCAACAAGAGGAGATCTTCGTTACCGGCAGAACAAGTGTTAGCTATCCATCTTCTATGAAAAAGGTTTGTCTTATTGTCTAAACTTTTATTCGAATTTATTCACCATGCATCTTTTTCGAGTACAAACGACAATCTTTATTAACAAATGGATATCATTACAAAAGAAATTCACAACGTAAAGTGGTTTGATAAAATACCTCAATGCGAAATTGAAACTCCTATAGGTATGAAATCTAGAGTTTTCACACTTTAATTGAATTACATTTGACACGTCCTCATATGCAAATTACGAAGGTGGGAAAAACCATACCTAACATGCATTTAAAGTTCTTGAGCACAAATTAGAGCATACATCACCAAAATTGAATTCCATCAAAATATATATTTCAATACTAGAAAAGAATAATTTGATTTGTGTTTCAATGTTATGTATTATATTCATCCCTCACGGGGTATTTATAGTGATACAATAGCTTTCTAACCTTACAAGGAAGTAATTCCACTAATTCGGCTCCAATAATACAGTATCCTAATTTGCCTTTCTACCTCCCCCTCAAGTTGCGCGAGATATCAATCATGCCCACTTGTCAATCGAGTCGTCAAACACTTCCTTGCACTCCTTTAGTAAGAACATCGCAACCGTTCTTCGAAAGTACGAAAGGAAAGGAATAATTTTGATCAAGATTCTCTTTGATGAAGTGACATCACTTCCACTGTTTGGCCGACGATTATGTGCAATTGAATAGCAGTGTATTGTCACAATGCGCCTCGCCCCTTAAGTTTGTAACCAAGTTCCTTCATAATATTAATCCACTTCCAAACTCGGCCATACCTCAAACTCGTCGCACTCGACCTTGCCACAACTTTTCTTCTTACTACCCAAGTGACAATTCCCTCCAACAACGGAAATCCGTGTAGATGTATTTCCCCACTCTCCGGAATAACTTCCAAATTATTATTTTCTCAAATAATAATCCTCTCCGCGCCATCTTCAAATATCCGAGGATAGATGCTCCATGTGCTCATACTCGGATTGTGATAAATTTACTAACAACACTTACGATAGGCAATATCGCTTGTGGGACGATAAATTACCTTCTACCAAACGTTGATATCTGCTTTTCGGAACTTGGTCGGGATAAATTGCCCTATATTCATCTCAATAGGTGTTTCAATTGGAGTGCCATATCCGTTTCCAAGCAAATCAAGTAATATTTTCTCTGTGACAATGAAAAAAATCCCTCTGTTAGACCTTGCTACTTCAATGCCCAAAAAATACTTCAATTGCCCTAGATCCTTCATCTCAAACTCCTTTGATAGATACTTTTGCAATTTATCCATCTCATCGAGATCATCTCCTGTAACAATCATATCATCAACATATACAATCAGAGCAGTAACCTTACCACTTTTGCGTTTGATAAATAAGGTATGATCAGAATTGCTCTGTCGGTACCCAAAAAACCTCATGGATTTTGAGAATCTTCCAAACCAAGCTCTTGGAGACTGTTTGAGTCCATATAGAGACTTCTTCAACTTGCATACTTTGTTGACATCGCTCGGACTACTTTTGATACCTGGAGGCATATCCATGTACACCTCTTCATCTAGATTCTCATTGAGAAAAGCATTTTTCACATCAAATTGTCGCAAGGGCCAGTCTTTGTTCGCTGCAAGAGAAATTAGAATTCTGACAGTATTGATCTTTGCAACAGGTGCAAAGGTTTCCTCATAATCAACCCCATAGCGCTGTGAAGGAGTTGAGAAGCCTGGAGGAGGCCCCTGTTTGCGCTGGACAGCCATGACAGAAGACTCAGAGACGTGTCCCATTGCCTGCCTATCAGAATGAACCTTCCGAACATAGGCATAACTTTGTTCCAAGTCGAATTTTGGGTCTTTGCGTAGAATCTCACCACGAACTTGGTCGTACTCTGAATCGAGTCCACTAATAAACATATGAACTCGCATCCGTGCCATGGCAGTCGTCTCTTGAACAACTGCATTCACTGTGTTATTTTGAGAGGCCATACGCTGATCAATTTCCTGAAACATCCCCACCAATTCATTGTAATAGGTTGGAAGGGTTCGGCCATTCTGTTTTGCTTCAAAACATTTTTTGTTTAATTCAAAAATTCTGGTTTCATCAGAATCATCATAAAAAGTCTTTTCAACAGCTTCCCAAACATCTTTGGCCGTCGGGAGTCGGATGTACCGATTCATGAGTGATGGCTCCATAGAATCAATAAGCCAACTTTTCACCTTTTCATTGTCTGTGGCCCAAACTTCAAATTCAGGAGCATTCATGGCAGGCATAGCTTTGGCTCCGGTGAGATATCCCACCTTTCCTCGTGCTCCAATCCTCATCTTCATCAGAGGTGCCCATATGGTATAATTGGATTCATTCAATTTCACGCCAGTAGGAAACGCCGAGTTGTCCAGAGTTGTGGTATGATAATGGTTGATGGTTGGAGGCAAGTTGTGGAGTGCAAGAGTAGCAGCATCATCGTTTTCCATTATAAACTGATGAATCAAACAATTATTGGTGGCAGCTCCTTGTTTGGTCAAAAAATGCAGCTTTCACCCAATAAACAATAAAAAACTGTTTTGTTTGTGATGGAGATGTAACTTGTCGGCAGAAAAGAAAGAGATTGCAAGTGGATTGGTGCAGGCTGTTTGATGCTTGCGTCCTTTGTTGCTGTGGCTTGTCGGCTGCGGCTTCAAGGCAGTAGCTTCGAGCCGTTGCTGGGTTCTGTAAAGTAATTCAAGTATGCGTTTGTGATGTTTCTTTGGAAATCGGGTTTCAAGCAAATCCACAGGATTGAACCTGCTTTGATACCAACTAGAAAAGAATAATTTGATTTGTGTTTCAATGTTATGTATTATATTCATCCCTCACGGGGTATTTATAGTGATACAATAGCTATTCTAACCTTACAATGAAGTAATATCCACATAATTACAGGACTCCTAATAATACTAGTAATCCTAATTTGACTGCTATTCTACATCAATTACATTAAAATTATGCTAGGGTGTTTATAAACCCTAGCTATAAAGAGGCAACTACTTACTAATAATTATCATAAACATCATCAAAATTACAAAATTCAAAGAGAAAGAGTAGAGAAGGGTGGGATCGAGAACACAAAGGGTAGCCACAATTAGCTAGCTACAAATTAAGCTAGCATGACTCGCCTTGAATTATATATATCTCTCAAAACTACAAGTCTTGAATCTTGTAGAGGATGAAGCCCCATGAATCTTGAGGCCCTTGAGTAGTCTTCCTCTTGAAGTTCCTTATATACTTGAAGAAATCAAGTAGAAAAGATGAAGAGAAGGTGGAGACCTAAAACTTGAAAAGTTGAACGTTGGATTGCCTAAATAGGATTGAAAAGTAGGACTCACAAGCGATTCCTCAAAATGCTAAAAAAATCTCTTAGTAGAATGACCCTATAAAATAATTTCTCACTTCCTAATCCTCTAATCCAAGAACCAAACAAGACCCAATTTATGAAAACATAATCATAATTGATATTTGATCGTCCACCTCATAATTTTTGCATTGGTCAGTTTGACTTTGCACCTATGTAGTTTTGGACTTTTGGTGAAGAGGAGGTCTTCAGTGGGGTCGTCAAACCATAGAAGAGGAGGTCAGACTCTCTAATCAAGTTCTTCCATGTGTGTTACTTTAAAGAAATCAAAAATATTCCTAATAATATTACTAATGAAATGTAGGAGTATTTGGGTTCAAAGTTCTAGGTTTTTTTATGTATGTAGGATGTGATTGGACGGTCGGACCATCCTAGTGGTATGATATACCCATAGAAGACTTTTCATTACATAAAAGCATGTTTTGTTTATCGACCTTTTAAATTGAATACAATATCTATTCTAAAAAATTCTTAGGCATTTCAATATGACTCTCCTTTAAATCTTAGGGTTATTTCTTGAAATTAGACTCTACTAAGTTTCTTTGAAAGGATAAATGTATGTTTTATTAAAAATATGAGCTAAATCCCACGTAGTAACCACTTTAAAGAGCACGGCATATAGTATCACTATCTAGCAACCTCACCACCAGTAGGATTAAGTGAAACATACAAACTCTGAAACCAAGAATAGATGGAGATGAACTTAGAACTCAAACTCTATCTAACACTACCGATGTTTTTTTTTTTTAAAATAACACTTTCAATGGGTTCAATCAAGCAGAAGTACCTTTAAAACAATAGAGAGCCCACTAAGATCCAGAGAAAACCCTAATCGAGCGTGCGCTCCACACTAACTGCTACCAACTCTACGACAATGTGTCACCTCCAACATTCATTAGGAGTAAAGTCATCGTGATGAACAAACATCATTGGCAAATCATCAGAGCTGGCCCCAAATCAGAAAGCTATACATAACTCAACTAACAACAACAAATAACCAAAAAGAAGACGTCAAAACAAAACCTTCAACTCCATTAGAGAACAAAAACCTAATCAAAAGAATCGAAAGAACAACAAAAATCAACTATGACAAACCAAGATCTAGGTGTAGCGACTAGGGCAAGAAAACCCTGGCACAAGACTTTTTTTTCTTCTAGAAATTCGTAAATTTATCCATAATACTCTATTTGGCTTAGAGTCTACTAAGAACCTTTCTAAATTTTTTTTATTTTTTTTTGGCAATAAAATTTTGGATATAGAAATTACAATCACCTACCTATAACGTTTATAAGGTAAATTGGACTGGTCCCACATAATACATGGGCAATATAAGACGACCCGAAACATTGATTGTCGTTTGTTATAACCCAGCCTATATGACTTACACGACTCCGTAATTATCACCGTCGGATGGGGTCTTGAGCGGACTACGACACCATCGCCGTGAGAGCTCAAAAAGAGGAAAACGACTCTGGTCGATACATCCCCCCATCTTCAAGGTTCTATGAACCCGGACGACACCTTCATCGTCGTCGTTTTCTGGGTTTCTTCGTCTTCTTCCAAGTTTCCTATGATTTCTTATCCTTGCAACAAACCCTAATTTCGGCAAACAATCAATCTCAGGTCAGGAATTTTGGCTGTGATTTATGTTTGTAATTTTCTACTGTTTCTGTTTGTTTCGTGAAGGTTTTATTTTTATTTTTATTTTTTTAATGAAAAGCAAGAAGCTTTTGCCCAATTTAGGCTGAAAAATTGTGGGTTTGTTGAGTTTGAAGTTGCTGATAATTGAGGTAGATGTTTATGTTGTTGGCTTTGGCTTTCAATTTTCCAATTTATAATTTTGTTTAATTATTTTAGAATTCCTTTAAAGTCATGGCCTTTGTACTTTGAAAGTATTGTCCTGTTCTATTGGTTTGAAGAGAGAACTTGTTCTTTTTCATTTTGCCCCCAAAAGAAAGTTCAATCACATTGGTGTCTCCAAGCAACAAAATTTATCAGAAAGCTTTTGTTCCCAGTAACAATGGTTTAAATTGAACAAAAAGAGAGTAAAGGAGTTCTTAGTGTTTGTTTGGCTTTTGTGATGCAAATTTTAAGCCTCTTGTGTTGAATGTCAATGAACTTTCAAATTTTGGTGACTTTAGCCATTTGGTTTTTGTCGTTTTGTGTCCAAATAGCCTTATTTATGATTAGAATTGACTCCACTTGAGTGGATGCAGACAGCACTGCAGCAGCCCTCTGTTTTCTTTCAAATGACCCAGCAACTTTAAGTACTAGAGTATTAGCCCTAGTTTGAAAAGGAGAATAGAGCGGTAAAGAACCTTAGGCAAATGACCTCAGTTGTAATAATTTAGTGGCTACCCTTTCCATTGCAATCTGAAGTTTTATTGCTGTTCAACACATGGTTATTGGTACAATTTATGGGCCTCAAATCTGAAGTTTTATGTTTCCCTTTCCTGAATTTAGGGTTCATGTTAGTGACCCAAATGGAGTCACATGTAGATCCTGGACCAATTGATAAGTCTTTACTTTACGATCAAGATAATCACATCAGTTCGGCAATTTGGGATGGACAGGTTAGACAAGTACTTCTGTGTCATTGATGTTTCTGAAACTTGTCTTTTCTCTTCTGTACTTGTATGATCATCATGTGTACTGATAACTTGATCGAAACTTTATAGGAGCGTGGCGTGCTTAGATGTCATGAACACACTTCAATGCTTGAACACTGGAAACTCACGCCTAAACAAATTGAGTTGGTGGAGAAGGCCGGATTTGGATACTTCAGATCAATTCCTACAATTATTCTTGACAATTCACTCATCTCAGCTCTTGTTGAGAGGTGGAGGAGAGAAACAAATACATTTCATTTGCCTGTTGGAGAAATGACTGTAACCCTTGAAGATGTTGCACTTATACTTGGGCTACCAATCGACGGAAATCCTGTTATAGGCCCTACAGTGAGGACACCCAGCTTAGTGTGTGAACAGTTACTTGGGAAAGTACCAAAGGACCTAAATGGGGGAATGTTAAAGCTAAATTGGTTGAGAGAGTTCTTTTCCAAATGTCCTGACGATGCACCAGTTGAAGAGACTGAGCGCCATACACGTGCTTACCTCCTATATCTTGTGGGTTGTACAATATTTTCCACAACTACTGGGAATAAAGTATCTGTTTCATTTCTTACACTATTTGAGGATTTTGATGAAGCTGGAAGATTTGCATGGGGTGCAGCAGCTTTGGCATTCCTCTACAGAGCTCTTGGTAACGCCTCCCTTAAATCTCAAGGAACAATTAGTGGCTCTTTGACACTACTGCAGGTAACATATATAAATAAGCTTCTTCTTCTTCTTTTTTTTCTCCTGAGGAGCTATAGACATCTATCTCTGCCTCAATGACTTTCAGATAAAGTATTGAGTCAACTGATTAGAGATTGTTTTTCTTTTCTTCTTTTTTTTGCAGTGTTGGAGTTATTATCACCTCAATATTGGCCAACCAAAGTTTAATGAAGAGCCAAACCAGGGTTGTTTTCCATTTGCTCTTAGGTGGAAAGGAAGATCTAGTGGAACAAGATCAAAAACTAACATAATTGCTTACCGGAAGGCCTTGGATTCCCTTCAATCTTATGATGTAAGTCCAAAGACACTTGTCTCTGTTATGCTTTTATCGGATATAACATTTTCTTGGATAGTGATGATGGAAATTGATATGGTGTTGACATTCAGGTGAAGTGGTATCCATACAAAGATTTGGATTCTTCAGTTATACCCGAAGATATAAAAAATAATTTGATCTTACGGACATCAAAAACTATGTTGATATGCTTTGGCAAGGCAGAAAGGCACCTCCCTGATCGTTGCCTTAGGCAGTTTGGCATGCTTCAACCTATCCCAGAGGATGTTCCGAAATGGGAGAGAAAGATTCCTGCCCTTGATCAGGGTTTAGACTTGTCAAAGGAGATGGAGGTTGAGCTGAAAGGGAAAATACGCTCAGAGATTAGGGAATGGTTAGAGCGTGGATTCTATATTGTGGAAGACGAGGGAGGTGTAGATGAAAGCGAGTACATGGAGTGGTATGAGAAAATTACTCGTAAATTTGTCGGGAGGCCTGAATCCTTAGAGTCCGAGTTTCAGAGAATAGTAAGTTTACACTTAGAAAGCCAATTATGTTTAATACTCATGAGAATCAATGAATCGTACTTATGTTTCACCTTTATTTATTTCACAGGTTGGTGCTATGAGAGACATAGAAAATATAGCTGATTCATTGCCAATGGCAGAGATGGGTTCCCAAGATAGGAAGTTGCTTGCTGAAGTCAAGAACACCTTGCAAACATGTTTGAATGATGTTGTTGGAAATTCAAAAAAGGGTAGGTGTAAGAATACTGTAAAACGTAAGAGGGAGGGAGGATGATCTAACCCGAAAGGATGAACAACGGAAGCAACACAAGATGTAACAGCTCTGGCAGTCTGATGAAACATGCTCTTTGGGATCTCTGGCTAATGCATTTAGTTACAAGTGCTTTTCCTAAAGTTAGATTGGGTTTCATAAGGTTTATTAGCTTCGTAAATTATATTTATATGAATAGACCACCGAACATTATGATAGGTAAATTTTGGGTGTTGCTTGAGAATTATTGTGTTACATATTTGAACTGTTAATGCGACAGAAAATATTGAACGTTGGCAGTGTATTGCTGTACAATTCATCACAATGAACATAGGATTTGGAATGAATAGAGTGGAACTCATTGTGTGAATAACACTTGCACCAGATTATGATACGAGGGGCAAAGTTGGTACTTCAATTGATGAAAGGGAAACGAGTGGGGAGTGACATTTTAAGAGAGTGAATAACACACTTGCTTCAAACAATAAAAACTAATTTTGACAAAGCTACCAGAACAAATTCTAAGCCTAGTAAATGTAGATAAATCGGGTAAAGCACTTGTTTACAAGCACATTTGACTTGAAGAAAATTAAAAAAAAATTGCATTTCAGAGACATCACTGTCCCTGCTATAGTTTTGGACAAACAAGCCATCATTGTATTCTACATCTTACATCCTCTGCGAGCAACCAAGTTGACTAAGATTTGAAGTCTAAAATGAGTTTTGTTTTGTTGTTGCAGTATTCCGATAGGACGATGAACTGTGAAGGGATTTTCCAATTCGATGAGATCTCCAGACTGCTTGGATAAGAACAGCTGTGGTTCACTGGCTTACTGCGGGCATAAGGCAAAAACTGATCCCTGTGACTACCTACCGCATTCTCGAGTTGCTTCTTGACTGACAATTGCTTACTAAACCAAGTGTAACCTCTTGGCTATAGCACATTCAACCGTCAGAAAATGATATCTACCTTCAAACCAGCAACTCCCAGTTGATCTCAGCCATATATAATGCGCTTTTAGTAATTGAATGCTGGTAGCCAGAACCTACTCAGGGAACCTTATTTCGAAAGCTAGGACTTCTAAGTTCTAAATACTATTCTCCCGCTTTGGCAACCAATCATATGTGTTGATCCATATCTCCTTTCTGTGCACTTCTCTATCAGAAATAATATGGGATATATACAAGCTCTTGTTCCAATCAAGAGACATCATTCATAACAATTGTTCTCTTCAAGTTGACCTCACCCTGTTGCATCCCCTCTAAATGTCGAGCTCACTTTTACATGGCTGATTCATGGGCCGCGTCTCAACCTCCTGCTTGATAAAATCATGTCAGATTCTACGTGAAAGAAGCACAAAAGATTAAGTGAACCTGACTCACCCTTGTTGAAACCATATGCTTCAGGCCAGCAATAAGCTCCAAGAAGTACTTGTAAGCAGCCTTGTGAGGCTCCTGCGTGAGAACCATTAATTTAGACCTCTGCTAATAAAGGAAGAATCGCAACCTGAAAGATCCACCACCTGTAAGTCCAAAGGCAGAGGCAATCCTTCTACCACAGGAGCCTTCGGAACTTGGACAAGTTGAGTGCCCCCTACACCATCCCCCATGATAACACTCGAAGAAGGGGGGTTAGAAATGCCTAATGCCTCAAAGTCAACCTCAGAACTAATAGAAGCTTGAGACAAAGAAGAGGCACCAGTTGCAGACTGCTGATAAAATATAATAAAACCAAATAGAGATTCAATATGTTAGAATTGAGCTATGGAACTTATTTATGGATTTCAAAATCACAGTCGAGCACATGAATATTGATGATAGTTATAGAAGTGCTTAGTCTGATGGGTTTTGAGTTGAACAAGGAGAGGGATGCATTCCAAGACCAAGTTACATAATTCAATGAACAATAAAGTTTTGGGCATATTTGAACCGAACATCAGAAATACACAAACTTGAGCATATGTAATGGATAACATATAGCGCAACGTTTATTAAAGGGCATTTTTAAACTTCTTGGTCAGTTTGAAACTGACTACTCCAAGAACACAAGAAACCTTAACTTCCAGGTGGATTCTACACTGGAAAATCTGTTCTATACATAACAGGATGGTGGAGAATTCTATGACGTAAGATGCATATCCCTAAAACTGTTCTCTAGATAAGTTGATAAACTCAAGAAAAGAGAGGAGAAGGAATGTGAAATCTTTCTACTATTTGACCATACGCATCCCTTTATTGTCTATCTCTACCAATAACAAGGGCAATTGAAATAAATTATTTGAACAAGCAACAGCAAACTTGTAGTGATCACAATGATATATTCTTAATGTGGAAATAGAAAAGGAAAGCAAAATTTCCAGAAGCTATAAGTTTATACCAACTTACAGCTGTTACCGAGCCTGGTTTATCAATAATGACCAGATCTTTATCGCCATCAGCATCTGCCTGTGAACAAATTCCACCAGAGTAATCAAAAATATTTATGTAGAAGCAATATACATGAAAGTGAGAAACATTTTTGGGTTTTACAACAATTTCTTGGTCATCACCCCAACATGTGCCTAATGAACATGTTCTAAGCAAGCTAGGTCAAGCACTTGCAAACAGCCCAAGTAGCCCTTAAGTCTTACGTGACACATTTGTCCTTGTATGATTAGCAGTTCACTTCTAAGAATCCCCATGTTTTTATGACGCTACACTGAAAATCAGAGTTATCTTAATGTTCTCTAATATTAATCTCGTGTCCATGTTTCCTCCATTCTCTCTCACGAAACAGGGAAAAAAAACTAACAAATGTTATAAATTGTTCGGACCATACCTGTGGTCTTTCTAAAGTCTTGAATGAGTGGAAGGAAGGACTTTCAAAATTAGGAGGCTTCAATACAGCATAGACTCCTCTGTTCTTATATCTCTTTTCCCCAAACTGCATATTAGACAATCCAATGACTTAGGTCCACAACTACTTCAGCTCATTTGAGAAGAAAAAAAAAATACTAGTCTACTGGCAAGACAAAAAGTTTAATCACTACAAATAATTAAAAGTTGAATTGACAATAAATGTGCTAAATCAAATTAATCATTGGAATTAACCTACTGAAAAGAACATAAGAGAGAGTAAGGAACGTTAACCTCTGGGTAATCTGGAGCACTAAACAAAGTGTAGAGCTTTCCTGACTCTCCTGCATGATCCACACTGTAACCACTTAGCATGTCACCAAATTCATCTTGATCTGCCCTTGCATCTGGACCTTCATGTGATCTTATGATCAACTATAGCAACAAAGGCAGAAAATCAAATCTTAGAATGAAAACCTTTTATTCATCTTTGTCTAAGAACAGAAACTTCTGAAAGTAGCAAGTGATCAGCAAAGATATGAAGCAGAAATAATTTTTTGCCAAGATGCAGACACTATTCCCCAAAAGAAACAAAAAGATGAATAAAAAAGTACTAATTTAAGTCGAGTAATATTAACTTACTTGCATATCATAATGTATGCATAGTATAGCTAACAACTGCTCTATATGTGCATATAAGTTATTTGTCTTAAAAAGTACAACGAACTGATCATAATAGCTAGAAATAAGCATGCAAAAAGAAGTCTCAACAGTAGACGGTGAAAGTAGCAAGTGATCAGCAAAGATATGAAGCAGAAATAATTTTTTGCCAAGATGCAGACACTATTCCCCAAAAGAAACAAAAAGATGAATAAAAAAGTACTAATTTAAGTCGAGTAATATTAACTTACTTGCATATCATAATGTATGCATAGTATAGCTAATAACTGCTCTATATGTGCATATAAGTTATTTGTCTTAAAAAGTACAACGAACTGATCATAATAGCTAGAAATAAGCATGCAAAAAGAAGTCTCAACAGTAGACGGTGACATTCTGTTATGATACTTAGTGTCATGATATACCATTACGGTTCCAATTCTTAATCTGCAATAACCATTGGTGAATAAATAAAAACTAATATAAAATCATCATGAAAAAAATGAGAAATGTCAATTGTACACTGGCAACTATCTTCAAAATAAGTTGCCTGAACTCACAGGCAAGTTTATTAAAAACATTACCTTCAAGTTGGATTGTTTTAGAAAAGCCTCAGTGCAGTCAGGACCCCACCAAAGGCCCCGTTCTCGAGATGTCTTTTCAACTAGACCATCTTCCTTTGATGGATCTGACCATAGCACGTCGGTGAGTAATACATTCGGACCTCCATCTGGAGCATCTATAAGAGATCTTTTAACCTTAGATAAATCTTCTAAGGAACCCAGTTCCAGGCTTTCTTCCCTCTTTCTTTTAGACCTTCTCAAAGGGGGAACACTCCGAAAAAGACCTCCATGTGTGGTATATACACAGTTGGCTATGACTGAAGCCAGAGGAAGCTCTTTAAAGCAGTCGAGGCATTTATTATAGACATATTCACCATGATCACCGAATTTAGTCTTGACCTCCTCCTCAAAAACAGATGTACAATATCTAGATTCATGGTTTCCACGGAGTAGATATACTCTACTGGGCATCAAGACCTGAATATAAAACAAAAGAAAATGAAATCATCTTGAACATAAGATTAACAGTGCCTATTAAATTAGTCATGCTCCTGATATCCATGAGAAAACGATCTTTTGCTAAACTGTTTTCCAAGAGTAAGTGCAGTAAGATGCTTCAAAAATCCCAAATAAACATCACAATCCAAGTCTCTTTAGACCGCCATATAACAAAGAAAAAGTAAAATGAAATGAAAATACCATGCAACTTGGCCAGCACAGCAGGCACATGAGCATATGACAGGTCATACATGAATTCTTCTAAGTTTTTTTACCAGGACAAATCAAAGATTAACTAACAACAACCAATAAGTATAACAAAGAAACCAATAAGTTACGCATATCACTATCTTCATGTTACCTTCCAAGCCAACAAGACGAGAAACACATCCAAGCCCCGTGCTCCTCTATCGACATAATTTCCATTAAAAACATACAATTGGTTGTCAGAAGGCAATCCGGCATGTTCAAAGAGATGCAGTAAATCATGGAACTGTCCACAAATGTCGCCAACTACAACAACTCTTGAATCCTCTCCATGGCAATCAACTTCCACACAATTTGGCTCCTTGGACAGGATACTTGAAGCAGTATCGATTAATTTATCCACCAAAGAAACTGGAATTACATGATGAAAACTCAATGGTGGCTCGCCATATGAAGACTGCTCAATAGCAAACATCATGATCTGAACCCACTCTAACGTTAGCATGTCATCTGAAGGCCATATAATAGCGGTCTGAGGGGTTGACGGTGACAAAGATTTCCGCACCTCACTTTTCAAATCTTGAGTTTCAAACTCCGATACCACCACCAGGCAGTCATCTTCAAACATCAACCCTTCTACCCGCCCAGTCTGCTCCTGATGGGCAGTATCCATCGTCCCCTCAACTACACTTCCCCGCCCCACATTCCAAGCACCTTCATTTCTTGAAACTACTTCATGGTGATCTTCAACCATCATCCTCTCTGCTCCCGCCCCTTCGATCGGAACATACCCATTCCACGTTTGAGTTTCCCCATCTACAAGGCTTTGCCGCACCTCATTCTGATCATCTTCATTCCTCGACTCCACTTCTACTCCTCCACTGTACATATCCTTCTCGCTTCCATCATCATCAGCTCCATCACCCTGTGACACTCATCAAATAAGCCAACCAACAAGTCAACAACAACAACAACAACAACAAAAACAAATTCCAAATGCAAAAAATTGACATTGTAGTTCATGAGCATACATACCAGTTCCCCAGCTTCACAACCCATGGCGGTTACAGCTATGGATCGTTTATTCACAATCCCCATTGCAATCTCTTTCATCCTCACCACCTTTTGCAACTCCTCATCACTTAATCCTTCACAAGAAATCCTACCCAAAATGTTCACCACATCCCTACATGACTCCACCTGCACCCACCACACTCCCAACTCAATAAACCAACCCAAAAAAAACGACATGGCACAAGAATTCTCAAAATCAAATCTTTTACTGCTTACCATCTTCTCTATGCTTGAAGACAAGGCCTTCTTCACGTCGCTGGTCGAGACCTTTCCGACTCGATTATCCACCACTCCGCGCGCGATTTCCCTCATCATCACCAGTGAATACACTTGCTCGTCGTTTAGGTTTTCGAAACACATTGCGTTTATGCTGTCCATGATCTTCTTGCAGTCACTCTTCATTCTCTCTTTCCGATGGTCCATGTCTGCAACATGGTAGTAATCAAATCATCAATCTCGCACTGATTTTCTTTCGAGTATCAATACTGAACTGAAATTAGTACTAACCTTCGCCCGGCATGTTCAGCTCGAGACTTCGGGGATCGAATTTTGGCTCCGAGCTCAGTCGGAATCAAAATGCAGATAGCAAACGACTTTGCCCTAAAGCGTTTCGATGACATTGAAAAAATACGACGCCGTTTATTCTGTTGAATGATGGGTTCGGGTTGAGAAATTATGAACCCGACTCGGTTGGGCTCGCTTTCTATATGCTCCACCTTTTAAAAAAATGTATCCTTGTATCCTCAACTCTCAAAGACTAACCATGATCCCTAAGGCCCAAGTTGACTTTGGGTCCTAGATGGAAAAAGAAAATTATATTGAACCAGGTCGGATTTGTATGTCCAAACTTTTTCTTATTTGCATATATTCGGCAATTTAGTTCCATGATCATTTAAAGGTTAATTTAAAAGTGTTGAACGGCTCAAATTATGGAACTAGATTACCAAATACATGCAAATAAGAGAAAATTCATACACATATGTTCGACTTGGTTAGGACTTAAGTTTTTTTCTTTCTTAGATATATTGACTCTTTCTATCACGCCCTAGAAGATGATACAAGGGAATCTATTGTTCTTATATTTGAGGGTCTTACCATTCATGCAAGTCCAACCCAATGCTAGTCGTGCCTTTGAATATTACTTGTTGATTTTAAAGGCGAGTAGGCGACTCAATATAACTATCATGAAAAGGTTGAGTTTGGTGACGCAATAAATATTACTTGAAAAACTCTTTTATTGTTGTAGAATATTGAAAAGTAAAGCGAGAGAGTAAATAGCACAGGAATAGAGATATCTTTATTGATGAATAGGTGCCTCTTTATATAGAGGAATACAAGATACAATCCATAATGAAAAAGGATTCCTACTCAATACATTCCTTATGCAATCCTAACTAGATTCTCCTAGGTTGACAAGCACACACAAAACGGGTATCCTTCAACACTCCCCCTTGTGCGGTCAACACTAGGTGGTGCTCCTCGCGTTGCCTCGTTAAAAACCTTGCCAAGTAACAAAAACCCAGTGGGACAAAAATAACCTTGGTCGAAGGGAAAAAGAGTGCAACACACCACTTCACATTTGGCATAGCAAGACAACAGACTCCCCCTCAAGTCTGCGTCTCCCCCTGATTCTGCAATCATGGGAGGTCAGATAATTTACGCAAACCAATGCTTTTGACATGCTTCTCAAATGTGGATTTAGGCAATGACTTAGTAAATAAGTCTGCTACATTGTCCTCAGAACGGACTTGATTCACTTGAATCTTGAGAATTTCTTGTTGTTGCTGATTATAGAAAAACTTTGGAGCTATATGCTTGGTATTGTCGCCCTTGATGAAACCTTGCTTCATTTGCTCAATGCAAGCAGCATTATCCTCATAGATACATGTAGGTTCATCTGTGGTAGACCTTAAACCACACGTACTTCTTATGTGCCCAATTATGGACCTCAACCAAATACATTCACGAACAGCTTCATGAAGTGCTATAATCTCAGCATGGTTGGAAGAAGTAGCGACAAGAGTCTGCTTAGTAGACCTCCAAGAAATAGCAAGTGTTACCCATGGTAAAAACATAACCAGATTGGGAACGACCTTTGTGCGGGTCGGAGAGATACCCAAAGACGCAAAACCCACCAAAACATCACTAGGTGTTTGAGAATATGGGGTAATAGATATACGCCAGTAATATGTCCGGACGGAAGGAAAACATTCGGACTCGGACACATGAATTAACGGTTACGTCCGTCCGTCGACCGGTCGATAGCGACTGTCGACCGGTCGATCGCCGTGTCCGACAAGATCTACGAAAGGCACGGGTTTCTCACCCATTTTTTTCATACTTTCTTGTCTCTCTCGTAGGGATAGAACAAGCCCATATCAATCGTACCCTTCGAGGTATCGAAAGATTGTCTTTATGCCAGTCCAATGGCGTTGCGTGGGCGCAGAACTATGTCTAGCTAACAAGTTCACGGCGAATGAGATATCGGGCCTTGTGCATTGTGCTAAGTACAATAATGCGCCTATTGCACTTAGATATGGCACCTCGGCTTCTAAAACGTCTTCGTCATCATCCCTTGGACGAAACGGATCTTTCTTTGGATCTAAGCCGCGACCAATCATGGGAGTGCTAACGAGATGGACCTTATCCATATTAAAGCGCCCGAGCATCTTATGGGTATAAGCCGATTGATGAATCGGTATCCCACTATCACGGTGCTCAAGTTCTAAACCGAGACAAAACCGTGTTTTCCCAAGATCTTTCATCTCAAACTCGGATTTCAAGCACTCGGCGGTGTCTCTTAGTTCTTCAAGAGTACCAATAATGTTCATATCATCAACATAAACCGCGACAATTGCAAATCCGGAACTTGTAGTTTTGATAAACACGCATGGGCACAATTCATTGTTCACATACCCTCTTCCAATCAAGTAGTCACTTAGACGGGTATACCACATCCGCCCGGATTGCTTTAATCCGTATAGTGAGCGTTTCAACCTTATTGCAAACGCGCTCCGTGGTCGGGAGCCACTTGACTTGGGTGATGAAAGTCCATCGGGAACTTTCATGTATATTTCCGTATCTAGATCCCCATGAGAGATACGCAAGTGACCACATCCATAAGCTGCATGTTCAGTTTTTCGGAAACTACCAAACCGATAAGGTAGCGGAACGTGATGACGTCCATTACGGGAGAGTAAGTCTCCTCGTAGTCGATTCCAGGGCGTTGAGAGAAACCTTGCGCCACAAGGCGAGCTTTGTATCGTACAATCTCATTCTTCTCATTACGCTTTCTAACAAAGACCCATTTAAATCCAACAGGTTTTATTCCAGAAGGAATTGGCACAACAGGCCCAAATACCGTTCTCTTTGTTAGTGAGTCCAACTCAGCCTGGATCGCATTTTTCCATTCAGGCCAATCTGCTCTACGTTGGCATTCCTCAACGGAGCGGGGTTCAATCTCATCTGACTCTATTAACTCTCGTGCACAAGCATATGCGAAAACATCGTCAACTACGACGGAGTTTCTATCCCACGTCCCATGTACACTAGTGTAATGAATTGAGATCTCTACATTCTCGCGGATAGGTTCTTGCGGTGGAGCGTCCTCCATAGATGTCTCTTCGACATAACCATAATCCGGAATGTTTTCATGGGTCGGATTTTGAGTATCAATGATGAGAGGGTCGTGTGCCTTTGCAGCCCGCTTCCTTGGGCGCGAATCCCTCGAACCATGCGGCCTCCCACGCTTCTTTGGAGGAGCCGCGGCCTGTGCCACATCACTTCCTTCAATAGGAGTGGCGCCAACAGTGCTCTGCCCAACCTTCTGGGTAGCACTTGCGACGTCTTTGAGTCTGAAGCCCTTTTCAGGTACTTCCATCCTTGCAGGTACATTTGCAGCAGGTATATGAGATCTAGTCACTTTAGCAAGATCAGAGAAAGCGTCCGGAAGAGAGTCAGCGACTTTCTGCAGATCGATAATTCTACGCACCTCAAGTTCTCTTTGTGCAGTAGGGGGATCATGATGAGACAAAGTGGGGACAGGCCACGACAATTCTCGTCGTTCCTGTTGAATGTTAACATTCTTATCTCCCCCTAACGACGGGAAGACTGTCTCATCGAAGTGACAATCCGCAAATCTAGCGGTAAAAAGATCACCTGTCAAGGGTTCTACATAGCGGATTATGGATGGGGACTCATACCCAACATAAATACCCATTCGTCTTTGAGGACCCATCTTGGTACGCTGTGGAGGCGTAATAGGCACATAAACGGCACACCCAAATATGCGTAAGTGCGAGATGCTTGGCTCGTACCCCGTCACTAACTGTTGCGCGAGAGAATGTTTGGGTGGCAGTGGGCCTCGACGAATAAGCATAGCTGCATGCAAGCTTCGCATGTCCCCGAGCAGAGAGAGGAAGATTGGTGCGCATTACCAATGTTCTCGTTACCATTTGAATTCTCTTAATGGCAGCCTCTGCGAGACCATTCCGGGTATGGACATGTGGGACGGGATGCTCGACATCTATCCCAATAGCCATGCGAAGTAGTCATCGAAAGTTTTCGACGTAAACTCACCAAAGCATTATCAAGCCCGATAGATTTAATGGGATGATCCGGGTAGTGAGCCCGCGGGCGAATAATCCGTGCCAAGAGTTTAGCAAAAGCAGCATTTCGAGTGGACAAGAGCGCGACATGTGACCAGCGTGTCGACGCATCAACCAATACCATAAAATACTTAAATGGTCCGCTTGTTGGTTGAATTGGTCCACGAGATATCCCCTTGGATTCTCCGTAAGAATGGGAGAAGTATCTTAGAATCCTTTGCATAGGACGGTCTCGGTCCCCATTTCCCTAAGGAACAGGCTTTGCAAAACGAGCGAGAGGCCCTAGAGGCGTCGAAGCATAAGAGGATGTGAGCATTGGAGAGAGGGATCGAAGGTCGTGGGGTGTCGACCGGTCGACGGGGGGGGGGTCGAACGGTCGGCGATCCTCTTCGGACGGGGTCGACCGGTCGACAGAAACATCGAGCGGTCGACAATGCTCCCTGGATTGGGTCGACCGGTCGGCAAGGTTGCCTCGACCGGTCGACAGGCGTCGGACAGCAGGAAAATTTTCCTTTTTCATGGCTGTCGCATCCTCTTGAATCGCCTTTCGATTCATGCTTTGATTAGCTCGAAAGAATGGATGTCCGTGTGAAGTTTTCAGTATACGGATCATCAAATCACGACCTGGGTGTCCCAGTCTATCGTGCCAAAGCCAATATGTGTCTGAATCAAGGAGGTCATCCCGAATGACATGGTTTGATTCAATAGCTCGAATAGTGGTAGAATATAACCCACTAGAGATACACATGAACTTCTCTAAGATGCGTTTTCTACCGCAGTCATTAGAGGTAATGCAAAGGAATTCTTTCCCATTCTCATCATGCGTTTCAGCATGGTATCCATTGGCCCTTATATCTTTAAAACTCAGCAAAGTTCGGTTACCCCTTGGGGCATATAGAGCATTTGTGACTTCAATAATGGTGCCATTAGGTAAGAGGAATTGAGCAGATCCCCTTCCTCGCACAATGTTTGATGTCCCAGACATCGTAGTCACAGTGGAAGATGCAGGCGTAAAGTTCAGAAATAATTGCCTATGTCGCAAAATGGTATGCGTGGTTCCACTATCGGCGAGACATTCAAGTTCTCCGGAATTCATTCCTAGATAAAAGCTCATAATTAAAATAAAATTGAGGAAGATAATCAAACTCGAAATTTTATTAAAGATATAGCCAAAATGGATTACATCCAAAGTCTCAATATGGTTCTTGACCAAAAGCTAAATCAAAATACAATGGAAAAAACTAGATTTAAGCGAAGTCAGGTGTTTCATCATTCTTCCCAGCTTTAAAATCTTCAACCCTCAACTTGACATTTTCTTCGTCAAACTCTTGCTCCAAGTTGTGAACTTCAGTTGCCTCACGATATAGCTTGTATGCATTGGCAACACTCACGGGTGCCCTACAAGTCTTTGCCCAGTGTCCGTTTTGCCCACACCTAAAACATGTAGGGGGATTTCCAGAGTCCTTTGATTGAGAGGCAGCTTTCGCATGCGGTGCAACCCTATGAAGGGGCACGGCGTTGGCTCCTGTGGGATTCACAGGGCCGGCGGCGCCATGGCCTCTATGGTGGCCTCCACGGCCCCCACGGCCTCCCCCTCGCCTTGTACGGCGACTACCTTCTTGAGCAGAGCGATTGTATGGACCAGGACGTCCAGAATTGTCCCTAGGTTTAGGGTTTCGCTCGCGGCGACCTCCTCTTGGGGCGCCACTATAATGGGTCTCCGGAATTGCTTTCGTTCCCACGGGCCTCGCATTATAGTTCTTCACAAGAATCTTCTCGTGCTTTTCAGCAACAGAGAGAGCTGAGATAAGCTCATGAAATCTAGTGATCCGTCGATTAAGCACTTCAATGCGGTAGTTCTTTGCAACTACTAAATCTGAGACGGGGAAGGTAGAGAGGGTCTTCTCAATCAACATCGCATCAGTTATGGTCCTCTGACAGAATTCCATCAGGGATTTGATGCGGAGTGCTTCCGAATTGAAATCTAGGACCGAGGAGTAATCACAGAAGCGCAGATTTTGCCACTTCACCTCGAGGTCAGGAAGCAGGGATTCACGGACATTGCCGAACCGCTCTTCGAGTGCAACCCATAGTCTACGGGGATCCTCTTCATTGAGGTACTCGGATTGTAGAGATTCGTCCATGTGGCGAATCATGAGGATGATAGCTTTGGCATTCTTAGCCTCTAAATCCTCAGCGGCGGCGCGGGCTATGGCTGCTGCAGCGGCGGCACTCGTTGCTCCTTGAGCAGGTGCGGCATCGGTTGCAGCGCCAGAGGCTGCGGCAACAGGGGGAGCAGCGGCAGCAGAAGTGGTGGCGGCGGCTGATGGTTCTCGGATGGCCGAGATGATTCCCTTTGCCTTTAAGTGGTTGCGGACGTCGCGAACCCACTTGTGGTATCCGATACCGGTGGTATCAAGAGGCGTAAAGTCCAACTTGTTCAGGTTGCTCATTCCTGAAAAACACAAGAGAATTGAGGTTAGTTTTCGGAATAGAATCTTCCCACGAAAACACAATATAGTTTCTGAGCTATGCTCCCAAGAAAACTGTTTCCAAGTATTAGATTTAGATGAGACGTTTGGTGTAATATGGTCGTTTCTTCTCTACGGATAACTTGTCCGGAGGTTTACAATGAACACCATGTTCAAGGTCTCTTCTTCTCTACGGATTCCTTATCCGGAGGTATAGCTCGAATCCCCACAATTCGGCTCTTGAGAACATCACCAATAGCATGATGATATTAGGAGGCTCATGACTTACATATATCGCAAGCGATATAAAGCTCGATCACCCACTAATACTTCTCATAGTTTGGTGAGTCTCGAAAGGTTATCCCACATGAATAAGAAAGTGGGAGGTAGAAGAAAGGGAGGTTGCAAGTCCCCGATGAAAAACACAACCGCAACAGCAGAGGAAAACAATAGTTTTAAAGTAAATACTTACTTGGAATAAACTTTGTTGAATTGCGATTGATAAAAAGGAGAACAGCAGCAAGAGCAGTAAGCTTCGGCAACGATCGTCGACCGGTCGGCGGGGGAGGATCGAACGGTCGATGGTAGTCGGCTGGAAATCGATTTTCTGATTTTCGGGTTTTCTTTTTCTTCTCAGGGCTAGAGGCTCGTGCTGATAACGTGTTGTAGAATATTGAAAAGTAAAGCGAGAGAGTAAATAGCACAGGAATAGAGATATCTTTATTGATGAATAGGTGCCTCTTTATATAGAGGAATACAAGATACAATCCATAATGAAAAAGGATTCCTACTCAATACATTCCTTATGCAATCCTAACTAGATTCTCCTAGGTTGACAAGCACACACAAAACGGGTATCCTTCAACATTTATAATATTTTTTATAAAGAATATTGATATACATTTTTTTTCGGAGAGTTTAACCGATTGTTCAGTTCATGAGTTGATCCCATTATTTGATCAAAAATCTTGTCTAGGCCGGCAAACCTTTTTACTTGTTCTAAATAGACTCGAGTCGAGTGTTTACTATTCCTCAACAATGTTAAGAGAGGCAGAAATTCAAACTTGAGACATCATATTTAAGATCGGTAAATGTTGGACATTATATATCCACAACATGCAACTACAATCTCTCACTAGATTAGTCTAGACCAAGTTGAATTCTGCTCCAAATTGAAACATACTCATCCGTCCAACCGGCTCAAATTGCACCCCTAAATGGCTAAATGCATATAGCTATACAGCATGCCATGAGCATAATTGCATTGGATTGCTTTCACCTGTAAACGAATTGTAACTTATTGTAAAGACAGAAACGCATTGGCTTTGCTATCAGAAATTAAGCTCCCATGCATTCAACTATTCATTAGTCACTGCATTTGTGATCTGAACTCAACTAGAACACCAAAAGTTCTGTGATACTTATTCTGCAATTTTAATGTCATTAATATTCCTCAACTAATTTAGAGCTCATGTTAACTTTTCTTTGATTTTTCAACTACTCTAGATCTACATCAACCAACAATTGAGGAAGACGTCTCTCGGGGACATCCGATAAAATTGGAACAATGGATGAATAAATGCATATTTGTTATTAGATCGAAGGTCTTGATTCTTGATCGAACAACTTGTATATAGTCTAGAGCTTTGCAGTCCTCTAATGGACCAACCGTTGTATAAAGATTGAGCAAATGGATATATAAGAACATGACGAACAAATCCCTTTGGCATTTTTGAGAGTCAAAACGTGACGAACAAATCCTTCTAACATTTTTTAGAGTTGAAATTTGAAAGTGAACAAAAATAGAAATATATATCAATCAACAGTTGTCAATCTTTCACGTACATGTACCTACATGATCGGATATATATATATATATATAACCTAGTGCTTGCATTTTCCAAGTCTACTGTCTCTAGCTCACAATAACAAAAATGGTAGTACGTACGTAGATGGGATCGTATCCTCAAATCTGTGTATGCTTTGGGTTTATAAGGGAATATTGGGACAATGGAAGACACACACGTAATTCTTAGTCGGTCCACAAGTTCCTTCTAAATTAATTATGTGTAAAAGGAATTAATCCATCTACCTCGATCTAGAAGAAATAAAATCCCCGGATGGATTTTCTTTTCAATCATTGTGATGAACAAGTTAGGTAAATTAACCTGGAACGAACCAATTAATGGATCGATTAATTAATGACTACCTTTCCATTCAAGAAGACGTTAATTGTCACCAACAACTGGCTTTTGTGCTAAAAAGATTCGATCGACCCTAAAATGTCGGACTCGGATCCTCTCCTCACCAAGAGGAGAGGATTTTGCCTCACCAAACAATCTCAGCCCTCCATTTCGAAATGGAGGGCCAAGATTGTTTACGCTTTTAGGGTGGAGTATAAGGTTTGAGAAAAGTGCAAGAAATCTGGGCCCTCCATTTCAAAATGGGGGGTGAGATTGCTTGGTGGGGAAATAAGAGATCCTCTTGGTGAGGAGAGGATCTCATTCCTAAAATGTCAATTCACTACCATTTCTTTTGGTTGTGTATTCTCACGAGCCACGATCAAAATCATTTATGTTTTAGATGCATGTATGTGGTTCACTGTTTATGTTATATTGTTGAGACATTTTGAACAAAAATCAGTTAAACCACACACGTAGAAATAACGATCAAACTAAAAACCATATTAACACCCGAAACCAATTAACAATGAGTCACACTGCGCTACTCATAAGGCCGAGCATATATCCACCTAAATTATTGAACACTGCCGATCGAGAGGATAAAAAAGGTAGGGTTAAACATAGGGTTCGAAGAGGTAGTAGTAGTGTAGTACGTACTAAGATGGATTGTGGGAAAGGATGATCGATCAGCTAGGTTATCATGGTTATGGAGACTATTGTTTCCTAGGTTTTTCTCTCAAGGAAGAAATAAACTACTATCATGCATGCATCTTAATTCTGGGTTATGTGTTATATATATATATATATGCATGGTTTCTAGGGTTTGCTAGTTCGCAAAGCGTGATGAAATAAGATAGAGATATTTCTAGCCAGGGTTAAGAGGAGCAACTCGAGCTAGGTAGCCTTTCATGTGAGAGAGAAAGATGGGAACCATCATAAACATGTATACATGCACCAGTCGCAGTGGTAATTGATGGCCCTTTTGGAAATATTTAATATAAATTATCATCCTCAAATTTCAAAGACAGCTCAAGGAATATTATTATGTCATAACTAGATACATATATAAATAATAGCATTGCTTAATTATTGGGCAAACAAAACCTGTTGAACAAGAGAGAATATATTCACTTAATATCAGAGAAGTCTGACAACATCGTTACAGACACGAAGACGATGAGCTAGCCAAGGCATCTGCCCTAGATCGACGACATGCTCAGCACTCGTCAGTCTGCTCTAGCTTAATTATTGGATTAGTATTTGACTAATAGAATTTACATATAAAACATCTCTGTCATAATCTGTGTATTCCTTTATATTTTGATTATTGATTTCTAAATCAAAATAGTTTCGTGTTCGATCGTAATTAAACTAAAAATGATAATTTCTTCTTCTATTAATTGTTGAATCTACCATGCTCGATCATGATACAGGGTGGGTGCTATTAAATGACTTGTTCTTGTTTTGAAGGAAAAATTCTTTGATTCAATGACTTGGAAAATTGTGACATTGTAATAAAGTTTACATTTTAATTATAAGGGTTTGCATTTCTTCAACTCTTATTAATTGGTTTTGATTATGACACTTTTATTTTACTTTATTAATATATACATCAATGTTATCTTTAACTAGTTACAAACTTACAATATAAATATAGTCATCAACAGTGGAGACTAATTAATTTTTAAACCACATAAACTATAATTAAATATTTCCAAATGATAAGTCAAGATTGATTATTACCGCAAAATCACATAAACTATTCATAATTTTTACCCTTATCTTAACTTAAAGTCATTTAAAGAACACATGCACTGAAAAATGCTCTAAATAGCAAAACCTAGCCTATGTAATGTGGATGAATCTCACAATGTGGTTGAATGAGAAATACCAAATGTACCAATCAATTGGTCCAAATTTCTTGTTTCTTTTTTTGTTAACAATTCACACTCAACGAAACTGGTAAGCTGTGATCTATTGGTTATTGGTAAAACCGTAAAACCAACAACATTGTGAATGTCACAAGTTCGAACATCATTGACATCTAAAGATCGATACGTGGAGTGGTGATAAAATTTATTATTTTTTCTCAAAAAATAAAAAATAAAAAATTCAGGGTGCTTCCATATAATGTTTCCATATTAATTAAAAATTGACTTGTCTTGTTACAGTTTCCCTTAGATGTAGCTCATGCAGTAGGTTGCCAACCTCCCCTATTAGATTATAGATTCCCACCCAATTAAACAGAAAACCTTTGCTTACAAATCAAACTCTCCCTTCCTTGTTTAATCAATACAATCTTTTTTCTTGTTTTTTGTTATGGAAATAATTTTGTTCAAAGAAAATTATGTATAAAAAATAAATAAAAATTTAATACACAGTATGTAAATACATGATGCAATCTAAACCGTTCAAATCAGATTAAAAAAATGAGTTAATATTTTTTTAATTTTTGGACGGCTGACGGAAGACTTGAATTTTTTTTTTTGAAAAATTGCACCATCTCTTATCCAAAGAAAAAAAAAAAACCAGTCCCATTTACATGACTCACTGTTCTCCTTTCCCCTCCCTGTTTACTTGTTGTGGGAATTAAGACTAGTAAGAAGTGAAGTCCCTTCTTCTCTCTCACCTATCTTTCTCTCTCCCTCTAAAAATAACTCCGTTTGAACCGGTCCATCTATATCATCCATCTCTCTTTCAATCTCATCAAGCTCTTTATTATTACCCTCCCTCCCTTTTCTCCCCCACCCCCTCTCTCTCTCTAGGGTTTTGATTTTGATTTCTGTACACGGACCCCAAAATCATCATCATCCTCTATCTCTCTGTGTCGTTATGACTTCGACATCTGTGAAACCCAACATGTTGCCTCCGGGCTTGGTCTCCAGTCTACAAGACGTGTTGAACAAAAGGGGTGGTGGAGGTGGAGGTGGAGGTGACGGTGACCAATCCAAGGACAAAGTTGCTGATTCCACTCAGCCTTCAACTTCTGAACCTTCCGAGGACCCTGTTGGTAGTTCCAAGCCCATTGTTTTGGTCACTAATGGTGATGGGATTGAGTCCCCTGGTCTCACTTACCTTGTTGAAGCTCTGGTCCGCCAAGGCCTGTACAATGTCCATGTCTGCGCTCCTCAATCGTGGGTTCTCTCTAAATTTTGCTTCTTTTCTTTCTTGTTCTGTCTTCTGTGATTTGCTTCTGATTTGGGCATGTGGAGGCTCGTAAGTTACTGATTGTTTAGTACATTTTTGGTGTTCTCCTCCCCTTAGTTTGCTCATTTGGATAGGTGGGTTCTCTTTGGTTATTCATTGTTTTTGCATTATGTTGCTTGTTTCTCTTGCCTTTCTCATTTGGGTATCTGGGATTCTTTCATTTCTAGTATTGGGATTGGGCTGTCTGATTCTTTAATTTCTGAAAGTTGGTTGCTTGCTTTAGGGACAAATCAGTATCCGGTCATTCTGTGACTATCCGAGAAACAGTTTCTGTTAGTTCTGCTGAGATAAATGGTGCCACAGCTTACGAAGTTGCAGGTACAGCTATATTTCTGTGTTGTTTTGCCCTTTTTTTCACCCAAGATGTTGCAATCGGATTTCAAGATTAGGATTGAAATACATGACTTTTTTTTTCCTGTTACATTGCGGAGATCATTTCTTGCATATTTATCTTCTGGTGTAAGAGCTTGGAAGTGTGTACTTTTGTGATGTGGCTTATGTGGTTAAATAGATTCATTTGTTCTAAGAATGAGCAATATATTGCCATCCTATTAATTTGTTTTATGTTGCTTTATTTGTTACTGCACAGTCATATGCTTGCAGAGCTTTGTATTTTTCTTGGAAAAGAGGTTTGTATATTTTTGGTTGTGATCATTGATAGTAATATGCTTTGTAATGATTCTTTTACTCAGGTACTCCTGTAGATTGTGTCTCATTAGCGTTATCTGGCGCATTGTTTTCTTGGTCAAAGCCTGTGCTGGTTAGCATTAACATGATGTCTTTTTAGTTCATATCTAAATTTTTTTATTCTGCATACTGAGTTTTCGAGAATAATATGGTTTCAGGTAATTAGTGGAATCAACCGGGGATCAAGCTGTGGCCATCACATGTAAGTTATAATTTATAAGCCTCTGTAATGTTCCTAATGTCTTCAATTTTGCTAATATTCAGTATATGAAGTTTCTTTTAATACATACATACTTGTAGTGATATCCAATGATGCTGCGGCACTGTTTTTTTTTTTTTTACCCTGCTAGCAATTTATATCCTGTATTTGGAGGCTAATGTTTGCTATATATGTTAATTTTTACCAGGTTGTACTCAGGTGTTGTTGCTGGAGCTAGGGAGGCACTAATAAGTGGAGTACCGTCTTTATCAATATCACTGAATTGGTGAGTTTTCAATCCCTTTCAGTTTGATGCTCAGATGCTGTTTGCATATTAATGTTGATTAGTTCATCTTTGGTGTCATAATCTATTGCAGGAGGAAGGATGAAAGTCAAGAAAATGATTTCAAAGATGCAGTTACTGTTTGTTTACCTCTAATAAATGCAGCTATCAGGGATATTGAGGAGGGGGTTTTCCCCAAGAGTTGCTTCCTGAATATAGATATTCCATCATCTCCTTTGTCAAACAAGGTTTGTGTGTTTGAATCATTGTTAGATTGTTTGGCGTGGAAAATTATCAGATACATATTGATTTGCATATGACAATAGCCTCTTGAAGGTTCAAATTCTGTCTTTTTTTTTTCCGGGAAATAAAGTCTTGAAGGTTTAGGTAGTTTCTGTTTGAATCCCAGGACCTTATGGATTTTCATTTAAGAAAAACTTTCAACTTGTATGGAGTGAGAAATGTAGATTTTGACTAGTGTGTGCTGTATTGTTAGCAGATATTAGTTACTTGTATTTCAACTGTGTAATTATAAGATAAATCAGCAAACTTGAAAGAGAAGAAACAGTATTGTCCCACTTTACGCATAGTAGTTTTAGCAGTGCAGTTGGATGTGAACATTGCATAAAAAAGAGGCAATTTTGCGCCGTTTCTTTTGTTGCTCAATGTACTTGCATTTTTTTAAATTGTAAATCGAGCTACTTTGCTCCTTAGTTTGAATTCGTTATTTAAATGTCTTTTGGGATTTTTCTCTTGTATTTTCTCTTCTACTTATTTTATGGTAAATTCTTTTTCTTGATAGGGTTTTAAAATAACCAAGCAAAGCACGTGGAGATCTACTCCCAGCTGGCAAGCTGTTTCAGCTAACCGATATCCTGCCGGACATTTTATGAACAGTCAACAAAGCCTTGGCATTCAGCTTGCACAACTTGGTCGAGATGCATCTGCTGCTGTAAGTAGCTAGCTCTCACTAAAAAGATGGCATTTTTATTCAACTGAACCGAAGGATTGCCCTGCCTCCTTTGGTTTTCAATCTTTGTATTTTTATATACTTTCCCTTTTCTTAGGGTGCAGCTCGTCGCGTAACAACACAGAGGAAGAATGTGGAGATTGAATCAACTGGAGCTGCAGGAAAATCTGATTTTGAAAGGGTGAAAAAATACTTCCGACTAGAGGTATGGGCATCTGAGGTTACATTTGGAAACAACTGTATGGCAGGGTTTAATTTGTTGTTGGGGTGATACATGAAGGACAATAAGAGTGAGAAGATGCAAATGTGAATGCCATTCTCTTTTTCAAAATTTCAACCACCAAAGTGTTCTTAGATTAGTTAAACCTCTGTGGATGCAGGTGGTGCTTGCTTTATGGATTTTTTTTTCCAAAATTAAAGTCCTGTAGAATAGTGTTACTATTCTAATCTACATACATTTACTAAAGGCCTGTTTAGGATAGCATATATTTCCATGAGTTGCTTCTAGCATTCACATTAGAATTTTACTTTTTAGCACAGATAAAATTTAAGTTCCATTTCTCATCTGTATGCTTTAGGTTGCTCTCAAATTTTTATACTCTTTCTGCTCTCATTAACAGATTTTTAGTATGTTCATGTTTTAAATACTAACCAATGAGGATATATATTTATGTTGGCAGTTTGTGGATAAGGAGCAAGAAAATAAGGATGAGGATCTGGATTTCAGAGCACTTGAAAGTGGATTTGTAAGTTGAAAGCTCCATATCCCCTTTCTATGTCTAATTTTGAAGGAGTTGAATGATTAAGTCCACTTTTTGACAAAGTTCATTTTTATGATTTATGCTTCTCTTATTCCCCGAGATATAAGATGATCCTGTAGGTGATTGTTAGCAATAATAGAATTGGTTGTAGGAGGAGGGTTGTGCCATCAAGTAGTTTCATCATGGTTTGCTTAACATTTTCCGGCAGGGCCCCACATCATTTTATAGGTCCCAACTTTTAACTAAATACAGATGAGCACTTAAAAGATCAATTTAATTTGTTTGCACATGTAGCATTCAAATGCTCATTGATTTTCTGTAAGTTGGAGCTAACCTATCTTCATTGGGTATTTGTAGAGATCATGCATAGATAACTTTTCTTTACATCAAACTCTTTTAGATGGTAGGTGTGTTGGATGAATGTCTTATGTCTAGGGTTGTCTTGGTCAGAGACATTTATGATTAATTGCAAGAGTGGCTGATTCTTTCTTCTACTTTGGAGAAACAGGTGTCGGTAACTCCTCTCTCCCTTTCACCACAACTCGAGTCTGATGCTCAAACAGCTGCCTCCAATTGGATCTCATCTGCACTTCAAGAGCAATAAGGCTTTTCCCAGTTCCAACATGACTTTGTGTACATCTGGAGTTCCGATATTATTCTTCTTTCTGGGTCTGCAGTTCCAATATTTATTCACCAATTTAACAGTTGATCATGATTTCTAGTGTCCTTTTCTATAATTTAGTTTCCACTTAAGTTGTTTTGCTTTATTTGAAATGGAGCAAATGCTTCTGTAATCCAATGGCATGTTTTAGAAATGCCAGTTTGTCATTTTTCTTTTTCTTTTTTCCTTACCAGTACCAGCATTACATTGCAGGTTGTATTGTAATTGGATGTGGTTATATTCTCAATGTTATGTTATAGGATGACTAGTTGGTTTGTGGAAATTATAGTTGCTTCAGATGGAAGAATCTCACCCTTGTATCATTGCACTTTTCAAGGAGTAATTGCTTTACGGTTTCCACAGCAGTAGAAGAAAATCCACCTGCATAATGTTTCATAATAGCAATTTTGCTCTAACCTAATTCAAGTTTCATTAACTTGCCTGGAATCAAGATTAATAAATCCAGATTAGACACTTCACAATGTTCTTCATGATAGTTTCATTGCAACAAGCAAAGTGGCGATTCATTATGCCTTTCAAATGTAAACTTAACTCTGAAAGAGCATCTGGACGATACATTTCTTCGAATACATTGCTGGAATTCAAAGACAAGTACATATTCATATAGCATATGCAGAATGCAAACACATGGGTCTTTATCAAAGGAGGAATTGCATCGATCAATCTTCCTACCATCTGATCACTTTAGTCCTTAAGCTCGACTCTTCCAACGAAAACGTTGCAGACGCTTTCCGATCCCTAAGGGTGTTCCAATCTCCGACCACTCCATGAATGTTTCAATTTTTCTGAAGGCTCTTCTGGTGTTAACCCACTAAGAAACGGTGCTCAAACTATAGGTTACCCAAATATAATAACAATGCTTAGGATGAATAGAGGGATGCAACTTATTCCAATAAGTTTTTTTCCCATGCTCTGCTCCTTGCTTGTAAATGTAAACATCAAAACATTCTAAATAGTAAATACAACTGGCTATGAATATTCTCACTTTCCTTTGAAGATCGTATGCTTCATTCAAAATGACAACTGGTCCTCGATCGCATTAAAAGTACAAAAGCAGGCAAAGACGTATATCTACGTCTTCCACCAGGAGATAAATTTATGTGAAATTTAAAGACAACCAAAACAGTAAAGGAGTCCCTTATTGATCGAGCATCCGAACATTTCTAAGTGCAACTGATCATGAATACTCACAAATACTAAACATTCAAACTATATACACTAGTTCAAATCCTTCCAAGTTCTCTAACCATCGAGTAGAACCAAACTTTCAATGTAAGTACGTGAAGAAGATTCGTAATGATTATCATGCACCAAGCTAATCCCAGTTTTCTTAATCAGCTTCGTTTCAACATCATATAAAACCATCTGGTCCGTATCTCCTCCATTGCCTTTAGTATGCTTTCTGTCTTTCGCGATGAGTTCGTTCTGCATACTAAACCCCAACGGCAAATAGTCTCTTCCGGGGAGCAAAACTGCAGTGTGCAACTTTTTAAAAGATTGTTCTTGCAGAACCCATAAATCCATACGTTTTTGTAGTTTCTGGATATCAGGACCTTGAAGATAGGAATACAAAAGGCAAATCAAGTCATTGTAGACGTCAACATATGGCAAGCCCTCGGTGGAAATAGTATCCGGCACCATCAATTCTTCAAATTCTTCAGTATCCGTAGCAAATGACACAAACCTAAATTTTTTTGACTTCCTAAAAAGCCAATATGCAACTCCACTAAAAAATGAACATCCTTGACACCAGTCCGGATTGAACTTTAACCAAGGAGGAATTACTTCAATCACTTTCCAAGCGCCAGTACTAAGACTATAAACCTGCACTTTAATGACAGATCGAACAAACCACCCCATTGTTACCACTTTGTAGTCATTAAGCTGCGGGTGGTACCCAAATGAGAGAGAGATATCATAACTTGAATAATGCCGATCCAATCTTGATTCCGGAAGAGTCCTAAATTTCCTAATACATGGATTCCATATGCATATAGGACTATTCGGACGAAGTATTCGATCTGAAATACAAACTAGTCCATTACTTGAACCATATATCCTGAATTGTTCTTTGGTCCATAACGGATGTCTTAACTTCAAATACTCCTCAAATGTTTCAGTAGAAAAGAGAGAGTGGCAAAGTACTGGGTTAACTTTGGAGCGCTGGAGGGCAATTAGATAGGTATGGGCAAGTTTTGTAACATTCCTATTGAGATGTGTACTAACAAAACTTGGGCTGCCAATCAAACCCCGCCATGACTTGGATACACACCTAAACCGAAGGAGGGATTTTACAGGTAATCTTGCTAGGATGTTGATCAAGATTTCTTCAGGGATATGACTGACACTACTACTCTTCTTGGACTCGCGTTTGTTTCTTCTCATCCTGAAATAAACAATCAAGTCAGAAGACTCACAAAAAGGATAGTGGTTTCAGTTTTGCAAAAGATTCAATGCCTCATCGTATTCAAGGGGTGTGTGTGTGTGTGTGTCAATTGTCAGGCAACACACAATGATAAACAAATAATTCTAGGCAAACCCAATTGGAATCAGATTTGAATCAAAATGTCTTTTGGGTCTGTTTCTATGTGCTTCAGATTGAAACCCATAGAATCTTAATCAAATATATACAGAAGTAATAAATAAGCATGAATTATAGTTCTGTGAAGCAGCAGAAAACCTCGAGTCCATTCATCACAAAAAACAAAGGAACTATAATTTGGGCAACTCGGAACTAATATGGATATTGTCCAAAGCAAATATGAACAAAATTGGCAGACCTCCCATAAAAACTCATACCTGATCGCTCGAACTCCAAGATTTTGCGGCGGGAGACAACTCTGAGAAGTGGAGTGCCTTGGTTTTTATTCCCTTAAATTGTATTACTATTACTTAACCTCACCTTCTTAAAGAAAATTGGGCTTGGAGGTGTTTCGGGCCTGGAATATAATCTTAAGAATTATAGGCATGATTGTAATTTTCTTTATATCTAATTTTTGGGAATGATAATTTTATCAACTACGAACATCTTTAGTAGTCTGCTAAAGATGTTTTTCATCTATTTTAACAGCTGCATCAGTTTCCTAAGTGCTGACTTTAGTTATATGTCTTCTAAGAACGATTACAATCACTGCCACTATTGTGTACGTGGTTTTGAAATGAAAATTTCAAATTGCCAGAGAAAAAAACAAAGAACGATTACAATCACTAGAGAGTGCATCTTGAACAAATTCGGGAGTAAAAAAAAAGAACAATTACAATCACTAGAGGATTCGGTTTCATCTGTGTGGTTTTTCTGCACTAGCTAGCCGCTAACCTAACCGATGAAATCAGTTTTTCAATTTTCAAAATTGAAACTAGCTAGAAAATTTGAGAATCGACATGGTTAGTAAACTCACATTTTGGTATTCCATTCAGTTTGCTTAATTTCAATTGTGCTGACTTTAAGGAATTGACCCATATTTCTAACGAGATTTGTTTACTTCTTTAATTGTAATTTTATATGCTTAGTAGTTAGTATTGAAGTCAATATCAAAAAATTTAGTTTGAATTGAAGAACATGCATCAAAAAGTAAAAAAGCCAAGATAAATTGACAATATATTACAACTTAACTATAATTTAAACCCATAAGCATTGGACAGAAGGAAAAAAAAATCAGAGTTAATTAATACCACTCAAAGAAATTAAAAGTACCAATAAACACCTATAGTAAAGTTCAGTAACAGTAAAGGATGACTTTGATTCATTCAGATTAAGTTTCTGACTTTGATTAGACTCAATTCGGTACGGTTGGTCGATTTTGGGTTAAAAAGAAGACGTACACCCCTCCCTACAATAAATGAGAAGAATAATAAAAAAAACCTCCATCCATATTCAACTTGAGAAAACGAGTAAGAGGAGATTTCCACTCAATAGTCTTAGCTCTAGGGGAGAGAGATGGAATAGAATTAGCACATTTAATTGAGAATTAGCACCAAAAATACTTAGCCAAAAGAAATTAAGTGGAATGACAGGAAAAAGGAAAAAAAAATAATCCCATTATGATCATACCTTTAGAATGTATTGCAAACTTGCAACTGGTCCATATATCACTAGCAATAGAAAACAACTAAGTACAAGTAGAAGTGCATGCACTACTATAAAAATGGCCTATAGTCACACCCACAATGGGCACGGATGAGCTAGTTATAATATGTGTTATTTACACAGTAGAGGGAATTGAGTTATAATATGTGCCTTTCCGATCATCGAGTAAAACTAGACTTTCAATGTATGCATTCGCATTATACTCGCAATAGGGAGTTTGGGCCAACACAATTCCAGTTTTAGACACCTGTCGAGATTCAAGGTTATATAAAGCCAGATAACTACTGTTATCAGATCCTTGAGAAGAAAATTCTTCGTGGTACTCCATAAGAAGGTCATTGTTCAGACTAAAGCTCAATGGGCTAAGACACATTCCAGGAAGAACAAGTGAGTGAAACCTGATGAAAGACTTATCTCGGAGAATCCACAAGTCAATATGCTCCGGTTCGTGATCTCGATCACCAATGTTTCGTTCCAGCAAGCAAATCGATTCTCTGTACTTGTCGATACGTGGATGCCCCGTTTTGACAATAGCATCCGGCACCGGAATTTCTTCAAATGCCTCGCTGCTGGTATCGAAAGACACGAGATAGCAAGAATGGTCATCCTTTGTCATAATCCAATATGCTACTCCATTAAACATTGAAGAACCAGAGTTACAGTACCACCACATGGTTTTTATCCAAGTTGGAATCACAGCAATTTGCTTCCAAGAGAGCTTGCTTAAACTATAAACTTCCACTTCAATGGAGCTGGTTTTCTTCTTCACAAAACGCACCATCCTCACCACCTTGTAGTCATTAAGCTTAGGGTGGAACCCAAATGAAAGAATAATGAAAATTCTGGCAAAGCGTTTGAACACAATGTTGGTCGGTGGGAGGATCACATATTTCCTAATTGATGGGTTATATAGGTATATAGGACTGTTCCAACGCAATTGGTGGGGAACTGAAACACAAACTAAACCATTACTTGAACCATATATCCAAAAACGTTGTTTGGTCCCCAAGGGGTGTGCAATGTTCAAGCTCTCCTTAAACGTTTCATTAGAGAAAAGGGAGTGGAAAATCTTGTGTTTGCCTCTGTTGCAGTTGAGAGCCATGAGAAAAGTATGGGCTTGGTTTGTGAGATTCCAGTTAAGATGCGCGCTAATAAAACTGGAGCTTCGAATCAAATTACTCCATGACTTGCATACGCACATACACAGGAAAATGAATTTCAAGGGTAGTCGTACTAGAATGTCGATCAAGATTTCTTTAGGAATGTCATTGGAACCCTGCCAGCGTGTGTTTCTCATCCTGAAGAGATCAAACACAAGTAAGTCAAGCTCCACTAAAAGGGGAAAAACGAAAATACCGGCTAGTCTCATCACAAACAATACCTGAACAATTGTCCATAAAACACTTTGGTACTTTAAGTTTACAAACTATTAAAACAGTACATCAATTAATTATGTAATCCCTCCGGCACTTTGATTAGTACGTACGTACCTAGCCTCAAGTTTACAAATTATCAAAACCATACTCTAATTATGCAATCTGTATAACATTTTTACCTTATATATATATATATATATATATATATATAGTGTCACCAGCTCTTTTGGTGGTGGTCACACACTTCAAATTTGCAGTTTTCTCTTCATATACGACTATATATATGTGTTGCATGTGATGAAACGAATCCCTGAAAATGGTGCATGCATGCATCATATTTAACAGAAATTTTGACCAAGGTACGAAATTGTAGATTGCATAGTTGAGGTATTGTTTTGATGTATTTGTAAACTTGAGTCGGTAAAAGTGTCTTATGGAGCAATGTTCACATACCGTTCATAATTACTTCCCGGCAACATAACTACATAAGGGAATGAAATTTCTACCAAAATCTTTATTCGTGAGTATCAAAAAATTAAAATATAAAGCTTATAAACAACGAAAATTCTACCATATATGCTGAAGATAATGCTTTGATTATTTTAATCGCTATGATCATAAAGCTTATAATGCTTAAAATATAATAAGGTTATATCATAACTCAGCTGCAAGACCCAAGTACATACATAGAAGAGAAAAACCCTCATATGGTACCTGAACTATCACCAAATGCAAATTTTGGTACCTGATCTTTCATAAAGAGTCTGGTGGTACCTGAACTATGCCTTCGTTAACCATTATAGTACCTACCGTTAAATATTCCGTTAAGTGCTTATGTGGCATGGGTAAAACAGTAATTTTATTTATTTTCAATTTTCAAAATAAATTATACAAAAATAAAATTAAAAATGTTATCCAAAATTCAAGACTAAAAATAAGAAAAATTATTTTTATTTTATAATATAATCTATTTCCAATTTTTATGTTTTTAATATAATTTATTACCATGTAGGTGGTTTTCTTTTTAATTAAAAATTAAAAATAAACTATACTAAAAAAAGTAATTAATTTTTTTATTATATTAAAAAAATGATAATTTATTTTGATTTTAAAATTTAAATAAATTATACAAAGATTTAAATAATTTATCCACAATTCAAGATTAAAAATGAGAAAAATTATTTTTATTTTTATAATATAATTTATTGTCAATTTTTATGTTTTTAATATAATTTATTATCATGTACGTAGGTGGTTTTGTTATTAATTAAAAAATAAACTATATTAAAAATAATAATTTAAATTGTATTATATTAAAAAACAATGATAATTTATTTTTATTTTAAAATTTAAATAAATTATATAATTAAAAAGATTTAGATAATTTATCCAAAATTCAAGACTAAAAAGGAGAAAAATTATTTTTATTTTTATAATATAATTTATTATGAATTTTTATGTTTTTAATATAATTTATGACCAGGTAGGTGATTTTATTATTAATTAAAAAATAAAATTAAACTATATTAAAATGTCACATAAGCACTTAACGGAATATTTAACGGTAGATACTATAATGGTTAACGGAAACATAGTTCAGGTACCACTAGGTTCCTTTTGAAAGTTCAGGTACCAAAAATTGCATTTCGTGATAGTTCAGGTACTATATGAAGATTTTTCCCTACATAGAAACATAAAATGTATAAATCAAGGAAACATAAATGAATTGCAAGCATGCAGGAACCTCTACAAACTACCTAAGTTAAATATGTATTCCCTTTAGAATATTTTAGAATCCTAAACCCTAAACCAGCAACCTTCTAGTAATATTAAGCCCGGCCGGCCGTAACCCAAAGACAAGAAGGTTGGAAACAATTGGTAAGAAACTGAAAGGTGGTCTTCGATCCGAAGGGTGTCAAAAGTTTTCCAATTAAGATGAACTCGTCTGGAACACAACCGAAAGAATGAAATAAACACATAAAAGTTTAACTCATATATTTTCTTATCGAGCAGAGAGATCGAGCGAAAACAATTCTCGTTCGAGTGAAAAGACGAAATCCTTTTACAGCCAAAACAAAAACACAAATATTTATGGAGAAAACAAAACGAAAAAGCCATACTTGAGATTTGAGAAGCTCGACTGTGCCGCCATAGAGAGGTGATGGGAATAAGAACGTAGCGTTTATGAAGTAGAACTGAGAAGAGAGGAATAAAAAGGGTACCTTAAATTACCTCTCTTATCACTCTCTTTTAATGACTATTACGATTATACCCTTGTATTTAACAAAAATCTTGATGCGGTTGACGGATTGGACTAAGGCACCTTAAATGTTGGAGATAAATAGTTTGTTCACCGAGAGAGTATTCCATCCAGTTAGTGGACTTCAATCCGGACGATCTAACGGCTGACATGCAGAGGTGAGTAAATAGTTGGATGAACAGTTGATCAATTAATGGCTAAGATCCACCAGGTGGAGTTCAACCTGGTGGATACAAGAATTTCCGTTGTTCACCAGACCAAATGCTAGTTTGCGTTACAAAATACTTGGAGATTAAGTCAAATTAATTGGTTATGCATGCTGCATGTTATTTATTTCCATAATTTATCCAAAAATAAGTCTGAGGCATACATAAGTCAATGATGGATGTTGTTAATCGGAAGCTCGGTTATGTTGTGGTTATTGTATTTATTGATACAAAAGCTAGAGAAACCAATGAACAACAATATACCTAGAATAATCCTGAGGAAAAAATAAAAATATATTATGCATTTCATGTATAATTATCTCATAGATTTTCTAAATTAGATTCACTCACCCCATTCTATATACCCCAGCCCGGCCACTGGTCATTCATGCCAGAAGTTATACGTACACGTCGATCTTTAAGAATTAATTGGTAATACCAGACTTTCTATGTAAGTAAATACAAACAGAATTTCATGATGGCCATATCTCATGATGGCCAACTTAATTTCTGTTTCACGAGCTTCCCTGGTTTCGTAATTAACCAAAAACAGATCTGCTACACCATTACAGTAATCTCTTGTTTCCATTAGCACTTCATTATCTATTCTAACCCCAATTAAATGGTAACAATTCTGAGGATAATAAAAAGGACTCATTTGTTTCCAACGTTTGTCTTGCAACACCCAAAACTCAGATCTATCGAAGCCCTCCTCAGTAGAACAATAATTGTGGAAAAACAAGCAAGCCTTTTCCTCGAAAGCGTGGATATGTAACCCATATGAGCTGCTGATGGAATCTGGTAATATGAACTCTTCGAATTCTTCATTTCCCGAATCAAACGACACCACAGAAAATATACAACCTTTCTCAAGAATTCGGTATGCAACTCCATTTATGAACAAACCTTCAAGAGGGAGGGCGAAGAATAGGGTTAACATTAGGATAGATTAAGAGTTCGATCTTTTTCATCTTTAAAAAAAAACAAAAAAACAAACATGTACGTACGTACCTTCACGATGTTCAAACTTGCATTTTAACCAGGGAGGGATTTCTTCGATCATCTTCCAAGAGTTGGTGCTAAGAGAATAAACCTCGACTGCGAAGGCATCCTTGTTGACCCACATCATTCTTATTACCTTGTAGTCATTAACCCTGGGATGGAACCCAAATTGGAGGGACATGTAGCGAAACTTATTGTTGGTGCTCAATGGGAGCGTCTTAAATTTCTTTATGGAAGGGTTCCATATGAGTATAGGACTCCTGCAACTCAATACGTCCCGATCGTCGGAAATGCAAACTAAACCATTGCTCGAACCATATATGCCATAATGGTTTGTGCTCCCTAAGGGATGGTTCAACCCTAGGCCCTGCTCAAATGTTTCATGGTGAAACAAAGACCATTGAAGAGGTTGTTTAACATACGGATCGTCCAAATCAACCACACGTTTAAAATCCGGGTGGTGGAGGCAAAGTAGATGAACATTTTTGCGTTTTGTGAAATTTGTGTTCAGATGTGTAGTCACAAAATTTGGGCTGCTAATCAAATCACTCCATGATTTGCATGCACATAAAAACCGCATTAGGGTTTTTGCAGGTAGTCTTACTAGGATGTCCATCAAGATTTCTTTCTTACAAATTGTGGACGTCATCCTGAAGGAAATCATAATGAAAATAAGTAATTAGAATTTAATTGAAGTACTGAGGATCACAAGAAAACAAAATTTACACAGGTAAAGGAGGAATCTGGTACTTTTATTTTTGCAGAAAATCCAATGACTCGCTTCTGGTGTTGGGTCAATTAGTTTCCAAGAAAATGAAATATTTTTCGTGTATCAAACATCGAAATATAGAGATGTGTAAACGAGTCATGGGATATTAAAATATTTATAATCACCAATAAAAGGGAAAGAGAAAGAAATGGAAATCAGGGCAGGTTCTTAGGAGTAAAAAGTGACTGAAATTCTGGTCGGTTTGAATGAATATACAGGATATACAGTGACCAAGTAATTTCCTGAAATAAAGCATTACCACATGACAATGAGAAAGCAAATAGCAAAAATTAATAGGCCTTTAACCCAAAGTAAGCTAGTAAGTACTAGCTAGCTCAAATGAAATTCTTAATTAGTGATCCAATAAACTATGTACCGGTCAATTCATGGAAACCATGCACACAAAATTTTATGCATTTCATTTTGAATATTTGTGAAAAACAGAGGAAAGAAAAGAAGAAAAAAGTATATACAAGTGCATTTCCAACAAGTAAATGAGACGTAGCTCACAACACAATAAAATCATATATATGTTGACTACCACTTAACTGTGTGTGACGTTGAAAAACCAATTGGTTGAGAGTTTGATGAAATTATTATTTATTTTTAGTCTCGACTTTGCTCTGCTAGAGTTTCTTAGGGAAACATGGCAGCGGCACCCGTTTGGGGTTGCAGCCGCGTATAGAGACCTTGCTCGGTCCGATCGAGTGGGTTATAGCATTGTTTTCATGGACTTTCTCGATCCTTCCTGGCTTTGGTATTTCACAATGGTATCTAGATCTAGCTGGTTGGTTGCTTCTGCCACTTTGGGATCTAGATCTAGTCATCGACTTCCTTGCTTCGTTGGTTAAAGGCGGTTATCTGGCTTCAATGAGCCTAGGGAGTGAGGTCGGTTGGTTCTAGTAACTTTGGAATGTGTTATAACCTCAATTTCATGACTTTTCTAGAGCCCAAGATATTATTTTTGCATCAACATTAATTGCACAAATTCGAACTTTACACGAGTTATGCAATTATGAAATATCGAGCACAAGAACCTCAAAATCAAAGTCTCACACTTTAATTTTTCAACATGATGACTGATCGTACGTACATTCGTATTTTCATATCAATGTGGACACAGAGGCTCATAATCGTTTTGACTATAGGTCTATAGTCTTTTGGCTCAAAAGTGGGTAATTGTGTTTCCTAAGAAACATGGGAGGCCGGAAATAGGTAAAACTGTAAAACCATAGACGATGTCGTATTGGTCGAATGAGCGCAGGACAATAGAAACGACGTCGTGCTAGCTGCATCGTTTTTAGTTTGAAGTCCACCTACACCACTCTCTCTTCCTCAGTCTCTCTAGTCTCTACAGCTTCTCAGCAGAATTAGCTCCATCTTTTCTTCAAAAAAAAAAAAAATGGCGTCCAAAACCCTAATTCGAACCGGTGCCTCTCTGATGAACCGGTTCCTATCGAAACCATTTCTTCAGCCGAACCCGAATTCGAATCACCAGATTGTATCCCACGGCCTCGAAATCACTCCCAAGCTATTCCCATCTCTCTCCAACTTGGATACCTCCCTCCGTTTGCCCCAAAACGACACCGAATCGATTAGAAGGGTCTTCAATGAGGGGTTCGTGCACCCTTGCGGTCTCCCTTATCTCCCGTTCATCTTACCTGACGGTACTCTCTCTCTCTCTCTCTCTCATTAATTATTGGTTTATGCTCGTTTTGGAAAATTTGAATTGTTATCAGTATTTTGAATTAGTGCACGCTTGGTTCCTGAAAAAATTGTAGGGAAGATTTCAGTTTTGCTAAGTTATGCATTTTCAGGACTACACAAAGTAGACAGCTTCATTTAGAGTGTGGTAGACATTTAGTGAGTGCGCCGATGACGTTAATTTGGGTTTTTTTTGGTTGCTGAAGAAATTTTTTGGAAGACAGAATGCTTTTGTTGAATAAGAATGACAATTTCGGTTGACTGAGTTCATATGTTTCAGTTTGAATTTCAAGCAAAATGGTGCACAATAGTAATGCCATATGCTCTGAGTTTATGAGTGTAGGAACGAGGTTTAGCTTCTGAGCAGGCCCTTCATTCGCAGCTTCTCGTACCTCTAAATTGAGTTTACTTTGTTGCTTCCATTTGATAACTTTTGATGGGATAGGTGAACTGAAATGCTTATTATCAAGACCTTGGTTTCTAATCATTGTAAGATTTTGTTGTTGAGGCTTAATGTCTCTTATGTAACACATTTTGTTTTTTGGTTGGCATTTATGTTCTTAGTCACTCAAGTATATAGTTCTAAGTCATTTTTTTTGGTAGATTATTGCCTTAATGATAGGAATTGGACATGACAAACTTTTAAATTGGAGTTCAACTATTAAGAGTTTCACTGAGAGCAATCACATAGAGAACAAGATATTCTTAAATCATTCCAATTTAAAGGACTTCAAAATTCGAATTTCCATGTAGAATAACTGATTAACATAAACAACCTCCATATGTTCATACATCGATAGTCTAATACTAGGTTTCTGTGTGATCACTAGATTTAAGCTTATGCAGGGCAAAGTATGTTTTTTTTTTTGTGATACATATTGTTTGTGGGGAAATCACATGCATGTCTGTGTCAAGTTGTGTATTTCAGATAGACTTGTGTAATAATTTAGAAATTTTCTGTATTGAAATTCTGCTGTTCTTTTATTTCATCCCCTGTTGGAATTATGATCTTCACTGTAAACTGGGAGTGCAACTACTGCTGTTCGTTCTAAAGACACTGTGGACATTATTTGTGTTTCACTTTGGTATTTGCTTGACTAGTATATTTTTGTATTCCTCAGGAGATGATTCTTCATCAAATGAGCCAATGATATTATTTCCAAAGCGGACATTCCAGCCTAGTACCATCCGGCGTAAGAGGAACCATGGATTTTTTGCTCGGTCTCTCTCTCTCTCTCTCTCTCTCTCTCTACACACACACACACACACACACACACACACACACACACACACACTCTCTCTCTCTCTCTCTCTCTCTCTCTCCATATGATATACATGAATACTAATGGTTTCTTCTAGAAGTGGTCTTTGTGTTCAATATACAGTAAGTTGGATTTTAGACACCTTTATAGAGTTAGTATTATAATTTTAGTAATGCACGATCACATTTTGCAAATTTTGTTATGAACGAAAAGATAAAGGTGGTTGCTTTAGAGCTACCCTTTGCTGCACAGTGTGTTTAGCTTGTTGACTTCTTCTCTGTGATAAACAAAGTTAATCTTTGCATGTCTAGAGCGATGCAATTTTAATTCTCTGGACAGCAGATCTTTAAAAGTAGCCTTGTTCAGACCACTTGGAAAATGATTGAACCCTAATGCTAGTTTGACAGTCATATCAGGCTTATCAGCCTTATTAGAACACTTAGTTTTTGTAGTCTAATCTTCAGTTAAATTCAGTTTTCGTTTTAATGGTCCCTCATTTGGTGGGTGTTTAAAAGAACAAGCTTTCATCTTTTGGCATAGTCTGTCTTCTCTATATTCAAGTTTCAAGTAGACCTAGGTTTTACATGAATAACATATTTGTCACATGAAACAGCAAGGCAACCAAGGGTGGACGGAGAGTGATTGCTCGAAGAATAGCAAAGGGCCGAGCAAGAATTACAGCTTAGCATCTCTTTGACTCTTTCCCTGGCCTAGTCTTCATTGATCAAATTGAGTGAAATCTAGTTTAGAAGCTTACGTTGGATCATGTATCTTTGGTTTTTGTAGTCGCTTGTAGCCTTGGTGTACTCAGGCTTCTTAACTATGTTCCATGCATTTGTGCTTGCCAGGAATCCCTTGTTACCTCAGAATTTCATAATGCTTGTGAGTTTTTCTTTGGCTTTCTTTCTGTTTGGATAGGATTTGCAAATGATTGTGAAGAGTAAAAAGGTCTTGCAGACTTGATAGGGCTGATTTTTTATTTTGTACTATCAACTATCCAAGCCACTCACAATTTAGCACCAAGGATATTGCATGCGATATGTGATTATAAATAGTGTTTCACCACAAAGGACACATTGTTTTTCACATTATTTGATTGAGGAGAAACAAAATACTGATAAGAACCCTTTGAATCCTTTAGCTTCACTCGACCTCCATTTTTTTCCCCTCCCTTTTTTGTCTTTTTGGGTCCACAGCAAAGCAGTGAACAAGAAGACAAGTTATACAATTTAGAGATGTCAACATGAATCATAATATATTAAGAAATTGTAGATTGATGAAAACATTTTGCATATGTCATTTCTCAAGTTGACTATAGCTAGGCAACAGAAGTAATATTTGTCTTTATTTGATTCTCATCAATAGTGAACAGAGATATCCTCAGTAGGAAAATAATAATGGACCAGTTGCTAGAGTAGAGTACCAGTGATATACAAATAGAGAGTAGTTTGATGGGAATGCATCCAGTATAACAAAACCAAATAATGGTATGATCAACATGTGAAAAAAAGTAGACATATTTATGGAGCTTCAACAAGCATATTACTCCTTAAGGAGCCTGAACTAGCAATATTTAGGTTGTCTAGTTATTAGAAAAACAATACCTTATGTGAATTACAAGATATAAATATATGCATTGTTTGGTTTGGTTTATGGATATTAATTCCAACCATATAAACAAAATACCTAATTTGAATTTGTAGTGCCATGCCTAGCGAGCTAGCTAGCTAGCCAGGCTTCCCAAGCTTGAATGAACATTAGGGTTCGTGATAAATAGTTGGCTATTTGGTAGCGGTGACAAGGATGAAGATGCCGATGACTGGGACAGCGATGATGAAGATATTGGCAACGATGATATGATGGCATCAACGAACTCCAATTGATTTGACAGAAGCTGCACATCGCAAGGATTATAAGAGCCACGAGCACCAAATGGACCAAAACATGAGGATAAATTTGCAAGTGAGTCAAGTTCTTGTGGAGGATGATCATCGGATTGACCGACTGGCATTGATATACAAGAAGTACCATCGATATTATCACAAAACTGAGGCATTGCGGGTACAACTGATAGATTCTCATGATCATAACCTGGTAGAGATGCCATGCTAGGAACCATAAGCTCATTTCCAATATTAAAATTTGGAGCAACTTCAATATTGTTGAGAATTTGATTATGTTGATGATTGGGATCAAATTGATGGCGTTGATAGTCCAATGACCATGAGGAGTCATATGAAGATGAGTAGTTTGATGGTAATTGGACGGGGGATGGAAAATGAAAGAAATTGGAACTATAATTGGTGTGGTCTAGCTTGAGAGTATTATGATCACCATGATAAAAGCTAGGTAGTGGCAAGGGTGTTGGAAGGGAATGAAGGTAAGGCTGTTCTTGTTGATAAAGACACAAATGAGGGTTTGTGATTAGAGTAGTGAAGAAACTTTCCTGATCAGAACCAGTACTGCTAGGGTTGTGAATATTAGAAAAGGAGGCCAGAGCAGGAATGACTTCATGGGGCAATAGCTTTTTCTTAATGCTTGAGTTCCAGAAGTTCTTCACTTCATTATCTGTTCTTCCTGGTAGGTGCTTTGCTATCTGAGCCCATCTGTTTATTGAATATATATAACACATTATTATAAACAATATAACAATAATTATCATAGCCTATATTTGGTAAAATGATGAAGCTAATTGTCATTTGCATATATGACTATGGGCTGTTTGAAGTTCTAGTCGCTTTCTTGTCTTGTGAAAATAAGTACAGAAAGAAAGTGAGAATGTTTGGTAAACTTTTGAAAGTCTTGTGAATACAAAAAGAGTGAAAGAGTGTTTGGTAAACTTAAAACTTAAAATGATGTAAGTTTGTAAAATGACGAATATAGACATAATGTTTAGAAATATATATTTTTTTGTTTTGTGTTTTTTTTCTTACCTATGGATTTTTTTTCTTTTCTTTCATTAATTGGTCTTTTTCTTCTTCTCAATCTTCTCCGTTGCTTCATCTGATAGTCTGATCCCTCTTTTTCCCCTCTCCTTTTTCTTCTTCTTCTTTTTAATTTTTCTTACCTGTGGGTTATTTTTTTCTTTTCTTTCATTAATTTTGCTTCTTCTTCTCCATCTTCTATGATAGTATGATCCTTCTTCTTCCCCCTCACCCCGTGGCCTCTCAGGCTCTCTTTTCCCAGCCCTCTTCCTCCCTCCCTCTCTCTCTCCACGTTTTTTCTCTCTGTCCACAACTCTCCTTTCTCTTCCCTCTTTTTCCCCCTCTCCCTCTTTGTCCACAACTCTCCTTCTTCTCTCTTTCTGGCCAAACCCAGCCCAGCTCCGAGCCCTTCACGCCACCGCTCTGCTTGCTCCACCATCACAATCAACTTCTTCTTCTCCACCGCTCCTTGACCAGCTGTGACCACCGCTTCTCTTCCATCGCTCCAATGGAGTCGGCGTCTTTCGTGCCATTCCTTCACGAAGTGGAAGAAAATAGAATAATAGATAGGGGCGGGTGGGCTGTAATTTGGGCAATAGAGTGAGGATAGAAACTGGAATTTGAAGAAATTTCATTAATGAACAGTGATTACCGCTACAGTAATCAAGAAGCCAAAGCTGAGAAGCTGCCCTCTATGGGCTTCCGCTTTTGGCATAAAAAAAGCTCATGCTTCCTAAAGAAGCAGCTTTTTCCTCATTTACCAAACGGCCTAAGGTGCTGTGCTTCGAATTTAAGCACTCAAAAAGCCTTACCAAACTGGCCCTATATGTACGTACGTGTATATAACTATATATATATATATTTACCTGTTGCCAAGAATGCTATGGAGTTGAATGATGAGTGAAGCTTCTTGGGAAGAGAAGCTCCCACGTTTCAAGTCAGGTCTCAGATAATTTATCCACCTAAGTCTGCAGCTCTTTCCACATCTCTGTAAGCCTGCTTCATGATGAAACCCATTAAACCCCAGAAAATTTTGGTCTCAAATTATAATGAGTACAACCCTAAAAACAATATCTATAATGGGTTCACGCCAAATTAAACATATATAATATATGTGTTCTTGTGTATTTCGGAAAAGATATAACCTGCAAGTTTAGGAACTGAGCTCCAGCAGCCATGGCCATAATTTGTAATGTAGTTGATGAGCTTTTCATCTTCCTCTGGGGACCATAACCCTCTCTTCACTTTCTGTTTGTTGCAGCATGAGTGATGTCCCATCTCTCTCAAAGCGTGCACCCAATGGCAGAAGAAGATCAGTAATATTGAGTATATATATATAATTATGTATACTATTTACGAAAGGAAACTAAAAGAGATCAAGGAAATTAAAAAGCTCTTAGCTCTAGCTTTCTACCTAGCTAGCTCTAAGAGATCGAGGTTAACAATATATACAATGGGTACCCATATACAATTCAAACAGTGAAAAAAATGTGACATGCATAGAATTAAATACTGAGAAAATTGAGATGCATGACATGGAATTGATCGACGTACAGATGAGGTGGTGAATTAATGTGGGGGGTATGGTTTGTATGTACGTGGTCCGATTTGGGTTTGTGGAATAGGGCTAAAAACTGCAGCATCCTTCTGGGCCCATGCAGGGTGGTGGGTACCCAGAATCTCATAACCAATTAGATGAATGAAAACTAATTTGTCACATTGTCACTGCAGCTGGTTTTGAAGGGCTTTGTACTTTTTTTTTTTTTAACTCCATCCCACCAAATCCCAGAAATTCGAATTTACGACTTGGTATTAATTATTTTTAATATTTAAAAAAATTAATTTTAGTATTTAGTTATTTACAAGCTCATCAAGTTCGATCCAACTCACTCTTAAAGCAATTCAGACGAAGACATTAAACAACATATTTTTATTTGAAATTTATTATTAGCATCCTAAAATGTGATTTTCACTTTGTTGCGTCAATGAACTTTTTTTTTTTTGGAAAATGCTTGAGATTCCAAATATTTATACCAAAATCATATTCCAAATGATGTGGCATGTGCCACATAGTCACTTCTAAAGTTCTAATCTACTAATTTTCTACTTGTTAATAACATGGATATTTTGATTCATTTAATTTTAAAATTATTTTCTTAAAAAAAAAAACAATGAGAACCAAACATTCTGATGAACATACACTATCAAAAGATAGATCACGTCATTCACACCATAAAATTAATTAGGATTCATGAACTAAATCATTCCCCAAGATGTTATAACAAGCGTGAAAAAAGAAGAAGAAGAAGTTAGCAAACTATTTCTAATTATTATTGATGAGGAGCCTAAATGAAGGAGATGAGTTTCTTGATTAATTAAGCTCTCTTGAAAGGCTTTAGGTTTCAGCGTTAAGTGGTTTGTGGGTAATGGATAGAAAGCAAAATTGATGGATTATGAGATATATAGATTGGATACATATCAAGATTGAATTATCATGTAAGTTAGATGAGTAAAATGGTGATGAAGAAAGATTAGAGTTTCATGAGAGAAGGTTAGCAGAATTCATGGAACTTGTGAATTAGGATTTTAATTCTTTTTTTTTTATAGGGTTTTTTTCTTCAAGAAATTCAAAAAGTACATGTCACTAATGTTTGAAAACAAAAGTGTTGATGTGACATTAATCACATCATTTGGTATTCATATTTGGTAAAAAAATTTGGGATATGTAGCACCACTCTTTTTTTTGTCTTCATATATAATTGTTACAAGAGTTTCGGATTGAAATCTCATTACTTTACTGACAAAAAAAAAATCTCATTACTTTTTGCATATTCTAACAATCAAATATAAATTAAATTATATAGCTCAAGAGAAATTACACGTATAGTTCTCGTGTGAGCTTGTGATTGATTTTCTTCGGGTTAGGACATTCTTCTCAAAAACCATGTGAAGAGTCTTCGAAAATTTTCAATATTTCAATGAGTTTTTATCACCCGCGGGTCCTATACTTTCACCTACCAGACTAATTGATGCTTAGAGTCCTTTACACCTTTGTCTTAATTTTGTTAGTTTTCCGTTAATTTAGAGGCTAAATCTGTCATTTCGCACTATTTTTTTATGAAATGACTTTTAAGACCTTGATTACATGGTTTATGATATAGCAACCCCCCGCCCGCCCTCTCTTTTTGATGAACTAATGTAATCCAATATTATCCTAAGTGGTTTCAGGTGGTTATATTCAGTTTTGGAGATTATATATGCTCCCTTCTTCTCTGTTTTCTCTACGTAATTACTCCATGCCAAAATCTGTCCTATCCTCATATGAAATTTCTTTGGAGTAAATTCTGATTATCGTTAGTGTTGAAGCCAAAATCTTAATCAACCAATTACAGTATTACTAAAGCCAAGATTTTAAATAATCATCTACTAGAAGCTTGGATATGAGAGCAAAGGACAGAGGAGGGAGGCCAAGATTCAACTGGCAAATCCGCATAAGCAATCAATCAAAGAAAGGCCTTTAGCATATTTTTTTTTTTTGGACTGACCTTTAGCATATTGATATACCTGGAACTCTTTGTCGAAGAGGAGGAGGATGACAAGTCAAAAAACATGTGTATTGCTAAGAAATTTTTCTTCATCAAAAAACATGTTTAGTTTTAAACGCCCAATTGGTTCCTAAATTTTGTTTAGGACATTTAGAAGGCATTCCTAGAGTCCTGAATCGATATCTCATTATTTTAGCACACAAAAAAATCATTTAAAAGACTTCTCCCGACCACTCGATCATCAGAAGTGGTTTGTCCAATTTGTTATTGTCTTCTTTTTATATTTGAGAAAAAAAAACACTTCTAATGCCTAGCACCCCTGCAAAAATTCTTTGAAATTTTGGATCATGCCATTTTTACGTAATAATTGTAGGCTATAGCAAATAATTTTTAGTCACTTTGGCTAGTTATCCAAGCATTGTTCCAAAATTCCAATTCTCTTTCGATTTTCGACACCTGAGGGGTTCTTGAAGTTCGTTTGTAATATTTAGAAGATAACCCAACAATCCTGGATCGATATTGATCTCATTATTTCATTATTTTCTTATGATCAAAATTAAATTAAATCAAATTAATGACCCAATAAAAATTAACAATTTCAGTACTCACTATCTAAAATTCAGGTCATGGGTTCGAGTCACCATGAGAGTAGGAATGAAATCCTTTGATCCTCTTAAAATAGAAAAAAAAAACAATTCCAGTACTCGTTTGAAGTTGTTAGGACTATGACATTCCTCTTAGCAATTGTGCAAAAAGTCTCAGAAAGTTTCTAACACGTCATTTTTTCATAAAAACTATATGCATGTAGCTAGTAAGCAATTTCTTTTTATTATTTGGAATTGGAAGGATTCCCACGCACCAAATCCGACTCTCGTTCGATTATCAACCCCAAATGTGGGTTCGCTTAGGATAGTTCTAAGGTAGACCAAGAGTATCCCAAATGAAAATCTCTTTATTTTAGAACTCGAAAGTAAATTAAATCATTTAAATGACTCCTCCTGACAACTGTCCAAATCTTCTTTTTTTAATATTTGAGAAAAAAATTAACACTTCAGGTGCAATAAGTAGCACACAATTTGTTTCCTAGGAATATAACATTCCTCTGGGCAACCCTGCAAAATTCTTTGAAATTTTCAAAAAACATATCATTCTTTGAGATCATTTTTACAAGTTATCGGTTGTTTTGGCCTATGAACCACGCACCACTTCAAAATTCAACTGTCGTTCAATTTTCAACAACTGATGTGGTTTTTTGAATTTCGTTTGGGATATTTAGAAGATAGACAATAATATATCCCGGATTGAGATCTCATTAATTTATTTATTTTTCACAATCAATCACATTCTTTCACTTTTCTCTACTTTTTAACAAGACTGACATGAAAACATCGATGGAAAAATGAGGTGATATATATGACCGGAGAATCTAGAAGGCCATCAGGCGCGGCTGGCGCGCACTATCCTTATTATGTGCATTTGGGGCTCCATTTTGTTTGAAAAAAAGGACTCTTAAAAGAAAAAAAAGTAGGCTTTTACATTCTGTTTGAGGAATATTCTCTTTCTTTGTTAATATACAAATTAATGTAAATTACTACATTTTTTTTATTCTTTGCTATCTTTTCGTACGTTTTGATTCCATATTGTGTAGAGCACTTGGATTATTTAAGCTGTATGCATGCATAAATTAGCTGCAAATCATTTGGACAATAATATCTGTGAGCTATATATTACTTATTAGCAATTTAACTAGTGTTTCGTTTGAAGTACTGTTTCAAATAGAACAACCATGAATTCTATCTTTCTCGTAGTAAAAACAGGCTGCCAAGCACTTAAGTAAGTTGTATTGCTTCCGATTGAAAAGAGATGGTTAAAAGTTTGGAATGCTTGTGATGGAAGAAATAGGACCTAACAAGATTCTTGATTAATTATTTCACATGCAAAATTAATTGACTCTTTTGCTTTATTTGATGAGCCATCAAAGGACATGCACAGTCTGCAAGAGATTTGGGTTTTTTCCCCACACCCAACTGATCGATTGAGGAATCAAATTATGATCGAAGATATATATGGAACATAAAAGAACGTAGTAGGCCACTCCTTGTCCTCTCTCGTACCATCATATAACTCGATCGACTGTGGTATGGGTCATTTTCGACTAAAAAGGTAAAACGTTTTCACACACTATTGTACGTTAATTTTCCAATAAGAAGGTCCTTATTTTTTAACATGCAGAGTTTTAATGTCAGCCGTCAGATCAGATCATTTAAACGAATCTTACGACTGAAATCAAAACTTCACATGTTAAAAAATAAGAATTTCCTAATTGGAGAATCAAATCCTCCTCGAGATTGCAAGATCAACCACCGCATAATCTGACATAGCTAGTTTGGAAGCCAACTAGCAGTCATCTCTTTTTTTTTTTTTTTTTGAGAATGTATAAACTTTTATTGGAGAGGATCATAAATTATAAGAGGATGAACACATCCCAGTCCAACATTAGGCTTCCAAATCAGCCTGAGTACAATCAATTAACCAGGATGGAAAATTCATAGACCACATGCATTGGCTGTGATGCGCTGTTGCAAACCTTGCAAGCTTATGTGCTATTGTATTGCATTCTCTCGGTACATAGGAACATGAGAGACTTGTGAATTGCCGCACAAGCAATTTGATCCCATCCAAAAGGTGCCCATCAGTCATAAGACATTCACTTTCATCTAGAATTTCAAAAATTACTGTCATTGCATCCGACTCCAACTCAAGATGGTGAAAGCATCGATCTAATGCAAGATGTAACCCATAGGAGATTGCCAAAATTTCTACATGTCTGGGAGTAGTGAGGCCGGAAAGGGATATAACATGCATGCACGATATCCCATTATATATGTGACATTAATTCCTCATATATATATTAAAAAAATAATAAGGTAATTAATACATGACCCTAAATTATGTGTAATTAATACATGATTTAAGAAATTTAAGAAATTAATGAGTGGTTACTGGTTAGCTCGGGAGAATAGAAAATTTAGTTGGAACAAGAATATATCCTCAAAAGAAATGTTAGTATAAATCACATCATATATAGAGAGATCAAATGCCAAATGTGAATGCTTCATTTATTTATTTTTAAATCCTATTGTACGTTACATCAGTAATCTGTTGCTCCATTAAGTGTAAGAAAACAAAACTGCATCATATAAGCCCCACACTGCTTTGCTTCTCTTCGTGGCAACCCCTCACTCACAACTGAAGATATCTTCCCCATCCCTTTCTTTTCTTTCCAATTCACAGAAACAAACCATTTTCAGTTTCAGAGAATCAATCGATCGATCCCCATCTAAATGACATCAACAAATTAATTTCACAGCTTTTGGTGGCATCCTGATTTCTTGCCTTTGTTAGGGCACAACCCCCACGTGAAAACCGATCACAGTGCACTGTTCTAGGGCAGGTAGGCCATGAAAATGCAGTACATGCAAGAAAGAAAGTCAAACCCAAACAGATTGAAGATATTGTCTAAAACTTCTAAGTTTGTGTCCTGCGTTCTGAAGTTGACCCACGAACCACATCCAAGCAGTGTGGTCTATTCGAAACCCTAATCTGACTGTTCTTTCAATCCTCTCTACCCTTCAAGAGTTGAAGATGGTTAACTGCTTCAGAATATGTCCATGTACGTGGTCCTTTCAGCTAAAACAAATTAATTATTGCTTGGAAAAGAGATTACAATGCAATGCTTATATATAGAGGACGTGAACAAACCCTAGAGGGAGGGAGAGAGGGAAAAAAATCGAAGGGTCTTTTGAAAAAGAAAATTTGTAAAGTAAAATTCCCAGATAAAGAATACAGAACTGTGATATCAACATGTTTTTTTTCTGGTGAAAATGAAATCAACATGCTTGTATGTACAATATTTGTCCTTTGATTGTAGGTTACTGAGGCTATAGCAAGCATCTGGAAGTACTTGCAAAGCATCTTAAATTTCTGTCTTAAACTTTGACATATTCCAGCAGGGAAAAGAAAAATCCCCTTTATGAAAAACTACAGCTCTTCCAAATTGCACATAAAAAACAAGCTAGGGGCTGCTATTTAATTGGTGCATTGAACATATTTGGTGGGTATGGAAAAGTAAAAGAAGGGATCTGTAAATGATAAGATAACTCAATCGTCATTGATCATATTCGGTAGGTATGGAAAAGTAAAAGAAGGGATCTCTAAATTATAAGATAACTCAATCATATATTCCACATTTTGTAATAAAAAACTTTTTGTGGGACCTACGTTGACCGAGGGTTGACTTTTGGGTCAAATTGTTAAGTTGGAAGATTCTGATGTCCGAGAGACATTCATGGAATAATTGAAGTATGTTGGAGTAGAAATTGTGAAATTGATGACTATGTTATGCTAAAAAGGAAATTGCATATTCATAGGTAATTTTGAGAGCTGTGTGGCGCTTTGCTAGCAATTGTCGATTTTCGGTTATTAATTGAAGACGCAGCGGGAATTAGAGGTGATTAAATCTCACAAATACTTGATTGAGTGTGAATTGTGTGATGGCCTAAATTTCAGTAATAAATGTTGTTTTAAAATTATTTTTAAATAAATAGTTTTAAACTATGGACTTGTTCGACTACGGTCCATTGGTAAGTAAAACTTTTGTTTTATTCTAAATAATTTTAATATCGAATATCGAATGTAGTATAAGAACATAGGGATCGTTACCCACATGAGATTGTTTATTTACTTTTCTATGTCACGAAAATTAAATAATATATACAACAAATAATTTATTTACAAATATATACAATATATACAAAAGATGTTTTTCGGTTTTTGAAAATAATTGAAATCAAGAAATAAATAAAAGAAAATGTTTTTGGATTTTTGTTTTTGAAAATTAAATTAAACAAATATAAAACAACAAACAATACGCACTCTTGATATGTTAACCTATAACTTTCTTTCAATTAAATGTAGTTACTCAGACTAAGCCAATGACATGTTGCACTTAATCTATTGTTCTCTCTTACTTGGTATGTTAGGTGCATGACATGTACTCCCTAACTTAGCTTCTAAAATGCAACCTAGAATGGCATGTTTATAGATTCAACATTAAGAAGTCATTAAGAATAAAGAGAACGAGTAACGCTAGCAACTTCAACACTGATGTAGTTCTAATTGCCTAGAAGATGATTCATATAACGATAGCTTACACCGTTATTTGCTACTTATAGAATATATGATGATATGGCGGTCCACATATAATCCTAGCAATAAAAGCCTAGCATGCTTACTATGTTCGCAACCACAATAAACAAACTAGAAATTTATCGATGACAAAGCAATGAATCAAACAAACATTTAATATCAGAAAAATTATAAATCAACATCAATACCAAGGGTAAAAAGGTTTAGGGGCTAAACCCTAAATTATTACACAAAATAATAAAACAAGGTTTAAAACAAATATTTACACAATAACATTTACCCAAATTTATTCACACAATATTCAAATGCGGAAATTAAATTAAACAAAACAAATATAATAATTAAACGAGTTTGGGTAAGTGTTGCTGTTGTGTCTATGAAAATAGACACTTGTCGTCAGGTCTGGGTGGACGACTCAACCATGTGCGCGTGAAGACGACACTGCCCTTCTGGCATAGGTGGAGAGCTCAGCTATAGGTATCGGTGACGGAGGAACTTGTCGGAGCCGTCTTTGGATGTGGCGGGTGCCCATTTCAGTTGGGCTTTGGATTCTTCGGGGCCAGGTGCTGTTGAGGAGCCCACATCGACTGGGCTTGGAATGGATTGGCCATTGGGCTTGGTCAAAAGCGGGTCAAAGCCCAATTCAGATTTTGACTTTAACTTTTCTTCTTTTCTTCTTTCTCATGCGTCATTTCTTCGGTTCTTTTCTTTTCTTTCAATTCTCTCTTTTTCTTTTGGCTTTTGCGATTTCCTCCTGGTTTCTTCTCTTCATCGATCTCATCATCTTCTCCAGAGCAGAGAGATGGGTATTGCGGTGCAGGTGGACGCGGTTTTGGCTCGGACAGAGAAGGAGGCGCCGTGGGTGAGTGAGGACTGGCGGCGGCTCGGCTTGAGATCACGGTAGGGACTGAGCAGAGGCATGGTGACTGTTGCGGGCAAGGCGCGACCTTGAATCGAAGAATAGAACCGGATTTGAGCTGAGCTTTGATCGCCGGGCACGCCGACGAGATTGAGAGATGACGCCGTGGTGTGGCTAGGCTCGGCGATCCGGCAGGAACAGCAGTGAAGAGGATCACGGCTGGTGATCGTGGCCACTGGAAGATTGCGCTGCTGGTGTTTTGAATTCACGGTGGTTCACAGGCCTGGGCTTCTGGGCTCGATCGATTTCCGGTGAGTGATGTCGGCTGCGTTGTTGTGAATCGACGGAGGAAGTGCACACATTTGATTGGAGCCGCGTCGGGGTCGAAGTTCGTGGCGGCGCTGGTCATGAGGACTGACGCTGAGGATGAGCACGAGAACTGGTTTGACGCCGACGTCGATGGTGATCTATGATAGCAACGGTGATGATTGTTGATTGTGAATGTGACACTTCCAGTCTGCAGACGTCTCTTATGAAGATACAGAAAGGGGACACATGTGACTAGCAAGTCATGGATCCATGATCATGGTGGGGTGTCGACAGTGGAAAAGAAGGTGGGATCCAAAGAGGGTGGCCGGCTTGTGGTGACCGCCGGGTTTGTCTTCTCCTGCAGAAGTCAAAAGGAAAAAGAAAAATGAGAAAAATCCAAAAGGACTTTCGGTGAAAGGAGAAGAAAAATAATTAATAAACAAATAAATAAATAATTAATTAAAATAAATAAATACATAAATAAATAAGGGAAAATAAAATGGAAATTTTGAAATGTGATTTGCCACCGCAAGTGGTGGTTGTGCCGTCGTATGTGGTGGTTAGCCGATAATTTATCGGGATTCGAAATATTTTTTCGAAATCTTCGTACAATATCTGTAATCCACATCGAAATGATAACCGGTGTTATCTTGACGTTAAAAGTCACGGTTGACTTTCTCGTCATTCTCGGAATTGCACTAAAAACCTCCAAAATGCATATTTTTGTGCAAATTAACATTTTCTGCATATTTTCTCTATAAACACGAAAACACACATTAAACATATTAATAGGCTCTCGGAAAAGCTCAATCCAAGTGATTCAAGACGTTTTAAGTGCGTATTTATGCACTTATCACACCCCCACACTTGAACTAAAGCTTGTCCTCAAGCAAACATAGAATATAAATATACAATTTAAACAAACCAGAAGGGAAACACAAACCAGAGAGAGGCGCGGGAACGGCTCAACGCTGGAGGCGCGGAGGGGTAGAGATGCCGAGAGGAGGTGGCACGGCTGTTCAGGGAACAACGGCAGTGTGTTCTTTAATGGCGCGACACTTGAGGTGCGGCGGTGTGCGATTCCTGGGTGAGAATGAGCGGCGGCAACACATGGGTGCTCCGCTGATCGAGGTGTCTGTGAAAGAGAAAGGCGCGGCCTAGGCTGCGGCGGTGATTGATGGAAGTGAGCAGAGAATGGCCTCATGGTGGTCTGGGCTTGTGAAGTGATTGCAGCAGCGACGGCGCTGCTGTGGTTGTGATTGACTGCAAAGCTCACGGCTGAGCTTTGTTTGGTGAAGTGGAGCAGAGACGCGGTGAGTCTCGGCTGGGCTCACGGTGGATGCACGGACTGGAGGCATGGGTGCCCAGAATTTGGGTGCAAAGAGCAGTTGATGGTGAAGCCGTGAGGTGGAAATGATGTTGATTGAGGAAGCCATGGGGTTGTGGTGGTTTGAGCAGCCATGGTGGAATAGTGATGAGGCTGCTGGTTTGCTTGGATGTTGATTATGGAGATGTTGTGATGGTGAGTACGGTGTTGGCTGATTTTGGAATTCAATTGTTGATTGTCGGGGGCTTCAAATCCTTATGAAGACAGAGAAGAGATGAGAACGGTGAGTCATGATTGAAGTTATCGGATAGGAGGTGAGTGGCAGCTAGGATCCAAGGAAGAAGGCGGCTGATGGTAGTTGTCGGGGTGGCGAGGTGAGGACGCTTGCTAAGTTAAAACGAAAAAGAGAAAAAGCAAAAAGATAAATAATAAATAAATAATTAATTAAAAGAAATATATAAATATGGGAAAATAAAATGGTGGTTTGAAATGTAATTTGCCACCGTGCGTGGTGGTTGCGCCTCCCATTGTGGTGGTTCGCCGGCAAACATGCCGGAATTCGAAAACAATATTCGAAATCATAGTACAGTGTCTGTAATCCACTTCTGAGTGATGACCGGTGTCATCTTGACGTTTGAAAGTTACGGTTGACTTTTCGTATTTTTCGGAATTCCATTAAAACCTCCAAAATACACTTTTTATGTGCAAATATACAATTTCTTCATATTTTCCCTTCACACATAAAAACACACATTAAACATACTAATAGGTTCTCGGAATAACTTAATCCAAGTGATTAGAAGCATTTTGTGTACGTATAATACGTCCACATCAAAGGGTTCTTTGAAGGATTATACCCAAACTTGTTTGGCGAACCGGTTTAAATTGGTTTCGTGAGGGAAACAGTGCAACGTTTGGTTTCAGTCGCTTTTGGGTCAATTTCGTGGCTTTTTTATTTTTAACGCGTCCTTTGAATTTATTTAGCCCTCTTCAATCATAATATAGATATGGGCCTGAATACGAGGCTTAGGGGGCAATGTTTGAGCCCAAATGTATATTTGACTGTTTTATCACATTTTATGCAGCCCATGAGCCAGGAAGTGCGGCCTAAATATCTTGGAGATAAATCTCTTCGGTATATTTGCTTCATGTCTACCTTATCTGTCAAGGAAACCTAGTCATTTAGGGTTGTTTGCCAATAATGTCAAACTCTTTAAAGAAAGAAATCTATAATCTCGGATTAACAAGGGAACCGCTAAACCCTAATAGTATAAACAAGGAGTTTTAGAGCGAATCAAATAATCTCTACAAGCAACCTTTGCAAACTCAAAAGCCTCCTCGAGCAACCAACAACTTAAGTCTTTCCGGAGCATCTCAGCAACTTCAACAACAAAGCTAAGATCACGTCTTAGCAAACTCAGTGCTTTCTCAAACTCCCCCAATTGATTGCTTTGCTTATTCTCCTTGAGTAAGTATCGATTGCTTGTGTCAGCAAGAGCTCACTTTCGAAGTCCTAATTCCGTTTAGGCAAATTTCACATACGAACTAGCAGAGTTTCATCTATCTCTGTCTACATTCGCTTGGTTGAGAAGCAAGATTAGGAGCACATCTACAACAACAACATATCCGGTACTGGCATGCCCGCACACAAGAAAAGAGACCGTTCGCCTGTCATGCAATGGTTTCCAGCGCAAACAACCTGTCAAACCCGGAAAAATTAAGAGATTGATTTGGAAGTTAATCCTGATTAAATTTGTAATCTCGATAATTATCAAAGAGGCTTGGGAATAAAGTACACATCACCTCGAGTTTGTAGGAATTTTCACAGAGTTTCTCGAACATCTGAGCTATTTCTTTTAAATTCTAGAAGTTGTGGAATTAAAGAAAAGGTTTTATGAAAATAGGAAATTGCTTGGAGTAATCTGAGCCGTTGATTAAACTACCAATTAATTTAGGCCGTTGGTTTCTTTAAAAGGGGAGTATAATTGATCAGTTTGGACTTTGGAAAGTCCTAGAACCCGCGCGACACCTCCTCCTCCACCGTGAACTCTCCAAACCTGCTTCCTCCGCCCGGCCGTTTCACGGCGCCGGACCGGTCCCTTTGTGTTCGCCTCAACACGGCGAGTCGAACAGTAGTTGCAGCTAATCTAACAGACGTCGGAATAGAGAGAAACGACGGGAAGAAGCTCTGACAGCGCCGATCGGTTTTTCCGATTCCGGCAACGACGCCGACCGATACCGGTGGCGGTAGCTTCGCCTGGGTGAGGCGAGTGTGTCTGTGGTCTTGGTTTGTCAAATCGACGCATGAGGAAGGAGATTCGAAGAGAAGAAAGTTTAGCAGCTCCGTTGGGCTTTTTCGATTCCGGCCACGAAGGTGGGTGAATCTGGTATCTTTAGCTTCCTCTCGGCGAGGCGAGCATGAAGGTGGTCTCAGCTTGTCCAATCGATGAGGAGAGAGAGAATCGAAGAGGGAAACTTCTGGTTTTTCCGGCGAATTTCAGTGTTTTACGGCGACACCGGTGGTTGTTTGGGACAAGTCAGGTATCAATTCTCATCATTTTGACGAGCTCTACGTGTTTGTATATTCAGTTTTGGGTATAGATTAATATCTGGAAATTTGGGATTTTGGGTGTTGCTCTGTCACCGTGAAACCACCGAAAGCTGTGACAGGTTTGGCTTTGTCATTCGATTTCTGGTCTAGGTTTAAGTCTCTGGGCATGATTTAATACCTAAGTTATCAATTACAGAGTTGGGAAGAAGATCAAGAGGTCGTGGTGTTTCTGTTGATGAACCAGAGAAGGTGGCAGGTGAACTTGCTTGAATTGTTGTGTAGTTTGAGCTCCTTGTTGGATTGAATACTCAGTGCAGGTACAAGTTTGGGACTCATATTGGATTGTAAACATGTGAAATTTGAATAGGATATACTTTTTGAATCAATGTTAACGATTTGGTTAATATGAGTCTTCAATTGTGCTCACTGCGACTTGGTTTGAATGCTTAGTAGTTGGTCACTTGGTCGTGAATCTAGTTTATGGTTGTGGATATGGAGAACTGCTGCTGTGTTGCTACGATTTGGTTTAATTACTTGATAATGGGTCAATTGAAATTGATGGAAATATTGGGTGTTTGATTCGAACAAAAGAATCATGAATCAAATCCTGAATGTATGACTAGTTTTGTTGTGTTGGTTATTGAACTTGAGTTTGTCAAGTGAGTTTGACTTAAATTGAAGAACAAATTATGAGAGGAAATAAGTTTGGGTGTCCAAAGTAATTAATGGGACTTCACCTAAGAAGTAATGGAATCCATTCTCGTGAGAAATTAATCAAATGGATTCATAACTATTTGTTGAGTGTTATAGAATTGAGAATATTATTTATAACACTCGAATATATTGTCATTCCCACACTAGGGACTCCTGTTTGGAACATGTGAGTTTTTTTTTTGGCAAGGGAACATGTGAGCTTTGGTGGTGGTGGTGTTGGCCTGAATTAGCAATTGGAGCTAAAGCTTTGGAATCCAGGTAGGGGACTCTGGACTTTGCCTCAGTTAGTGATTTTTGTGCATTTATTAGCAATAAATATTGCTGTGTGAAAAGAATGCATGGTTTTAGTGGAGATATAAATTTATTATGATTTTACCACGCCATGCTTGTTTTTGATTATATATGAGTTACTGTGTGATGACCTGAGAGTGAGTGGAGCATAGCGACTACCTTGGGTTTCGATCCCCTAAACCTCATGAGGGGCTGTACGAACGGAATAGTGTCTGACATCCTTTGAGAGGCACTAGATCTAGGCGGCATGGCATAAATGGAAACTTTAACTACTCCTTGCCGTTTTATGACATGAATTTTGGTAAGGATGTAGTTGGCATAGTGATCAGTCATCAGGTTTGCTTTCTGGGCCCAAGTTATATTTGCGATTGTGCAGTTTTTATCTATATGTATATAGTTTTCACTTGCTTGCCGGCACCCGTATATATACGTTTTGTATATTTGTTTTTAAACCTAGCTAAGGTTGAGCCCTATTAGGCAAGCGAGGATGAAAGTTCACCCCTACAACAATTTGGTTGCAGGTACTGTGCACTGGAAGTGGGACAATGATGGACGGAGCTGGGTGGGCTATGATGTTGTGTATTTGATTATGTGTCAGGTTTTAAATTATTTAGTCCTCTATTTGTCTCGAAATTTGTATTACGGAACCTCTTGATTTTGGGTTCCTTATTGAGTCCATATTTTATTAAATTTGGTACTTCTTTGACTCGTTTACTAAATTGAATTTTTATATGGATGATTTGAATTATAATTTTTACTATTAACACCTCAAAATAATTTCATACGTTTCCACTACGCGTTATTAAATTTTGTTCACAAATTGCCTTGTGACTCTTTAGTATGTAAGTTGGTTAATCTGACTTATGTCCTAAAGGTTCGCGGCAGTGTAACGTGCTTAAATTGAAGTGGTGCAATTTGGGGCGTTAAACAACCTTCTTTCTTCCTTTCTAGCAAATCCAACCATCTACAATCATCACAAATCACCGCTCAGCCCAAATCACGGCAAGCTTTGGCGCTGCACTCACTCAATCACAACGTTGTGCTCTCCACTTCTTCATCGCCGTACACCTGTGGGAGTGAATATTTTCTACTAGCATTTGCCTATTTAGTTAGCTAGGCGCAACATAAATATCTCAGGATCTCATGATAAATGTCTCGAGGAAACATGCCCGAGCGAGGAGATAACGTCGAAGTCATGTTGACTCGAGAGGTGTTGCTTCGAGTTGATAACTAATTTAACCAACTTACCGGGTCGTGAGCACAAACAATGGTTGTTAACGGTTACAATTTGTACGCCGCAAGTTGTGGTTCAAGATACTTGCGGCCCGAGAATATTTGATTCCTTATCCATAGGAAACTAAATTCCTTTATCTTCAGGCTCGACATGACACATGTCCTCGAGCTATTAGCTTGAGGAGCAATACGCATACCGCAAGGCATGGCTCGGGACTTGCGGCCCAAGTCGTAACCGCCAAGATAATAAGGTTCTGCTTATTATAAATAGCCAGTTCCACTAACCAGGTGAGGGATTTATTCAGAAGTTTAATGCTCTCTACTAAAGCTATTACTCATTTAGGCATCGAAGAGTCTTTTGCAGGTACCCTCCCCACCTCGAGCTATTTTATACTTCGATCTACTTTAACCTCGAGTCACCAGCCAACAACCGCGATCGAACTAGCTCACGCTCCATTTAGAATAACTTATTAAGGTAAACAACCTCCATATGTTCATACATCGATAGTCTAATACTAGCTTTCCGTGTGATCAATAGATTTAAGCAGCGCAAATTATTATTAGTTTTTTTTTTGTGATACATGTTGTTTGTGGGAAAGAACCTTGGAGAATGAGACTATACTCTTCAAGTATGCTAAGAAGTTTCCATGATCACATTGAGTGAAATCTAGTTTAGAAGCATACGTTGGATCATGTATCTTTGGTTTTTGTAGTTGCTTGTAGCCTTGGTATACTCAGGATTCTTAACTATGTTCCATGCATTTGTGCTCGCTAGGAATCTCTTGTTACCTCAGAATTTCATAATGATGTGCATATATGCCATGTTTGGTACACATGACTAGATTGGCTTGACTTACATGATTAGACTGGATTGGAATGAATTAGGATAGCTAATCCTAATCTTATCTTGTGTTTGACAAAATATTGGATAACAAATTGGATTAGCTAATATATACTAGCAATCTTGAAACGGTTATCGCAGGGGATGAGAAGAAAAAAGTGGATAATGGGCTATTTTTTTATTAAAAACTATTTTGTAATTTGTCACAACTGTCCTCAATGATAAAACTTGAATCTAAAGTTTTTAAATATTTCAAGATCATTTATGTAAAAATATTCAGTTTTAATTGACAAGTCATCTTCTCTTAAATATAGTATAGATATATATATATAATAAAATTTTAAAAAGAAAACAAAATTTATAACAATTTTTTTTTCACAGTTCGTGGCAGTGACTCACAGTGAGCAACTATTTCTCAGACCAGACAAATGGTATAACAATAGATTAATTAAAATACTACAAATAATACTGGCAAAAATTAAAAATAAATAATAAAAGTAAAATTACAAAAAAAATTAGATAGAGATGTAGAAGAAATTCATCAAATAGATCTACATGAAGCTTAAGCAGAATTGGATCTAGAGGAACAATCCACGTTGAGAGGTGAATCCATGTTCATCGGCGGGCACAAATTCAACGACGATCGGAGTGAGTTGCAGAGTGGTGGCGATGTATATATTGGAGATTGGAGATTGGAGAAATCTGTGGAGAACTACCATAAAATAGAAGAAGAAGATGATGGAGGATGATGATGAGAGGCTGCGATGAGAATTGGAGGAGATGGAGGCAGAGGTTCTATTCTATTGAAGGTGAAGGAGATGAAGGCGTTCTATCGTGGTTAGATAAATTTTATCTCACCCTTCCAACAGGATTTGAAATCCATGTTTGACTAGATTTTTAAAATCTCCGACTTAAAGTTTTCTGGACGTCCAAACTTCGGAACTTTTTACAATACCCCGGAGTATCAAAACTCCGGAGATCCGACGCTCCAAAATTAGGGGGGCTTTTGAGTTTGGGTTTGGGTTTGTGGAAGTCATCTAATCCAATGGCTGAAAAGTAGGGAATTTTGATACTCTCAAGCACCCTAGAATTTTCGCCAAACGTGACCCATTACCGGATTAAATTTAAATTTGTTTAAGGGAAACGTAAATAACAAGAGAAATAGTAGAGAATATGATCATCTTTATTAATGAATAAGGGCCTCTATATATAGAGGAATACAAGATACAATCCATATTGATTTAGGAAATATCTAATCCATATTCTAGAAGGATAACCTATACTAAGAGTCCTAGTTTGACAAGGCACACAATAATGTTATCCTACAACACTCCCCCTTGTGCCGGTCACAACTAGGTGGTGCTTTCCATGTTGTCTCATTAAAAACCTTGCCAAGTAACAATAAAACCCAGTGGGAAAAAATAACCTTGGTCGAAGGGAAAAAGAGTACAACGCACCCTTCACATTTGAAAGTGACATGTATGTGCCAGACTCCCCCTCAAGTCTGCACCTCCCCCTGATTCCTATAATCATGGGATCTCAGATAACTTAAGCATATCAATGCCTTTAACATGTTTTTCAAACGTGGACTTAGGCAAAAAGTTAGTAAATAAATCAGCCATATTTTAATGCCTTTGAGGTTTGAAATTCCTTTTTCAACTCCTCTTGTCTCTATGTAGGGATAAGACAAGCCCAAATCGATTGTACCCTTAAGGTACCGAAATATTGTCTTTATGCCACTCCAATGGCGTTGCGTGGGCGCATAGCTAAATCTAGCTAACAAGATCACAACAAAAGAGATGTGTAGTGCATTGATCTTAAGTACAATAATGCGCCTATTGCACTTAGATATAGCACTTCGGCCCATATAATTTATTCGTCATCATTCTTTTGACAAAATTAATCATTCCTTCGATCTAGGGTCCAATTGATCATGGGAGTGCTAAAATGGATGTACTTTGTCCATGTTAAATCTCATTAACATATTGTGGACACAAGCCGAATGGTGGATTAATATTCCACTATCTCGATGCTCTAGCACAAGGCCTAGAAACCGAGTTTCCCAAGATCTTTCATCTCAAATTCGGATTTCAAATACGTAGCAATATCTCTCAGTTCTTCGAGAGTGCCAATTAAATTCATGTAATCAACATAGACAATAATAATTGCAAATCCGGAACTTGTTCTCTTAATAAACACACATGGGCATAAACCATTATTTATATATCCCTTCCCAATCAAGTAGTCACATAAAGTGAGCATTTTAATCTTATCGAAAATGCACTCTGTGGTTTAGAGTCACTTGATGTGAGTAATTGAAGTCCATTGGGCACCTTCATATATAGCTCTGAATTAGATCCTCATAGAGATATGTTGTAACCACATTTATATGCTGCATGACAAGTTATTTGTGGAAACTGACAAGGTAGCGGAATGTAATATCATTCCTTATGAGTGAATACTTCTTCTCGTAGTCAATCCCAGAGCGTTTGTAAGAAACCTTGCGCCACGAGGCGAGTCTTATATCTCAAAACTTCATTATTCTCTTTACGCTTTCTAACAAAGACTTATTTATGTCCAATAGGTTTTACACTTGGAGACGTTAGCACTACGTACCCAAATATCTTTTTGCTTTGTTAGTGAAACTAGTTCAATTGGGATTGCATCTTTCCATTTAGGCCAATATGCTCTACGTTGATATTTTTCAACAAAGCGTGGTTCGATGTCATCGTGCTCTATATTCTCTTGGGCAATACATCATCAAATAATGTCGTCTCAAGCATGCATGCATGCATTTATCGAGATTTTATTATTCTCTGAAATTGGTTCAATCATTGAGGCGTCCCCCAATATTGATTCATGGACATAATCAGAGATAATCTCATGAGACGGGTTTCGATATTGATGATGAATGGATTAGGCTGTGCCAAACTCACTTCCTTCCTTTGGTGAGTATCCATCGAACCAAGTGGTCTCACCCTCTTCCTTTAGGGAATCACGGCCTCAACCACACTTCCACTATGTGTGGTTGTGACACCATGATTACCAGAGACTGGTGTAGTGGTGTCATATCCCCTCTTCCTTTAGGGGATATCCAACCTTGCAGGCATGTGTGCAGCTGGTGTATTTGATCTCGTCACTTTATCAATAATAGAAAATGCATCAGGCATCGAATCTGCTACGTCCTGAATATTGAGTTGGGGATCAAGATGAGACAGAGTGGGGACAAACCACGACAATTCCTGTCATTCCTGTTGAACATTCTTGTTCTTATCTCCCCATAACGACGGGAAGACTGTCTCATCAAAGTGACAATCCGCAAATATAGCGGGTGAGAGATCGCCTGTCAAGGATCAAGTAGCGGACAATAGTTGGAGATTCTTTACCAACATAAATATTTAAACGTTTCGGAAGACCCAATTGTAGTGCGCTGTGGGGGCGCAATTGGCACATAAACCGCGCAATTAAATATGCGTAAAGAGTGAGACATCCTGCTCATATCCAGTTACCATCTGGTACGCATAAAACGGTTGATTGATAATGGGTTTGAAAATGAATAAGTAAAGCTGCATGCGATATTGCATAACCTCAAACAGATAATAGGAGATTGGTGCGCATAACCAATGTCCAAGCGACCATTTAAAAGCTCTTAATGGTGACTTCTACGAGACCATTTTACGTATGCACATGGGGTACGAGATATTTACTTTAATCCCAATAAATATGCAATAATCATCAAACTTCTGTGATGTAAACTCTCTAGCATTGTCAAGACATATTTGACATAATAGTATGATCTGGGTGGTGAGCCCTTAAGCGTATAACTGGTGCTAGAAGTTTTGCAGCATTGCGTGTAGACAATTAAGCGACATGTGACCAGTATGTCGATGCATCCACCAAAATCATAAAATATCTCAAAAGTCTGCAATATGTGTGGATGGGTCTACAAATATTTCCTTGGATACGATGTAAGAATGGAATAATATTACTTTTATGTACTTAGCGTAGGATGGTCTCGATCCTAATTTGCATAAGAAACAGGCTTTGCAAAATGAGCCATTGGCCATAAAGGCAGAAGCATAGGATGAATCTCGTTCAAGATTGGACCGTGGGACTTTTCTCACGTCAGGGGGGTTCGACTGGTCGACATACGGGGTATTGATTCCAGTAGCATGGTCGACCGGTCGACATAATGACTTCGACCGGTCGATGTATGCATCGACGGTCCCTGGACGTAGCTCGACCGGTCGACGAGATTGGTCCGACCACTCGACAGGCGTCAGACAGTAGTATTTTTGTACTTGCTTATTATTGTCTCATCTCCTTGAATCAACTTTTGATTCTTGCTTCTTTTGACATATAGTTCTTCTAAGATGCGCGTACTTCCGCAACCATAGAAATAATATATAAGTATTTTGTCCATTCTTACAATACGTTTCCATATGATAATCGTTTGGCACTTATGAATTGATACTATGACATATTAGTCGAAATTTTCTCAGTACTTGGAGGAAAAATCAAAGAATTATTATTCATAAACCAACGATTACATTAAGGTCTTGTCCAGAAAATCTAATCCAAAATAACTATGACAATCGTCAAATTATTTAAGGAAAATACGCCATTACATAATAAACTTGGGAATAAAACAATTGCAATTTAATCGAAGTCTGGAGCTTCCATTGTCTTCTGATTACTTTGGTCGACTTTAAAATCTGCGATTGTGAGATTGACTTCCTTCTCATCTCTGGTATCTTCTCCATAATAGGCATCTTGCTCTCGGGATTCACAATACTTCTTGTAATCCTCAGCCAACCTATTACTTGCCTTGCATTGTTTAAACCAATGATCGTTCGATCCACATCGGTAGCATAGCTCGTTAGCACCACCTGCCTCATCGTTGCGTCTAGCAACTTGTGCCATTGGAGGATTATTTTGTGTACGGTTGTACACCTTGTTGCCACGCCATCCATGGCCAACGTTGGCATGGCCACCACGGCTCATGCCACGTCCTCCAATCCCTCTTCCACGTGGTACATAGTTTCCACGATTTTGTGCAATGGTGTTGCTATTACATTCCATGTTGGGACGATTATATGGACCAAGTTGTCCATTAGCATTGCCCTTTGCATTAGGGTTTCGTCCAGTCTTGGCCGATTTCCCATAGTTTGCTTCTGTAACCTTCTTTGTTCCTACAGGCCGTGAGTTATTGTTCATCATGATCGTGTCATGTTTCTCAGCTACTTGCAGAAGATTGATTAGGTGATTGAACGTAGTAATCCGCTTGTCATTATATTCCATCCTATATTGCTTTGAGAGGATGACTGCCGATGCGGGGAAGGTAGAGAGGGTCTTCTCTATCAAGTCTGCTTCAGTAAGAGTCACCTTAGAAAATTGAATCATTGCCCGAAGACGTAGCATCTCAGAATTAAATTCTGCTACGATTTTGAAGTCGAGAAAGCAGATGTCGTTCCACTTGACCTTCAAATCAGGAAGTAGTGTATCCTGAATGTTTCCGAATCTCCCATGGAGAGCAGTTCATAGTTCATATGGATCCTTAACTTGCATATATTCTCATCTTAGGGAAGGGGTCATATGAGGCCTTAGAAACATCAATGCTTGGGCTTTGGCAGATGCAGGTGGAGCTTTCGTGTTCGCATCTGGAGCACGGATTGTGGAAAGGATCTCTTTACCAATAAATGTTGTCTCGACATCTGTCACCCATCGGTAATACTCAGTTCCATTAGAGTCAAGGATGTCAAATTCGAGCTTTTGCGTTTCGGGCATCTTGGTTTTCTTGGAGATTAAATATCTGGAGATCCAACGGTCTGAACTGATTGAAATTTGAATCGGGAATAGTAGACACACGTAGGAAGCTTTCGACAAAGTTGCAGCTTGATCCAATGGTTGATAAGAGAGAAAATCACTTTGAAAGTTGGCTGTCTTGTGCAGGCAGATTCTTGCGTGATGATGCTTTGCAGTGGTGATGGTGCAAGGGTTCTAGGGTTTTAGGTTTTTGTAGCTAGGGCTAGAACTAGTGCTGATAACGTGTTTAAGGGAAACGTAAATAATAAGAGAAATAGTAGAGAATATGATCATCTTTATTAATGAATAAGGGCCTCTATATATAGAGGAATACAAGATACAATCCATATTGATGTAGGAAATATCTAATCCATATTCTAGAAGGATAACCTATACTAAGAGTCCTAGTTTGACAAGGCACACAATAATGTTATCCTACAAAAAAATTATCTATTGTTCTTGACCACTAGGTCAGTTTGGCCCAATATATTTCCCACTGACACAAGCAAAAAATCAATTTGCCCATCCGGCCCATTTAAATCCGACGCCCAACGGAAATTACCAAAATGTACAGACAACTTTCCATTATTACGAAATGCCACTAGCATTTCTCTCCCTCTCTCTTTCCCGTCGTTTCTCTCTCCCTCTCGCAGACCCGCCGGCCTCCTTTTCGATTCTCCTTCATCGTTCTTCTATTTCAGAATATGAGACCATATCTATAATCTCCTCGAACACATGAAGCCTTAAATACAAGTTTCGAGCGCCGACGTTGCCGGAATCGAAAATCCCGATCGGAAAACCTAAACTTCTCTCTTCAAATTAGCTCATTTCCGCCATCTTCTTGGCTACCCACGACTACCTACGTGACCACCGTCACGAGACGAACCTCCCGGTACCCTTTTTTCGCCGTGAATTGGCCGGAAAATGACGTCAGCTCTGGCATTGTCGCGGTAGAGGAGAGAGAGAGACCGGATAATTCTAAAGGGTTTTGGACCGTTAGATCTCATCTGACGGCTATATATACTCCTTCCATTTATTTAAATTGATGGTCCAGATCTCGCTGTAATTGCAATCAACGGACCAGATTGCAAGCCATCAATTTTCTTTTTGCAAAAATATTTTCTTTAATTCTCAACCTTCCGAAATTCAAAACAAATAGCTCCGCAATCCGAAAAATTTCCATGAACTCGTCGTGATGTATACTTTATTCTTGAGTCATCAAAGAGGCCAATAAAATTTTATTCAAAACTTGTATTGAGTGGTCAATAAAATTTTATTGAGTGGTCAGTAAAACTTTATTGAGTGGTCAATAGAACTTTGTTGGTAGGTTATTAATGAGGCTCAATAATATCTTAGAAATTATTTTCATATCGTAACTCCGATTGAAGGAGTTAAAAAAATTTCGAGGAATTTTTTGAACTCCCGAGCTATTTTTAATGATTTTCGAAAGTTTGGAATTTTATTGAGTGATCAATAGAACTCTATTGAGTGCTCAATAGAACTCTGTTTGTAGGTTATTAATGAGGCTCCATAATATCTTAGAAATTATTTTCATGTCGTAACTCCAATTTAAGGACTACTTTAAAAATTTTGGGGAATTTTTTAAATTCCTAAGCTATTTTTAATGATTTTCAAAAGAGAATTTTATTCTCGAGTCCTTAAATTGAAGTAATCTTCCATCTCAAGCGCAGCGTCAAGGATGAAAGAATATTATTAAGTGATCAGTAGAATTCTATTGAGTGGTCAATAGAAGATTTAGACATCATTTCAATCCCAAGCTTGAATTTTCAACACTTTGCCTGTCAACTACGGAGCCAAGGGGTGGTTGTGTGTTTCGAGAAAATTTATGAAAATAGTTGCAAACTTATACGAGATTAAAAATATAATCTCAACAATAATTAAGGATAGTCGGAATATCTTTTGATTTTTTTTTAAGAAATATTTTCAATTTGAAAACTCAAAAATAAAGTACATATCACGGCGAGTCCGTGCAAATTTTTGGTGAACATTTTGGACTCTCGAGCTATTTTTAGTGATTTTCGAAATTTTGGAAATAAAAAAAAATTATTTAATTGAAAGAAATAGAAAAGAGGCGATCTGGACCGTTGATCTCATCATTATTCAGAAACTCGGATCTAGACTAGATGGCCACCCGCGATTTGACCTGGTCGGTTCTCCTCCTTCCGGCCACGTCCCGGCGTCGCACGGGTACGGTTACCTTCGTCTCGACGGTGTGAGGCGGAATCCGGTGACATATTTTCAATCCGGCCATGGACGACGGCGGATCGAAGGATCAAAGTTTTAAATTTTCCGGGGGTTTTGGTCGATGTTTCCGACGATTCCGATAGTTGTTGTTGACAAATTTGGTATGAAACTCAATCCTCTCTTCGAGCTCTACATGTTTGTAAACTTAGATTCGACTTTTGATCGATATTTGTTGAAGTTGAAATTTGAACTTCACCATTCTATCGGGTATTTCGACCATGATGTAACAAAGGGCAAAAATGTTTGAAAAAAATTATAATTAATCAGTTTTCATTAATTTTTACCTTAGTGGGAATAAAACATGATTAATTGAAATCTATTGGGCAAAATTAAAAAACACTTGTCAATGGGAAATACAAGGTGAATTTATGTATCTATTGGGTATTTCCCTACTTCTTATATCTGACCCTTATCAAAAAAAAAAACTTCTATATCTGACAAAACAAACGCGGTCATAGAGAGTAGTTTGATGGAAATGCATCAAATAAAACCAAATAATGATATGATCAACATATGAAAGAAAGTAGACATATTTATGGAGCTTCAACAAGCATATTACAATAACAACATTTAGGTTGTCTAGTTAAGGAGCCTGAACTAGCAACATTTAGGTTGTCTAGTTATTACAATAACAGTACCTTATGTGAATTACAAGATATAAATATATGCATTGTTTGGTTTATGGATATTAATGGATTTATAGTGCCATGCCTAGCGAGCTAGCTAGCTAGCCAGGCTTCCCAAGCTTGAATGAACATTAGGGTTCGTGATAAATAGTTGGCTATTTGGTAGTGGTGACAATTAAGGATGAAGATGCCGATGACTGGGACAGCGATGATGAAGATATTGGCAACGATGATATGATGGCATCAACGAACTCCAATTGATTTGACAGAAGCTGCACATCGCAAGGATTATAAGAGCCATGAGCACCAAATGGACCAAAACATGAGGATAAATTTGCAAGTGAGTCAAGTTCTTGTGGAGGATGATTATGGGATAGACCGACTGGCATTGATATACAAGAAGTACCATCGATATTATCACAAAACTGAGGCATTGCGGGTACAACTGATAGATTCTCATGATCATAACCTGGTAGAGATGCCATGCTAGGATCCATAAGCTCATTTCCAATATTAAAATTTGGAGCAACTTCAATATTGTTGAGAATTTGATTATGTTGATGATTAGGATCAAATTGATGGGGTTGATAACCCAATGACCATGAGGAGTCATATGAAGATGAGTAGTTTGATGGTAATTGGAAGGGGGATGGAAAATGAAAGAAATTGGAACTATAATTGGTGTAGTCTAGCATGAGAGTATTATGGTCATCATGATAAAAGCTAGATAGTGGAAAGGGTGTTGTAAGGGAATGAAGGTAAGGCTGTTCTTGTTGATAAAGACACAAATTAGGGTTTGTGATTAGAGTAGTGAAGAAACTTTCCTGATCAGAACCAGTACTGCTAGGGTTGTGAATATTAGAAAAGGAGGCCAGAGCAGGAATGAGTACTTCATGGGGTACGAGCTTCTTCTTAATGCTTGAGTTCCAAAAGTTCTTCACTTCATTATCTGATCTTCCTGGTAGGTGCTTTGCTATCTGAGCCCATCTGCTTATTGAATATAACACATGATTAATACAAACAATATGACAATAATTATCATAGCCTATATTTGGTAAAATGATGAAGCTAATTGTCATATACATATATGACTATATGTATGTACGTATATATATATATAATTATATATATATATATATTTACCTGTTCCCTAGAATGCTATGGAGTTGAATGATGAGTGAAGCTTCTTGGGAAGAGAAGCTCCCACGTTTCAAGTCAGGTCTCAGATAATTTATCCACCTAAGTCTGCAGCTCTTTCCACATCTCTGTAAGCCTGCTTCATGATGAAACCCATTAAACCCCAGAAAGTTTTGGTCTCAAATTATAATGGGTACAACCCTAAAAACAATATCTATAATGGGTTCACGCCAAATTAAACATATACAATACATGTGTTTTGTGTATTTCGAAGAAAGATATAACCTGCAAGTTTAGGAACTGAGCTCCAGCAGCCATGGCCATAATTTGTAATGTAGTTGATGAGCTTTTCATCTTCCTCTGGGGACCATAACCCTCTCTTCACTTTGTGTTTGTTGCAGCATGAGTGATGTCCCATCTCTCTCAGAGCATGCACCGGCCCAATGGCAGAAGAAGATCAGTAATATTGGGTATATATATAATTATGTATAATTGTATACTAGCTATAAACTTACCAAAGGAAAATTAAAGAGATCAAGGATAAAGCTCTTAGCTCTAGCTCTCTACCTATCTAGCTAGCTAGCTCTAAGAGATCGAGGTTAACAGTATATACAATTCAAACAGTGAAAAAAATGTGACATTCATAGAAATACTGAGAAAATTGAGCGAAGAGTCTTGCACACACCTACGTATATATATACCCAAATCCAATTGGGTGCGTGAGATACACGCGTCCATTAGTCAACAACGTGGTCAACAACGCGTCCATCACCGTCGACGAGCCCAGCTTCTCCATTTTTGGAGAGTTTCAATCGTATCGGGTGCTTTGAATCAAGGACGGGGGGGGGTCGAAGGATTAATGTGAGGGGGAAGGAGATTGTGATGATCGAGGGGCGGCACGGTGGAGCGGTCGCGGGGGGGGGGGGGGGGGGGGGGGTTGGGGGGGGCGGGGGGGGGATGTCCGGGATTGGATCAATGACGACAACAACATTGATTTCGGAGGAGATTGGGCTGGAAAAACGGTGCAGCAGCCTTCTGGAGGTGAGGTCTGGGGGGGGGGGGTGGGGGGGGGGGGGGGGGGGGGGGGGGGGGGGGAGTTTTTTGTCACCGCAAATTTTTTTGTGTCATGTTTTTTGTCACACAATGAAGGGTGAGATGCATATAATGGCTCGGATTGATCAATTCAAATAAAATAATGGGAACAATGGCTTAGGTATAGGTATACTTGGGTGCAGCCCATTTCGAAAATGAGATGCTGACCCATGGAATTGCACGTACAGAGATGGAGTTTGAAATTAATGTGGGGGGTATGGTACGGCGTCTCATATTGGTTTTAGGGATTGGGGAAAAAACACCCCACCCCCCTTGGGATAGTTTTGTTTTTTTTGGGGGGGGACCCCCCCCCCCCCCCCATCGATGCTCAGAGATGGAGTTTGACATGTACATCGCACTTGCAGGGTGGTAGGTACCCAGAATCTCAGAACCAAACAGATGAATGAAAAGTAATTTGTCACATTGTCACTGCAGCTGGTTTTGAAGGGCTTTTACTTTTTTTTAATTTTTTTTTACTCCATCCCACCCAACCCCATATGTTAGTAAAATTCAAATTCATGACCACTTGGTATTAATTAGTTTTAGTATTTAACTATTTACAAATAATACTACTCCAAGCTCATAAAATTCTATCCAACTCACACTTACAGCAATGCAGATGAAGATATTAAACAACATTTTTTTTAATTTGGAAATGATTATTAGCATCCTAAATTGTGATTTCACTTTGTTGCGTCAATGTAATTTTTTTTTTGTCTTCATGTAAAATTGTTACAAGAGTTCCGGATTGAGATCTCATTACTTTTTACATATTCTAACGATCAAATATGAATTAAATTATATAGCTCAAGAAAAATTACACGTATAGTTCTTGTGTGAGCGAGTGATAGGTTTTCTTCGGGCTAGGACATTCTTCTCAAAAACCATGCGAAGTGTATTGGCAATTTTTTAATTAACATTCCATTTCCCATAAAACTTGTGCATTGCTAAGAAATTTTTCTTCATCAATTTGGCAGGCTTCCCCTATATCACGCCAATATCTGACTCCCGTTTAGTTTTAAAAGCTCAATTGGTTCCTAAATTTTGTTTAGGACATTAAGAGCATCTCCAACAGTTTCTCTAAAAAATCTTTATTATAGGGATTCAAAAGTTAAAATCCTTATAATTTTTCTTCCGTTGTTTCAACAGTTTCTCTATCATATTCTCTATAATTTATTATTTACAATTAAATATGGTATTATTTTTAAATTTAAAAAGTATATCAAATAATTAATGATGAAAATGAATATATTTGGAAAGAGAAAAGAGAAGAGGGTAAAAATTTCCAAAAAGATGTTTCCCTACAATTTTAGAGTTTGTTGTAAATATAAGGATTTTTATTTTCTCTCTCATCACTATCTCTAAAATAGATATAGGTATAGTGAAGCTGTTGGAGCAAAAAAAGGCTCAATTTTCCCCAAACTAGATAAAAAAAAACAAATTATAGGGAAGTTGTTGGAGATGCTCTAAGAATGTATTCCAAGAGTCCTGAATCGATATCTCATTATTTTAGAACTAAAAAAAATCATGTAAAAGACTTCTCCCGACCACTCGATCATCAGAAGTAGTTTGTCCAATTCGTTATTGTCTTCTTTTTTATATTTGAGAAAATAAAAAGAAAATTAACACTTCTAGTGCTTAGCACCCCTGCAAAAATTCTTTGAAGAACATTCCATTTTTACGTAACAATTGTAGGCTATAGCAAATAATTTTTAGTCACTTTGGCCAGTTAACCGCACTTTGTGCCAAAATTCGACTCTCTTTCTTTCTTTCTTTTTTGGACAATTCTTTCTATTTTTGACTCCCGAGGGGTTCTTCAAGTTTGTTTGTGATATTTGGAAGATAGCTCAACAGGCATGGATCGAGATCTATATCATTATTTCATTATTTTCTTACGATTATCAATCCCAAATGTGGTTCCTAAAGTTCGCTTACGATAGTTCTAAGGTAGACCAAGAGTCCCAAATGGAAATCTCTTTATTTTAGCACTCAAACGTAAATTAAATCATTTAAATGACTCCTCCCGATCGACGACCTTCCAATTTTTTTTTTTAATATTTGAGAAAAAATTAACACTTCATGTGCAATAAGTAGCACACAGTTTGTTTCCTAGGAATATAACAATCCTCTGGGCACCCTACAAAATTCTTTGAAATTTTCAAAACATACCATTTTTACATAAAAACTATGGACTATACAAGCAAGTTATCGTCAGTTTTGCTTAAGAACCATGCACCACGCCAAGTTATCGTCGTTCAATTTTTAACAGCCGACATGATTTTTTGAATTTCGTTTGGGATATTTAGAAGATAACTAATAATATATCCCGAATTGAGATCTCATTATTTTTATTTTTTTTAAATCAATCACATTCTTTCATTTTTCTCTACTATTCTACAATCAATCCCGGATATGGAAACATCGATGGAAAAATGAGGTGACATGGCCGGAGAATCTTGCAGGCCATCAGGCGCGCAACATCCTTAATTATGTGCATTTGGGGCTCCATTTTTGTTTGAAAAGAAGACGCTTAAAAGAAAAAAGTAGGATTTTACATTCTGTTTGAGGATTCTTTAAATTACAACTTTTTTTTTTATTCTTTGCCATCTCTTTGTCTAAAGCAGTAAAGCACTTCGGTGATCGATTTGGACAATAATATCTGTGAGCTATATACTAGCTGCAAATCATTTGGACAATAATATATGTGAGCTATATAGTGTGTGTCATTTGGACGACAATATCTGTGAGTGTGAGCTATATATTAGCTGCAAATTATTTGGACAATAATACTAGGGGGCCTTATTAAGGTCTAAGATATGGAGACATCAATCCTATGTATCATGTCATGTCATGTCATTTAAAATAAAATATATTTTTAAATGCATGTTAATATTTCAAATATAACAAAACCGATATTACCCTCTCAAATTTTGATTTAATTTTATCATTTTATCAATTTATCACTTGCAATCTAAAATACAAAAAACTTCTAAAAAAAAAATACTAAACCTAGACCTAAAATATAAATAGTGTAAATTTAAACCCTAAATCCTAAATATGAGTATATTCTTTCCTAAATCCAAAGTACTAAGCATTATCAATTTTCTATTTAGTTGTCTTTGTTTTCTCTATGATGATGAGGTAGTAACATTACCATGTGAATCGAAGTTTAGTGAAAGCAAGTGATTTGATTCGTTTGCAATCAATTAAACAATAGTTCTCTCATGTGGTTATAAACAATAGTTCCATAATTGTAATCTCAATTAAAGTTCATCAAAATTATAACTTCTTTCCAATTAAGTTTAGATTGCTAGGTTTATATATATATATTAAAGTGCATGATTTTTTTTTTGAGAGAAGAATCATAAATTTTATTAATCACTTTGGAATACAATCATTAACTCACGATCAACATCAATCACGCCATGGCATGAAATTGACTTTGTGAAAAGAAAACCGTCGCCCAAAGCGCAGGCCTTCAAACTAGATTGTATATTCGCTGAAGAAAATCGACTCTGGATGGCTGCAAATATGCAGCGGACTATGGAGGGAAGACCTCCGCTTGAGATCGGCGTCCGACGCCATGATTCTTGTGGGAACCCAAAGCCATGGCGGCTAGGGTTGAAGAGGAGGCGTAACCCCCTCCTCATTCTCCGATAAATTGATATTTGAAAAAGTGGGAACTTTAATACTTTAAAGTGCATGATTCTATTTGATTAATAAAAATTATACTTTGTACAGATAATTAATGTAATTAATTATAATTGTAAAGATAATTAATTATAATTGTAAGTATAATTAATTAATTGATAATTTTAAAGTTGAGTAAGCAATAGTCATTGGATCTAAGATGAGTTTGATAAACTTTTGCCTAAAATGATTTGACAATTGGTTAATGATATGTATATGATGTGGCATGCCACAAACGATTGAGGCATCCACATCTTTGGCCTTAATGAGACCGACAATCTTTTTCCATATTACTAATTCGTATAAATCCCATTAACACTTTAACTTGGGCATCCTTAACTTTGGAATACAATCCTTAATTAACTTGGGCATCCTAACAAGGAGCAATAACTATAAAAATGGCTTGATCTATGAGTCTAAGACTCAAATCGATGATATAAAACCTAGAACAATACATACACCGGGCATAATTGCTTCCGGCAAGTATTGCCATTGAACCCAATAAAAATAATCTAACTCAAGGATAACCCATTAAAAAAGAAAGTGAAACCACAAGCGAATATGGCACAAATGCTCATGCTTATTCTTAACTAAAATTGAAAAACTCAAAGTAACCAGAATATAGGGCCGGCGAAGAACAACGAACCCTAAGCCAACATAATAGACTCCACCTGGATCCCACACTCGAAATCCATGCTGAAACTGAAAACAACCTTCGCAGGGTACCCCACCAAAATTGAGCATCCAAGGTGCACTAGACACCCAAATTACCTTGGCAAAACAACATGCTTGGATCCTCTTCCTGTGAGAAACCCGACCAAAACCGCCAACCCTCATCGCCGGATCTAAACGTCGATCCTGGAGCCACAGTATCGGATTGTCCAAAAGAAAAACCATCGACAAACCCTGAAGTCGATTGCCAAGGTCCTTCAGGAACCCCTTACTTAGGCGAGCATGCCTACCCAAATCAGAGAACTCACGATCAACATCAATCACGCCATGGCATGAAATTGACTTTGTGAAAAGAAAACCGTCGCCCAAAGCGCAGGCCTTCAAACTAGATTGTATATTCGCTGAAGAAAATCGACTCTGGATGGCTGCAAATATGCAGCGGACTGTGGAGGGAAGACCTCCGCTTGAGATCAGCGTCCGACGCCGTGATTCTTGTGGGAACCCAAAGCCATGGCGGCTAGGGTTGAAGAGGAGGCGTAACCCCCTCCTCATTCTCCGATAAATTGATATTTGAAAAAGTGGGAACTTTAATACTTTAAAGTGCATGATTCTATTTGATTAATAAAAATTATACTTTGTACAGATAATTAATGTAATTAATTATAATTATAAAGATAATTAATTATAATTGTAAGTATAATTAATTAATTGATAATTTTAAAGTTGAGTAAGCAATAGTCATTGGATCTAAGATGAGTTTGATAAACTTTTGCCTAAAATGATTTGACAATTGGTTAATGATATGTATATGATGTGGCATGCCACAGACGATTGAGGCCTCCACATCTTTGGCATTTATGAGACCGACAATCTTTTTCCATATTACTAATTCGTATAAATCCCATTAGCACTTTAACTGGACTGTTTCAAAATAGAATAACCATGAATTCTTTCTCGTGGTAAAAACAGGCTGCCAAGCACTTAAGTAAGTTGTATTGCATTTGCTTGCTTCTGATTGAAAAGAGATAAAAGTTTGGAATGCTTGTGATGGAAGAAATAGGACCTAACAAGATTCTTGATTAAACTCTTTTGCTTTATTTGATGCGTCATTAAAGGACATGCACAGGCTGCAAGAGATTTTTTGTTTTTTCCCCAACTGATTGAGGAATCAAATTATGACCGACGATATGGAACATGAAAGAACGTCTACTAGGCCATTCCTTGTCCTCTCTCGTACCATCATATAACTCGATCGACTTTGGTATGGGTCATTTTCGACTAAAATATTGTTTGAAAATTAACTCAATCATGCATGCATATTTTCAAAAGGTAAAACGTTTCGCACATTCTTGTACGCACGTTAATTCCCCAATGATGCTTGCATTATTATGAACTTACAATCTTACATAAGTAACAAATTAATAGCTAAGAAACGGCCACCATCTCTTTCCCAGAGCATCACACTTCCACACCCAACTGTATCTAAATCCTATCCATATATCTTTTCCAAGAAACCAGAGGCTTGACCGATCGATTTATCAGCAAGAACCCTACAAACCATATATATATATATATATAAGCTATCAGAGGAAACCAAATCCTCACTGGAGAATGGAGATCTTCAGATCAACCACCGCATAATCTGACATAGCTAGTTTGGAAGCCAACTAGCAGTCATCTCTTGAATATGAGATATAACATGCAGTTGATCAGTAGGTGCCAAATTAACATTGAAAACCCTAGAACCCTAGAGAATTGAAGACAGAAAAACGTTGGGAGTTTTGAAGTTTAAAATTGTATTTGAATTCATCCATAATCAATGAAAATGTTTGATAGATGACAAAATATTATTGCACGATATCCCATTATATACGTGAAATTAATTCCTCATACATATATATATATATATATATTAAAAAAAACATCAGGTAGCATAATAGCTCAACTTCGAATTCACATGACCCTAAATTATGTGTAATTAATACATGGTTTAAGAAATTAATGAGTGGTTAGGCAGAATAGAAAATTTAATTAGTTGGAACAAGAATATATATATATCCTCAAATGGAATGTTAATATTAATTATCACATGCATCATTTTCACATCATATATAGAGAGATCAGAGACCAAGGCCAAATGTGAATGGTACATCAGTAATCTGTTACTCCATTAAGTGTAAGAAAACAAAACTACATATAAACCCCACACTGCTTTGCTTCTCTTCGTGGCAACCCCTCACTCACCCCATGAAAGAAAGTTTTACGTATTTACTCACAACTGAAGATATCTTCTCCATCCCTCTCTCTTCTTTCCAATTCACAGAAACAAACTTTTTTCAGTTTCAGAGAACCAATCGATCGATCCCCCCCATCTAAATGACATCAACAAATTAATTTCCCAGCTTTTGGTGGCATCCTGATTTCTTGCCTTTGTTAGGGCACAACCCCCACGTGAAAACCGATCACAGTGCACTGTTTTAGGGCAGGTAGGCCATGAAAATGCGGTACAAGAAAGAAAGTCAAACCCAAACGGATTGAAGATACTGTCTAAAACGTCTAAGTTTGTGTCCTGCGCTTTGAAGTTGACCCCCGAACCACATCCAAGTGTGGTCTATTCGAAACCCTAATCTGATTGTTCTTTCAATCCTCTTTACCCTTCAAGAGTTGAAGATGGTTAACTGCTTCAGAATATGTCCATGTGGTCCTTTCAGCTAAACCAAATTAATTATTGCTTGGGAAAGAGATTACAACGCAATGCTTTATAGAGTGAACAAACCCTAGAGAGCCCGATAAAGAAAAAAAAATAGAGAGAGAGAGAGAGAGAGAGAGAGCAAAACAAATAAAAGGTTCTTTTGAAAAGAAAATTTGTAAAGTAAAATTCCCAGATAAAGAATCCTGATCGATAGGTTTTATGTACAGAACTGTGTGATATCAAAAAAAAAAATTGTGTGGTGAAAATGAAATCAACATGCTTGTAATGCAATATTTGTCTTTTACTTGTGGGGCACTAAGGCTATAGTAAACCCCTGGAGTACTTGCAAAGCATCTTAAATTTCCGTCTTATCCCCTTAAGAAAACCAAACTCTGATCGGGTACGTTTTACAGCTCTTCCAAATTGCACTTAAAAAACAAGCTAGGGGCTGATATTTGGTGCAGTAATTGTTCATATTTGGTAGGTATGGAAAAGTAAAAGAGCTAGCTAAAGGGATCTCTAAATGATAAGATAACGTACTCAATCAATAATTCCAGCGACAATTTGTAATAAAAAAACTTTATTAAAAAGAAAAAGATTGTTGGTCTCATTAAAGCATGATATGTGGAGGTTTCAATCATATGTGGCATGACACATCATATACACATCATTAACCAATTACCAAATTATTTAAGGCAAAAGTCTATCATGCATACCAATTAATTTTAAATCCAATGACTATTACTTATTCAACTTTAAAACTTATCAATTAATTATACTTACAATTACAATTAATTATCTTTACATATAAAATATCTTATCAATCAATTACCTTACAATTAGACGATTATAATTGACAGTAAACATATATACCTTAGAGCATCTTTACCCATGCTAGCTATTTTTAAATTAAATTTAAGCTAAAATAGCTAAAAAGTTATTTTGGCTAGCCAATTTGAAAATATGTCTGCATCAATGCTCTCTACTTTAACTAGTATTGAATTTAAATTATTTTTTTAATGAATAAAAAATATATTAAACATATTTAATAATTACACAAAGCTACTAAAAAGGAATGTATTAAATTAACAAAAAATAATAGAGAACCACATCTCACTCTCTATATTTAGGAGCCAAATAGCTAAAAGCTAAAGTAAAGAGCCACTTAGGAGGCTGGCCGGTGCAGCTGCTAAAATAGATAAAAAAAACTAAATAGGCTCTCTAAAATAGTTAAGGAGCTAAAATAGAGAGTCTGCTAAAAATGTTTTTAAACGGATTTAAATTGTATCATTTTATCAATTGATTGACATTAATTACTGTATCAAGCAATTACCCTAATTGACAGTAAACATATATACCTTACGATTATAATTAATTACATGTTGAAGGAAAACATTATTGTGTGCCTTGTCAAACTAGGACTCTTAGTATAGGTTATCCTTCTAGAATATGGATTAGATATTTCCTACATCAATATGGATTGTATCATGTATTCCTCTATATATAGAGGCTCTTTATTCATTAATAAAGTTGATCATATTCTGAGTATTCTCTTCTATTTCTCTGTTATTTACGTTTCCCTTAAACACGTTATCAGCACGAGCCCTAACCCTAGCTACAAAACCTCAAAAACAATTTTTCGTGAATAGTACCGCCGTGAACAGTAACTTGTGAACAGTGCTGCCGAAAATCAAGAATTCAAGCACTCTTCTCCAATTAAGAAAACCAAGTAAGTATTTTCTAAACGTTCATGTTTTTGATGCGGTTATGTTTTTCTCGGGGATTTAAAAACTTCCCTTCTTCTATATCCCGACCCCTCTTATGGTGTGAGACTTTCTTGGTGAAATTTATGAGCAAAAATACAATAAGCTATACCTACTTCGAAAGATTATGAGAAGTATTAGGGGAGTGATCGAGCTTTATATCGCTTGCGATATATGTAAGTCATGAGCACCCCTAATGTCATCATTCTTTAGTAAAAGTTAAAGAGTTTTAATGAATCGTGGGGATTCATAATATATGCTATGATAAAGTAAATTCATGAGCATCCAAGAAAATCTTTGTGATAAAGTAAGTTCACAAAGGCATCGAATTCGACCAATTTTTGGTCATGGCTTATTCATTACTAGACTCACCTACATAGCTTTGCTCCACCGACATTCCTCTTTCTTATCTGGTTATGCTTGCGTGGAGCTATCGAACGGTTTAAGCTATGGTCATATCCATCTTGGTCTTGTTCTAATCCGAAAATAACTTGGAAATTTTATTTAGTGTTCGTGGATGTCTTTTATGACTGTGAAACTAATGTATCTTCTTATTTGTTTATTTCAGGATGCCTGAAGCGCAAAAGCTCGAATTTGACATCCTTGATCCTAATGGAACCGAGTATCACCGATGAGTGACGGATGTTGAAACAACATTAATTGGAAAAGAGATTATTTCCACAATTCGTGCTCCAGATGCGAACACGAAAGCTCCACCTGTGTCTGCCCAAGCCCAAGCATTGATGTTTCTAAGGCGTCATATGGCCCCTTCCCTAAGATGGGAATATATGCAAGTTAAGGATCCATATGAACTATGGACTGCTCTCCATGGGAGATTCGGAAACATCCAGGATACACTACTTCCTGATTTGAAAGTCAAGTGGAACGACATCCGCTTTCTCGACTTCAAAACCGTAGCAGAATTTAATTCTGAGATGCTACGTCTACGGGCTATGCTTCAATTTTGTAAGGTGACTCTTACCGAAGCAGACTTGATAGAGAATACCCTCTCTACCTTCCCCGCATCGGCACTCATCCTCTCAAAGCAATATAGGATGGAGTATAACGCCAAGCGGATTACTACGTTCAATCAGCTAATTAATCTTTTGCATGTAGCTGAGAAGCATGACACGATCATGTTGAACAATAACTCGCGGCATGTCGGAACAAAGAGAGTTCCAGAAACACATTATGGAAAATTGGCCAAGAGTGGACGAAACCCTAATGCAAAGGGCAATGCTAATGGACGACTTAGTCCATATAATCGTCCCAACATGGAAGGTAATAGCAACATCGTTGCACAAAATCGTGGAAACTTTGTACCACGTGGAAGAGAGATTGGAGGACGTGGCATGGGCCGTGGTGGCCATGCCAATGTTGGCCATGGATGGCGCAGCAATAGGGTGTACAACCGTACACAAAATCATCCTCCAAGGGCACAAGTTCTTAGACGCAACAATGAGACATGTGGTGCCAACGAGCCATGTCACCGATGTGGATCAAATGATCATTGGTTTAAACAATGCAAGGCAAGTAATAAGTTGGTTGAGGATTACAAGAATTATTGTGAATCCCGAGAGCAAGAAGCCTATAATAGAGAAGATACCGGAGATGAGAAGGACGTCAATCTCACAATTGAAGATTTTAAAGTCGACCAAAGTAATGAGAAGACTATGGAAGCTCCAGACTTCGATTAAATTGCAATTGTTTTATTTCCAAGTTTATTATGTAATGGCGTTTTTGCCTTAAATAATTTGACGATTGTCATAGTTATTTTGGATTAGATTTTCTGGACAAGACCTCGATGTAATCATTGGCTTATGAATAATAAATCTTTGATTTTTCCTCCAAGTACTGAGAAAATTTCGACTAATATGTCGTAGTATTATTTTATAAATGCCAAACGATTATCATATGGAAACGTATTGTAAGAATGGACAAAATACTTATGTATTATTTCTATGGTTGCGGAAGTACGCGTATCTTAGAAAAACTATATGTCAAAGGAAGCAAGAATCAAAAGTTGATTCAAAAAGGATAAGAGACAGTTGAAAGCAAGTACGAAATTGCTTCTGTCCGACGCACGTCGACCGGTCGAGCTACAAGGGTCGAACGGTCGACCCCCCTATTGGATGAATCAGCTCGATCCAGCGTGCGTCGTCGACCGGTCGAGCCAACATTGTCGAACGGTCGACTACTTACGACCGTTCCTTCCCTGATATGCACTTGGATTCAGATCCGCATCAGGACGCCTCCTATGCTTCTATAGCCTCTATAGCCATAGACTCATTTTGCAAAGCCTATTCCTTATGCAAATTAGGATCGAGACCATCGATCCTACGCTAAGGACACAAAAGAAATACTATTTCATTCTTATAACGTATCCAAGGAGATATTTGTGGACTCATCCAACCATTTTGCGGACTTTTCATGTACTTTATGATTATGGTGGATGCATCGACATACTGGTCACATATCGCTTAATTATCTACACGCAATGCTGCAAAACTTCTAGCACCAGTTATATACTTAATGGCTCACCACCCTTATCATCCTATTATGTCAAATATGTCTTGACAATGCTAGAGAGTTTACATCACAGCAGTTTGATGATTATTGCATTGGATTAAAGTTAAATATCCTACGCCCCATGTGTATACATGAAATGGTCTCGCAGAAGCCACCATTAAGAGATTTTAAATGGTCGGTTGGACATTGGTTATGTGCACCAATCTCCCATTATCTGCTTGGGGTTATGCAATATCGCATGCATCTTTACTTATTCGTTTCAGAGCCACTATCAATCAACCATTTTATGCGTACCAGATGGTAACTGGATATGAGCAAGATGTCTCTTTTGATAAGACAGTCTTCCCGTCGTTAGGGGGAGATAAGAACAAGTATGTTCAACAGAAACGACAGGAATTGTCGTGGTCTGTCCCCACTATGTCTCATCTTGATCCCCAACTCAATATTTAGGACGTAGCAGATTCAATGCCTGATGCGTTTTCTGTTATTGATAAAGTGACGAGATCAAATACACCAGCTGCACACATACCTGTAAGGTTGGAAAATCCCTAAAGTAAGAGGGGATATGGCGCCAATAATGGTGTCGCAACCACACATAGTGGAAGTGTGGTTGAGGTCGTGGTTCCCTGAAGGAAGAGGGTGATACCACTTGGTTCGATGGATACTCACCAAAGCAAGGAAGTGAGTTTGGCACAGCCTAATCCATTCATCATCAATATCGAAACCCGTCTCATGAGATTATCTCTGATTATGTCCATGAATCAATATTGGGGGACGCCTCAATGATTGAATCAATTTCATAGGATAATAAAATCTCGATAAATGCATGCATGCTTGAGACGACATTATTTGATGATGTATTGCTCAAGAGATTATAGAGCACGATGACATCGAACCACGCTCTGTTGAAAAATATCAACGTAGAGCATATTGGCCTAAATGGAAAGATGCAATCTCAATTGAACTAGTTTCACTAACAAAGCAAAAAGGTATTTGGGTACGTAGTGCTAACGTCCCCAAGTGTAAAGCCTATTGGACATAAATAAGTTTTTGTTAGAAAGCGTAAAGAGAAGAATGAAGTCTTGAGATATAAGACTCGCCTCGTGGCGCAAGGTTTCTCACAAACGCTCTGGGATTGACTACGAGAAGACGTATTCACTCGTAAGGAATGATATTACATTACGCTACCTTGTCGGTTTGGTAGTTTCCACAAATAACTTGACATGCAGCTTATAAATGTGGTTACAACATATCTCTATGAGGAATCTAGATTCAGAGATATATATGAAGGTGCCTAATGGACTTCAATTACCCAAGTCAAGTGACTTTAAACCACGGAGTGCATTTTCGATAAGATTAAAATGCTCACTTTATGTGACTACTTGATTGGGAAGGGATATATAAATAATGGTTTATGCCCATGCATGTTTATTAAGAGAACAAGTTCCGGATTTGCAATTATTATTGTCTATGTTGATGACATGAATTTAATTAGCACTCTCGAAGAACTGAGAGATATTGCTACGTATTTGAAATCCGAATTTGAGATGAAAGATCTTGGGAAACTCGGTTTCTAGGCCTTGTGCTAGAGCATCGAGATAGTGGAATATTAATCCATCATTTGGCTTGTGTCCACAAGGTGTTAATGAGATTTGGTAGTTTCCACAAATAACTTGACATGCAGCTTATAAATGTGGTTACAACATATCTCTATGGGGATCTAGATTCAGAGATATATATGAAGGTGCCTAATGGACTTCAATTACCCAAGTCAAGTGACTCTAAACCACGGAGTGCGTTTTCGATAAGATTAAAATGCTCACTTTATGTGACTACTTGATTGGGAAGGGATATATAAATAATGGTTTATGCCCATGCATGTTTATTAAGAGAACAAGTTCCGGATTTGAAATTATTATTGTCTATGTTGATGACATGAATTTAATTAGCACTCTCGAAGAACTGAGAGATATTGCTACGTATTTGAAATCCGAATTTGAGATAAAAGATCTTGGGAAACTCGGTTTCTAGGCCTTGTGCTAGAGCATCGAGATAGTGGAATATTAATCCATCATTTGGCTTGTGTCCACAAGGTGTTAATGAGTTTTAACATGGACAAAGTACATCCATTTAGCACTCCCATGATCAATCGGACCCTAGATCAAAGGAATGATCAATTTCGTCTAAAGGATGATGACAAATAAATTCTAAGGGCCGTAGTGTTACATCTCTTTTGTTGTGAACTTATTAGCGAGATTTAGCTATGCGCCCACGCAACGCCATTGAGTGGCATAAAGACAATATTTCGTTACCTTAAAGGTACAATTGATTTGGGCTTATTTTATCCCTACAGAGAGAGAGCCAAGTATGAAAAACTGGCTTCGTTTACTACTTCCGATGACGATGATCGACCGGTCGAGGTACAACCGTCGAACGGTCGACACTCGGACAGGAAGGTTCTTACTCCCTATACCGAAAATTCTTGTGATGTTTTGGTTGGTTTTGCTGATATCGGGTATCTCTCTGACCCGCACAAAGGTTTTTATAATCAGCAACAACAAGCTCTCCTCAAGATTCAAGTGAATCAAGTTAGATCCGAGGAGAATGTGGCAGATTTATTTACTAAGTCTTTGCCTAAGTCCACGTTTGAAAAGCATGTTAAAATTATTGGTATGCTTAAGTTATCTGAGATCCCATGATTGTAGGAATCAGGGGGAGGTGCAGACTTGAGGGGGAATATGGCACATACATGTTATTTTCAAATGTGAAGGGTGCGTTGTACTTTTTTTCCCTTCGACCAAGGTTATTTTTCCCACTGAGTTTTTATTGTTACTTGGCAAAGTTTTTAACGAGACAACATGGAAATCACCATCTAGTTCTGACCGGCACAAGGGGGAGTGTTGAAGGAAAACATTATTGTGTGCCTTGTCAAACTATGACTCTTAGTATAGGTTATCCTTCTAGAATATGGATTAGATATTTCCTACATCAATATGGATTGTATCATGTATTCCTCTATATATAGAGGCCCTTTATTCATTAATAAAGTTGATCATATTCTGAGTATTCTCTTCTATTTCTCTGTTATTTACGTTTCCCTTAAACATTACATTAATTATCTTTACAAATATATATAATTCTTATCAATCAAATATAATCATGCAATTTAATATATATATATATATATATATATATTATATATATAAAAACTCTAGCAATCTAAACTTAATTAGAAAGGAGATATAATGTAGATGAACTTTAATTGAGATTACAATTATGAAACTATTGTTTATAATGACATGAGAGAACTATTTTTTAATTGGTGGAAAATGAATCAAATCACTTGCTTTCATTAAACTTCGATTCACATGACAATGTTTCTACCTCATCATCTTGGAGAAAACAAAGACAACTTAAATATAACAAATTGATAATGCTTAGTACTTTTGATTTAGGAAAGAAAGTGCTCATATATTCATATAGTACAAATGATAAGGCATGTTAGTAGATAACAACCTAGTTGAGAAGATATCAAGTAATATATCCAATGACTAATATATCGTGCAATAGTGGAAAGAGAAGGGGGGGGGGGAGGGGGGGGGAGGAGAGATCATGATCATTAGGGAGAATTGGGAGAGGAGAGAGAGACTTGGGGAGGAATTACTTGTAGCTAGGGTTCCTTCAGCCAAAAGAGAAAAGAAAAAAAAAATGTATTATAATTAAGATTCAAGGTGAAGAAATTTTTTTTGGACAATTTAATAGTTTTTTTTTTATCCTTCCTACTCTTATAAGTTTTTAATCAAAATCTCTAGTCTAAAAAAACAGTTGATTAGTTTTGATAATAGTATAAGGTGTAAACATGTTTCATGATGTATTATATTAAAATAAATAAAAAAATTGAAATTGTATATAAATGTTTTATGTAAAATAATATAGCTTTATAATATACAAATTCTTTACAAAGTAAAGCTTTAGGGATAAAAAAATTAAATTTTAAACTCACAAACCTTTGAGGGGGTTAAAACATGTAATTAGAGTATTTAATGTTTGAATAATAGTTAGAGTTTAGAAGAATTTTAGATAAATTAAATGATTTGTGGCGCATATGTGTTAAAATAATAATTTCGTTAATATAAGATAATAATTTTTCTATCTTTCTTTAAGGACCATTGGAATATATAAATTAATAATTCATTAAAATATATATAAAATAGTACATAAAAATTCATAATGCATATGACGGAGATTGATACTTTTGTAGAACTCATTGTTGCAAATGGATTTTAGTGGAAGAAAGATGTCTATTTTTATACTTGCATAAGGCTTACCTCATCCCATCAGTACATTAATATAGATTTTTTCACTCCTTTCAAATGAGAAGTCATAGAGGAAAGATGAATGATTTTGGGTCTTATTAGGTATATAGAGATGATGTTTTTAGTGGTTTAGGGATCTATGGGCTTTATGGCTATGACTTTTCATAAGATATGCACATTTCTTTTTGAAAAAAAAATTTTATAAATGAATAAAATATTAATTTATCAATATATTTATAAATTATTCATTTATCGATAAATAAAAACTCGCTAAGATAATAATTTTTCCAGCCAAGAGATTAATTTATTGAGGTTTTACGGTAACTAATAAATAAAATCTCCTAAAGTTTAGTTAAAATTTTTTTTTTCCCTAAATTTCTTTCATCTCTCTCTAAAATTTACCGATATTGAAATTTTTTCGAATTTCTGTTCGATATTTTAGTATGAATATTCCCATAGATCATGTCAAGTAATTAGGAAGATGAGGATTATTGAGGGTTTGGGGGGAGTTTTGAATTTAAGGTATGAGTTTAAAATTTACAGTGTAAGGGTTAATGTTGACGAGTTGAGAGTTTAGAGATTTTGGTTAATGATTTGTGGGTTTAGGGTTGAGGGATTAGAGGTATGGTGGATTTTAGGGTTTGGGGATTAGGGGGAAGAAATTTTTTGGGGGTGGGGGGTTAGGGGGATGGGGAATTTTAGGGTTTAAATTTATCTATATTTATATTTTAGGTGAGGGTTAATTTTTCCTTTTGATTTTAGTCAGTATGTAAAATGTAAAATTAAATAAACGGATGATTAATTATTGAATTAAAATATATATTTTGTTTTATATGACATGACATGACACATATGATTAACGCCTTCACATCTTAGAACTTAATGAGGAGAAATTTTTCAGTGTGACAGTCACGCCATATCATAATTGACACATGGCGTGACTTTCCAATGAGATATGGATACATGTACAATTGATACACATCAGCCACCATCAACAAACCCTTGAAGTTTTTGCCATTAGCCAAAAATTTTGTCATCACCTTCTTCCTTCAACAGATGAGAATATGAGATATATCTGTAATATTGTTCCTTCTTCTCATCTTCTTCTAGCTTCACCCAAAAAAAGAAGCAAAAGCTTCTAGCTTTGGCATCACAGATAAGATCTGAAAAATTACAAATTTGTTCCACCAAAAAATAAATTGCACAGATCTGCTCTTCTCTTATGGTAATTGAGATCTGGTCAAAGAATGTTCGTTTCAAGTTTGTGTTTCTAGGTAGAATTTCAAGAAGAGTAAACTTTGTGTTTCTATCTCTTCGCTTTAATGGCAAGAGTAAACTTTATATATTCCGAAGTTTCTTTCAATCTCAATGTTTATTCAAGTTGTAACTGATCTTTGATGTCCTTTTTAATGAAATTGAAGATGATGATTGTATAACAAAAGTCACATGATCGAACATAAGCGCGCAAAACCAAATGTAAACAAAGCAACAAAAAAAAATTTAAAAGAATTTCGAAATAGCTATAGATCGAACATATGTTACTTTCTACTGCTATCATGATCCGAACATATGTTAAAAAAAAAAAGCAAAACCTTCTACCTATGGCATCACGTACAGATAAGAAGATCTGAAAAATTACAAATTTGTTCCACCAAAAAATAAATTGCAGATCTGCTATTCTCTTATGGTAATTGAGATCTGGTCAAAGAATGTTCATTGCAAGTTTGTGTTTCTGGGTAGAAGCTTTTGCTTCTTTTTTTTTGGGTGAAGCTAGAAGAAGATGAGAAGAAGGAACAATATAACAAATATATGTCATCTGTTGAAGGAAGAAGGTGATGGCAAAATTTTTGGCTAACGGCAAAAACTTAAAGGGTTTGTTGATGGTGGTTGATGTGTATCAATTGTACATATATGTGTCTATATCTCATTGGAAAGTCACGTCATGTGTCAATTATGATGTGGCATGACCGTCACACTGAAAAATTTCTCCTTAATGAGACCCCTAACATTGCCCTTATTAAAATATCTTAAAATTAAGTGCATGTGACAATCAATTAATTTAAACCATTTTATGGGGCAGTGCAACTTAATTATGTATTTTAAGTTGTCACTTTTAATTCCGACTTTCATGTAAGTTGTCAATGGTCACATTGACTATTTGATATACAACTCCTTCGGGGGCTCACCTCTTGGTAATAAAGGGTTAAGTTCTAAAAAAACAAATTGAACCATTTCAGACTAGCTATTTTTAACTAAATTTTAGCAAGGTAGTTAAAATGCTATTTTGGATAGTCTATTTGAAAATAGTATGCTCTCTATTTTAGCTCATTTTGAATTTATACCATTTTTTTATTGAAGAAAAAAATAACTGAATTGTATTTAAAAATTAAACAAAACAACTCAAAATGAATGTTTTAAATTAACAAAAATAATAGAAACTTTATCTCGCTCTCTATATTTAGGAGTCATATAGCTAAAAACTAAAATAGAAGTGCAAGTGCGAAAATAGCTGAAAAGCTAAAAATGCTTTCTAGCAACTCCAATAGATGATCTATTTTAAAATAAATTTAAAATCTAGCTAAATTTAAAGTAAAATCTAGCTCCAACAGATTACCTACACAAAAGTTAAATTTAACTTTTGTTAAATTCTCTACCTATATTTAGCTAAATAAGAGAGATAAAATAGGTAAAAGTCAAATACTCCAACTTTTATTTGTTTGTTTTGTTTTTTTTTTTTTTTAGTTTTAACGTTGTTCTTTTCAATCTAACTTACATATAGCTAGAACTGTTGGAGCAGAAGTAAAAATATTACTAGCTATATTTAACTTTTAATCATTTTATCAAATAAAAATAACTTTCATTGTTAGAGATGCTTTATTTCAAATTTTTAGCTATTTTAAAGCATCTATAGCAGACTCTCTATTTTCAATTTTTAGATATTTTAAAGCATTTTTAGCAAACTCTCTATTTTTATTTTTAGCTATTTTTGCTTTTTACTTTTTCATAGGGCTGGCATTTTCTACCGTTTCTGCCGAGCCGAGCCGTTTTCGAGCCAATCCAAGCCGATCTCCAACCGAGCCAAGCTAAGCAAATATTTCGGTTCGGGACAACCGAGCCGACCAACAGTCCTCGGTTTGGTTCCGGTTTTCTGATGAGAGAGGTTCAATAGAAGCCGAACCGACTAAATATTTGATATTCAAAATATCTGCCTCGATTTGAGAGGCATGAGGTTCGAACCCTCGACTTCCTCGATGAGAGACACACGCCTAAAGCACTAGGCCACATGTTTCCCTTAATATATTATATGCAACATATTTTATTTAACTACTTTCTATCGACCATTCACCCTTGACCCTCCCTCTCTCTTCGATTTTTTTTTCTCTTCTTCTTTCAATCTTTCTGGGCTTCTGGCTTCTTTCTCCTCTTTCGTTGCTTTTCTTTCTTTTCGTTTTTTTTTCTTTTCTCTTCCTCCGTATGGCTTCTTCCTTTCTCTTCCTTCCTGCCTGGTCATTTTTTCTTATCCCGTAAATCTAGATTTGTAGATCTACAGATCCTCCTTTTCTCTTATTCTTTCTTCTTTTTCCTTCCTTGTCTTCCCTTCTTCTCCATCATATTCATCATTAGATCTGCATCTTCGTTAGTTCGTCACTATTTTTCTCCATCTTCATCATCAGATCAGCCTCTCAGTTAACCAAAATTCGAACCGAAACCGTGCCGAAATTTTGGTATACCGAAAGTTCGGTACAATGGACACACGGTTCGGTTACGGCATGTGATTTGGCTTACCGGAAAATCTCGGCTCAGTACTGGTTAGAGGCAAAATTGGGTCGGTTTTGTACCGATGCCAACCCTACTTTTTAACATGGACATACATAGAGCATCTTTAGCAGACTCTCTATATTATGTATATACATGGACATTCAGTTCTAAACCATTTTATCTTGTAGTTCTAAGAAAATTAATATATGTACATGTATCTTTAAAATCTTTATATCTTCTTAATTTTAATGTTCGTTCAAAAGTTTGACTAGTACATTAATCTATGGCTATAAATATTCATAAGATGCATGCACATATTTACTTTGAAAACAAAAAATTCTTTATAAATTAATAAAATATTAATTTATCAATAAGTTAGTAAATTATTTATTTATCGATAAATAAATAATTTCGCTAAGATAATAATTTTTCATTGTCCCGAAAGTATTCATTGATCGAGATTTTATTGTATCATGTTTTAGTAGCGTTGTTTTTTCTTTGAGGCCTTAAAGAGAATACCAACATCTTCGATCACCACTGGGCATTGTCTTTGTTCCCCAAGTTAATGTTGGAGTTAATGGGGATACCCACGTAAATTGCATAAATTAGTCATGTTCCCTAGTGGAGTTAAGTATTAATTGAACGAAAAGCTTAGTTTTTTTGGGTGCTGCTTCGGTGCTTGGGGGAGAGGTGTTTGGGGAGTGGTGGCATGGGGTGCATTTGCAGGTGGGTTTTAGAAGCAAGATGAACATCAACCACATCTAATGGTTGAGTTTTAGATCCAATGGTTATTAATATTGCAAACGTGCCTGAACAAGGCATCTTCGGAACATTACAGAATTTCCAAATTTTTTTCTGAACGTACATGATTGAAAATGTAAGAATCTCTGCAATTATAGAGTTCAACTTTGAAATTAGGTCCTGTGAAAAAGAAATTTTGTAAATCCCCAAATAAAGGATCCTAATAGGTTTTACGTACAGAACTGTGATATCAACATGCTATTTTTTTTTTTGGGTGAAAATGAAATCAACATGCCTGTATCACTGTATGTACAGTATTTGTCGTTTGCTTGTAGAGTACTTACAAAGCATCTTAAATTTTCGTTTTAAACTTTGACATATTCCAGCCAGGAAAAGTACGTAAATCCTTAAAGAAAATTTGTTTAGGGATTTTGACATATTCCAGCCAGATATGCAGAGGTATTTGAAAAAGAAAATTTGTAAAGTAAAATCCCCAGATAAGGAATCCTGATCGATAGGTTTTTTGTACAGAACTGTGATATCAACATGTTTTATTTTTTATTTTTTTGTGTGTTTGTGGTGAAAATGAAATCAACATGCTTGTAATACAGTATTTGTCTTTTGCTTGTGGGTTACTAAGGCTATAGTAAACATCTGGAGTACTTGCAAGTTGCAAAGCATCTTAAATTTATGTCTTAAACTCCCTTTAAGAAAAACAAACCCTGATAGGGTTTTACAGCTCTTCCAAATTGCACATAAAAACAAGCTAGGGGCTGCTATTTGGTGCATTGATCATATTTGGTAGGTATGGAAAAGTAAAAGAGCTAAAGGGATCTCTAAATGGAAAGCAAGAATAATTGGAATCATTCCGGCCACATTTTGTAATCAAAAACTATTTTAAAATGTGGTAAAAGTACTTGTGACAATCAATTAATTTGAACCATTTCAGACCACAGACTGATCTAGAACTGAACCATTAGTAGTAACTTCAACAATAATATTCAATCATAGGACACACCCAACTCAAACTTAAAAGTTGCACATTCTTCTGAATTCCTTGATATCACTCACTCCAAAATTACTATATAATCACTGATTAATTCTTTCAGTAACCCTTTGATGCAAATCTCAGTGTAACTCAAAATTATAGACAACAAGCTGTTGAAATAATGGATGAACTACACAAAACTTGCCTAAATGAAGTATGGAGGCAATTCTGAGTAGCTTCCCTTTCTGTAATCAATATCTTGCTCTTTCAGCTCTTCCCATTGACACTGGAGGGTATAGATCATTGCAGAAATTAAACGAAAAATCAGAACAGCCATTAGAAAGTGCTTTGCTATGAAACTGATACTCCTCCATGAAATACCTCTGCATATTTTGACCATTGGAATTTCTCTTCTTGGCCTTGATTGATTCTGTGAGATTCATGTAACTGGGTTTACACAAATTACTTTCCTCTATCCTTTCCACCTTGGTAGGGTTGCTAGACACAACAGTTGGAGATGCAGAAGTAAATGAAGTCGGTGATGAGCTCTCATCCTTTAGAAAATCAGAACTTGGGGTAGAAGATGAGCGAGTTACTGGACTCATTGATTGAGAAGGCCTAGAAGAAATCCTGGTTGTGATAGTCTTCCTTGTCGCTTTCACTGAGTTCTGTTCTGAAGAAAATGGATAAAAGCCAGCAATGTCATCTCTACCTTTCCTAGAATTATAAGGATGCATTTCTGAAGGCACACTTTGAATCTCCTCCATCAGTCTATTTTCCCATGGCTTGGTTGCCATCCAATTTTCTAACCAGTTCCATTCCGAATTGTTACCATCTGCTCTTGGGTTCTTAGCAACCTTTGCTGTCTTGTTAGTCCTGCTGTATGGACTGGCACATGATCTTGGCCTCTGGCAAAACAATATAATCAAGCTTCTTAAAAATCCCTTCAATGTGAATCATATCATAAAGCTCACAATGTTAGACCTATTCACAATGTCAGAGAATAGGTCGATGATGTATGTCAAGCTGAAGGATAAATCACTGATAGAATATAGGAGCAGACTTTGAACCATTTAGACAACCATTAGTACCCAAAAGCTCAACTCTCCGGGAATACAGGTAACAATGTATATCAAACTTGCTAACACTTTTCACCAAAAACAAAAAAAACAAACAAACGTACACATTCAACTAGCATGTTACTGTTAACAATGTCAAGACAAAAAATAGAATTAATCTGTTACCTGTTGAGAGAGGGAGTATGCAATTGCTCGATCCCTCTTTATGTTTCCTCTTTGCCTCGTTTGTAGCTTTGCTTTAACTTCACTCACTGTTCCTGGACTATCGCACCATCCTTGCTGAAAATTGTTGTAAACACAAGAATGAATGATACATAGGATTAATCTTCAACTTCATTCAAAGTTGCTAATGTTATTGTCAAGAACTCAAGATATCAAAATGTAGAATGCAAGAGAAGTACCTCAGCCTGCTTAACTGGATCTTCAGCTTGCGAACAATGTTCATCCAATAAGTCTTGTGCAGCTTGCCCTTCTGAGGATCTCTGTGCTCGAACTCGAGCCTGAACTCGAACAAGTGCCTGCATGCACCTCAATGTAACAGCAGCTTGCTTCCTGACTCGCCGCCCACGAAATATAGCTTGAAGCCTTACTACTGCTTTCAAGGCCCTCAAAGCCTGCCTTGCCTGCACTCATCACACTAACAATTACCAAATGCAACTAAAAGAAATGAGAGAACGAACATTGAACATTTTGGTATAGGCAGCAAACAATAGAATTCATGCTGAATGCTCCTGAAATTCAAAGTTCATGTTGTCTCATTCATTGGATGGCTAGTGATATAAATATGCAGCTCAATTGAAACTTAAAACAGCAAAAGCTATTCAAATCTAACATTAGTTTTATCCACTTCCCAATACATACTTCATATGCTTCAGATTTCTTTCCTTTTGCGCTTTCCATTTGGAGACTAGCATCTAAGATTAACCACTCTAGTGTCTAAAAGTTCCCAATACTCACCAATAAAAAAAAAGGCTTAAATCTGCTAAAACATGTCAAGAGGAAACATAATTGACGTTATATATCATAGTTAATGAGCTTCAGAAAACCTTATGTCTGCTCATTCAGCAGCTAAACTAGATTCAATAGAGCCAAAAAGTTTGTGTCTTGGCAATACCCAATTCGAAAATACAAGTTTCCTTTAAAAGCACCTATAAAAGAAATGTTTTTCACACTCATAGATCAGTCTACACGGTTCCTGAACAGAATTTAAATTTAGAGATGTCTTTGATACTAAACAATAACTCATAGTGAACTATATACAGCATATAAATCAGTACTCATACTCGCACATAAAAAAGGGCTTAAAACTTGTCCAGAGAACACCTTATGTCTGCTCAGTTAGCACCTAATTTAGATTCAATAGAGCCAAAAAGTGTGTGTCTTGGGAATACCCAATTCGAAAATTCAAATTTTCTTCAAAAGCAAACTATAAAAGAACTGTCTTTGACACCCAGAGATCAATCTAGACAGTTGTTGAACAGTGTTTACATTTCTTTGATAACTGAATTTATTGAGAACTATATACAACATGTAATCAAATTCAGTATGTTTTTATATAAAGAAAAACTAACCAAGAATCCCCGGAACACAGTTTGGATCCGAATAGCAGCCCACTCTTGCTTGACAATCTTGAAATCTCTAGGCTGAGCTCGGAGCAGAGTAGCCATGGCAGAAGCTAACACATGATCAATTGTATACGAAGAATTCGATGCCTTCGAAGCATCCACTTGGGCCTTCTTCACACCAATGTTACTGGATGATCCAAGCCCATCTGATGAACTCCTCCATAGCTTCCATTTCTTCTTGCTCTTCTCCTAAAACAACCCAAAAACAGAGTAAAACAGAGGAAACAGAGCAGAGTAGGAAAACGAAAACAGAGGACGAGGAATGCTTGGGTTACTTGGTCACTTGTGGTGGGCTTTTTGGGATTGATAAGTGACTTGAGCCATTTTCCTGGAGTACCCATTTTGAGCAAACAAACTAAAAATCACTTGTGAAAAAGTGTGTGTTTTCAGAGATTGTATTCTGAAAACGGAAGCAGAAACTGAGCCAAAAACAGAGTGTTGTCTGGGTTTTTTCGGGATCGGGTTTAAGAATTTGGAGAACGGATCTATCTGTGTGCGTGTTAAAGTATCGATCAAGGGGCCTCCGACAACGATTATTTATTCAGGCAAAGGTTTTAATAGTAATTCGAATTCGAAATTTGAAAAAAGTCAATTAAAAGCTTGTAACGGATAGATGTGAAATAGGGTTTTAATTATGTGCCGCTCCTTCACACAAAACGACGACGTATCCACGAACCTTCCAAACCGGTCAGTGCAAAAGTGGGTCTCCGGATCCGTTAAGCCGAGTCGGGTACGGGTCTCCCCCTTCATATTTTAAAATTTAAACAAAAGTAGAACTACATATTCGTCATGTTTGGTACAGAAATCAAGTCTAATAGCTTTAAGTTTGGGATTACTTTGATTTATAAGTTGCAATTTAAATAAAAGCTTTGGCTCTTTTTTTAGTACACTCTCGATCATTTGTTATAATTTGAAGTAGATTCGAAAAGAAATTTTACGTTGTCGGCAAAAAATATTAAAAATCAAACTATACTATTACAACTAGCATTGTGAATGAAAACAGAATTTTTTTTACCAAAACAACCATCAAATGTTAAATAATTTTGAATAGAGGTTTTCAATTCAAGTCCAATTTCCTATATAAAAATTAGATTCAGTCCACGCATATTTTTTTTGTTAATTGCGGTCCATTTGCTATTTTATCCGTCCATTTTGCCTCTATAACTAAATAAGGGAAACAACTCAAAATTCACTAGTTAAAGCATAATTTTAGCTCAATTTTAAATTTTGAATTTTGAATTTTAAATTTTAATTTTCAAATATTTTAAATCTACACAATTCATTGTTAAAATAATTCTTTACTATATAAAACTAAATGTGTTAGCATGAAACCCATATGTATCTAAAATGCAGGTAAAAAAAACATCAAAAACTCCATGATATCAAACAACTTAATATACCTACATTACATGGTGGAAATGATAAAAAAATATTACTTCCATTGAATATCTATATAGTAGATATATATTAAAAATATGCAGTGCGTAGTATTTACTAAATTTACCTACCCACTACTTTTCAGAAGAAAAAAAACTATTTCTGTTTCTCAAGAAAAAAAACTGAAAGCATGTGTCTAGTTGTCTACAATGCTAGTTGACAATTTATACTAAAAAGTGAGAAACAAAATACATTCTTGGTCAAAAATATCGAAAAGTATTCTCTCTTCTTTTTCTTGAGGAAACATAATCACCTTAATTAGGAGAGCTTACTATATTATCTGAATGTTGGCACAGTTGCTTTGAATAGATAGTTAGCCTAGAGAAAGTCCAAGATTTGCATGTTTATTATCATTGATTGTTGATCTACCATAGATCAAATGGTCAAACGTCAAGAAAACGAGAGAGGATTAATTGAACAAATTCAAAGGGTCTTATTTGAATTAAGAATACAATAAGAAAACTTGCATGGAAAGAGACTTTGAAAAATATATATCTTCCAATGGTTATTAAAATGATAAATACAATATTGTCCAAAAAAAATGATAAATACAATGAAAAAAAGTTACAAAGGAACAGCCAACCAAGCCTGAAAAGGGTTCAAAAAAATTGGGGGAAAGGTGCAATGATTTGGTGAAGGCAAAATGACCTCTAGGCTCTAGCCAAGTTAGTCAGTCCCTTCAAATTTGAGTGCCCTTATTCACAATGGGGTTTAGTAGTTGCTAATGAATCTAAGTTATGTAATCTTGGGCTAGGAAGTCCCATATATGCAAGTCTAGGTGATAAGTGGAACTTGGGACTAGGTCTTGGTGAAGGCACTGGGTTGGCAGAGTAGTGTTCAGGTTTGATTCTAGGTGACAGATTGACTTGCTCAAGTGCCTGAAATTGTAGCCGTGCTGGATAGTCTCTTACACACCCGATTCGAGGACCAGCTCCCGTAGTCCAGTTACAAGCCAATCCCCTTCCCAAGTCTAACTTTGGTGCTTCCACATTGTCTTGATTTACTATGCAAGTGTCATTTTCATTAGTACTCGCCTCAAGGGTGCTCATATGTTTGTTGGTAGATTCTGAAGGTGGAATATCATCATCCATAGGATGTTTCTGAAGAGAAGAATGAAATTGCAGATAGATAGGCTTAATTAGTAACTATTACATAAAAAATGAAAAATAAAAGGTTTCATTAACAAAACAAGTCTTGGCTTAAGAGTAATTACTTTCACATTTGTCAAGTCCACCTGTTGTTCCTCTAAGAAGCTGATGAACTCCATAAAATGCTCTTCTGTCGGGCGATAATGACCACTATAGCACCATACAGCCTTGACAATATGATCACAATATAAGTTCAAAAATTAGTAGAAGAACTCAAGAAATGTAATGTACATCCATTTGTTAATATCTGTACGTATTGTCTCAGAATAAGAAGAAGCATACCTCAAGAACCCCATCAGAAGCAACCAACCTCCCGGCTGCAATGGTGGCACCTCCGGCTAAAAAACTAGAGTGTTGGAAATGGCCTTTCTTCTTCTCCCCAACATACATAATCCTCGAAGCACCGAGGACAAAGATCCATTTAGAACCCTCAGTAGTACTCACAAAGTCCCCACTTTGTCTGTATACAAGCTTCCCACTTGCCACAATCACTTCATATGCTTCCCTCTCTTTCTGCAACAGCATTGTAACTTTGTAAGACATTAAACCCCCTACATTTTAATTTTATACTTACAAAAATATATTAATACTTACAGGTCCAAGGTACTTGATGCATTGGTGCTGCAGATCCGTTCTGGGACACTTGTCAATATTTTCTTCTTTACCATCTCCAACATCCAACCTTCATCAATTTTAGATGCAAAATAAAAAAGGTTACTAAAAGAATCTACAACATACTATTACAGAAAAATTGGTTCCTATATATCTGTAGAAATTCTACCAGTAGAAGAAAGGTTGAGAGCTTGCGCTGTTAAACCAGACATCATAATACAAGTGCAGATTGTGTCCATATCGATGACGTGGATCAATCTGTATATCACAAGAGAAATGAAATGTTTAGTCAAATTATCAAGCATTGTACCAAATGTGCATACAAGTCCATCCCAGATTGGGTATAAGAGTATATTTACTATATTATAAACCCGTCTCAAAATTCATCTGACACTAATGGCATAATAGGATGAATATGAAGTAATAATATTCTTAATTGGAGCTTACAGCCTCAAGCCAATGTCTTAGAGCTAATTTCTGAGCCCTCTCATCCTTGGACAAACCCTTCCCAACCTACAATAACACATTCAATACTTGATTAATCAACACTCAATTGCTAGAAACTAGTGGTTCTTACAAGTTACAAGGATACCTTGAATTAGTCAATCATTTTTGGTCATGGTCAAAGTAAAAGACAACGAAGAAGCAAATGGGTTTTAAAGAAGTCTTAAAGAAGACTGATTGGGTCCAAAGTTGAATGGAATGATATTAAAATATTTGCTAATCTTCAAAATCTTGTAAAAGCCAAGTAACTTTAACTGCAAGTTATAGAAATTAAGATCACCTTGGCAGCTCTAGTCTTGGCCCTTGCCCATCTTGAAACTGCAGTTTCTGATTTAACAGACTCGAAAAATGACACCGAGCTCCGCCTAAGCGCAGCAAAGTCTAATGCCTTCCACCTACAACAATTATAAGACAAAGAGCATAAGCATATATGAATGAACACCAGAATATATAGAAAATGATAATAGAACAGACCATAGCTCCTCAACAACAACAGCACAATCTGCAAGGTTTCGTCTGGTTCGGTAACTCTTGTAAACTTTCTGCAGCTTGATTGCAGCTTCGTCAAGCTTATGTGGAGAAACGAATCCTTCTGGCTTGGGGAGCGAAATTGATGGCAGTTGTCCTGCGTTTCTTTTCTTACAGCTTACAGTATCTTCTAAAATCAGTGTATCTAGCCCATCAGATCTATTGGTGTTGCTTGAATCGGTTTTCTCAAAGCTAATTGTTCTTGATATCACCTTTCTCTTGGACAGTAAACTGATAGATGTCAATGTGACCATTTCTACAATTTCTGTCAAACCAAAAAGCATGTGCCCCAGAAATATGAGTTTGGATCATAAGAAAATCTGATATCAAGGTAATGAATTTCCATAAAGATACAAGTATAGTACGTAACGTTTCTCCATGATAAAACTCACACTAACATTGAAAATCAGAAATAGGTTGATTCTATACTTTCATGTTTGAATCCCACATTGAGAATTTCATTGTCTGATGAGCTTTGAAGCTAAACCAGAAAACCCGGCCATCATTTAAATCTCTTTTTACACAGATAATCCACATTTTCACATTGACCATGATCAAATTCAAGAGACAAAAATAATTAAGGGTGTTTCAAGACAGATGCAACTTCATGATCAAACAGCTTTATATTTTTGTGGAAGCAATTTAGAGACAAACATGCAGTTAAGTAAAAAAGTTTTAGATGAAGACTGCTCACCTCAATATGAAAATTCTGATGTCTCCCAATCTGAAGCAATAAATTGGTTTAGTAGTACTTCTTAATTGATCAGATTCTGTGCTTTAAATACTACACAATCCTCTCGAGCACAATGAAAATGAAGGTTATTGAAGTAGACTAGTTGGTACCTTCCAACACGTATTTAGACTAGGATTGCAGAAAATATACGAGGGTTCGAAACCTTTTCCCATTAAATGGGTTTTTTTGAATGGAAAAGGATCACTGGCTTTGATTTTGACAACCCCACGAGGAGAGGTTTGAAGGGTTCAAATTAAGTTTCATATATACAAAATATATACATATATATGTACGTGGTATAAAAAGTAGTACATATATTATGTATACTTTATTTGCAACACAATAAGATGAAAGATATATACATGCAGAGAGAGAGAGAGAGAGAGAGAGAGATGGTCAAACAGATAACATTAACCTTATTATGTATACAGTATACCGAAAATTCTAGAGTGCTTGGGAGCACTCAAACTCCCTATCTTCCCACCCTAGGATTAGAGGACTTTCCTTCAATCCCATTGACCCAAAAACCCCCCTGCAAATGCAGGCCATTAGATCCGGGGGAGTATTGATCCCCGGGAGTACTGTAGAACCTTCCTACAGTATACTAGTCAAGAATGTGTTAAATGGTTCCAGTACAGATGTACAGATGGAGACTGATCGATAGAAAGAAAGTGTCAAATGTTATGAGTCATGACAAGGTTCAAATCCCTAGTAATATTGACTCACGAGTCACGACCGGTTCATGTCAAATAGCTTCACTCAGATTTTGTTTCCGTACAAATGTCTTTTTATACATCACCTATTGCGTATTCATTGGCCCAAGAAAAAATAAATAAATAAATAAATGCTCATATATCTTTGTAGCCGCGTCCCTCTTATTACTATGCAATTTCTAATAGTTGAGCAAAACTTTGAAACTGCAGTCAATAATGATCACTCCCTTCAAAGGTGTTATGGTGATTGATCAAACGGTCTTGTTGTGCTCAAGCCAAAGAGATGAATCCTTTTTTTTTTTTGAACAATAAAGAGATGAATCCTTAAGAGTCAAGGAACAGAAGCAATATGTGACCGACTGTATAAAAGAAAAAGAATTCTGTATATTGAAGTGGATGATAATTTACAAGGTAACCACATATTTATAGGATTGGGCAAGAGTTTGTTTACATAAGTGCAAGCACTACCTATATTACTAGACCAACTTGGGCACCAAGTTTAGGCCAGTTATATGTAAAGCCAGGAATTAATATGAATGTTAAGTATAATTTCTTTGACATCTTTTCAGTACATACATGTCACGTAATGTGCTCAGTACAAAGATCGATACATTTAGAAAATTCGGGAATATTCACAAGCTTCCCACTTTCCATTATCACTTTCGTATGCTTCCCTCTCTTTCTGTAAGAACTGTATACACACACACACACACACACACAGAGAGAGATAAGGCACCATTAACCAAAATTCCATATGTGATCCCTGTGTGTGAAAGAAGAATCGATCAAACATACAACCTTCACAATACTCGTCAAGAATTGCTTTTACAGTTACTTGTCAAGAATCCCTGTGTGAGAATCAGTGTATTCATTCATTCAAGTGCTTTTACAGTTCTACTGCAGAGAAAGATCCCTAAGAGAAGAGTCACATTGTGACAAAGAAAGAATACTTGAAATCATATTGCCACGAAAAAGTGCAAGAAAACAAGAAACCTTCATAAAACGCATAAGCAAACTCTTTTATGTTTATGACAAGGCATCTTAAATGGGTTTGCAGACAGGCAAAGCAGCTAAAACATATGATAGCTGGCACCTGTCTTCGAGTTTAGCTAATTGCAAAATACATTAGGTAAACCCAGGCAAGTCTTAATCCTTATTTCTCAAATGAATTTTAACAAACAAACGAATATATAATCACAATGTTTCCTTGAACCCTACCAATATCACTTGCAGAGAAACTTCATCAAAACAAACGTTCTCAATAACATGACTCTTAATCATCATTTTTTTATGATAACAAACACATCTGTTGGCTTGATCATGAAGATCCTAGACATGGTCTTAGTTTCTAGAGTTCTAGTTTATACAAAGAAAAAAAAAATCTAGTATATTTCCTAGTTGACAGAAAAATGAGTTTAAACAGCAAAATAAGGATTCTTATGGGATCCAATATGAGTACCACAGTGATCTCTGTGTTTAAGCATTCATCTCTCACAACTAGGTTATTTGAGGACATCACAATTGGTTGAAGTCATTAAAAACTAAGATGTTGCATATCACACCTGAAAAGGGCATTTCTGTGTGCCTGGCCATTTCAAAATTCAGAAGACAGAACAATGTTAAAGAAACACAATTGTCAAGTTCAAAGCAGAGCAATGTTTCACTATTTCTGGCAGTGGAACTTACAATGAATAAGTTGTCCTCGTCTTAACCATCAAATTCAGAACAAAATAACAAGCTCAAGCGTGTATAATTGTTTCATACTCTTTCGTCGAATTCTAAACCCAGCTCCGCAAGACTCACTTTCCCTTGAAAGATTCTGAATAATCCAGGTACTTGCTCTTGATATTTGTGGACAAGTAAATGCAAGAAGCACTTCTCACTTGGAATCACAATCAAACCTAACGAAAATTGTTGCTTTATCATTAAGCCCTTTAATAGGAGAACTCTAATATCTGAAGACCTCGGTGCGGTTTTGTCCATTGATCACATGCATTTCAGGAATTTACGAGAAATCTGCGGGTGCATCCCAAACTGAAGACCCTCTTGAGATTTACCTATACTCCTAAGAGTCAGAGCCACAGTGCATGGAGGCAACCGGTAGAGAGAAAGTATTCTGCCACACCATGTGCACTCAGAACTGGAATATTGCTAGCAGCAATGCTTAGTGCTCTGATGCTAAAATGATGATATTGGTTAAAGAAACTAGGGAACTTTTCATCCGGGAAACCTAGAGTTTTAAAGATATCATAACAAGGTCTCAGACATTTCTCTAGGCTTCTTGTCAAGATAACTGTGTTAAAACAAGTGAGACGAGCAAGGGTCGTGCCTGAAATGCCAATGGAAGCTAAAAACTCAAGTTTGGGCAAAAGGGTCTTCTCAGCATTGTATAAGAGCAGCATCGGGCGTTTACTAACGATTGCGGAGACGTCGGTATCATCGAGTCCATAGTGTTTCAGAAGCTTAATAACCGAGTCTGGTTTTTCTGGGGATTCGAAGTGTACCTTCTTACGCTTCTTGGACAAAGTGAGAGCGACTTCTGGGGACAACCCAAATGAGTTTATAAGGTATGAAACGGTAAAGGAGCGACCTTTTCCATCAAGGGGTTTATCGTCTTCTATTTCTGAACCTAATAATGATGATTTTAATGAAAATGATCTGATAAAATGAAAATGGGTGACTACTGAAGAATCAACAGCAATGCTGCAACTTGGAACTAGGAATCGCAATCTTTTACAGCACAAACCAAACATAGTTCAAGGCTTGGAAGGGACTCACCAGAACCAATCAATCGTTTCTCTGCTCAGCTTCAACTCCCAGCCGCAACTGTTGATCAATTTGGGAATTAGTTTTTTTTTTTTCATGTCTCTCTTATTTACTATAGTAGGTTTTTTTTTAAAATTTATTTAAAAATTTCACATTCCCAAAATAAAAAAAAAATTTTTTTAAAAATTTGATAAATTTTTTTTTAAAAAAAAGGGGCGCCCCCCCCCCACAAAAAAAAAAAAAAAAAAAAAAAAAAAAAACCCAACCAAAATTAAAAAATAAAGACCCACACCCCAATAATTGTTAGGCGGCCCCCATTTAGGTTAATTTTTTTTTTTTTTAATATAAATAGTGTTTTTTTTTCCAGAAAAAAAAAAAAAAAAAAATTGGGGACTCGTCACTGTTTATCAATTCATGGGAATTGATGGTTTCGCTAAACCTCCACTGGGAATGATCAAATTAGAAAAAAAAGAGAATGAAGAAAGGTCAAAGACCAAAGATAGTAGGTAAATGTTTTGGATAAGGAAAAGGCTATGCCAAATTTGCTATATGACTCCCAACTTTGGGTGCACCTTCAGTGCTCGGGGCACCAAGTTTAGGTTTTAATATGGAATCAACAACTTTGACATCAGTAAAGTCCACCTGATGTTCTTCAAAGAAGCTACACTTCATATATGAAGTAAGAAGCCTCGAGCCAATATCCTAGAGCTAATATCTGAGCCTTCCCATCCTTGGACACCATCCCAACCTGCAATCGATCATATGATACCTTAAAGAAAAGACTGAACAGGGTCCAAATATTGAAATGGAAGAACATCGTAATCCTCAAAATCTTGAACTGCAGCTTGAAGAAAGCTCACCTTGGCAGCTCTAACCCTAGCATTGCACCCATCTTGAAACAACAGTTTCTCATTTAACAGCGTCAAAGAACGATTTATGAGCAGTGAGGCTAATGCACCTACAACAATTAAAGCAATAATGAGAATAAGAATCACTGTACTTTCCGAATTACGACTGTGCAGCAGAATGGGAAATGATGATAGAAAAAACCCTATCTTCTTAACAACACACCTAGTCCGGTAATTCTTTTAAAATTTCTGCAGCTTGGAGGCCATCGAAAATAATAACAACAGGTTTGAAATTCTCAAGGAATTCTCCCTCTGTAATATAATGAAACATTTATTCCAAGCTTTACCCCTCCTAGTTTGATTTTTCTTGCAGCTTATCCCATTAGATTTGTTGGTTTGGTTCAGATCTGTTTTCTCGAAGCTGACTGTTCTGGATGTTATCTTTTCCTTGCACTCAAATTTGATGGACATCAATTTGACCATTTCCATACTATCTGAGTACCTGTCAAACCAAAAAGTATGTGCCTCCGAAAACAGATATTCCGGTTGATTCTTTAAACCAGTAGTAGTACTAAATCAATTTATTGTCAATGTACCTACCCTGTTAGCTTTGAAGAAAATCATGTGAGTTAATATCATCAAATCTTCAATAATACAAGAAAAAATTGTACGTTACTACATGAAGATGAATGATATAGAATCTACACCTCAGTTTCTAAAATCAAACAAAACAATTTTCCCAATTTGGATTCAAGGGTATGAATGTCCACAGAGAGACTAATAGTTCTTCTTATATACAAAACAACACCAATGTATTAAGGATGTGAAAAACCTTGACAGAAAGAGAGACAAAAACAAAAAAAGGTCGAAGAGAGACATTATTATCCCTACATTCAGAATTCTATTCATATGCAATTCCACAATTTTTGAATCTCACTTTATATGATCAAGCTCATGACAGAATTACACTTGGCTGTCACAATGTCGTGACTGACTTCTCTATCTGGCTAAAATTGAATCGTCAAGAAATCGTCAAAGTTTAGTATATTAACCAAAATCAGAACAACCATAGAAAGCAAACATTTCCAAAACCATTTTGAGACACAAACAATTAGAAATGTATAGATGAAGGTTGCTCACCTGAATATGAATACAGGTTCTCCCTATCTAAAGTAATAACTTGGACTTCTTTCTAACTAGGAACAGATTATTTTCCTCCTTTAACTAGTAGACATTCCTTTCGATGAAACTGAGTCAAGAGTTTACTGATCCTATAAAATGAGTGTATAAACTACAAGTGTTTGAAATTTTGTCCCATCATATTGTTGCTTGAATGAAAAAAGAAAATGACTTTGACAACAGCACAAGAGACTTTTATTTGGAGTTCAAACCATGTCTATATATAGGAGAGCTTAAACACATAATGATTAGTATTGTACTAAAACATTGACCAGGTACTTTTATTTTCTTTGAAACAAAATGTTTATAGAATTTCATGTCTGCTAAAGCTAATCAGTCAAAGATATAAGCTTAACAATACTCGTCAAGACAAAATTTAGTAAGAGAATTATTTCTAATTATGTTTTACTAGTTGATGGGGAAATTCCATAGGCTCCGGGAATTTGAGTGGGCTTAAACTGACTTCAAAATGCAGATATAGGAATCCAACCCAAGTGATAAACCACTATCCGGCATCAAGAATTCATCTATCAGAACTAAGAGGTTTGACGACATCATCTTTGGTACTTGGAATGATTCTATAACAAATCACCATAAGAATATATCTTTGTGTGCAAAACCATTTAAATAGTAACTCTTTTGAAAGACAAAACAGAGTAAAAGAAATGCCATCGTAATGTTCGAACTTCAAAGTGAAGCAAGATTTGACTATTAATGGAAGAACTTACAATGAATAAGTGGTTCTAACAATCTTCAAAATCATCAAACTGAGAACAACTTAACACACACATCGACCTACTATCATTCTGTTCCACTTCTTTCTGCAAATCCTATGCCAAGTACCCCAAGACCCATTTTCCCTTGAAAGATGCTCAACAATTCAGGTACTTGCTCTTGATATTGGATCACAAACCTTTTCAGGAAGTATGTCTTGCTGCTCTGCAGCATGGTACCTACAGAAAACTCTCCCTTTGTTATGAAGCCCTTCAACTGGAGAAGTGTAATAATTGCACATCTCGGTATGATCCATGTCTCCAAACTATAAGTTAGAGCAGTTGGTTATCAGCCATGTCTGCAGGCTGCAAACCCATTTTGTTCACAAGGAAATCTATTTTACTCGAAAAATTCCTGTCGGATAGAGTCATAAACATGGGGTTCTTTCTAAATGCCAACGAAAAGTCCTCTTCAGTCCAACCAATCTTTCTGCAAAGTTGCCTCTTTTGTTCCCATTTTGACGTACCCATCCTAAAAATCACATCCAGTGCTTTGAGGAATGTGGCAGACGAAGGGAGGATTCCCAAACAGATAACCTTGTTGACATTTTCCTTGAACTTGTCAGTATCACGGGACATTACATAAGGGTAAGCGATCACCGAAGCGGAGATTGAGGATTCCGGCACTTCAAGTGCTCTCAGAACGGAAACATTGGATGCAACATTGCTTCGTGTTTTGACACTCAATACCCACTGCGAGTTCCTAAAGAAAATAGACATCTTTCGGACTGTGAGAAGTGGACTTTTGATCATATCATACCAAGGTCTGAGATTTCCCTTTAGGCTGTTGATCAAAACACGGGGGTTGCTGCAAACGAGCTGAACAAGGCCAGTGCCTTCAACTCCGATGGAACCAAAAAACTCAAGTTTGGGCAAAAGGGTCTTTTGAGCATTGACTGAGAGCAGCCTCGGGCATTTCTTAACAATTTGGGAGATGTGGGTTTCATTGAATCCATAGTGTTTCAGAAGCTTAATAATCGAGTCTGGTTTTTCTGGGGATTTAAAGTGTACCCTTTGCTTCTTGGACAAAGAGAGAGCGAGTTCTGGGGACAACCCACATGAGTTTATTAGGTATGAAACTGTAAAAGAAGGACCTTTTCCATCTATTTGAGCCCCTAATAGTGAATTTGATTGAATACTACGAAAATGGATGACTGAATAATCAACACCAATGCTACATCTTGGAACTAGTAGTAATTGCAATCTTCTACAGCAAAGACCAAACATAGCAAATAACAAGGGACTCACCAAATAGCAATGGTTCTGAAGCGGCCAGCAATCGCTTACTTCCGTCGTCGATTCCAGAATTGGGGTTTTGCTCCTCCCCTAACCAACCAAGTACGGAACGGCACAATCACTAGTGAAATTTTTAATTTTTATTTTCGATACCTCGTGTTTTAAAGCTGTAAAAAGTAATAAATCAAGTGTTTCTAAAAGCATTTAAAAAAAAAAAAATGCATTTTGCAAAGAAAACAAATGTGCACTATTTTAAAACATTTGGATACTCCATGTCATCTTGAACCTCCCTTTATTTGGACTTGACAAATTAAAAAAATAAATACGTTTTGTGTGGATTAGTTTCAGAAAAAAAAACAGAACTGATTCATTTACGTATTGAACCGATTTAATTTTGATGTTGTTCAGTCCACATTTTCGGGGTAACCTGATAGTATCTAAACTAACCCAATTATCATAATAGTTGCTCGGTAGACAGGATTAGGTTTTAGAGATTTGGAGGTGTTTAATCAAGTTTTGTTGCTAAATAATGGTCGCAAATTAGGCAAAATGAAAGTACTTGTTTCATAAAATTTTGAAAGCTTGGTATTTTCCTTGCAATATTTGTGTAATCATTTGTTTCGAAAAAGAAAAAAATAACAATGTAGGACTACTGTGAACTTTTCGTTGATTTCATTAGTTCCATTAGTAGTTTGGAGATTATATCCTACGTATTAAGTTAGCACATTACAACAGGAAAAGAAATGCCTGGTTACCACTAATCCAATGATCTCATTCTAAGTTTTCCCACAAATCCAAAGCCTGGTTACCACCGAGATAGTCATGCAACATAGTAGATGCCCTTTTATTTGAAAGGATATGTACCTACCAAAAATTTTTCTCCCGCCGGGCCTTGCGCGGCCCCCCCCCCTCTTTATATGTATTCTTCTTTTTTTTTTTCCCCCTCTTTTTCCCCTTCTTTCCCCCCCCCCCCAATAAAAAAGGGAAATGGTAAGAAATGATACCGAATTAATTGTTTTTTCTTATCGCGCGCCCTCTTTTTTTTCCCCCCCCCCCCCTTTTCTTTTAAGGTCCCCCCCCCCCCTTCCTCCAATGGGGGGGGGGGGGGTGTGGGAAATGAGGTTATTTCTTTCCCCCCCCCCCCCCCCCCTCCCCCCCCTCCTCCCCCCCCCCCCCCCCCCCCCCCCTCTCTTTCTCTCCTCTTCCCCCCTTTTCCCCCCCCTCCCCCCCCCCCCCCCCCCCCCCCCCCCCCCCCCCCCCCCCCCCCCCCCGGGGGGGTGTGGGGGGGGGGGGGGGGGGGGGGGGGGGGGGGGGGGGGGGGGAAAGAAAAAAAAAAAAAAAAAAAAAAAAAAAAAAAAAAAAATTATCAAAATGTCTTCATGCTAAGTCAATTAGGAGTTTCGGTTCTGAGTCGAACTCTATATCTCTGTTATACACATAGAACCTCAGGTATACAATGAGAATGCCATTACAGTTAATATGTTACATATCACCTTAAAAATACAATCTTGTTGCATGACCATTTAAACATCATTCTTGACAAGACAGAACAAAGTAGAAGAACTTAAAGTATTCAGTTCTTATGATCCTCTTCCATGATTGAATGGACAAGCTTCGTTCTGCAACTGATTTAGTCCACCTCTTTCCTCTTATTCTAAGCACAGTCCCACACTTTACCTTGAAAGATCCTCACTAATTCGGCTACTTGGTCTTGATACTTAATTACATAACTATCCAAGAGGCATCAAAATTCAGGGAATGAAAGCAAACTTCTATTATTATTACCACTCTGAACCCGAATCTCAATACTTCTACTACATAGAACCTGATTTATTTGTAGAAATTAACCAGCTTTGGCCCTTTGTTGTAGCTTTTTGCTTTAATCAAATTGAATGTTCCAAGAAAAAAAATATCTAGACCAAATCATTTCTGTAGTCCACGGTTATAGCAGCAAAACCATAAGATATGTCTTCCTTTAACGTCTTTCCAAAATTGATCCAACATGTGAAGAAGAAACTGCCATAAATAGAGGCAAATGTATTCATGCACAGTTAATTAGGATTCTGGAATACAAATGTGTGAAATCCAATCCAATCCAATCCAAGTGCTAATTTACGGTGCAACACCTCTCTCTTTATGCATGTAACTCTCAGATAAAGGAACCATAGCATACATTTTGTGTGCATAAACATTTATAAACCACTGCTGGTAAGGCAAAACAAAGCAACATAAAAGACTATGGTAATGCCCAGAATTGCGAGATTTGACTATTTTTGGCAGCAGAACCCAAATGAATGAATTTTGGTTCCTATGATCCTCTTAATAATCAAAAGACAAACAAGAATAACAGGTTTTGTCCTACATTTGTTTCACTCCATCTCTTTCCTCAAATCTTAAGCCCAGATCCGCAAGACCAATTTTCCCTTCAAAGATGCTCAATAATTCAGGTACTTGCTCTTGATATTTGAAGACAAACCTATCCAAGAATTGGTTTTTCCTGCACATCAAAGCGGTACCAACGAACGAAAATTCACCCTTCCTTATTAAATCCTTCAACAGCAGAACTCTAATAACTGAACACCTAGGTATGATCCACTTCTCCAAACTATAAGTTAGAACAGTGGGATGTTTAGACACATCGACTGGCTGCAAACCCATTTTGTTCACAAGAAAATCCACCTTACTCGAAGAAGTCTTCTCAGAGACGACCATAAAAATGGGATTCTTTCTAAATGCCAACATCAAATTATCTTCGGTCCAACCATACTTGCTATAAAATTTCATCCTCTGTGCCCATTTTGATTCATCCAGCACAGATATTACATAGAGTGCTCTCACGAATATAAAACTTGAAGGATGAACTCCCAGACTCATGACCTTGTTAACATTTTCCTTAAACTTGTCAGCGTCAGTGGAGACTGCAACAAGAATCGGGGGCCTAAACAAAGAGAGTGAGGATTGTGGCACATGAAGTGACCTCAGAAATGAAACATTGTGAGCAACTTTGCTTAGTATTTTGACCTTAAACATCCAACGCGATATCTGAATGAAACGAGCGACCTTTTCATCAGGGATACCTAGAGTTTTGATGATGTCATAACAAGGTCTGATACTATTCTCTAAGCTCAATTTCAAAACAATTGGGTTGCCGCAAAGGGCCTGAGCAAGGGCAGTGCCTGTAATGCCAATGGAACCAAAGAAGTCGAGTTTGGGCAAGAGGGTCTTTTCAGCATTGACTGAGAGCAGCTCTGGGAGTTTCTGAACAATGTCAGAGATGTGGGTATCACTGAATCCATAGTGTTTCAGAAGCTTAACAACCAAGTCTGGTTTTTCTGGGGATTCAAAGTGTAACCTCTGCTTCTTAAACAAAGAGAGAGCAACTTCTGGGGACAACCCACATGAGGTTATAAGGTATGAAACTGCAAAAGTGCAACCTTGGGGTTTTTCAGCACCTAATACTGATTTTGATGAATATGTTCTGATAAAAGGAGGTGTCTTTTGAAAGCAATGAAAATGGGTCACTGAATAATCAGTAGAACATGGAACTAGCAGTAATTGCAGTCTTTTACAACAAATACCAAACATAATTGGAGCAAAGAGGAAGAGACTCACTCACCAAATACAATCTTCCTACGTCAATTTGGGATTTAGGGTTTTGCCCCTCCGCTCACCCAACCCAGTAGTGATCTGCAGGTTAAAATCTATTTCCTCTTTGAAGTTTTAAAAAAGAAAAGAAAAATAGTGAATGTTACTTTGTGGGTCCAAAGGGGTTGCATCACGACCGTCCACTTGTGGGTCTGAAATATCAACGGTTACTGAAAGCGATTGTTGAGTGATGTGAAATGTAGAAAGAATAGCACAATATAAAACAGAGAGAAACTTATCTGAGGCCCAGAAAATTCAAGAGACCCATGGCAGAGCCAAAATCAGAGCTCAAAGACTCTCTCTCAGGTACCTTCAAATCAGAGTTCAGTTATTATCTATTTTTGGCATCTGCTTTCTGGGTTGGTTTTCTGTAATAGAATTCATATTTTGAACATCTTTCATAGATTGATCCGTTAATAAAAATTTAATCTTGATGATGGGTTTTGTGTAAAGGCATATTTATGTAGGGATGATTTATTCAGTAGTAAAGATCATGTTGAATGTTGTTAATCTGGCCTTTAAATTATATCTTTGTATGTATATATTTTTGATATGGCACACCAGGACATCACTCTGAGAAATCACCACATCATGAGAAAGAAACACATGGAACGAGTGATGACATAGATGAGAACACCCCAATTGATGAAGTCAAAGGCCCAAGTGTGTTTGAACGAGTGAAGGAAGAAGTCGAAGCCGTTGTTGAGGCCATAATTCATCCTCACAAAGATTCCAGTAGTCATGACTCTTCTTCTAAGTGAGAGGTTGGTTGGCTCGGCCTCAGTTGCAGTTGTATGCGTGGATGACTACTATTGCTAAATGACAATTTAATATTTTTTCAGCCTTTGTGTAACATCTTTGATTGCTATGTTTGTCGAATTCTAGCTATTTACATAAAATGGGGAATGATTGTTGTAATTTGGCGAAACCCTTTTGATGAAATGTTCCATGATTCCTCAAAACATGTTGATCGTGGTACTTATTCTTTGATTATTGTTTGTTTTCATCTCATTATCGAAAACTTTGGCTAGGCTAGCCATTAACACCCCCAAATGTAAACGCCAAATAGCTCCATGACCATTCTAGTTCCATCACAATCCGCTTTAGATTGCTGTGGCTCAAAACTAGAGTGGTTTGATGCTGATGCCCATATTGAATTTCTGGTGTGTTGTAGAAGAGGAAAGATGTTGTAGGCTTTTATACTCAAATCAGCCTTGTTTTCCTTTCTGAGACCCTGATTTTTCATATCATTGCTTTATGCATTTCCCTTACTGCACTTTATAGTTGAGATTAATTTACTCAGCAATTTTTCAAACTTCCCTGTTTTACTATAATGCGTGCAAATTTGTTTTTTTTTGCTCTAACTCTTGTAGAAAGTGAGGCCATTATGACAATCTCCTGACATTGGAAACTCACTTACTGAACTCATATCATGAATGATATTGTTGAAAGGTTAAAGTACAAGAATGATCATTGTTTTAAACACATGAAGCCACAGATGGATTGCCCTGGTTTACAGGGGTTTTTTGGAACCATAAACCATAAGGTGTCAGGTGTTCAAAACTAGAAATTGTGGTTTGGCAAGGAAAAGAGTTCAACTCTTGTGTTAGATTCATTGGGTTGTTCTAAAATATCCATTCACCACTAGGGTCATGACCTATTTAGAGATCTTACTTAAAAGTTTTGAAATTTAAAAAGGAAAAAAGAAAACAGTACGCAGAGTTTCATTTCCTCATAATATTATGATTAATTTGTAATCTTGTATGGTGTCCGGATTTAAATCAAATACTATTGTGATTATCCTTTTTCTACTGCATTCTTATTATATGATTTCAATTGAGTAGCAAATATTTGTAATTTAACCTCCTTGTCAAAAATAAGACTATTATAGCAAATTGTACTTGCTCTCCTATATCTTAAACTTGGAAGTTATGCTCCTGACTAGAGAGGCTTGGGATTGTTTGAGCCTTATGTTCAGAAGCATTCATTATCTATGCTCTTATTGGAAGTGACACATTAATGTCGACTTGGTCTTTGCATGTTTTGTTTATGCAGAAACTCTGGTTTTTCTTTTGAATAGAGAATCACCGCCACATTGAGTTTTACATTATAAAAGTGGTGTTCAATAGGGCAGGTCTGGAAGACTGGAAATGACCATCATAGCATCACCTTTCTTCATATGAATAAAAGCCTGAGGTTGTGTTTTTTGTGGGGGGGTTTTATATCATGGTGTGCTCCAGCTGGTTTAAATTCTTTTCAAGGACAATAATGAATGAATGGTTGGCTTCTTTAACACTCTCTGGTCTACTCTGTAGTTTCAGGTGGAAGAGAAAGGATACACTGTGAACATGAACTTACTAGTATGTACATGTATGTATGTGTGCTTGTATGTATACAAATTTACAAGTCTTGCTTTTTCTGAAACAGAAAAAGAGAAAGCAAGTCTTGCTTTTTGTGCACATTCGTCTAATATCTGTTTATGACGTCCCTTATCTGACTAATTAATCCTTTTTAGGCAAACTATTTGAAACATATCCATACCCAAATTAGGGTTACGGCAGAGTAGTGCCTATATTACTAAAGAAACCCAGCTAGAGAGAGAGAGAGTAGTGCCTATACGACATCAGACCCACTTTCTTGAAATGAGTTTTTGGGTGTAAAAGTGTTTTCCCTATACAAATTAGTTTTGTATTACTTCTAGAACCGTAAAAACACTTTCAAACAATTATAATCATTTTTAGTAAAGGTTTGCAAAATAAATGAGTGTTTTTTGAGTTATAGAAGCAATCGTATAGTGTTTTCTCACAAAAATATTTTCAAATGGTTGCACAGAAGGCATTTGAACTCGATCTATCAAAAGCACTTTCTTTAAAAACACTATTAAACAGCACTCCTGCATATTTAATGCGTTGTTTTCTCAGAAGTACTTAAACTGCTTGCACTGAAAGCATTTGTACTAACCTCTTCTGTTATTACTCTATTATTAACAAAGCACTTCTGCAGATTTAATGCTAAAGGCCAAACCAATCCTTAAAAGAGTAAAACAACAAAACAAAGATGACGTTTAAATGTTTAATAATGTGTAGGTGTACTGGCATTGTGCAGAATATGCTACTAATTGAATTTGATCATCTAGACTTCTAGAGGTACCTTCCAAGATAATCAAGGCTACCCAAATTCTTAAATGCCAATCTTCTTGAGGTCCAAATGGAGGGTCTAGATTGTAACCCTGGAGGGTCCAGATTTAAGGAGGTACACAATGCTGGGTGTTTCCCACTTCTCAACCTGTAAGGCTGTAATAAGAAGTTGACCCAATTAACCTTATATTTACTGTGTTTAACTAACTCATTCAATTTTCTGACCTGTACTACATGTCATTGATGACTTCTACTTTTTATATATAAAGGCTTCTGCTACTGACACTGAATTGGGATTTCATATTCCTTTTAAGGCAATGGAGATATTGGAGAAAAATAGGGGCAAAAAATAGCCGCAAGCGATGGAAGTAAAAGGATAAGATTGGTTCTGAATGCAGACTTGCAGAGATTAACTTGGGGTGTATCAAATTTGCAGACCCAAAAGGAGGAGCTGTTATTCTGGGGTTAGGACCAGCTCATTTAGTACCACTCTCTTGGATTGATATGTGTGTGTGTGTGTGTGTGTGTGTGTGTGTGTGTGTGAGAGAGAGAGAGAGAGAGAGAGAGAGAGAGAGGCATAAGGGTCTTTTGAGGTGAGTTGTCAAATGAGGTAGTAGCAAGAAACCACAGAATCACTTGCTTGTGAAGCAAAATCTCTGTACCAAATGCAAGATAGACTACAGAGAGAAAACCAAGAAATATTTGAGGTTCTGAGACTAGCTCTAGCTTTTGGGGAATAGGATTTTCCTTGTATTCTAGGCCTTTCCACCCTTCTTATATATAGAATCCAAGCAGCAATTATGCTTGACATCAAAGTGTTGTGAGTGCTTCAATCTCTTTCTGTCTCTTCCTCTCTAATAGACATCATAATCACCACATTCATTTTGGCCTAGCTTGAAGAAATGAAGGGGATAAGTCAATGGTTTGTTATAGCTCTTCAAATCATGAGCTGGGTTTCTGCAACAAGCAGACTTGTTCCTCCAAATGATGGTCTTGATGTTCATCAAGCAGGTACTTGCTTGCTTGCCCCTTTTTAAAAAATGAAGATGCCCTTTTGAATCATAAGCATAGAAGTGAGCTTGTTTTTTTGTTTCCACTACTGATTGTGTCTTCTTTCAACTTGTTTTTGTGGAAATATTCAATTTTTGTTTTCTTACATGCATTTGGAGTATACATCTGAAAGTCGGAATGCTTTTCTATACCAGGTAGAGCAACTTTATGCAGTTCAGAGAATACAAAAAAAAAAAAACGTTTTCAATAATACCTTACACTAATCATAACCATTCCATTCCATTCTGTATCCCCTTTATGAGGAATTGAAAAGAATAAAATCTGTTTTTGTGTTTCCTAAGAAAATGGACTGCTGGAGAATCCCTTTTCCCAGAATTCCTTGCAAGTGAAAAAGTTTCTTTTGGCTTTTCTCATCACATAGCAGCAACATTTCTTCTTCCTATCTCAGAATTAACACCCTTTTCCTAAAACAATTTTCTTTTCTACTTTATCCCATTTGAACTTTCCTCTCTCTCATACGTTTTGGTTAAGCTCCACATTTTCTCTACTAACTTGCATTCTAAATGCTTGAACAGGCCCAGGACAGAACCCAAATCAGTCTTCACAAGTTACCTTGAAAGAGGTCTCTCTCTCTCTCTTTCCCTCTGTGTATGTGTGTGTGGTTACTGGTTAGCATAGTGTATGTATTAACATTGTCTCTTCTATCTAATTAGGGATTAACAAGCTCAATTAGTGGAGTGGCAAAGATGCATGAAGTAGCAAACTACAGAGGGGGAAGCAAAATAGGGTCAAGCCCTCCAAGCTGTGAGAACAAGTGTTATGGATGCACTCCATGTGAAGCTATTCAAGTGCCCACTACCAAAAAGCAAACCCATTTCAGGGTTCAGTATGCAAATTATGAGCCAGAGGGTTGGAAATGCAAGTGTGGCCCTTCATTTTACAGCCCATGAAAAATTCCTCAGCTTTATGCAGTCAAATTGATCATTCCATTGTACAAAAAAAATTGAAGTTCCAATCGACTTTGAAAGCTTCCTAACTACATTATATATGTTTATTTATCTATTGGTGTCATCATGACTTATTAGCAACTGTGAAATGTGAAATTGTGAGTGATTTTAATCGGGGAACTATTCCCTTTCCAACCTTTACAAAATGTTTTCCCTTTCCATCATACAAAATGTTTTGCCTGCAACGTGCTTGTTGTATGGAATATCTGTTCTACTGGAAAGTCTTTAAGTTTGAAAATTGGCCTATAAAACAAGCAGTGCTGCTATGAGCTCATGAAAACAACTTCAAATTGAAATTATCTGCAGCTGCTGAAACCCCCCAGTCCCTATTTCCTCACTACCACTACCTGGCTGTTTTATCTACCAAAATTAATCCAAGACTTCACTAAACATACACAGAGTAATTAATATGCCAATTTGCCAAAGAGTAATTTGTTGTTTCTCGCCCTGCCCACTTCTCCAAACAAATTTTCTCTTTGTGTATCTCCAACAGGCTCCAAAATTGGTTGTTTCTCTATTTTAAAGAAAAAAGAGTCATATTTAAAGAAAAAATAATCATTTTTTGCTCAAACAGAATCTCTATAGTGAGGAAAGAGAATAAAAATTCATATATTTACGACAATTGTTAAAATTATAACGCTACCAAATTTTTGAATTTTCGGTCTCTCTCCCCCAACGGCTTCCACATTGCTTTTTCATCTTCTTCATAGCTACATCGTTCCCCCACCCATCTCTTCTTAAGGTCAGTTTTACATACTATGAAAGATATTCATGAAATTTTAATTTAACTAAGCTTTTAGGGTTTTGAATGAATGGAATACAAATGATTAGGTTTACGTTTTTGAATTAGAATCATATTATGACATCTACTGTACATATTCGAATTTGAATTAAGATTTTAGGGTTTGATTCATAAAGTTTTCCATTCAACTGATATACTATTAAGATTTTAAGATTTTGCGTCTAGAAAACTTATATGATATAAAGCTATATTAAACGGTGCACTTCCAGTTCCTAGTGTTGGATCATGAATTGTGTTTTTTTTGTCGAAAGTGGAGATATATTAGGTGGTGAAACTAGAATCAAGCTAGATTGTTGTGCACTGCTCCAAAGATTTCAAAGCTTAATTTCAGGTTGTGGGCGTGGGCAGACCCCTGGTTTTTTCAATCTCTCTCGCTATGGTGTACGTGGAGGTTTTTTCTACTAGATTAATCATGTAGCTTAGCTGGTAACTTGCATGCTCATCAAATCAAGAAAAATTCAATTATGTTTTTCTTAAAGCAAAGAACGAGTAAAATAAAAATTAAGTAGAATATTTAATTGCATAAATTAAATTATAAAGAAAATGATAAGGAAACTAGGTACCGGAGTTGAAGAAGAAAAATTATGAAAATTTTAAATTTTGCCGGAGATGAGCATCTGACGGAGATGCTCTTAATTTAACACATCTGTCGGAGATGCTCTTAGTCCCAGGTGGGCAGCCGCAGGAACAAGAATCCGATCGAAGCTGTAAATGCTGAGGTTGCCGTTGTTGTCGAGAGTCAGTCGTCTCCGGGATCGGTTTTCCAAGTCTATGCTTTCATGATTAGGCAAAACGGTACCGACTGTCGGGAAGCGAAAGCTCTGCCAGTAGTCGTAGACTAAGTAGATGTCGTTTACATTTGGCCATCTTAAACAAGGATATGTTGAGACCCAACTGTGGGGAAGTTCTAGAGAGAGAGGCTCCTCCTTCTCTCTAGATTTTCTCCTTCTCTGAGTGGCCAACATTGAGAGTCGGTGACGGCTATCTCAGTCTTTGACGACTACGTTCGTCATGCTGGCGGCTTTGTCCGTCTCTCTGGTGGTTCTGTCCGTCTTCCTCCTTGGATTTCTCAAGGTTTTCTTTCCCTTTTGCCCATATCTATTATGGATCTTCAGCCTTGAAGCCATAGAATCAAACTTCGCAGGCCTCATCGGAGCTTTTCTTCTCTGTCTTCGAATCAGCGATCTTAGGTGGTTTCCTGAGGTGGGTTCTCGTCGCTGCTCCTTTACGCATTCCGATGCTTTTAGTAAAATGGAGTGTACAGAGTAGTTACTCTGGTATTCGTACCGACACCTTTGTCTGGTTCCATGGTGATTACCGGCGACTTTGGCTTCGTCTGTTGTTTTGCGGCTATGAGGATTCTTTTTGATTTGTGTTGGAGACTTGAAATTTGTGTTCGTTTTTGCTTGGGTTGGCTGATTTTGGGGCTTTTTTGTGGAGATTTGTTAGTTATGGGTCGGATTTTGGTCATCGGAGCAAGTTTTCCTTGCTGTGGCAACGATGAGATTTGCGGCCGAGGATTGGTGGCGGATGCCCTTCTTTAATCTTGTTGTTTTGTCAATTGTAGGGTTTGCTCGATTTGGGCTTTTTGTTGGATAATTGGTATAAGGCTTTTTGTTGGGTCATGTATTGGTCTCCCATTTTTGGGTTTTAATGAATTTTTCATTATCGGACAAAAAAAAAAGTAGTTGTCGTTTCGTAGCACCAGTGATATCTTGTTTGAATAATAATTCGAAGACTCATTCCCGGGCCGAGAGGTTTTCACCGGCGGAGGAGGAGGAGGAGTTAACGAGACGGAGGGCGCCGGCGGCGGTGAATGAGAGAGTTGCGTTGGGGCCCGGCGGAGACTTAATTGGGTTGGCGGACCGGACGGCGGCGGCGGAGGAGATGTTGAGGTACCGGATGGAGAAGTTGAAGAGGTTTGGGGAAGTGGGCAGGGCGAGAAATCCGGCGGCGAAGAGTGAGTTTGGTTGTGGAGTGGGCCCCACGGGGAGTCCGAGTCGTAGAAGGCGGAGAGTGTTTTTTGGGCGGAGGACGGTGGTGGGTTTGAGAGGAGGAGGAGGATGATGAAGAAGAAAAAGGTAGACATGGTATATACTCTTCCACATTACATATACGGATGTGTTTTATACAGCTAGCGGATCAGAACTGAGAGGATCAAAATTGTCCCAAATTTTCCATGGCGGCCAATCCAGGTTTGAATCTCAAGTCCCGTTGTTGACCTGAATGGGAAAAGGACCAAGTTGAGATGCCTTGTGGACCAAGTTTGCCAAGACTACATTACATGGATGTGTCTTATATATAAGTTATAACTATGTGGTGTGGTCAGGTTGGCAAGCCTTGGCCTTCTTGAACAGGCGAACGCTGCTCAGATACTACACCATAAAAGTACTCATGAAGAGGGAAGCTCACGCCCTGAGTGGTTTCACCACGAGACCATTTTTGTGAAAAAAAAAAACAACATTGGAAAATAAGGCGGCTTTGCCAAAATCTATTGCCCACTAGATGACAAATTCAAGGGTAAAATGTCATTTAATTTCCACACTAATGTGGAAGACACTTCAGATTGAGTCATATATGAAAATTTCTACAATGCCCAAAGCATTAGTGCTCATAAATATCAGCAAACAATTTATATTGTTGGATCTGTAAATCTTCATATTGTCATTGACTTAATACATTCCCATCATATATCTATATTAATAAAACCAAAACTTGAGTTGTGGTTACATTTTTCAAAACCTGAAATATACCCCTCCCTCAACTATATTAAACACTATATATACTTAAATATATTAAGGGTAAAAGAGTAAACTGCATAGTCAAAATAATAAATAAAGATTTAATTATCAAAATATCCCATGAACTTGACCATAATTGTCAATTTGCACTTTGAACTTGCAATTGTGTTAATTTATCTCCTTAACTTGGTAAAAATTATCAAGTTGCACTCCATACATCAATTTCAACTTTTTCCATCTAATTTTGTGACATGTGACATTCACGTAAGGGATATTTTGGTTATTTTATGATATATATTTTTAGAAAAACACAAATATACATAAAAATTACATTAAAACACAAATATATATAAAAATTACATTAAAAAGGTAAATTTTTAGAGTTTAGGTGAATTCTTAAAAATTACATTAAAAAGTTGAATTCTTCATTCTTTTTAATGTAATTCTCATATAAAAAACACAAATATACATAAAAATTACATTAAAAAGGTAAATTTTTAGGTTTAGGTGAATTCTTAAAAATTACATTAAAAAGTTGAATTCTTCATTCTTTTTAATGTAATTTTTATGCATATTTGTGTTTTTCTACAATAAAAAAATATCATAAAATGACCAAAATACCCCGCACATGAAGGTAACATGTCACAAAATTAGATGAAAAAAAATTGAAATTGACGTATGAGGTGCAAATTGACAATTTTTATTAAGTTTATGGGGTAAATTGACGCAATTGCAAGTTTATGGTGTAAATTAGCAATTATGGATAAGTTCAGGAGACATTTTGACAATTATGTCATAAATAAATAATATGGGGCCCCACACCAACTTGCCAACTTGCATATTTCTTTTTTATTATTTTTTTTAGTTTTCAATTTTTAGTTTTCTTTTATATTATAATATTATTAATTATTTAATTTCAAAATTAATATGATAAAATAGGGAGATAAATTATGTCAAAAAAAATAATAGGTGAAAACTTTCTGCACCCATTATGCAAATTTTTTTTCAAAATAATATAATAAAATGGAAGAACTTTCGAAAAAATTAAGCGAGAAAGTTTCTCGCAGACGCATTAGTAAGACTTACAAAAATAAATAGAAAACGTTTTCCAACGTCGTCGTTTAATTAGCCCCCTGAAAGTTTAGTCAAATGACTAAAATGGCCATCTCCGTCCCTGTAAAGAAAAACCATCTCAACCCCCAAACGCCTAAACGGAACTTGTCTGTAACTATTAAGGTGTGTAAGCTAAAGCTCTCAGGCATCACCCCCCGCATTCCATCAAAATGGGCAGCCTCTTCGGCTATCGTGTAAGTCTCTCTCTGATATTTGGGATTTCTTTGATTCCAATTCTCTGTAAGAATCGTATCTGGGTCTAGGAAGTAATTGTTTTACAAGATGCGTAAGATTCTGAGAAAATATGTGAAATCAAATTAAATTACATCTGGTTTTGTCTGACTCTATCGATTTGGTGGCTGCAATTGATTGGGAACCAAGTTGTGATGATATTGGGTTCACATCGTAATGGGGGTAGATCTTTGTATCTTCTTTTCTTAGGAGCAAAACTGTGTGAGCATAAAGGGGTTCTATTTGATTCTAGATATCACATCTGGTTTGAATTTTAGATATAATTCCCCAATTTCAGATCTTTGTGTATATTACACAAGAGGGTGTTTGACAAGCCTTGTGGGAGGTATTCTGAAATTGGGTTGGTGTTGAATTGTTAAAACAGAATTTAAGATCCAAGGATACAGTGATGTTGTTATGGATAGATAGAGGTACCCAAATCGCAAGGATCGGCTAAGTATATATTAGAGTCCTAGACTTTTGGCAGAATCTGTAAGGTTGCATTTGCGTATGAACTTGGACTGCATAACAAATAGGGTATAGGTCCCCATTTTGCAAGTTGTTCTCAGCTAATTTTTTAGCTCATTAAAGTAGTATCAAACTGATTAGCTATGTGGGATATTCACATTGATAAATAGAAGCTTGATGTCATTTTAAAAGAGCTTATGATGGATATTAAATAGATCGTAAGGCTAACTCTATATAGGAGCTGGAGTAAACTTTGCTCATTCTATTCTAATCAGCTTTTTATTTTGTCTAGGATTCATCCCCGTCTGTAAAGAACATTCTTCTTCTAGACTCTGAAGGGAAGCGTGTGGCTGTCAAGTATTACTCAGATGATTGGCCAACAAACAGTGCAAAGCTAGCTTTCGAAAAATCTGTGTTCACGAAGACTCTAAAGACCAATGCAAGGATAGAAGGTATGCAGCAAAGTTATCAGGGAAATAATATAGTGCCTGTCCAGTGAAAAAATAATAATAATAAAGTTTCTATCATCATGCTACAGAAAGTCATGTTGTATCACCATATTTGCAGTCTCCATAATTTGCTATTGTATCATATGCAGCGGAGATAATGATGTTCGAGAGCAACGTTGTTATATATAAGTTTGTGCAGGACCTTCACTTCTTTGTGACTGGAGGTGATGATGAAAACGAACTCATTTTAGCCACTGTACTTCAGGGATTCTTTGATGCAGTTGCTCTTCTCTTGAGGTAGACTTGGTCATAACTTTTGCCTTTAGTTCTTTTTACTTTTGATGGTTATTTATTTCCAGACCTTTTGCTATGTATTCATACCTGTCTTGCTTGCAGGAACAACGTCGACAAAAGGGAGGCACTAGAGAACCTGGATCTCATACTTCTATGCTTTGATGAGATTGTTGATGGAGGGTATGCAATATACTTCTTAAATTTTCTCACTCTACCTCAATGCACCTATTAATATCTGGATAGTTAGTACACTCTTTGAGTGATGAGTATACATGAAGTGGGCTTCGTTTGTTCTTGATCTTAGTTTTGTCAACAAGTATTTGATTATACATCTTATGTAGTTAACTTATATTGCAGGATGATACTTGAAACAGATCCAACTGTTATCGCAGGAAAGGTGGCAACGCATACCATGGATGCTGATGCACCATTGTCTGAGCAGGTAATGCAAACTTTCTGTTTGATGGGCCTTCAGTTGAAACCAAATAAATTAAGGGGCTGTTAGGTAGTGCTTTATAAGTGCTAAAAGTGCTTTTAGATGCTCAAAAGTGCTTCTGGCGGCATTTAGCATAAATAGCTAAAAGTGTTTTCTGGGTTCCCACCGTGCTTCCTCACAAAGCACTTCAAGTGCATTACAGGAAGCACTTGTGTGCTTCTAACAGAAGTGCATCCAGCAAAAGCGGCACTCCCACACGGGCCCTAATTTGTTGATAGCTTGCTATCTGATTTCATGAAATCTTGATGTACAATTATTTTCAGATCTAAAAGTGTCACTAACCCTAATAACACCCCAACTTTACGAACTGGTATAATTTCCAACTTTGCTTCTTTAGTATTAATCTAATCCTTATACTCGTCTTCTAACACTGCAGACAATAACACAAGCATGGGCTACAGCAAGGGAACATCTAACCAGAACCCTTCTCAAATGATTTGTGTGCCAACGCAGTGAATCAGTTGGCCATCTCTTTTTGTGTGTTGATGAAATTGTTTTAATGTTGACAAGGTTTTGCTCTCTTATTTCATGTTGTAGTTCTCATTGGATGATCAGCTGGATCATATGCTATGGGCTTGTTATGGCCTCTTTACATAATATTCTTTGTTAGGCTTCATTATTGGTTGCTTTTTTATTCAATTTATTCAACTTGAAAACGGAATAGTTCTTGGTAGCTACTTGTATTATCGAAAATATCTCGACTAAATCTCAATCGGAAAGAATGCAACTCATTCTCGTTCACCTATAAAAAGAAAATGTGTCCATTCAAAAGATCAGAAAACCAAGAATACCGAAATGTGTCCATGTTTGAAATCAGCCCCCAAGCTCATACATTCCAATGGCGGATTGTACCGAAATGAATCGTCGACTACAAAAGCTGAATCGTTAGGAAATGAGCCAACAGTGTAACATCTACCCTCATTTGTAGCTCAACTATCCCATTGAAATATGGAGACATACGCATAAACAGTATATACACAACCCCATCCTGCAAACGAACATGATACGTAATAAGCAAGGGTTGGAAGTTGGAACATTCGAACTCGGTAACCTCAGCCATCACTTGTAACTTCATTCTGCACATGAAGATGCAAAGACATTCATCATGATAACTGATAAGGGTTGGCAGTTTCAAACTCGGGAACTCCTAGAATTATATCTTCGACTCTAAAAGCTTATAGTATTGCTAAGAAATGAGTCAACAATGTGTACAAAGATAATAGTATTTCCGAGGAAAAACTATCATTATTTGGTAGAGAAATAGTAGGATCCAAATGTAGTTTGTACTATTAATTGTTTCTCTAGAAGGTCAGCTTAGAGAGTCAAGACTAGCACAATCTACGTCCATAATACCCAGCAGTCTACACGTTTGGAAAGCAAGCGCACATAGTAGGACCATTCTAGAAAGCAGTGTGCAAGAACAAGAAAAATGAAATCTCAGTGACTCAGTCTGCAGTTGTCTGCACCAGCAAGCAAGCAAGCAGAAGAAAACGCCAACCACATGTATCACATTCTCCCTTCTAGACTTGGATCAGTTTCTCTGTTACTAGTTGACAAACAATATTTGTTTGTTCAAGTCGCACTTTACACATGCATTTTTGTTTCGTTTCTTAGTCACCAAATAATAATTGATAATTTGAGCTGTTAGAATATTTACAAACTTGTCTGAAGAGAATGTATAAAATATCAGAGACTAGTGCTGGTTTTATGACCAAAATGAATCATGCTCCAATCCGTACGTTATGTTAATAAAGGGTCTTGGATTAGGTTTTCCAATCCTTACGTTACATTGTTAGGTTGATTACGATTTACTGCTTTGCAATATGGTGTGATTTTTTCATGCATGTTATTCATGATTTCATGCAGTCCAAATCTGCCCTTTGATAGACCATTAGCAGTTCCATCTATAAGTTCTATGCGTACATGAACTCTATATACGTAACTCGTATTTTCAATGACTTTAGAGCATCTCCAACAAATTTTTAGAGGATTCCTAAACTTTATGTTTACATTGCCTATTTTTATACAAAATGAGAGAGAATATATGTATATGTCAATAGCCAATACAATCGTAATATGTGATCAATTACTTTATTTTTAGTCGTAAATGCGATCAATTAGCCAAATTTCAATTAACATTGTTGGTTTCAAAAATAAATTAATGACTAAAATAGCTTTTAGAAATGTATTTGAACATAGAAAAAATTAATAACCGCGCATGCAAGTTGGTAATAAGAGACCTAGATAGGACCAAGACTAAGAATAGTTCCAAATCAAGACTCATGATTAAGAGATATTTGATAATGAAATTCCATTTGGTGGAAACCGTGGAATTATAATTATATATATGATCAAAAGTTAGGGGGTCCTCCTGGATGAGACACATATATCTTTTTCGATCATTCTCCACCTATATATTCCAAGTATTTAATTAACGAACATATCATAATCTGTCAATCAATGTTTACAAATAATGAACAAAATAATAAAAAATTCTTCTATCCACCCCAAGTAAATATATGTGCACTTGGGTGAATGAAAAACTCTTTACAAAATAATATCTATGATATTTATGTGTGTGTGTGTGTAATATTTATGTTTTCTGTCAAGCTAATGGGGTAGCTCATCATCTTGCTCGACATGCTTTACTCTCCAATTCATGTAATTCTTGGGAGTCCATGCCTCCTTCTTTTCTCACTGATGTACTGATGAAGGATTTACACCCTTCATCTTCCTTTTTTACTTAATAAAGTTTGTCTATGTTCTAAAAAAAAAATGTGTGTGTAATAAAAGAATGGCTTCTATTGAGAAATTATTTTTTGTCCAAAACGAGTGATTGCAACTTTGCAAGATTGTATTGTAACCTCAAGTTTCGGGGTCTTGGCTCTATGTTAAAATTTATTGCAATATTATTTTTGCTAAACTCTCTTACAAACCGTCAAATTATGGGTAAATAAATTGTTGAAGATTGGAGAATCTCACATTTAAAAGTGACAAAATAAAATACAATTTATAAGTGAGTGATTTACTACTAATTACATAGTGATCTTTTGAATTAAAACCCTGCATCTAGTGGTAAAGGTAGTTAAGTTAGAGATAATATCAGTGCAATGTCCAGTAGTCGTGAACCATGTTGTTTTGATATAATATCATAAACATCACTTCTCTTTTGATATAAATGGCTCACTTTTTATTTTTGAGCAATGGGTATTTAGACGGGGGAGAGGCAGACCCCCCAGTCTAGGAACATTATGAACCAACTGTTGCCCGCATGAACTCAACTAACATCTGGATCCAGAGCCAATAACCAGTGGTGGGAGCAAACAGACCCTGCAACGTCTCAAAACTCACACTACCACATTGTGTGGCAGGTGGTAGGACCCGCATGCATCCGTCAATCGGGCTACTTGAGCCCATACTCCCTTGGAGGCTAACGCATTTATCAACGTTCACATGAGTCTCGCAAGACACCAGCACTCAACAACCTACCAACAAAAATATTTAGTTGGTAAGTGTTGGGGCTCGAACCTTGGATGAGGATACCAACTACCAACCAAGGCAAGACCCCTTGTTGGCATATAAATGGCTCACTTTATTAGACTCTTCAAACAATGGTTATATATGATAAGATATTTTAATTCATAGATTTTTCTTGGAAGAACTTTAATTCGAACTACTATCATTGTTTTAGTTGCTGATCCATGTTGATGAAAGGTATGGAGCCCATGAACCATAAAATTAATATAGTGTATGTGACCTACTTATATATCAATGTATGTGACATGTTGCCCAATTCTTTTTCGAACCTATCTATGTGAATATTAATTCAACCGACAGCATCTATATATATGTAAGTTGTTGATTGTTTGATTAATTAAGTAATATTGCATATTAACTAGATATTTGAGGAACTCATTCAACTAATCAACCTTGCTTGCACATTGGAATAGCTCAAGCTCTCAATGTTTGACAAGTCTTTATCAGTCCCCCAAATTTGATTAACTGCATATTGACTATCATAATCACGACCCTCGAACCAGATAAACACAAAAAACAGAAATTTTGTATTGAAAAATGAAATTTTTTAATTTTTTTAGTTCGGTGAATCAGTTCATTCACTCTAGTTGTGATTAATGTTTTAAGATCTTGCACTTCATAATTAATGATCATTTCTCCAAGAATCAACTAAATTTTGATTTTTGTTGTTGTTATTCATGTGTATCCAATAAATAGAATATTCATTGTGAAGTTCTTAATTGTTATCAAAATTATGATTCTATTTGATACAGATAATTGACCAAACTGTTTTCGGTTTCTAGTGACGATATTTTACAAAAAAATTAGCGAATGAATTGTCATAATTACTTACATAATTATTTTACAAAATTATGATTCCTTGTTCATTTCTTCTCTAGTGAGGACCTCTTAAATGAGGACCATTTGAGGACTTTTTGATTAATGGTTGTGATATCTATCTTTCGATCACATCTCGAGAAATCAACCGTTCAATGTTAAGATATTCATGAGTAGATCACTTCTACAAATTTTCAACAAAATTTGAAATCGTTAAGGTACCAAACTAGACCAAATAAATGAACGAACCAAATCTGTCAATTTTGAACCATTCATATTCATAAATGGTAAATCACAATTATAGATGACCTAACGATTTTAGATTTCATTGAAAATTTATAGAAGTGATCTACTCATAAATATCTAAATATTGAACGGTTGATTTGTCAAAATATAATAAAAAAGTATGTATACTAGAAAAGTCCTCAAGTGGTCCTCATTTAAGAGGTCCTCACTAGAGAACTTCCCTATGTAAGTATACATAAAAGTTGTAAAGTGGATTTCATGTTTTTTTCAATACATGAATCAAAATTGTTTATTAAAATGTTTTAATTCCCAAGTGGTAGTTTTTATTAAAATGTTTGATTTTTTTAGAGGTTTGAAGTTTTTGTATGTATACGTATGTACTATATATTATACAACTTTTTATGTAAAACTGCTTTATGGGGATGAATATTTATCAACCTGATTCACATCCATGATGTATGATGTGATGGATCTAATTAGTTATTTATGATTTAGGAATACAAATAGTCTAGTCGAATATAATATGGCGCCGGTCAAAAATAAAATAAAATTAGAGCATAGATTATGCAAATATTGGGTACTAGACTAACTATTATGGTTCAACCAAAAAACTAACTTAATGTTTTTTGGCAAAAATAAAATAAAATAAACTGTTAATGTGCCCTTCAATATTCTAATCACCCACATCCATTTTATAAACGGCAAACAAACCATGTTTATGAGTTCCATTATTTAAAATCAGTCGCTTGTATCCAACCTGCCAGAAAAAAAACCTGTCCACTTAAATTTGGCTAGAATTGTAAGATAATAATAAAAGTAGGAGATCCAGTTAGGGTTGACAATTTTCCATCTAACATAAAAGAAACCAACACGGTGACTCACTCTGTTCTTAAACATATATGTTATAACTTGTTATTCTCTTGGATATTAACTAGTCGATGAAATTGTCGAAACTGATTGAACCGAGCCGTATTCAGTCAATAAATTATCTCGACATTCAGTAACAATTAGGGCATCCCATTTACCAATGTGGTCGGTTTGGTGGACGATCAATCAGGGCACAAAACTAAACCAAACCCATGCAATTGGTCGAAAGCAATTCTCCGCACAACCAAGACCATAAACCTATATTTGACCCTACCATACAATACATACATGTACGTCTTATTATTCATTTTCACAATTTATATCATTTTCGAGTTCTTTACTAAAGTAATAATCAATTCACCCTCGCTATTCTTACTATGAGTTCATTTCTTCGTACTTATAACCAATTACTATTCTATGCACAAACCCACAATCATAAAACTCAATTTTATGTGTGAGAATTAGATTGGGATCTACAAAAAGTTTTTGGGTTTCACACCATTCTAGCATTGAGCAATGCATTGTGTTCATTCATGCATTTCTTTTTCAGCAAGATTTAAAAGATCTGCAGTCCCCTAAACACCTGCCAATTCTAACGTCCCAAACGAACGAACTTGTAATAATAATAATATTATTGTTATTAATTTTTAGATTTTCCAAAAATAGTTGCAAAGCTGTAACTTGTAGTAAAAGCAAGAAAAACCCAACGTTGACCAATGTGGTGTCCACTGACTCGCCACGTCAGCTCACGCGGGTCCCACAGGTTCTGGACACAGGGTGGGCTAAAACCTTAAAAAAGGAGCAAATACCCGACTGGTTCTTCTTCGGTGGCTGCTCAAACGAAGACCAACGAAGACAGGTCATTTCTGAGAATTTTCGGAGGAAATTGCAACTAGAAAAAAATAAACTAAAAAAAAAATTAATTTCTTTTACATGTGAAAATTCAATTCATAATTTCATATATGAATTTATAAATATAGGAAAAGGAGGGCCCGGAAATTCCTGGCATTGGTTTGGACTTCACGACGGGGAAAGAGAGAGAGAAAGAGGAAGGTGTAGTCATTCTTTCTTTTTCTTTTTCTTTCTGTTCCCTCCTCCTTCCTCTCTCTCTCTCTCTCTCTCTCTCTCTCTCTCTCTCTAGACTTTGTGTGCCTCCACCTCCTTGATCTGCAGCTGCCAAGTTGTTTCTGTCGCCCATTTTGCTGTAATGAAATGGGTTCGTATTAATTCGTGTTGAAGATGGACCAGGGCTTCTGATGTCAGGTACCCATTGTGCCTTTTTGTTTAAATTTGGCTTTTTTTTTTTTTTTTCTGGGTAAAGATTGGTTTTTGAATTTCTTGGTTGGTTTCTTTGCCCATTGTTGAATGGGTGAGGATTTTGGGTTTTGGTGGAGGGGAATCTGTAGCTTCGTTATTGGTTGTTTCGCAAATTGAGCTGGACATTGTCTTGATTCAAAGCTTGAATAACATTTACTCAGCTTTTGGCTTTTTCTTTGGGAAGAATTATAAACCCATTTCTTGAATTATTCGGGTTTTGAGGTTGAGTGTGCCATTGGGCCTCAGATTGTAGCTTATAATTGTAAGTTTGTTCTCAGTTTTGACCAAACGTTTTTTCTTCAATTCCTCAAAGCTGGAGGGTTGGGAAAGTTAGAAATCTTAGTATGCAAGGTATTTGCCCGTAGCTTTTGAATAGAAGCTTAGGAATTTGGTTTTTGTTTAAATATTTAATGCATGAAGCTTGATTAGTTACATGGCGTGTGAAATATGCTAAGAATATTATGTGCAGGAATTTGTCAATTTTATATGCTTAGGTTTGATTTTTATTTTTTCTTTCTTTCTGGGTTTTTGTATATTAGGCATTAGAGGGAGAAATTGGAGATAAGGGGTACCATTAATCCCAGTGTGAGGCAAGGGTTTGAATTCTTTCTGTGATGGGTATGTGCCAATTATAATTGGTTTTGGCTGGAACTGAGAGAAATGGCAGGAGGAAGAATAAGGGCAAGGCTACGGCGGAGCCACCTCTACACATTCTGCAATAAACCAAAGGCTACTGAGGCAGAGGCACCTCATCCAATCCAAGGTCCTGGGTTCTCAAGAACAGTATATTGTAACCAACCTCAGCTCCATCAAAAGAAACCTTACAAGTACCGTTCAAATTTCATATCGACCACAAAGTATAACCCGATCACGTTCTTGCCCAAGGCACTCTTTGAGCAGTTCAGACGGGTTGCCAATATATATTTTCTTTTGGCTGCCTGTCTTTCACTTACACCTGTTTCTCCATTCTCTCCTGTGAGCATGATAGCTCCTTTGGCTTTTGTTGTTGGTCTCAGTATGGCAAAGGAGGCTCTAGAAGATTGGAATAGGTTCTTGCAGGACATGAAGGTTAATCTCCGGAAAGTAAATGTTCATAAAGGAGAAGGTGTTTTTGGATATAGGCCATGGCATAAGATTGTGGTTGGAGATGTGGTGAAAGTGGAAAAGGATCAATTCTTTCCTGCGGATTTACTTATATTGTCGTCAAGTTATGAGGATGGATTTTGCTATGTTGAGACTATGAACTTAGATGGCGAGACAAATTTGAAGGTAAAGAGATGTTTGGAGGTGACCTCCCCTTTGGATGATGAAGGAGTTTTCAAGGACTTCACAGCAAAAATTCAATGTGAAGATCCAAATCCGAATCTGTATTCCTTTGTGGGTAATCTTGATCACGATCGGCAGGTTTATCCTCTTGAACCCAATCAGATACTCCTGAGAGATTCGAAGCTCAGGAATACAACTTATGTGTATGGGGTAGTGATATTTACAGGTCATGATAGCAAAGTCATGCAGAATTCGACAAAGTCCCCCTCAAAAAGGAGTGGAATAGAAAGGAAAATGGATAATATTATCTACATCCTTTTCTCCCTCCTTGTAGTGATCTCATCGATCAGCTCAATGGGGTTTGCTTTGATGACAAAATTCAGTTTGGCAGACTCATGGTACTTACGACCGGATCAACCAACAGATATGTATAACCCCAAAAAACCTGCCTTGGCTGGCCTTATCCATCTGGTCACTGCTCTCATCCTATTTGGATATCTAATACCCATCTCTCTTTATGTTTCAATTGAGGTTGTGAAGGTTTTGCAAGCAACCTTCATTAACAATGACATACACATGTATGATGATGAGAATGGGATTCCTGCTCAAGCCCGGACATCAAATTTGAATGAGGAGTTAGGCCAGGTCGACACTATCCTCTCTGACAAAACTGGCACTTTAACCTGCAACCAGATGGACTTTCTGAAGTGTTGCATTGCTGGTATTGCATACGGTGTTCGTTCCAGTGAAGTTGAAGTTGCAGCAGCAAAACAGATGGCTACTGACCTTGAGGACCAGGACGATCATGATGAAGAACTTGCCAATTTTCCCATGAGAAAACATGATCCACATGTATCATGGAGCAATGAAGTAGGATCAGAAATTGAGCTGGAAACTGTTGTTACATCGAAGGATGGTAAGGATCCGAAACCTGCCATAAAGGGGTTTAGCTTTGAGGACCGCCGCCTCATGGATGGAAATTGGTTGAAAGAGCCCAGCTGTGATGTGATTTTATTATTTTTACGGATTTTAGCCGTTTGCCATACTGCAATTCCTGAGCTAAATGAAGAGACTGGCCATTTTACATATGAAGCAGAGTCACCCGATGAAGGGGCTTTTCTTGTTGCAGCACGTGAGTTAGGTTTTGAGTTCTGTAAAAGAAATCAATCAAGTGTGTATGTCCGCGAAAAGTATCCTGATCCACGACAACCCGTGGAAAGGTGAGTATGTGAATGCTTTTTGTTATTCAAGTAATTCGTTAGACTTCGCTACTGAATTTCTTGTCTTAACACCTCGGTCGTCTCTTGTAAAAATTTACAGGGAGTACAAAATCTTAAATCTATTGGAATTCACTAGCAAAAGGAAGCGTATGTCAGTAATTGTGCGTGACGAAGATGGACAGTTATTACTTTTCTGCAAAGGTGCTGACAGGTTAGGCTCACAACTGGTCTTTAGTTCCTTACGGGATTGATTTTAAATGGTGTTAAGTGTTAAATGTTTATTTAGGGGTGTTTTGAGAGGGAGAGGAAAGCATGGATTTTTTTATCTTTTATCTTTAAAAAAAAAATTCTTTATGTTATCTTATCCTCCTTAATTCTCATGAATCATTCCTTTACTTGGATCTACAGCATCATTTTCGATCGACTGGCAAAGAATGGAAGAATGTATGAGGAAGCTAGTACCAGGCATTTGAATGAATATGGAGAAGCTGGGTTGCGTACGTTGGCACTTGCTTATAAAAAGCTTGAGGAGTCTGAGTTTTCTGCTTGGAACAATGAATTTCAGAAAGCAAAAACATCTATCGGGGCTGATAGGGAGGTAATGCTCGAGCTAGTGGCAGAGAAGATGGAAAAAGACTTGATCCTTGTTGGTGCTACAGCTGTGGAGGACAAATTGCAAAAAGGGGTAAGATAAGTTTCTGAATATAGTCATAAATAAGGAACTGCCTTATTGATTTACTGCAACTTAGCTCCGTTTTTTTATTCTCTTAGGTGCCCCAGTGCATAGACAATCTTGCACAAGCTGGTCTCAAGATCTGGGTGTTAACAGGGGATAAGATGGAAACTGCAATCAACATAGGGTTTGTCTCTAACCAATCAAGTAGAAAGCACTTCTGTGAATAGTCTTATGTCCACTGTACCTGTAGAAGAGTGTAATGATCTTTTCTTTTTTGGTATGGTTTTTACCTGCAGATTTGCATGTAGTTTGCTCCGACAGGGCATGAAGCAGATCTGTATATCAACAGCAAATTTAGACACGTTGGGACAAGATGGAAACGCGGTACATATTTGTTTTAGAAAGGGAACATGAATTTCTTTTTCAGGAGATTAATTTATATGATGTTAAGACTTTGTTGCGTTTCACTGATGCTCAGGCTGTGAAAGATAACATTTTGAATCAAATTACCAATGCCTCACAAATGGTCAAGTTGGAGAATGATCCACATGCAGCGTTTGCATTAATTATTGATGGAAAAACTTTAACCTATGCTTTGGAGGATGATATGAAGCATCTATTCTTGGGATTAGCTGTTGATTGTGCATCTGTCATATGTTGTCGTGTCTCTCCTAAGCAGAAGGCATTGGTAAGAATTTGTGTCGCCACACCCTCTCTTCCAAAATCTTTGTTTGCCCCATTCCGATTGTCATGATATCCTTATGAATAGGGGTATAGCATTGGCCGGTGTCTTCATTTGTTCAGTTTTTTGGCACTAGGTAACGAGGTTAGTCAAACAAGGAACTGGGAAGACTACATTAGCAATTGGTGATGGTGCAAATGATGTTGGAATGATTCAAGAAGCCGATATTGGTGTTGGAATCAGTGGCGTGGAAGGTATGCAGGTTGGTACAATTTCTGACCGACTCTTTCTTAATGTAACTATTATGTACTGCTACATTTTGCACTCTTTCCCATGAAAAACAAAAAACCTTTTTTGTCCCTCTTTTTTCAATTTGTAAAATTTATACACTCGTATCATCTCTTATTATCAGACCAAAAAAAAAAAGTATTATATCTTATTGTTTGTTTAAATAGATTGCAATAACGGAGGACAAGAGCCCAAAAGTTTATTTACTCTACAATGAAAAGGAACAAAAACCTGATTAATATTTGAAAAGATAAACATTAGTTGGATTATGTTTGCTGTTTCTTAGTCTTTTTATGTCTTTCATTGATTAGGTGCAGTTCATAGTGCATTTGGTGCTTTCCTGAAGTTGTCATCTGACTTTATATAGAATATAGACATGTAAACACAGACCTGCACGCACACACGTGTGTTGTTATACCTGTGTGTGTATACTATAACACATTATGTGTATATACATTTAACTTATGATAGCTTATTTGTGAGAAGGTTTATATTAAATGTCTGAATGGGAAGCAAGGTATCCATTGTGGAACATGGAAGCAGGAGTCAGTTTTTTCGTCTTACGGTGAATCTCACAATACTTGGTAATTTCTTGCAGGCTGTGATGTCTAGTGACTTCGCTATTGCCCAGTTTCGGTTTTTGGAGAGACTTTTGGTTGTCCATGGACATTGGTGCTATAAAAGGATTGCTCAGATGGTAATATCAGCAAATGCCCATCTTAGTACTTTATTGTCACAGATTTGTTAAGATGCAACTTTGCATGTGTTAATACTGCTGTATGCTTGCTCAAAGGCACGCACTTAGGAACACAATAGCATGTGTGTGCGTAGTCCTTGTTTTTGAACTTCATCCACTTATTATTGGAAATCTGTTGCTTTCAGATTTGCTATTTCTTCTACAAAAATATTGCGTTTGGTCTGACCCTCTTCTACTTCGAGGCATTCACGGGTTTTTCGGGGCAACCAATATATGATGACTGGTATATGCTATCATTCAATGTCATTCTTACCTCATTGCCTGTCATTTCACTTGGAGTATTTGAACAAGATGTTTCTTCCGAGGTCTGTTTACAGGTTAGTACTTCTAACAATGCTCTTGTTAATATTAAAACCATATATTCTGATGATAGGCCTGCAACGAGATTTAAAACTTCCTGGTTTTGCAGTTCCCTGCACTGTATCAGCAAGGACCCAGAAATTTGTTCTTCGATTGGTACAGAATACTGGGGTGGATGGGCAACGGTGTCTATTGCTCTCTCATTATCTTCTTCCTCAACATTATCATCTTCTTTGATCAGGCCTTCCGACCTGATGGCCAGACTGCTGATATGGCTGCTATGGGTACAACTATGTTCAGCTGCATCATCTGGGCCGTCAACTGCCAGATTGCTCTGACAATGTGTCACTTTACATGGATTCAGCACTGCTTTATTTGGGGGAGTATTGCAATGTGGTACCTATTTCTCTTACTTTACGGCATGTTGAAACCAAGTTTCTCAGGAAATGCGTACCAGATTCTAGTTGAAGTCCTAGGTCCTGCACCAATATTTTGGACAGCCACCCTGTTAGTTACAATTGCTTGTAATCTCCCTTACATTGTCCACATAGCCTTCCAAAGAAGTTTCAATCCAATGGATCATCATATCATCCAAGAAATCAAATACTACCGGAAAGATGTTGAGGATCAGCGCATGTGGAAGAGGGAGGCGTCTAAAGCAAGACAAGAAACCAAGATCGGGTTCTCAGCTCGGGTGGATGCAAAGATCAGACTTTTGAGAGGAAAGCTGCAGAAGAAGCATGCCCCTGGACACGCTATGTCTCCGTTGTGACAATGTGCATGATTTTACAGTTTTGGAAATTTTATTTTTTAGGGTTTGAGGCCGATTGCGGTTTTATGTTGTGGCCCTTTTGTAATTCTTTTCTGGGTATTGTTATATCCACTCACGTGGGGTTGGTTCAAGTCCCATTCATTATAGGAAAAGCGTTGGAGCTTTTATGTGTACAATATATCTGTAAGATTCAAAGAGTGAAGAAGATAGATGTCATTTGCCTCTCCTGTTTCCGCATATCTTCTGACTTCTGGACTTCCCTTACCCTGAGAACCATATTCTTTTTTTAAGCTAAGTTCCTTTGCAGCTAAGTTAATGTAACCAGAAAATTGTACATGCTGAACTCTTTTCTCACCATTTTACATTTACAAATGGAGAAGACAATGTACATACATAAAGCTCATGTTAAATTAAATCATGCCTCTTATTGTCGATAAGTTGTGACCTGTTGGTTATTTGTATAACTACCATTGTGAATGTCATGAGTTTGAATCACACTGACATATGAAAGTGAATGGGGTGGGAAAAAAAAATCATTAATCATACTTCATGTAAAGGAAAAAAAGAAAATCATGCCTTATACTTCATGTAAAGGTGGTTGTGTGTGATGACTGATAGCCATACAAGTCTTGTTTGGTTGCCCATTTAACCCATGATCCATACTGTTAAATAGTTTTGATTCCTTTCCATACATGTTACTATGTTAGCCCCAAAAAGAACACATCTCACTATCATGACCCAAATTCCACCTAAGTTTTGAAAAGATCGAGAACATTATTTCCAAAACCAAAACTACCCTCACAAGGCTACAACTGCCATGTATTTTGCTATAACAATACCAAGTTTAACCGACACAAACGTTTAGGGGTCATTGATTGTCTTTTGTTTATATGCATTCCTTCAAGAATCAAGACCCTACATGCTATAATTGTTCCATTTCATATATATATATATATATATATATTCTTCCGGCCTCTTTTCCACATGTTATTAGTTTGGTTGGCTCCATTTTCATTCCGTCGTAGAATTTCATTTTGATGAAGTTTTTTATTTCGCCACCATACAAAACGATGAGTCACACAAGTTAACTAGTGTAAAACCAACCAGTGTAACAATTTATGTCTTAAATGTAACGATATAATTATCAAGTGTCGTTGTATGACTAAACCATAACAGTTAGAATTCTAAAAAAGTGCCCAAAAAAGTCAAAGATACTTCGAAAACCTTGCTTACTATTTTATCCTCGGCTTTCTTCTAAAGATGGGGGGACTTGGCTATTTAAATATTTCATGTTTTTATTGGCCAAAGAAAATATTTCTTATTATTTCTTGTTATTCCAAAATGAAAAATAATTTATGGGTTGAAAGCAACCGAAACATCGTCGTTTCAGGTAATTTCCCAAAAAGGAAACGCGGGGAGGGCTGAATAAAACGCCGCTTCGAATGGATCGAAGCTTCGAAGCGCGACAGGAGACGACATGTCATGACGAATTCTCCCCCGTGTCTTCTCTCTCTCTCTTTCTCACTCTAACCCCTAACTTCCAGAGAGAGAAAGTCGTCTGACTTTCCAATTGTACCCCTATCCATCCCTCTCATTCACATGCCTGCCCTCCCTACTTTCTTCCGCAGCTGATTTATCTATCTAACTCTTCTCCAAGTCTCAGGGTTTGGTCAAGGGCCTTGTACGGTCCCCATTTCTATATATGTTTTCGTTTCTTAGGGAATTTTTCGTCTTAGGGTTTTGATTTAGGGCTAGGGTTTCACTGTGATCGTTCAGTTCTTGGGCTATGGAGCCTCGAGTTGGGGGGCGATTCCGACTCGGCAGGAAGATCGGTAGCGGATCGTTCGGGGAGATCTACCTAGGTTTGTTCAGTTCCTTTTTGCTTGTTTACTTGTTTATTGCCAATTTAATTCTTTAACTTCTTGGCTTCCTCTCTGCTATGATTTCCAGGTACTAATATTCAGACAAACGAGGAGGTTGGGATTAAGCTCGTAAGTTCTTATCTTGCTTTCAATTGCATGGTGTTGTTTTGGCATTGAGAAATTATTCGTTTTACTTGGATATTTAGGCTAAGATAATAGCTTTCTTCCAAATTGACCTCCAAATTTTAACCAATTTGTGATTTTGGTATTGCTAGTTAATGATCATGCAGTAAATTGAATAGAAAGAAAACATATTGGGACTTGTACAAGTGCAAATTTTTAATTTTGCTTCATTTGATTGCATAATTGAGATTCAATGTTCGCCGTTGTGATACAATTATTAGTAAGGAGGGCTTGCAATTAAAGGCGTTATCTAGAGGGCTTTGTGTGTTGTGCATGGTTGGAAATTGTGTGATGCTGGGAAAGGATAATTTGAAAATGCGAATGTAATTTGCATATTTCAGCTTGATCTGGCACATGCCTGTTACCCCATTTTGGATTTTCCAAGCATAGCAAATGTGTTATTTTGGTGTCAATTCCTGTTAGTTTTGTAGGCTTGAAAAGGTTCCACCACCATGCCCATATGAGTCTCCTATTAAGATAGGATATTCTTTGAATTTGTTTGTGTGCGATGATTTTTACCTACAATAGAAATATAGTTTATAGTGCCTTTCAATGCTCCAACTTTCAGTACGCATGAGTCATGACAATAATATACATCAGACGTGCGCACACACCCATCGGTGGGGGAGTAGGGGTTGTTAAGTGGAATGGAGTGGGGTGGGGTGGGGTGGGGTGGGGTGGTGAACCAGTAGTGAGTTTTAAGTTTTTTTTTTGTTGACTTTTTCTGCTTTTTGATTCTCAATATGTGCAATTCCTTTGACGTTAGAGGATATTTTGTACATATTTATGATACAATCTTGTATTTTTTGATCTTCTTGTAGATCCTCGGAATAATTTTTTGAAATGGGTTTCCCATGCCCTTCAATGTATGTGGGGTATATGCCTATTTATTTAGCTATGGTCAGCAATTTATTTATTTATTTATTTTTTTTAAGAATGAGATTTCTCCTTTTTGCTCCCTTGGACTATGTTATCAAAATGAATGTTCGAAATCTGTGTATGATCTCTTATCTATTATCTTTCTTTTGCATATTTGGCTGGATCATCTTATTTGTTATTGTCTTGGATGACATGGGTTGCTACATTTTTCTTCTTGCTGATTTGTGTTGATGCTTCTCCTTCTCAGGAAAATGTCAAGACAAAGCATCCACAGTTGCTATATGAATCGAAGTTGTATAAAATATTACAGGGAGGAAGTAATGGCCTTTACCACTTTCCTTTTTTCTTTTTCAATACTATGTATGTTCAAGTACTTATCTTTCTGAATTCTTTGCCTACTTGTATGCCTTGTCAGCTGGAATTTTAAATGTGAGATGGTTTGGCACTGAAGGAGACTACAATGTTCTTGTGATGGATTTATTGGGACCTAGTCTTGAGGATCTATTCAACTTTTGCAGTAGGAAGTTGTCTCTTAAGACTGTTCTCATGCTTGCAGATCAAATGGTAAGATTCTTTTTATGGATGGATGCATATTATTCTGGAATCTAGTGTGGTTTGCAGTTTGATCATCTTTATATTGAAATTCATGTCAGATCAATCGAGTGGAGTTTGTTCATTCCAAGTCTTTTCTACACCGGGATATCAAACCTGACAACTTCCTAATGGGTTTGGGTCGTCGGGCAAATCAGGTCCTTGGAACTTTCTATTTGATTCCTAATTCAGTGTTTATGTTCTATGTAGCTTTTGTTTTTATTTCGTGCTCACTGTAAATGCATTACTTTCTCCCCTCTTTTTGTAGATTTACATCATTGACTTCGGCCTTGCTAAGAAGTATAGAGACACATCAACTCATCAGCATATTCCTTATAGGTTGGTTGCTTTGAATTTATTTTGAATATTGACCTGTTTCACAACTCATCCCTACTTTTGAAATTCTGTCAGTTAAGTTTCTCCTCCTCTCTTGACTAGCTAAAGGTGTTTCAAGACTTGAAGCCTAATAGACTTATAGTGGTGGTTCTTAATGTGTCTGTTTTTAACTTGTTCTACTATAGATGTCTAATGTACCATCATTAGATTCTCATTGACTTTCAAGGATGCTGAGGCTTTACCCTCATTCAATCTGTAATGCCGATTCTCTATTTAGTTAGATACACTGTCATCATGTAGCAATTGTTTTTATATATCAATTACTTTCGTTTGGGCAATTTATGATCACTCTAGAGCAGGTTTCTTTAGCTCGTATTTTATGTCAATTTAAGTAGAATTATTTAAAAGAGCAAGGAAAGCATCTTCGGCGATTTAGTTTTTGACTAGTGATGTTTTGGAGGCATGAGGATATTTGTTTTGTGTTCTTGTATTTATGCTTACCATCAAAGCCTGGATTGAGGCTGTTGTTGGTTGGTGTCTACCCCAAATGAATGAGATCCATTTTTTGGAATATGCTTTTTAACGTTATTTTGGTTGATGATATGAATTAGTTTTGTGAGACTTGTGATGTGCAATACTGTAAGGGAATAAAACCACACACACAATATTGCTTACATAGTTACATACAATGTATTCTTTATTTTCTGATCAAGTGTTCAGTTGGGCAATGCCCAAGTTTAATACTGCTATGGTTTTTGATATGAAATGACATTTTCTCTATTAATTTAAATATGGTGATATATATGAAATCCATTGTTTTCTTAGAAAAATGGTTTTTGATGTGCTCATGTCAATGCAGAGAAAATAAGAATTTGACTGGCACAGCAAGATATGCAAGCATGAATACCCATCTTGGCATTGGTAAGCTCTCTCTCTCTCTCTCCCCCCCCCCCCCCTCCTTACTTCCCTTTTTCTCTCTCTCTCTCCCTCCAGCTGACTCAGATCTTTTAATTTGTTGATGCATAGAACAAAGCCGCAGGGATGATTTAGAGTCACTTGGATATGTGCTTATGTACTTCCTAAGAGGAAGGTAAATATTGTACCTCCCGGTGTTTTTTTATTTTTGTTTGATATTCAATTATGTCATGACTTTGTGTTTTGTATAGTCTTCCATGGCAGGGATTGAAGGCTGGAACTAAAAAGCAAAAGTATGAGAAGATCAGTGAAAAGAAAGTGTCAACTTCAATTGAGGTTAGCTGAATCTCATATTATTGATTTTCTTGCATATACATAATACTGATTCAATGGTGTTTTTGGAAGTATGGAATATTCACTGCTACTTTCTTAATTCTTTCTTAGGCCTTATGCCGTGGTTATCCCACCGAGTTTGCATCATACTTCCATTACTGTAGATCTCTACGGTTTGATGATAAACCAGATTATGCTTATCTGAAGAGACTCTTTCGTGACCTTTTCATTCGTGAAGGTTTGACATTTTTCCTTTTTTTTTTTTTTTTCTTAAACAAAAAAATCTGTTTAAATATTGGTCTTTGATAGCTTATGTGTTAGTGTGTTACTGCTCTACTGGTCTTTTAGTATTGTTCTTAACATTTCTGATTATATTGTTGTCTTCTTACTTCAGGCTTTCAGTTTGATTATGTCTTTGATTGGACTATCTTGAAATATCAGCAGTCACAGATTGCCACACCTCCTACTCGTGCTCTTGTAAGTGACACATTACTACTATTTGAGTGCATCCTTAAGTCAACTAGTTATCTTATATTATTTACTATTTTATAGGGTGCTGGTGCTGGACCAAGCTCTGGTATGCCTCCAGTTGTTGCAACTGCTGAGAGACAATCAGGTAATTCTATAATCATTCATTTTCTGCACCACTCATATTTACGTGGAAAAGTTTTATTTTTATTTTTTATGTTTGCCTGTTTACTTAAGTTTAGTCTCTTAGAAAATGCAGCCATTGTTTTCTTTTTGGGTGCTTGCAATTTTCTGTTTATTGTATATGGTATTGTATTTTTCCAGATTTCTTTTCTTTAATTATTGAGTATTAGATTCGATTCCAGTATTTATGGATGTTCGTTCTCTTCATTAATCAAAATGTTATTTATTCATTTATTTATATTTGTGATTAATGTTTTATAGGTGGTGAGGAAGGTAGAACTACTGGTTGGTCATTGGCGGATCCCTCTCGTAGGAGAAACTCTGGACCGATTGTAAATTCTGGAACTTTATCGAAACAAAAAAGTCCTGTTGCAAATGATCCATCTGTGTCTAAAGATGCAATGGTAAAGTATCTTTGTTTCTGTTCTGATTTTTCAAAGTTGTGTGTCGATCAGTTGCTTTTTATTGACCAAATTGAAAAGTACGGTTCAGTTGTACCAGATTTACACTTAGGTTGTTCATTTCAGCCGTCATCATGATTTGGCTAAGTGTGGGCTTGAATCAACTTAATTTGTCGTTTCTCTTGAATTCGTGCAGTTATCTAGTTCTAGTTTCTTGCGGTCAACTGGATCATCAAGGAGGGCTGCAGTTTCTAGCAGTCGGGATGCAGGAATTGTTGGCAGTGAATCTGATCCCTCTCGTCCTCTAACCACAGAGGCAAGTCCTGGAACACTGGGTAAACTTTCTACTGTTCAAAGAAGTTCACCAGTTGTATCTTCAGAGCAGAACCGTACAACTTCTGGTAGAAATATTTCAACCGTAAAGAACTTAGAGTCCACTCTCAGAGGTATTGAGACCCTTCATTTTAATAGCGATGAGAGAGTACAGTATTAGCAGTCGCTTCTCTCAATTTGTCGCCCACTGTAAATTTGAAAAACGGTATACATTTTTCACGCACTTGGGGTGGAATTTGTTTTCTTAAATGTACTATGTTTGAGGAAAGCTGCAACAATTTGGGGTTGTCTCTCAAAGCAGTTTGCAATAAAGACGATACAGAAGTGGAAGTTTGATGCCCAGAAGACCTACGCAGGTAAGAAGGCCCTTGTCAATACAGCACAAGTTGTCTCACTCTGGTTTCACCATCTCAATGCCTTTGTTCAACTTCATCTTATCGAAATGCGTGTTTGTGCTTTCGTCAAACACTGTAATGTGTGGGTCAAATGCAGATAGACACTGTAAAACTGTAAGTACACCAACATTTTGATTTTGTGATGTATTATGATAAAGTAATCCTAGTTATAGCAGTTAAACCGAGTGTTAAAGCCTACCGAATAATGTTGGCACTTATGTTGCATATATTATTGGAGCTCGATGTGGTTGTATTTGGTTGCATGACATACATTCAGTACTTCATGCAGAAATATCGACGAGGCTTTTCCTGTGTTTTTAGTATGATGAGAGTTGTGAGATTGGTTTGCCTGTCGTTTTTTCCCCTCGTGTTGCAAATCCAGTAAATAACAATTTTAATTTTAATTTTTTTTACAAAGTATGGGTAATGGCTTGTAGTTCTGATGATTAAGCACATTAATCTCTGCATTTTCTAAAAGTTGAATTGTATGTATAGATATTGTTATAGGGAAGTTGTTGGAGATGCTCTTATTAATAGATTGAAGAAAAATAAATTGCTAATGAACGAGGTGGAGGTGAAAGTTTGAATGTGGATATGTAATTGCTAAAAAAAAAAAACAAGATGGTTGTATGAACTACGTTACAGTTTTCTTCATAGGCGTGATGGAGAGATTATTAGGGTGACGGAAAATGTCTCCGTCGGGATTTCCAGTCACAAACTATGTTGGATCAATTCTCTACATTTTGTTTTAAACACAAAAAACTATTTAAAAACACATTAAACGTGTAAATCTTGGGAGAGATATAGGATTTATTGATTTACCGTAATATAACAAGTCCTGAGTTTCCTAAGACTACTAGTATTTACAATTTTGTTATTTGGGAAACAGTTTTTGGTATAATTATTCTTCGCATCCAAAATATGAACGAAAATACCAATGACCAAAAAAAATATGTTACCAATAACTTAATTTAACGACTTATAATAACTAAATTGAAAAACAATTTTTAATTTGAGTAACGAAAATATTGAATGCCTGAATGGGACCAATTGACCAAAAATAATAATTATTTTTTAAATAAAAAGAAAGTTTACTATATCTATGGGGAATTGTCGAATTGAACAGATCACCAAAGAAACATCCCAAATTGACGAAGGAAGTGGAGCAACAAATTGCTGGCTGGGATTTGGTGAGTCCAGTCTGATCGTTTTCTCCAATTATGCTTGGTTTTTGTTGCAAGAGATTTCAATTACTAGTTCCAAGCTGTAGCATTGCTGTTGATTATCACTACTATCAAATCATATCATTTTCATCAAAATCATCATTTTCAGGATCTGATAAGCCCCAAAATGGAAAAGATCGCTCTTTTACAGTTACATACCTTACAAACTCATTTGGGTTTTCCCCAGAATTTGCTCTCACTTTGTCCAAAAAGCACAGGTTACGCTTTGAATCCCCAGAAAAACCAGACTCGGTTATTAAGCTTCTGAAACTCTATGGACTCAGTGATACCCGCGTCTCCGAAATCGCTAAGAAACGCCCACAGCTGCTCTTATTGAATGCTCAGAAGACCCTTTTGCCCAAACTTGAGTTTTTCTGTTCCATTGGCATTTCAGGCACTGACCTTGCTCGGCTCCTTTGTTTCAACCCAACAATCTTAACACTGAGCTTAGAGAGAAATCTCAGACCTTGTTATGATATTAGCAAAACTCTACGTATTCCCAACGAAAAGCTCCCTTATTTCTTTAGCGACTTCAGGCGGAATGATGTCGAAAGGTTAAGCACTGTTGCTCGCAATATTCAAGTTCTGAAAGCACATGGTGTGCCAGAATCCTCATTTCCTCTGTGGCAGCCCCTTTATTTTACGGCATTGTGTTCTGATTCTGATAAGGTCGAGGCAAATGTCAACAAGGTCATCAGTATGGGATTCCACCCTTCGTATGCCACATTCATGAAAGCACTGTATGTGATATCGGCGATGGATGCATCAAAATGGGAACAAAAGATGGAATTTTATAGCAAGTGGGGTCTGACTGAAGTTGATGTGTTGTTGGCATTTAGAAAGAGTCCCTTGTTTATGTCCTTCAGCGAGAAGATTGCATCCAGTAAATTGGATTTTTATTTGAATAAAATGGGTTGCCAGCCTGCAGATGTGGCTGGATGTCCAGATGTTCTAGCTTATAGTTTGGACAAGCGGATCATACCTAGGTGTTCAGTTATCAAACTTCTCCAGTTAAAGGGCTTAATTGTAAAGGAAGATGTATCTATAAATACCATTCTGCAGCAAAGTGAGAAGTGGTTCTTGAAAAGGTTTGTGATCAAATATCAAGAGCAAGTACCTGAATTGCTGAGCATCTATCAAGGAAAAATCAGTCTTGTGAAATTTGGCTTAGGATTAGACGAAAGAGGTGGAGTGAAACAATTGTAGGGCGAAGCCTGTTATTCTGCATTCTAATTTGATGATTCAGACTAGATGTTATTCAATTCTCGCTCTTCTTTGAATATTACAATTCAATTTCTTTTACTATGTCCTAATATGCTATCTTCATACCACTTAGTTCTGAGAGATAAATGAATTGTTAAAGACAAAGAGAGATGTGTGGGACTCTGATTGGATTGCTTTTACTGAAATGATTATTGACAGATATGTTAACATTACATGTTTGAACACTCCTATCCATGAAATATTTGAACACTTCAAATCCAAAGCCCTGTAGCGTAGATTTCTTTTCCTTTGAAGCAATCATATGTCAAATATTTGTATTTGGTGCAATCATTTAATAGGATCAGTAAACTTGTTATATTATCATTCTTTTATTTTGTTAAATCTGAAACTGCTTGCAGTTTCAAGATGGATGCTGGTAGTTTGAGTCTTCACCAAAGCGAAAATGGATAACTAATTCTTGTGCTACATTTATATGTGAAGTGTTTTGTAAGAAGTAGTATGCGGATTTGTTGTCGGTTGGGAAGGTTTAGCCATGGATGCAAGAAGTTTGCTCTAAGGCCCTAGACACTATTAGGAACGCCAAAACCAAAAGTTACTAAGGGATGTCGGTGTTGTTGGGGTACTAAATCACCTGGTCTTGATGGCTTCCCTGTCCTTTTTTATTTGTTTTTTTTTTAATTTCAATTTTTTTTTATCAGAAACACTAGAGTATTTATGCTTCTGAAGTTTATCAAATTGTATTGACAAAAAAAAAGGAGTTTATCAAATTGTGAAAAGTGCTTTCCTCAATAATGAAATTCTTAGAGGTCTTAATCATACTCTCAATGCTCTTGTTCCAAAAACTACTAGCCCTCAGCGAATGGCTCTTTTCAGACCAATCAGTCTTTGCAACACCATGTACGGGGCAAGGATAGATCTCTACTGCAGAATCACATCAGTCCTATCCAGGTTAGTTTTGTTCTTAGTAGACAAATCTCAAATGACATAATGATAGCTCAGGAAGTTTTGCAAATGTAAATAAAGTCCAAGGGCTTCCTAGCCTGGAAAATTGACATATCAAAAGTTTGTCATAAGCTCAATTGGTTCGTTTCAGAATTGGTGTTACTGCTATGAAGTGGCTAGAGGTTGAAAAAGGTGGAGAGGAATCAAAGAAAAGAGAGAGAAAGTAATGAAGCTCTGTGTATTACTTATTTTATCTGTATCATAATGGGTGAATCATGATGATTACCTTCTGCTTGTTCTCTGTAGATTGATACGCAACATTGAACTCGCCCTTATCTGTTCTGCTGTTCTGACCTGTGAAATGCTATGCTTTAACCTTTGGGAAATTTTGTCACAAAATATCAGGATATTGTCCCGACTGTTAGATATCTCTATTCGGGTCCATCCAGTGTTCTGGGAACAGGCTTTTTTTTATTTATGGAATAACATATGCGATTGGTGTATCTTCATGCAAATGTGATTTAAATGGTATGCATTGGTACCCAAAAATAGGATACGAATGCATCCCAACTTCAGACTAAGGTGGTATGCATTGGTATCATGTTTTTCATCTGGGGATGTTTGTTTTGGCAATGGAGTTGGATGTGGGGTGGAAGAGAGAAAATAGGAAGGCAAAGGGAATATGTTTGAGAAAAAAAGGATTGATGGACCCTTCTGCGCATAGTTACTTAACTTTTTTTTTGGACAAAAGCATAGTTACTTAACTAACTATAAGAGATGTCAACCACAAAGAATAACTCGAAAAATTCAGCACAATTTCCTCTAAATTGGAAAGTCTCCAAAACCTACAAAGTAAGAGTTCCACTTCTAAGTTCCGAAGTCATATCAACCTCTACCAATAAAAAGAAGAAGGGTTATTGACTCAACTTCTATGTACTTTAAAGTTATCAACTTACGGTCACAAATTGACCTTAAGAGGGTAAGGTGCAGTAAGCGACCAAAAACACTAGTTCCTGGATGTTTTCCGTCTAGAACTTCATTGCCATCGTGACTCACAGAGCGAGGGAGAAAAGTTCCGAAAGTTTAAAATTACAGAAAATTTTTCATATTGTACCTGAATTATCACCAAATGCAATTTTTGGTACCTGAACTTTCATAAGGAACATGGTGGTACCTGAACTATGCATCCGTTAGCCATTATAATACTTACCGTTAAATATTCCGTTAATTGCTTATGTGACATTTTAATATAGTTTATTTTTATTTTTTAATTAATAATAAAATCACCTACATGTAATAAATTATATTAAAAATATAAAAATTGGTAATAAATTATATTATAAAAATAAAATAATGTTTCTCATTTTTAGTCTTGAATGGTGGATAAATTATATAATTTTTTTTTGTATAATTTATTTAAATTTAAAATCAAAATAAATTATCATTATTTTTTAATATAATAAAATATAAATTATTTTTTTGAGTATAGTTTATTTGTAATTTTTAATTAATAAAAAAAACCACCTACATGGTAATAAATTATATTAAAAACATAAAAATTGGCAATAAATTATATTATAAAAAATAAAAATAATTTTTCTCATTTTTAATCTTGAATTGTGGATAAATTATTTAAATCATTTTTTGTATAATTTATTTAAATTTTAAAATCAAAATAAATTATCATTTTTTTAATATAATAAAAAATTTAATTATTATTTTTAGTATAGTTTATTTTTATTTTTTAATTAATAAGAAAACCACATGGTAATAAATTATATTAAAAACATAAAAATTGGAAATAAAATATATTATAAAATAAAAATAATTTTTCTTATTTTTAGTCTTGCATTTTGGATAACTTTTCTAATTTATTTTGAAAATTGAAAATAAATAAAATTACTGTTTTACTCATGTCACATAAGCACTTAACAGAATATTTAACGGTAGGTACTATAATGGCTAACAGAGACATAGTTCAGGTACCACCAGGTTCCTTATGAAAGTTCAGGTACTAAAAATTACATTTGGTGATAGTTCAGGTACTATATAAAGGTTTTTATCTTAAAATTAACTTAAAAACTAGAAAATTGTCTAGTAAATTGGTTGCAAAAAGATAATAAAAACAACCTAAAAAGAAAAATAATCATTCTGGTCTTTCAATTTTTAGCGATTGACATTTTCGTCCTTTACATTTTTTTATTTTTTAGAATTCGTCCTTTACATTTGAAAAACATATCTCTAGTCCCTCAACATCAATTCCGTCTCAAATTAAGATTGAGGGTATTTTTATCAAATCATTAAAAATTAATTTCTTATGTAAAGAATATATATGAAGAAAAAAAATACATCACCCAATAAAATGACACTTTATTAGATAATATTAATGAACAAATTAAAATTTCTAATAATATCTCTTTAGTAAATGACAAAAGAAAATTTTACTTAGTTTTTTATTTTAATATTTTAAATTTCAATATTATCTGTTAACTGACAAAAGTCAAAAATATTATGAGAAAATATATTATTTACAAAAATACACTTGATTTGATTGAAATTTTAAAAGAAAATTTAACGAAAATACTGAAGTGTTAGACAAAATTGAAGATCAAAATGAGGGGTGAAAGTAAAAATATTTTTATTTAGTGAAAAAATGACTCATAGTTCTTAAATTAAGTGTGGTATGGAAAATTGTCGAATTGAACAGATCACCAAAAAAACCATAGACGCCTAGACGGGAGGTGGTGTAGTAAAACCAATGAATTGCTCGCTTCAGCCCTAAATCCCAAATTGAAGTACGAAGTGGAGCAACAAATTACTGGGTGGTATTTGGTGAGTCCCATTCTGATCCAATTATGTTTGGTTTTTGTTGTAAGAGATTGCAATTACTAGTTCCAAGCCGTAGCATTGCTGTTGATTATCATTACTTTCAAACCAGATCATTTTCATCGAAATCATCATTTTTAGGATCTGAAGTTGATGATGATAAACCCCAAAATGGAAAAGATCGCTCCTTTACAGTTTCGTACCTTATAAACTCATTTGGGTTTTCCCCAGAACGTGCTGTCTCTTCGTTCAAGAAGCACAGGGTACGCTTTGAATCCCCAGAAAAACCAGACTCGGTTATTAAGCTTCTGAAACACTATGGACTCAGTGATACCCAGGTCTCCGAAATCGTTAAGAAACGCCCACAGCTGCTCTTATTGAATGCTGAGAGGACCCTTTTGCCCAAACTTGAGTTTTTAGGTTCCATTGGCATTTCAGGCACTGTCCTTGCTCGGCTCCTTTGTAGCAACCCAAGAATCTTGGGACTAAGCTTAGAGAGAAATCTCAGACCTTGTTATGATATTAGCAAAACTCTGCGTATTCCCAACGAAAAGCTCCCTTATTTCTTTAGCAACTTCAGGGGGAATAGCATCAGAGTATTAAGCATTGTTGCTCGCAATATTCCAGTTCTGAGAGCACATGATGTGCCAGAATCCTCATTTCCTCTGTGGCAGCCCCTTTATTTTACGGCACTGTCCTTTGATTCTGACAAGGTTGAGGCAAATGTCAACAAGGTCATCAGTATGGGATTCCACCCTTCAGATGCCACATTCATGAGAGCCTTGTATGTGATATCGGTGATGGATGCATCAAAATGGGAACAAAAGATGGAATTTTATAGCAAGTGGGGTCTGACTGAAGATGATGTGTTGATGGCATTTAGAAAGAATCCCTTGTTTATGTCCTTAAGCGAGAAGATTATATCGAGTAAACTGGATTTTTATTTGAATAAAATGGGTTGCCAGCCTGCAGATGTGGCTGGATGTCCAGATGTTCTAACTTATAGTTTGGATAAGCGGATCATACCTAGGTGTTCAGTTATCAGAGTTCTCCAGTTAAAGGGCATAATTGTGAAGGAAGAACATATTTGTTCACCAATGGTATATATAAATACCATTCTGCAGAAAAGTGACAAGTTGTTTATGGAAAGGTTTGTGATCAAATATCAAGAGCAAGTACCAGAATTATTCAGCATCTTTCAAGGGAAAATGGGTCCTGCAGAATTTGGTTTAGGATTCGACGAAAGAGGTGGAGTGAAACAATTGTAGGATGAAGCTTGTTATTCTGCATTCTAATTTGATGATTCAGGGGATGGAGTTCTGCTACAAATAGTCAAATCTCGTTGTGCTTTGAATATTGCAATTTCATTTCTTTTACTTTGTTCTTTGTTGCAAGGAGAGAATTCTAAATGGCTATGCAGAATGATGTACTTTTCTGGGTATGACTTGAGCAAATATGCTGTCCTCAAATCAGTTAGTTCTGACTTCTGTGAGTCGAATTCTTAAAGACAGGAGAGCTGATTGTATTCTGTTACTGAACTGATTGTTGACAGGTCTGTTCAGATTGTATTATCTAAGTGTTTGAAAACTCCTATCTATGAAATATTTGTACACTTCAAATCCAAAGCCCTGTAGCTTATATTTCTTTTCCTTTGAAGCAACTATATGTCAAACGTATGTATTTCCTGCAATCCGTTAAACTTGGTACTGCATCAAAAGTGTAAAGTGAATCTTGAGTTAGCTTGTTAACATTTACTGCTCTTTCGAGCTTGGACTGACATGTCTATACAACATTTTGGATTCTCTGGCAATTTCTTTTCCTTACATTTGATTCTCTATATAGTTGACTAATGAACAACATAAGCTTATCATATGACCAAGCAAATGATTTATTTCTCTGTATCATAATAGGAAGTTGCTCTTGTTGTGAATATTATACATGCATCGCGCATAAGATGGTGATGTATGCGTTCTTGTACAATAGTCTGATATGTTGTTATAGGATCACACATTAATATGGATACGATATAATACTATAAACACAGACATAATAAAATTGAAGGGAAGACTTTATCACTTTTCAATTCGAATCGACTATTCCTTGGAGAGAGTTTCTTATTTTCACGCTTGATGTGAAGTCAGATAATGGCTTTCTTGTTTTTCTATTTAATTTTTGTCTTTCCTTAATTGTAGCGGTTTCATGATTCATGTATCAACTTGACTCGAGTTGGTGATTTGTCTTTTCACCCAACATTTTGATAATGCAGGTATCAGCTTGGGTTGCTCGACTGAACTAGAGCCTTCTTCATTTGTCTTCCTCCCCTGGCCCCAGCTACCCTCCCATAAAGCCAATCATTGAAAACATTCAAGAACTTGAAGTATGCATATCACCATGACCAGTTGAATATCAAACTGCAACGAACTCCCAAAAATCAAACAACAAATCCGAGCCTGATACTCCCGACGTGTTATAGGCTCATGCTTATCTTGTTGCTGATTGAACGCAGTTTTCTCTTGAGCACACAACTTTGGAAGTGGAAGTCGACAGAGTTGAAGCTTTATAAACCAGAAGTTAAAACTTGGTGATTATTGAATTTCGGACAATTATATGAAATAAAAACAAGACGTCTAAGTTGTGAATGTTTCCTTCTATCTGTTTTGATAAATCAAGATGAGAATCTAGTTATCTCGAGACTTTAAATATTGTTGAGAAATATTCTCTTAAACCTGACTATTTTATATGTAATTCTTCCTTTCGATATGAAGTTGTCATCTTATAAGAAAATATAATCAAATTCATCATCAGATATCTCTTTCTTGTATTAGAATGTGTCATTTAAATTATGTTAGTAGGTTAAATTGTTGGGTTTGGGTATATTAGAGATATTGTTTAGAGTAATCAGATTTTGAAGTGAGGGTATGTTATTAGGATTTTATAGGAGAAAGGATAAATTCTTTGTCTAACTTTCTCAATTAATAATCGATCCTGCTTGTTAAAAAAAAAAAAAAAGGAAATATAATCTACAACGAAGTAGTAAGAATGTCCAAGTTCAATTAAAAATTAACGAAAATGCATTTTCAACTCCGAAATGATACAAAATGAATGTGCTGAAATGAATGTAATAATTTTTCAATGTGTGGGTTGAAAGTGTAAACCGATTAATATTACACAATTGTTTGGTTTTGGATTGGTGTTTTGTGAATATGTTAGTTTGTTTAATTTTAAAATTTGAATGAAAATAAATGGAAATTTTTTTTAATGATTTTGATTAAAAAATAAATTATGAGGTTGTGTATAAATTTAGATGATATGGAATTATGATAATAGGCAGAACCGGCTTAGAACAGGCCCCAATTAAGATTTAGTAAAGGCTTTAGAAAAGAGGGGGGGGAGTAAAAAAACTATTTTGTTTTCTTTTTTTGGGGAGAGTTGGGGATGAAAATAAGGTAAATTTATTATGTAAATAAGTCATAAGTTCTATTATGTAAATTGGTCATAATAAAAGATAAATATTTAATTAATTTTTTCTTAAGGTTAATATCATTTAAAATAAAAATAGAAAATTTTTATCTCAATAAAAAATCTCAAATTTATTTTAAAATTCTTGATTTGGGGAGTAAAAATTTCTTATTCAATCAATCTTATATATTAAAGTAATTAAGAAAAAGAAAAAAGATAAAGTAGGTAGAAGGATGTAGGGGGGGGGGGGAGGAGAGGGAGGGGGGGGGTGGGGAAGGGGGGAATGAAGGGGGGTGTGGGGGGGGGGTGGGGGGGAAGGGGGGGGGGGGGGGGGGGTGAGGGAGGGGTGGGTGGTGGGGGGGGGGGGGGGGGATGGGGGGGGGTGGATGGTGGGGGGGGTTGGTTGGGTTAGTTTGGTGGGGGGATTGTATGGGGATGGAGGAGGAGAAAGGGGTAGGGAGGGGTTGTGGTGGGATGAGGGGATGATGTTTTGTGAATTGAGTGTTGGAGGAGGAGAAGGGGAAGAAGGAAGGGTTGGGAAAAATAAAATGTGAAGGGAGAATAATAAATTATAAAATAGGATGGAAAGATAGTTTAATAATTTCATAATAATTTTATTATCTTAATAATATATAAATATTGGGGGAGATGCGACATTTATTCTTCTTTTTTTTGCCCTAATAGTGCAGTTATACAATTTTCTTCTTTTAATGAAATGTGCTTTAGCAAAAATAAGCTCTACTCCTCTTTTTTTTCTCAAGGGAGGGGTAAAAAAAACCTTTTTTTAAATTACCGTAAATAAATAAGATGAGAGGCCCTTAAAACAAATAGACTTGATGTTATTATGTTCCATTTATATTGATAACATTATAACAAACAAAAACTAAATTTAAGATGAATTGTTTTGTAATATTTGTCTACGTATATAAAAATGTTTTGTTTTTTTTTTTTCGTGTTTTTCTCCGAAAATACTATAGCTATTCAAATATCCGAGAAAAATAATGTTTTCCCTTTTCCAAGAGTTTTCTTTATTCTTTTTTTGTTCTACAAAGGGGGAAAAAGTTTTTCAAGGGAAAAATCTATTCTTTTTTCCTTTTTACTCTTTGTTGGATAAGTGTTTCTTGAGTTCGTTCTCTTTTCCTTTTGAAATTTCAATTTTTTGGGTGTGTTTTTTTGGGGTGTAGGTGTTTTAAATTTATTTAAAATATTGAGGGGGGGGTTTTTGGGGATTTGTTTTTAGTTTTATTTATTATATTTTTGTTTTTTTTTGGATTTAGTAATTTTTATTTATGAAATATATATATTTTTTTTTTTTTTTATTTTTTTTATTTGTTATTTATTAAGGTTTATTTTAAATATAATAAAATTTTCAACAGCATCTTCATGCAAAATCACATAAAAAAATATGTTTTTAATCTCGCACATGACCTTTTTTGTGTTGTGTTGGTTTTTATATTTTGAGAGTTTTATTATTTTATATTAGTTATAGTTGATTTAGATTTTTGGGTTTATAGTTTGTGTATTTTTAGTGTTTTTATTTTATTTTATAATATTATATAGTATTTTATTGGGTTATAAAATTATTTAAATTGTTTTTTGTTTTATTTTTTTATAAATAAAATAATATATTTTTTATATTGTATTATTTATATTGATATATTGTTTTTAAAAATTTATTTGAAATTAATAATAATTTGTTGTTTTAAATTATTTTGTTTTTTGTGATAAAAATAAATTTTTATTATTTTTTATTTTTATAAAATAAATATAATTTAGGAAGGGAGTGGGGTTTGGTTTGTAATTTTGGGTTGGTGGGGGTTATTAGGGTTTGGGTTTTTTATTTTTTAATTTTATATTTATTTTGTTAGTTTGTATAATTATTGTATTAGTATTTTAAAATTTAATTATAAATCCCCTAAAATTTTTGTAACGGTTCTATTAGGCCTCTAAAAAAAGGCCCCAAAAAAGAAAATATAATGTTCGAAAACAAAAAGGAGTACACTTAACAAAAAAAAAAGGAGCCCTGTGTAAAAAATTTAAAAAAAAACTATTTGTAGTTTCACATTTCACACTAGAGAGTAGAGAGCAGAGAACCAAAAGAGACTCTCGCTTTCCGGTTTCTGGTGAGCAAAGCCCTAAATCCCAAAGTGCGGAGATAATTGCTGGGTGGTTCATTTTCAGCAGACAAAGCATTGGTATTGGGTGAGTCCCATTTTGCTACAATTATGTTTGGTTCTTGTTGTAGAAGATTGCAATTACTACTAGTTCCATGTTCTGTTGATTATTCAGTAGCCCATTTTCATTGCATTCAAAATAGCAGATCGTATTCATCAAAATCATTATTAGGATCTGAAATAATAGATGATGATAAACCCCAAGATGGAAAAGATTGCTCTTTTACAGTTTCATACCTTATAAACTCATGTGGGTTGTCCCCAGAACTTGCTCTCTCTTTGGCCAAGAAGCATAAGAAGGTACTCTTTAATACCCGACAAGGACCAGACTCGGTTCCTAATCTTCTGAAACACAAAGGATTCAATGATACCCAAATCTCCCAACTTGTTCGGCAACAACCATCGCTGCTCTCATTCAATGCTGAGAAGACCCTTTTGCCCAAACTTGAGTTTTTAGGTTCCATTTGCATTTCAGGCACTGTCCTTGCTCGTCTCCTTTGTAGCAACCCAAGAATCTTGGGACTAAGCTTAGAGAAAAGTCTCAAACCTTGTTATGATATTAGCAAAACTCTGCGTATTCCCAACGAAAAGCTCCCTTATTTCTTTAACAACTTCAGGGGGAAAAGCATCAGAGTATTAAGCATTGTTGCTCGCAATATTCCAGTTCTGAGAGCACATGATGTGCCAGAATCCTCATTTCCTCTGTGGCAGCCCCTTTATTTTGCGGCACTCTCCTTTGATTCTGACAAGGTTGAGGCAAATGTCAACAAGGTCATCAGTATGGGATTCCACCCTTCACATGCCACATTCATGAAAGCACTGTATGTGATATCGGTGATGGATGCATCAAAATGGGAACAAAAGATGGAATTTTATAGCAAGTGCCAAGTGGGGTCTGACTGAAGGTGATGTATTGTTGGCATTTAGAAAGAATCCCTTGTTTATGTCCTTAAGCGAGAAGATTGCATCCAGTAAATTGGATTTTTATTTGAATAAAATGGGTTGCCAGCCTGCAGATGTGGCTGGATGTCCAGTTGTTCTAAGTTATAGTTTGGATAAGCGGATCATACCTAGGTGTTCAGTTATTAGAGTTCTCCAGTTAAAGGGCATAATTGTGAAGCGAAAAAGTATCTTTAAGTACCATTCTGAAGAGCAGGGACAAGTGGTTCTTGAAAAGGTTTGTGATCAAATATCAAGAGGAAGTACCACAATTATTCAGCATCTTTCAAGGGAAAATGGGTCCTGCAGAATTTGGTTTAGGATTTGACGAAAGAGGTGGAGTGAAACAATTGTAGGATGAAGCTTGTTATTCTGCATTCTAATTTGATGATTCAGGGAATGAAGTTCTACTACAATTCTACAAATAGTCAAATCTCGCTCTACTTTGTTCTTTGTTGCAAGGAGAGAATTCTAAAGGGCTATGCAGAATGATCAATGATGTACTTTTCTGTGTATGACTTGAGAAAATATGCTGTCATCAAATCACTTAGTTCTGACTACTGAGAATTCTTAAAGACAGAATTGATTGTATTCTGTTACCGAACTGATTCTTGACAGGTCTGTTCAGATTGTATTCTTTAAGTGTTTGAAAACTCCTATCTTTGAAATATTTGAACACTTCAAATCCAAAGCCCTTTAGTTTATATTTCTTTTCCTTTGAAGCTACTTTATGTCAAACGTACGTATTTCCTGCAATCCGATAAACTTGGTACTGCATCACTGGTTTACTCGTAAAGTGAATCTCGACTTAGCTTGTTAACATAGACTGCTCTTTCGAGCATGGACTGACATGTCAATACGACATTTTGGATTCTCTGGCAACTTCTTTTCCTTGCATTTGAACATTTGATTCTGTATATAGTTGACCAATGAACAAGATTAAGCTCATCATATGACCAAGCATATGATTTATTTCTCCGTATCATAATACGGATAATAGGAAAATCATGCTTATTATCTTTTGCTTGTGTTGTATGAAATATTTGAACACTTCAAATGATATCCATGCTAGCGAGGCTAACTCGCGATGCCCATGATTTTTAGCCTCACTAGCATGGATATCTTTAACTTTACCAGTGTCAAATTTCACCATCTGTAAAATATGATTTTTAAAAAGTGTATCAAGTGACTTTGCTCGAAAAACCCTACTCGATTGTAAGTTATTATTTTTTAACTTTTTCAACTTTGGAAAATCGTAAACAATAAGCGAGTAGGTATTTTTGCATTCTCTCAACTCAAGAAGTCCTTAAAAATCAAGATTTGAGTGTGGGAAAAATTTTGTTCAAAAATAAGAACATGCGGGTTTGGCAAAAAATCGTGTACACACGATGGTTTTAGGTGAAAAAGTATGGTTTTGGAAAAGAAAAAAAATTTCTCAAAAATTCACCATTAGTAAAACATGTTTTTTCAAAGGTGTTTCAATTTACAGAACTCAAAAATCTCGAATCATTAAATTTTTATGAATTTTCTAATTTTCCAACTCTAAAAATTGCAAGGGTATCGTGGGCATCCTTAGCATGCTGATAGGCATCGTTAGTCTCGCTAGCATGGGTAAGCATCGTTAGTTACCCTCGCTAGCATGTATATCATTAGTTAGTCTCGCTAGCATAAGCATCAATTGAAGTGTCGGGGGGCATCTCGGGATGTCTTCTTGTGAACTGCACTTTTCTCTTCAACTTTACCAGTGTCTAAACCTAATCACTGGTAAATTAAACATGCTTTTTAAAAAGTGTATCAATTTACTTTTCTCGAAAATCCCGACTCAATTGTAAGTTATGATTTTTTTAAAGATTTCCGATTTTGAAAAATCATAATTCACAAACGACTCTAGCTGTTTGAGCAAAGTCAATTGCAAAAGCTTTAAAAATTATTTTTTTACATTGGTAAAGTTTTGTCATGTGAAAAGTTGAAGGAAAAAAGGGGGTTGACATGGTTTGACACATTTGGTGGTGTCAAGGCATGCCCTAAGATGTCAAACTTTGCCAACCTCATTTTTCCTTTAACTTTGCCCGTGCCAAAACTTCATCATTGGTAAGACAAGATTTTTAAAAGGTTTTTCAACTAACTTTACTCCAAAATCTAAAATCATTTATTTTTTATAAATTTTCTAGTTTTTCAATTTTGAAAAATCAAAAAAATAAACGGGTTGATATTTTTGTGTTCTGTCAAATTCGAGAAGTCCTTAAAAATCAAGATTTCAGTGTGGGAAGACTTTGGTGCAAAAATAAGAACATATAATTTTGGCCAAAAATCGTGTGTATAACCCACGATTTTAGGTGAAAAAATCATGGTTTCAGCAGAAAAAAAATTTCTAAAATATTCACCATTGGTAAAATATGTTTTTCAAAAAGGTGTTCCAATTAGGGGGGTTGGTTTGGGGGGGGAAAAAGAGAGAAAAGAAAAAGAGAAGGAAAGAAAGAAAGTTGAAATAATTGGGAAGAGAGAAATATTTTATATTATTTTCATGGATAAGGAAGTATTAAAAAAAATATGTTGTATATATTATAATAAGGAAGAATTTGCCTAGTGGTTAAGGGTTGTTTTTTTAATGAGGGAAATGTGGGTTTGAACCTTGTGACTTGCAAAAGGGGGGGGATTTTTAAATTTTAAAATATTGGGTGGGTTGGGAGAAATCGAACCTTCGGGGAGGGGGGGGGGGTGGGGGGGGGGGGGGGGAAAGGGGGGTGGTGGGGTGTGGTTTTGAAATAATATTTTTAAATAAAAAAGAAAAGGATTGGTTTTGGGTTGGGGGGTGGGGGGTTTGGTTTGGGTTTGGGTTTTTTTTGGTAGTTTTTTTTTTTTTGATAGAATTCAAAAATCTCGAATCGTTTTTTTTATTTATGAATTTAAAAAATCAGCACAAATCGGTTTCTTATTTTTTGACTTTAAAAAATCGTGTAGGCATCGAGGACATCCTTGGTATGGGCATATGCATTGTTAACCTCGCTAACATGGACATCGCTAGTTAGCCTTGCTAGCATAGACATCGTTGGAAGTGTCATGGGCACCTTGGGATGCCTCATTGTGAATTGCACATTTCTCTTCATCTTTACTAGTGTCAAAACTTCTTCATTGGTAAAACTTGATTTTTAAAAGATGTGCCAACTGACTTTACTCGAAAAAGCCTTACCCGATTATAAGTTATGATTTTTAAACATTTTCAACTTTGGAAAATCATTAAAAAAAATTAGATATTTTTGTGTTCTCTCAACTCGAGAAGTCCTTAAAAATTAAGATTTGAGTGTATCAAGATTTTGGTGCGAAAATAAGAACATGCGATTTTGACTAAAAATCATGTGTTATAACCCACAATTTTGGGTGAAAAACCATGGTTTCAGCAAAAAAAAAAATCTTCTCAAAAATTGATCATTCGTAAAACATGTTTTTTAAAAGGTGTTCCAATTGATAGAACTCAAAAATCTCGAATCGTTTAATTTTTATGAATTTTCTAGTTTTATGACTTTAAAAAATCGCATAGGCATCATAAACATCCTTAGAGAAAGTAAGATAATGGGCAAAAGTGGAAGAAAATTCACCCAAAACAGCTAATGTACTTTTACATTGATTTGATATTAAGCAAATTTGAGAGCTCTCACATGGCTGGGTATGGCTAACTCACACTCACCGTCTCACTTTGAGCCTAGCATTGCCCATGTGAGAAATTTGGCAAAAGACCATTTTTTTGGGGTATGTAATGGCTCATTAGTATAATCTCGCTCACGTTTTTGAAAACGACCCATTTTTTCTATAAAAATACATATATACCCTTATTTCATCTTTTTTTTTTCCTTCTTCTTCTTCCTCCCTCTCGCTCAGTCCTCACCTTCCGGCCAGTTTTTTTCCCCTTTCTTCTTCTTCTTTTTCCCTCTCCTCCCCTTCTGGCCGCCAATTTTTTTCCTCGTATTCCTAATGCTTACAACCGACAAACCGTACCAAACGATCCAAGCCAAATGTAGTCAGTGATCGGTATCACTCCTTCTAGTATCAAATTCAGAAGCTCGATAAGGTAGGGGAGGAGAGGGAAAAAGAAGAAGACAAGGTAAAAAACTTGCCGGAAGGTGAGGAGAGGGAGGAGAAAAAAGGTAGTTCTCATTAGTTTTCAAAAATATGGACAAAAACCATTAAATAAAGGGGAAACCCCCAAAAAAAGCATTTTTTCAAATTTTCTACTTTATAAAAGTATAAAACAAAAGACATTAAATAAAAAGTGAAAAATATTATTTGTTAGCATTCTTGAGTTGCTTCTTTCCCACCGAACAATTCAGAAACAGTCTCCCTCACGAAGAGAAGAGTTTATGGGTTCCAGGTGAGCAAAGCCCTTAATCCCAAATTGCTGGGTGGATCATTTTCGGCAGAGAAAGAATTGGTGAGTCCCATTCTGCTCCAATTATGTTTGGTTTGTGTTGTAGAAGATTGCAATTACTACTTGTTCCAAGTTGTAGCATTTGTGTTACCCATTTTGATTACATTCAAAAGGCACTTGTTTTTAGCAGATATCATTCCTCAAAATCATCAGTATTAGGATCAGAAATAGATGATAAACCCCAAGGTCACTCTTTTACAGTTGCATACCTAATAAACTCTTGTGGGTTGTCCCCACGACTCGCTCTCTCTGCGTCCAAGAAGATGAGGGTACACTTTGAATCCCCAGAAAAACCAGACTCGGTTATTAAGCTTCTGAAACACTATGGATTAAATGAAACCCACATCTCCCAACTTGTTAAGAAATGCCCAATCCTGCTCATATACAATGCTGACAAGACCCTTTTGCCCAAACTTGAGTTTTTCAGTTCTATTGGCCTTTCAGGTACTGACCTTGCTCGGATCTTCCGTTTCAACCCAAATATCTTGACATTAAGCTTAGACACAAGTATCAGACCTTGTTATGTTATCATGAAAACTCTACAAATCCCCCAGGAAAAGATCCCTTATTTCATTAGCAACTATTATCTGTTTAATGCCAAAGTACTAACCAATGTTGCTCGAAATATTCCAGTTCTGAAAGCACATGATGTGCCACAATCCTCATTTCCTCTGTGGGTTCCCCTTTATTTTACTGCACTGGCCTTTGACTCTGAGAAGGTTAAGGCAAATGTCAAGAGGGTCATGAGCATGGGATTCCACCCTTCGTCTACTACATTCATGAGAGCATTGTATGTGATATCTGTGACGGATGCATCAAAATGGGAACAAAAGATGGAATTTTATAACAAGTGGGGTTGGAATGAACATGATGTATTGTTGGCATTTAGAAGGAATCCCATGTTTATGGCATTTTCTGAGAAGAATGTTTCAGCTAAGATGGATTTTTTTTTTGAATAAGATGGGTTGCCAGCCTGCAGATGTGGCAGGACGTTCAGATATTCTAGCTTATAGTTTGGAGAAGCGGATCATACCTAGGTGTTCAGTTATCAGACTTCTCCAGTTAAAGGGCTTAATTGTCAGGGAAGATTTATCTGTAATTACCATTGTGCACAAATATGAGAAGTGGTTCTTGGAAAGGTTTGTGATCAAATATCAAGAGCAAGTACCTGAATTGTTGAGCATCTATCAAGGGAAAATGGGTCTTGCGGAATTTGGCTTAGGATTCGACGAAAGAGGTGGAGTGAAACAATTGTAGGACGAATCTTGTTATTCTGCATTCTAATTCAACGATTCAGAGGATGAAGTTCTACTACAAATGGTCAAATCTCGCTCTGCTTTGAACATTACAATATCATTTCTTTTACTATGTTCTGTGTCGCAAGGAGAGATTTTTAAATGGCTATGCAGAAAATGATGTACTTTTCAATGTATGACTTGACCTCAAACCACTTCCGACTTCTGAGAGATGAATTCATAAAGACAGAGGAAATGAAATGAGTTTCTGAACTGATTCTTGACGGGTATGTGCAGGTTAATGTTTGATTCTTACACAGGCACACACAGGACATTTGAAATTTTCATGCATTTCTGTCCAAAGAATGTAATTGTACCCGGTGAATGTCTTATTTAAATTCAGTTCTTAGTGTTTGGTCACTCCTATCTATTAAATTATTGAACATTTAAAATCCAAAACCCTTGTAGCTAGATTTCTTTTCCATTCAATCATCCATATGCCCAACACTTTATTTGCTGCAATCATGTGTATGGGATTGTAAGTAAACTTGGTACTGTGTCATTTTTTCACTCTGTTAAATCTGAAACTGCAGTTTCAAGATGGACGGGGGACAGGCTTAGAGCTGCCAAGATGCTTTGTACACTTAGCAGTTTAAATTACTTGCTTTGACAAGACTGAAGATATAAAAATTATAATTCCTTTCAAATTATTAGACCAAACTCAATCTTCTTTTAAGACAAGACACAATTCATTTGCTCTTTAATTTTGTATTTTGAGTCTTGACCAACACAAAAAAGGATGGCAAATGCTTTATCGATTGAGTTCTAGTGCTATGTTTACACATGGAGTACTTTGTAAGTAGTATATGATTGATTGTAGATTGGGAAGGGTTTAGATGATGATGCAAAAAATTTGCTCCAAGACACTTGCTTGGGTTTGGTCCATTCAACATGGTTAACTGAAGTGTAAAGTGCATCTTGAGTTAGCTTGTTAACATATACTGTTCTATCAACCATGCACTGTTTGGAATTTCTATCAACCATGCACTTCTTTCCTTACATTTGATTTTGTATATGGTTGATTAATCAACGACTTTCAAGCTTATCATATGACCAAGCATAGGACTTATTTCTCCGTATCATAAAAGGGTGAATCATGCTTATTACCTTCTGCTTGTGCCGTAGATTAATCCGCAGCATGTATGGACAACATCTGCAGGTGATAAATTTGCTCTGAGCTCTGCTGGTATGACCTCGGAAAAGCTTGAACCATGTGTAAATTTGTCACAAAATATCAGGAGATATTGTCCCAACCAGAGGGTTTGTCGCAAAAACATTGTAAAACAAACATGTATATTTTGTAGACTATCTCCATCTAGTTCTGTAAAGTTATGTTCTTATATCAAGGCACTATAGAGTTTTCTGGCTGTACTTTCCTCTCTTTTTTTTTCTTCTTTTTTCTTTCGTGTGCTTTCAAATTAGAAAAAGGTGGATTTTAGAGGAAGTTTACAATTCGTGCAGTTATGTGGTTTTCGTTTTGTTATTACCAAAAGCAGATATTCTCAATTCTAGAAGAGGCCATTGGTCGTTGGTCATATTATTTTAGGTTTATCATTTATGATTGAAGCACTAGCTTGATTGTTAATTGAAGATGACATTGTAGAGTGCTGATATAGAACATGATCACTGGATGAAGATGCGTTAACTCGATGCAGATGTGATCTAAACATGTGTGTATGCAGTTTGCATTATAGATGGAGTGGTGGATTCCATGGATGTGATCACTGGAAATGTGTGTGATCACTAGAAATTATAAGTCCAAATGGAGATGATAAGATGCCAACATGATTATTGGGTTTTATCATCAATGGAGTTCCAAGTTCTTTATTAGAGATTCCATGCACAAAATGAAAGTGTTCCCAAATTTATTTTATTGGATTTAAATGTGATTTTTTTAAAAAAAAATCACAAACTCACAAACAAAAATTTTTAAAAAAAAATAAACGAAAATGAGCGATTGTACGGTCATGATGACTCCTGAGTTATAAGTAAAGCTTCAGTTACTCTGTAGTCGCTTTGGTGCAAAACCCTAAATCCCAAATTGAAGTAAACAAGCAAGAGCTGATGGGTTGCTGATTGAAGCTGAGGCAGAGAGACATTTGTATTTGGTGAGTTCTGGTCGTTTGCTCCGATTATGTTTCGTGTTTACTGTAAAAGACTAGTTCCAAGTTGCAGCATTTCTTCAGTTACCCATTTTCATTGCTTTCAGAATCTTTTTATCAGATCATATTCATCCTTATTAGGTTCAGAAATAGTCCAAGATGGAAAAGGTCGGTCCTTTACCGTTTCATACCTTGTAAACTCATTTGGGTTTTCCCCAGAAGTCGCTCTCTCTTTGTCCAACAAGCATAGGGTACACTTTGAATCCCCAGAAAAACCAGACTCGGTTCTTAATCTTCTGAAACACCATGGATTCAATGATACCCACATCTCCGAAATTGTTAAGAAGCAACCAACCCTGCTTTTATGCAATGCCGAGAAAACCCTTTCGCCCAAACTCGAGTTTTTCAGTTCTATTGGCCTTTCACCCACTGTCCTTGCTCAGGTCCTCCATTGCAACCCACGTATTTTGGCACAAAGCTTAGACAGAAGTCTCAGACCTTGCTATGATATCATCAAAACTCTACCTATCCCCCACGAAATGCTGGCTGTTTTCTTGAAGAAATCGAATCGAGCATTTGGGTTCAAATTTCTAAGCAATCTTGCTCCCAATATTTCAGTTCTTAGGGCAATTCGAGTGCCGGAATCCTCCATCTCCTTTTTGGTGATCTATCATCCTCTTGTGATGTCCGCTGAAACCAACAAGTTTAAGGAAAGTGTAGACAAGATCATCAATTTGGGAATCCTGCCTTCGAGTTTTACTTTCATGAAGGCACTACAAGTGAGTTCTCATACGGATGCAACAAAGTGGACACAAAAGACGGAATTCTATAGCAAGTGTGGTTGGACAGAAGATGACTTTTTGTTGGCATTTAGAAAGAATCCCATGTTTATGAGCTTGTCAGAGGAGAAATGTTCGAGTAAATTTGATTTTCTTGTGAACAAAATGGGTTGGCAGCCAGCAGATGTGGCTGAAAATCCGGATATTCTCACTCATAGTTTGGAAAATTCTATCATACCTAGGTGTTCAGTTATTAGAGTTCTCCAATTTAAGGGCATAATAAAAAAGGGGGAATTGTCTCTAGCTACCTTGCTGTTAAAAAGTAAGAAGAGCTTCTTGAATCGGTTTGTGATCAAATATCAGGAGCAAGCACCTGAACTATTCAGTATCTTTCAAGGGAAAATGGCACTTGCAGAATTGGGTTTAGGATTTGAGGATAGAGGTGGAGTGGGAGCAATTGTAGGATGAAGCCTGTGAATCTTGTTCTTACTTTGATGATTAAGAGCATCAGAACAACCACTTATTATCTGTGAGTTCTGCTGCCACAATACTCGGTTTTCTGCTACTTTGAGCATTAGAATAGCATATATTTTACCTTGTTTAGTCTTTTAGACGGTGAGTTTAAATTGCTATGTCCACAAAAGATGTATTTTTGAGCTGATATTTAAGTTGGTAACATATTCATTTCTAATGGCAAGCTCACTACACCCTGAGGTTTCATATGTTCAAACTATGACTTAATCAAATATATTATGCTCAAACCTACTTGTTCTTACAGATAAACATGACGGTAGTGTATTGCACTGCATATCGGATTTGGATTCAAGTTTCTATATGCACTGCAGATTGTCACTCCGATTCCAATTTATGCAAGAGAATACAGTAGTAGGAGCTGGCCTTCACAAACTTGTTTATTTGTTAGGTACTTGTCTGTTGAATGTATTATGTTTGTGGAAAGCTAAACGTTTTATGTTTGCGTATTACATTGATTTTGCAAGTCTCCAAGTTGATGTTGCTACTTCTGTCAAGTGTAGTTTTGGAGCACTATTTGGAAACTTTGGGTTACTTGTGAATCTCTACTTATCTAAACATTCAATCGAGTGACTTCTGTTTTAGATTGGGGCTGGGGACTTGGTGAGAAATTTGCTCCATGATATATATGCTTGATCGTAACCTAAAATTGTGGTTGTCTCTGATAGCACAATCATATCTTGCTATACTGTATGACCAGTTTGAAAAATAAAATAAAAATCCAAATCCTGAATTATGCTCGGTGACATTTTCATTTCCTGTTCCTCAGCTATAACCCGAAACTAAAACATTTTGATGCCATGTAACATTTGCCAAGTAAAATTTGATGAAGGAAAATACAAGAGATTACTCTTTCTTCACCAACCCGGGCTTCGGTCCTATTACAAGAGATAACAGAAAATATAGACCCCGGAATCCGGTGAAGAAAGATGCAGGACGAGTAGTCATGTACTCATGTCATCCTCCAAGCTCGGGTTGGTGATCAACCGAGAGATTCGTAGACAAGATCACCGGTGAAAGGCTCGCCAGCCAGCGTTCTTACTCTCCAGACAAGTTCATTGTCTATAACTTGGTGATCGCGCGGGTGAATCTGGTTTTGCTTTTCAAATTAGAAAATGTTATATTCAAGAGTAATTTCTTACTCAATGATATGAAGACAACATTGTCAGATCATATTACACTCCCAAATGATGCTATAGCACTTGCTATATTCACATTCCGGAATCCACATTCTCAGACCACGAAAGCTCAGAAGCAGAGTTGGGAAAGATTGTTACTACGAGGATGCCGAAAAAGGCAGTGGATCTTTTTTGTGTTGCTGAGAAAAGTTAAATGTGGGTATCTGAATCGATTAAGAATGTAGTGTGTTAGTGGAGTGGAGATGGTTGGTTCTTGAAATCTGCACCAGAACGGGTCTTTCCTTTTTATGTTCATTTGTCAGTAGCAAGTGATCAAAATTGAAACCAAGACTAACAAGATTAGAAACTAATGCAATCCATCAAACAAGTCCAATTTCAGATATGTACAATCATGACTGACTTTAAATTCCCCTCAAAAAAGAAATTTAGAAATCAAGTCCAAAAATATCCATCATACTGCTACAGATCTCAATCACAATGATTTAGGAAAACGAAAAAGATTTATAGACTAATCAGGTTTCTTGCTCAGCAAAAATAGACTAAGCTGCTTTCTTGAAACCCAATTAAGGAAAGGAAAATTACACAACTATAACTACAACACAAACACAAGTATCTGATTCTTTTCTTTTTATTAAATTAAATTCTTTACCATTCAAGATTTTTAGAAGATAAAAATGAACTTCACCTTGCAGAACATACAGTGCACAAACCCAAGAAAGATTTATTATTTTTTTGTTTTTCAAATACCCATTTGATCAATCATCGCCAGCCATAGACTACTTGGGTGTAGGTGTTCTTGATCCACCTAAAGCTTTTCTTCAGAGACCCTTTCATCTTCTCCTCAGCTGAATAGACTTTGTATCCAGCGACCCTCTTCTTCCTCTGCAACTCTGGGTCAGCTAAGCTCCAGATCTTTGATGTGGATGAACCCAGACTGCTCTTCCCTTTCTTGATCTTCACATCTTTAACAATCTGATGATTTGGGTATGCACCAGAATTACCAGAACCACCATAGTTGACACTGTAACTCTTGAGATCTCTCATGCTTGTTGGTGGTGGAGCTGCCTTGCCTCCATAGTAGACCTCCATCTGCATATTCCTCTCATCTCTGCTGCCTCCATAGTAAACCTCCATCTGCATGTTCCTCTCATCTCTGCAGGACTTGGATCTGTAATTCTCCATGGGAGATATTAGAGGCAGGTGGACAGAGCAGGTGAGACAGAGTTGGTTCCAAGGTTTAAAAGAATGAGAATAAGACAATGAATGGGGATATGGGAGAGGTGGAAGACTTTTCAAAAGTTTGGTTTGCTTTCTTTGATGGTGGGAATGAGATTATTAGTAGTATTTTAGTTATTATACGAATGGATAAATATATTTTTAATTTCTTTGACTCGTTCGACACTTTCGTCCCTGAATTTTGAAATATATTACTTTCGTTCTTGACCGAAAAAAAATGATGCAAAACCTATACCAAAATGTTCGCACGGATGAGAGGAGTAACTTTTATAATTGGGGCTAAGCTCAATTCGGTCTAAAATGGCTCGAATTTAGCTCGAAAGTCGGTGGTGGCCAAAACTTTAATCGTAAAATTCTCCTTCGTCCGGCGGCGGTTTGAGGCAAGGTTGGTGGCGTTAAACTCGCCTCAAGAAGGGCTTCAAAGCCCAGTATGTGTTGTTATTCGAATTGGCCGGAATCGAAGGTTTATTTGGTGAAAACTTTGGTCAGGGATAAAAGTGATATATTTCAAAGTTCAGAGACCAAAGTGTCGAATGAGTCAAACTTCATGGATTAAATGTGATTTTTTCCCTTATATGAAATTTGGAACAGTTCAAGGTGGCTTCATTTCATCTCTTATGAGTTATTGGTAATAGTCTTTTCTTTATTTAATGTGCAATTGAACTTGCAACCATAAGAACTTATCTATTTATGAGTCTAGTGTGTGCTTTCAGATTAATTTGAAACATCCAAAGTATCTAATTTGGTAAAGCTTTATTGCTAAACTTGTTAAAAACCAACACATATATGTACTTATGTCCGAAGTATTTTGAAACTTCCATATAAATTGTCTCTATGTATTTATATCATGCTTTATAGGTTATTACTGTTATAACCGAATTGTCTATATTCGAAATTACTATCCAAATATCATTTTTACAAAAAATGATAGATCATGATATCACAGTTTTTTTTCCGATTACAATTAGACAGTTGACGATCGTGATACTACAAATTAATTCTAATATAATTATTTTTTTTTATCGAAATGATATTCGTCTTTACTAAAGTTCAGCAAGTAATACAATAATGACTCGCCCCTGAGGAGCCGTAAAAAAGAGTCATTACATAGAGCACACCACTAGGATCTACCCCGAGTACACCCACCTTTTAAAATAGAAGCTCATATTACAAAGGAAACCTACAAACCCCGCGAAAATTAACTTTTGCGACATCCTCTTAAACAACATAAGAGGTCAGAACCCCGTTATCCAGCCAATATGATTGTTTTTCATCACACAAATTGTTTTGAGTTTTTATATATATTTGAAGCAAAAAATTAATAGTTGTGTGATGATTTTTAACAACTATATATTTATCATCTATCCATCTATTCACATCAGATTTGAAATGATCAAATTAATATTGGTTTGGAGCGTGCATTCATTATATTTATATTTATATTTATATATAGATTATTTTATTATATGGACTTGGAAAAGTTCAATTTAGGTACCCCAATTTGTCTTTGTGGTTTGTGAGCATTTTGTTTATTTAATGCACAACAGTAACATGCAACCATACTGTACTCTTCTAGACCCCAATTTGACATATAAATATTCTCTATCCCCTATTTTCCATTTCATAAAATAAAAAAATTATTATCACATATAATATTTGAACTATTTCTCAATTATATACTTAGTACCTGAATTTTAATTTATGTCACAAATAGTACCCAAAATTTTCGATTTAATCTCTTGTAGTACCTGAAATTTAATTTTTGTCACAAGTAGTATTCAAAATTTTCATTGTTTGTCATAAATAGTACCCAAAGTTTTTCATTTTAAACTCTTTTTTTTAGAACACGCATCCTCACTCGCCTATATTTTTGTGACTAAAATGGCATTAGGTACTACAAGAGGTAAAATCGAAAATTTTATGTACTACTTGTGATAAAATTGAAAACTTTGGGTACTACTTGTGACAAAAATTAAAATTCAGATAAAATATATAATTAAAAAATAATTCAGATACTATATATGTGATAAAAAAAATCCTACCAAAATAAAAATCATAAGCAACGATCCATCAAATCAGGATAGGAATTAATTAAAATTATAAATATTTACGGACAGATTTTTTATCTCAAATATAAGTTTCATCACTTCATGGTTGGTTGCATGAGAAGGTAGCTATCGCTTAGTTGCCGAGTTTGACTGGTTTTGGCCCACATGTGAAACAGCTAGAGTTTGAATGCGAAAGCATAATACTTAATAGCATCTTGGGTTCACCAAGTGCACTTCCATGAATGGCTATGATGTGACTATAATATCTTTTTATATTTTTTTTTATGGAATGAATGGATTTCCGCAGAAGCAGTGCCTCGCAAGTCGCAACTTATTGACTTTGCCGTTTGTTTGTTTTTCTTAGCTCTTAAACGTGGGATAGGTCATATATGGGTGTCTTTTAGAAACCTTATGGTGATAGGAGGGCCGTGTTTTTGTTTAGTTTTTGTGACCATGTCAAACAATTCAAAATTTTCTTATATAGAAAACAATTTTTTTGAGAAAATTACAATTTTATTATTCTTTTTATGGGTGAAGGAAAAGGTCTTTAAGTCCAAACGGAAGTGATTTCTTTCGTTTCTTAACTCATCTATGCCCAAATCAAATTTAATTATAAAAACAAAAACAAAAACAAAACACACCATGTGCCGACGAACGTTTCGTCGCTAAAAATGTATTTCATAAACAATTTTTAATTTATTTGAAAATAATTTGTTTGTAATTCAAAATGATTTTCAAATATTATGATATCATGTTATCTTCATGGATGTCATTTAGAAATCTTATGGTGATAGAAGAACAGTGCTCTTGATTAGTTTTTGTCAACCATGCCAAACAATCCAAAATCTTCTTGTTATAGCACATAAGTTTTTTGAGAAAATTACAATTTCATAATTCTTTCAATGAATCAAAATAAAAGGTTCTTAATTAGTCGCATGATTTTCTTAAGCCAAGCGCGCTTGTATCAAATTTTAAAAAAAAAATTAAAAAAAATTAAATGATAAGTAACACTTTTTGCCAACGAATTACTCTTCTGACAAATGGCTGGGAGGATATAAAACACAAAGCAAAAATATTTAAACCACTTACATACTATGATACTAAGTTACAAAACAATTCAAATGAAAACCTTTTCTAATAGAGAAATAGAATAGAAGAGGTACAACAGAAAACACTTGCTGTTAAAATTTATACTATCAAAAGAGGATAAGAAAATCTGCTACAAAAATTAAAGGAGTTCAAATGAGCTCCTCAGAATCTAGCTGGTTGAAAATGGCAGCTCCTTAATGTCCATATTACAAACCCTCTCGATATCATGCAGCACACTCTTCTCATCCCTGGTCACAAAGTTAATGGCAACACCTGTTCTTCCAAACATTTCAATCCGTTGGTATTTTTCCGGTTGAGTAGGCAAATCATAATTTATAGCTAGAGATACTTGCGCCACATCGATACTACTAGCCAAGAGATCAGTACTGGTGATGAGAACACGGCAAGTGCCGGAATGGAAGTCACGCACAATCCTCTCACGAGTGTTCTGGTCCATGTCGCCATGGATGGAAGAGACCATGTGTGCCTTGCTTGGCATCTTTTGAGTAAGCCAGTCCACCTTGAGCCTTGTGTTAACAAAGATGACACTCTGGGAAGTGATGCACAAGGTATCGTAGAGATCACAAAGTTTGTCAAACTTCCCTTCTTCCTTCTCAACGTTTATATAAAATTGCATGACACCGAGACCTTCCATACCTGTAGACAGAAGCTAGGAAACCCATAAGTAACAACATAAAAAGATGAAATGAGTAACTCCCCAAATTTTGCTTCCATTAATACTTAGTTCAGAGCCATCTGAGATTTGACTTTATGGTGTCGTGATGAAGATTCAAGCTTCTTTGAGGCATTTCATCGAACAACTTGTGTCAATGACTCAATGCTAACTACACATCACATATGAATAAAATAGAGGAACACTTACTAGACGAATTAACCATATATAACACATGCTTGAACAACTAGACTAACCATAACCAAGCAGGTAGGCAATAGTTGATTACCCAACCAAAATCGATATGCAACGTACATACTATACGCGCGTACACAGTTTGATACAGTACGTTTACTTGTAAAGGAATTATGAGTAATACAAGATCAAGTAGTAGTAATACCTTAAATTCTATAAATTGATTCGTAAACAAACACGTCTATGTGAATTGTTGTATGTTATCGGCGGCCAAACCTCCTAATATTTTGAGTCTTCGACCAACAAAAGCAATCCCTATTTATAGGAGACGTATTCCTTGCCCTCCAAATAAGAAGAGAAGTGCTCTCCAAGTTAGGCATGAGTAATTAATTAGATTACAACTAGCTGGAAACTCAAAGCCACACGCAATTAAAAAATGACACTGTTACTCAACCTGGATATCTTAATTCGCCAGAACTCAATATCATATAGTGGATTTATCATTTACATACCCCAAGTTTTTTCGAAGGAACAAACACTGTCCAGTTGCTCAGGTTGGCATAATTTTGGAAAAGGATATTAATTATTAGTAAGTGAATATCGTTTGAAGCCTCAAAAGTACTTCGTTGTAAGTGTTGAGGAAAGTTCAGGGCTTCTGATCATTTGTGTTTTCTCTTTTCCCTTTTACTCAATTTTTCTTGTTAATTTAGGATTTACCTAATAGAATTACATTGAAAGTCTGTTTCTTCTCAATGGTTAATTAGAGATTACTTGGGATCTTGGATTGCGTCGACTTTCTATTTTCTTGCAAGAAAATTGGAGGGCAATCGTATGCCGACCGGAATTAGTTTTTCTTTTCTTTTCTTTTTCTGCGAAGTAAACTGATTAATCTTCTAAAGCTAATCAAATTCATTCCTAATTTCTCTGTGCAATGCAATTAAGTATTCGTTGATTAACCTCGATTGAGCCTCTTATGAATTATAATATGCATAAGGGTAAACTTTGGTGATTTGGTGAAAAAGTTAAGCTAGCAACTAAACCTATATTTGGATTTTCTTCTCCTTGGGGGTTATCCCAAGTGGTAAAGGAGAGTCAAGAAACGGCTTAGGATATATAAGTGGCTTGTATTTCTGCAATGGCGCCAACTAAACCAGTTAGTTAACTACAGTACGTGACATTAGAACAAAATTTTCAAGGAAGGGCACAGAGTAAAATATGCCTCAAAACAAAAGGAAAAACAAAATCAGCTCCTCAATGACAACTTGGTAAAACATATAGTATAAGATGCTTACAACTGATTCATCTTAGCATCATATTGATGAGCATCAAATTGTGAACTTTCAGTAGCAACACCTTGCATATCTGCAGCAAAAAGAAACCAATATTGTGTGATTCCTTCATTCAATACCCAAGAAACAAAATACCATGTTTAAGACACATAAAGTTTGGAGTATACGTTCAGCCTTTAAGCGGATAATTATTTTGATTTATGACACAGAAGAGCCAAACTTGTTAACCAAACAAAGAGGAGCACAAGCATTAACTTCTGTTTTACTTGTTTGGGGAAGATTTCAAAAGGGCAGATGTCCATCGGCACTCAAGGGATCGATTCAACATTTGAACCCAAAAGCACACAGACACCAATTTGCCCATTCCCCAATAATCGCAACAAGGCTGAAGCACTTCCATATCCATGCCATTATGCCAACAAATAATTTGACAAAGGAAACATATAAGACAAATCTTTATCTAATTACCATGAGCAGCCCTAGACAAATTCGGAATTTCGAGTATAATGATTGAGCTAAACCCTAGTTAAACATGATTTTGTGTTGCCTTCCGGCCAAGTGGTTACAATCACGAGAAAAGAAAAAAAAAAATAGAAAACTGTGCAGAGAACATGAACCAGTTTGTGAAAAATTGCAGCAGATACTCTGACATATAATATAATGAAGGATAAATTTCATAGAATTATGGTACAGGGCCAAGTAATATACCTTAAACTCTCTAAAACCTTGCTCTTCAACGAATTGGTAGACAAAAAGGCTCGAAAGTTTTTGTATTATTGTGTGTTAGGGATGCATAGCGTGGTATTTATAGGCTCTCCGAGTCAGAATAGGAATATATGCGTGCTCTTCAAGTAATTAGAGTCCACAAATCAAAAAAGGACAGTTTGCCCTAATTTTCTTTCTGGACTGGGTTAGAAAGCCCACTCAGAAGGCCTGATGAAAATCAAATCAAAAGTTCGTCATTTTGCACATTTTTTTTCTTTTAAATTTTAACGACTTTGCCTCTCTCAAGTCTTTTTTTTTTTGGAAGGCCTCCTCAAGTCTTTGAACCCAGCCTCAGCAGGAAGTGCTTTCACGCTTTGTAAGAGGTCAAATCTAAATGTTCCTTCAATTTTTCACATGAACATTTTTTTAAAAACTTAATTTTGCCTCTCTCAAGTCTTTGAACCCACAGCTCTCAGCAGGAAGTGTTTTCCAACCTGCCTTTCGTATGACGGAACGTCTGCCATTAGGCTTTTGCTATGTCCTCTAGTGAGGAATTACATGGTTAGGTCCTGTTTTATTTCTCCTTTGGTTTGGTTTTCGTGGTCAGAACCCATATGCTTTCTTACTAGCTCAGCCCAGCACCACACTTGCGACGCCACTCAGCCACCTCCAACTATGTGACCTTCAGATTATAAGTCACCAAATAATAATCTCAAGTGGTTTGGAATATGGGCTACCAAAGTGGTGAAACCCTCGTCTATCATTATGATCTACACAGGAAGAGGCGAAGAGCAACAATATACAAACCATTCACAACATGAAGACCACTTCTCTAGTTCTCTGTAATAAATTCCAAAGGCAAGTCTAGATAAAGGTATGAAGAAGAACTTCGAATGAAAATCCTATCTGAGTCGAAAATAACAGACAGTCACATAGCAGGTATGCAACAAGCATCCTGAAGAATATTTATATGCCAAAATAGAGCAAAGGCGCATACAATTAAACAGTTAGATATGTTTGACAGCATAAATTAAAAACAAAATGGAGACGAAGAAAACATTAAAATAGTGCTTTCAAAACAGAAATAAGAAATTTGCCTCAAAAACAAAAAGAACAAAATCAGCTCCTCACAGAAGATCTGCTACGTTTGAAGGCAGCTCCTCAATGACCACATTGTAAAACCTCTGAATGTCATACAGCATTCTATCGTCATCCTTAGTCACAAAATTGATGGCAACACCTTTTCTTCCAAACCGTCCACTTCGTCCAATACGATGAAGGTAATTTTCTGGTTGAGTCGGCAAATCAAAATTAATTACAAGTGACACTTGCTGCACATCAATACCACGGGCCAACAGATCGGTTGTGATGAGAACACGGGAGGAACCGGATCGGAATTCACGCATGATGATATCTCGCGTGTTCTGGTCCATATCACCATGGGTAGCAGAGACAGTGTGGTCACGGCTTCGCATCTTGTCTGTCAGCCAATCCACTTTGCGCCTTGTATTAACAAAAATGACGCTCTGAGTGATTGCAAGGGTCTCATAGAGATCGCAAAGTGTCTCAAGCTTCCATTCTTCCTTATCCACATTAACATAAAATTGTTTGATTCCCTCTAGGGTGAGCTCGTCACGCTTAACCAAAATCCTAACAGGTTTGTTCATAAACTTTCTCGTGATCTCAAGGGCTTCAGGTGGCATAGTAGCAGAGAACACACCAACCTGAACTTTCGATGGCAGAAGCTGAAAAATATCATAGATCTGACAACAAAAACATTACATTAAATATCCAAGTCTCCAGACCCAAATCAAGTCACAAAAATAAGTGATCCATCTTAAAAATGGACAGGGAAAAAAAGATAACTGACCTGATCCTTGAAACCCCTAGATAGCATTTCATCAGCCTCATCCAATACAAACATCTTAATGTAATCAGCGCGAAGTGATTGCCTCCGTAACATGTCAAATACACGTCCAGGAGTGCCAACCACCACATGAACACCAGCTTGAAGAATTCGCTGATCCTCACGAACACTTGTCCCACCCACACAAGCATGAACCTTCACACCAAGATAATCTCCAAGTGCTCGCATAACCTTTTCAATCTGCTGTGCCAACTCCCTGGTAGGTGCCAACACCAAAGCCTGGCACTGGACCAAACCATAGTCAAGTTGCTGCAAAATTCCCGAGCAAAAAGTTGCTGTTTTACCCGTTCCAGACTGAGCTTGTTGAATAACATCTAAGCCTTTACAGAAAGGAACAATTCCCCTTTGTTGAATAGCAGAAGGCTTCTCAAAACCTACGAAATAAATTAAAAGTATGCACTTATGAGCATAAGAAAAAGAACACTTTGAATATATATGTGCCAATTGCAAAACTAAAAATTAAAAAAAAAAAGAAGGGAAGGGGAAATAATAAAAAAAAGGGGGAAAAAAAAAGGCAAAAAGCATAAGATACCATCTACACCTACCATAAGCATAAATTCCCCTTAAAAGATTTTCTTGTAACCCCATGGCGTCAAAGCTGTCATGAACCTCATCATACGATGTGAAAAACTCTTGACCTTCAGTTGAGAGTCTGCACAAAATTAGGCAAAACATCAACAGTGACATCAAACCACAAGCTGTGTGAAGTTATCTTGAAAGAAAAAAAATGCAACGAAAAATATTGAAAAAGGTAATAATTGATCATAAAACTCACATCTCACTCATCTTAGTATCATACTGTTTAGTATCAAATTGAGCACCTTCGGGAGCAAGACCTGCCATATCTGTGAACAAGAAACCATTTGTCACTTATAACCCATAGAAAGAACTAAGGTTTTGGGTATGTGCAAAACAAACATGAGGAAAGTCATTTGATATCTTGCACTTGTTACTTTCTCAAAAACAAAGACGGAATGTCAAGACTTAACAAAAAGGTCTCGAACAAACACTAATCAGAAATAATGTGACAGAAGAACCAAACTTGTTAACCAATCAAAAAGAACGACAAGCATTAACTCCTGCTTTACTTTCTGGAGAAGCATTTTTTTTCGAAAAGGGCCGATGTCCATCTGCTATGCAGGGAACGAACCCAAAAGCAAACAGACTCCGCTTTGCCCACACCCCCAAAGCTCAACAAGCTCCAACCACTTTCAAATCCAAAACGAAAACTCAACAAAAAATTAACAAATGTGTGAAGAGATATAATCAAAAACTAACCTTAAAATGCAATTCCGGAAACAATGTCATAATAACAAGTTGGAATATAGAAGTCAAACACTGACGCAGAGTTACCAAGCAAAAACAGAGTACACGGGGCTTTACTAATACCAAGCATTTTCAATGAAACAGAGTGACGAATCATTTCCCTATCAGATATTATAGGGAATGATTCATCAATACGAAAGGGAAGTATTACTTTAAAAAATTAGCTTTACGGTGATTAATCATTTGCCAATAGGTTGCTGGGAAAATTCTGAAAGCTTTCATTTTTCATTATCAGATACGCAACAAGAATCAATATTCAATCCACTGATGAAATTAAACACGAAGCAGATCGATCAAGATCCCAAACACAACGAATTACAATCGAAACCGTTAACAAATCCGCAGAATTTAACAGAATCAAAGAAACTGAACATTTACAATGTGTGGAGAGAGAGAGAGATACAGACCTGATGGAGTTGGTGAGCGCTTGACAGAGACAAATAGAGAGAGCTGAAGAATAGGTTGCTAAAAGAGAGCTAGGGTTTGCCAAACTCCTCGGATCTGCGCCGTGGAGTTTGAAAAGGAGGCAAGTGAGAAAATGAGGCTGCGTTTTATACTCTTTTCACTCTCTTTAGGTTTTTAATGAGTAGCACTGTTCGTGTTTCCACTTCAGATTACGGATACACCCTTGGTTTATCGGTATCTGAGGGCCCCGTTTCGGAAAAAATTTCGTCCGAGTGGTAATTTTCCACTTACCAAATATTTTCCTTTTTCTCTTTTTTCAAATTAAATAATTTTCAGAGTTCTTACCAAATTTTCATGATTTGATTTGATTATTTGAAGGGTCGAGAAATTGAAAAATTAATATTAATACAGGACATAAAGAAATGAAAAAAAAACACCCACACAACCTCCAAAACATAGTTCTTATAATAATTTCGTCAACAAGTTATCACTTCAAAAACATATTTCGTAATACCATCAAGATTGCTTTTGAAAAAATCAAACCAATGAGTATAGAAATAAACAAAATGATCATGACTTTCCCTATATTCGTTGGGAAATCGGTATACATATAAGATCTAATAAAAAAGTAAGTAAGTTCATTCATTCTTTTCAACAATTTAATTAAGTAATTAAATTCGCATACATTTACAAGTTTTTTCGCATATTCATTACTTCTCCATTAAGACTAGTAAACGTGCCACTATAGTGTTGGGCACAAAGGACTGATGATGTGTTGCCATCCAAGCTTCCATATTGAACGAACATGCAAAGAGAGTAGTGTTATTTGAATCTAAATGAAGACATAGTGGAGCTTGAAGACAGATTAGCCGATGTGGAAAGGTAGCCTTTTTCTAGCAGAATTGAAGAGGAAGAAGTTGGCGCTCTTTTGTGTTTATACGGCTGGCTATATGCAATGGCATGTCATAGGAGTGATAGGACCATTATATTTTCAGTATTTGTAACCGACTTATCTCGTGTCCAGCCAAATTGGACGTCAGGCCAACATGGAACCACCTCATATCCAAATCGATTTCCACTTTGAATTTGTAAAGCTCATTGCTTTCTGTTGTCATCATCACGTTTATAGGATTCTAATTGTTCTGGCGTCGTTGATCGCTATTTTGACGGTTGAGATTGACTGATTGAGGGATTACCGGGTGCTTCTGTATGGCAAGCAATCTTAGGGAATCAAAATTTTGGCTTAGTGAATCATTTATCGTAGTGTTTACGTATTGTGTTTTGGTTAAGATGGTATTCATCATAGCACGTGGTCTGGTATGTTTGGAGCATGGTTTTTGAATGAGACGGTTGTCACTATGACAATTGGTATGCGGCATTATCGAGACTCTCGGGATTTTCTTTAGTAGTCTGCGAGCGTGAAATTGGGTTAGGGGTTGGGCCCATTAGGCTCATGGATGTCATTATTGTTAGTGACGAACTCGTAACTATAGTTCTCGATTGGAATGTGTGTAGTGGCATTGTGGTCACAACCGGTCATTCCGTTGCGTTGTAATCTATTATTTCATGAATGAATTTTCTCTTTCTAAAATAAAAATAAAAAATGGTATTCATCATAAGATATGGCTTATGAGAATAAAATATGTTTTTGGTGAATTTTAGAAGCACTTGACAAGTGTTACCTTGTATAAAAATGCTTTTACCAAATTTAAAAAAAAAACGTTTTTAGACATTTCAAAAGCAATCTCAAACATGTCATATATAAGATTATATGTTTGTACTTAATTCTACGGTTAATGAATGACTCTTATCCAACATTTTGTTTTCCGCCAATATCATTAGGGTCCCCTTAAACTCTACATCTTCTGATCTTCATAATTAAACTCTACACACATTGTCTCCTTGTTATATTGATCGATTTGTCGTTACCCAATCAATAAACCTACGCTTCATTATAGGGCTATGTCAACTAGGTGTTCATCCTAAGTTCCCAACAACTATGAAATTTCGAGATCTTGGGGTACAAAAGAGATAAACAAGAAAGAAAGAAAAAAAAAAGGGGTTGATGACAATGGTTAATTGGTTATCACCGTAAGTGGGCAGTGGCCAAACCGAAGTGCAGTTCGGTGTGGTGCGATGGTCGAGTTTTGATGGCAAAAATGTTACCCATACTTTAGAGTAATCTCCAACAACTTTTGGAGCAAAAAGAGACCAATTTTTTCCTAAACTAGATAATAATAATAATAATAAATTATTATAGAAAACATTTTTCCCTAAACTAGAGAAAAAATAAATTATAAAAAAACTGATATAATGAAATTCAAACCTATGACCTCAGCGAAATCAACATGACAAAAGTCTAAAATTGAGGTTAAGTTTTTTTAGTAGTTTTATCGAGGTTAATAATTATAATTAAACTCTTCTTTCGATTTTTGGGTAATTTTCCGTGCGAATAATAATGTTTAAGGGTTTATTTACTATTTAGTAATGTATCGAGGAAGTAATCGTCCTCGTCATTAAGAGGACTCGATCTCTCCTCCCGAGAGAGATTGTCCGTGCGAATCAACACCTAATGGATAGTAGATTGTATCGAGGAAATAAGAGTAATCGTCGATCTCTCGTCATTAAGAATCGAATTAGAATCGATAATTACGTGTTCATAATGACAAATTTGCCCATGAATAATCACTAAATAGCACCCATTCCGGTACCCACCCGCTTCTTCTTCTTCTTCGACTTCTCCAAAGCTTTTCTGTTAAACTCTGGATCGATCGAGCTCTCACAGATCGGCTCGAAGCTCCACTGTCATATGCGAATTTCAGGTTACAATTCACCATCCTTTTCTCAGGGAATATGTAACTTCTGTTTCTTGGTCTCAGGGAATTTAACAAAACAACGTATTGTGAAATTGTATGTTTCTTGTTTCTTGTTCTTGGTATTGGGTTTTTAATGAGGAGCTACCATTTGTTAGATTGTGGCTGAATTGATAGTGATGGTGCTGTTTTAGTGATTCTTAGGGATTTTTTGCATAGAGATTTGTCTTCTTTTTTATTGGCATTGTTTTACTTAATGTTTGGTTTCCGAGAAAATTGAGGGAATGCAGGGAAATTCAGGTTTCCATTCAATGTAGAAAACATATGTTTTTAAATCTTGGTGCCCTTCTCGGTTTGTTTGCTGGTTACTTTTTTGTACTTAATGTGTTTTGGGTTGTAAAACAATAGAAAGGAGAATGTAGACGGGGATTACTAATTTCAAGTAACATAAATAGTTGTTCTTGGAATGTCTAAATTAGATTTTTGTTTTCGTATTTTACTTGGCAATGAAGTTTTAGTGGTTTGTTAGGACTTTGTACTTATTGATCATGCGCACATCTTCAAGCTTTTGTACTGGAATTAGTTGAATGAGCCACCGCCCACCGGTTATGGTTCATGTTATTGTGCACCTGCAATTTTCAACTTCACTTCTATGTTATATTGTTATCTGGAGACTTTATGATTTTCTTTTCTGTACTTTCTCAACTTTGATCATGTTTTGCTATATTCATTTCTTTTTCTTTCTGCAGTTGTTTTTATGATTCTTTAGCTTTTGGTTTTTGTTTTCTGTGCTTTCTATACTTTCTTTGTCAGTTTTGTTATATATATGTCAATACTCCTAGTTAAAATCGACAATAGGATCTGCTGATTGTTGGTTAGGTCTTTCGATATTTGGGAGATAAGAAAAGTGTGGAAATGAAGTTCCGGTTCGATTTAATCCAAATATGATTTCATTAGCAGTTAGAAAATTTTAGTAAGGTTCTTGTTGTGATGCATATTGGAGCAAAACAAAATTCTATTGTACTAATTTAGTTATTTTGCCTGTCTTTTAGGCTAACTTCTTCAAATTAGTTCAAAATGGTTCGATAGCAATGCATCATCTGCATCACCTGAAGACACCCCAAACCCCAACCCTGATGGAAATGCACCTTCTGAGAGTGACCTTACAGTTGATACTGTAGCCCAAAAGGTTCAAGAATCTCTCTCTCTTGGAAAGAAACATAAATTTTGGGAAACACAACCTGTCGGTCAATTCAAGGACCTGGGGGACAGCAGTTTGCCTGAAGGCCAAATTGAGGACCCAGGACCATTATCTGAAGTCAAACAGGAACCCTACAAGCTTCCCAATCTCTATGAATGGATCACATGTGATATGGACACTGAAGAGATGTGTGCTGAGGTCTATAACCTTCTTACAACTAACTATGTTGAGGATGATGAGAACATGTTTAGATTCAACTATTCAAAGGAGTTTCTTCGTTGGGCTCTACGCCCTCCAGGTTATTTCAGGAGTTGGCACATTGGTGTCCGCGTCATAAGTTCAAAGAAGTTAGTTGCCTTCATTACTGGTGTTCCTTCTAGAATCCGGGTCCGTAATGATGTTGTTACCATGGCAGAGATCAACTTCCTATGTGTTCATAAGAAGCTTAGATCAAAGCGACTTGCTCCTGTTATGATCAAAGAGGTGACCAGGAGGGTTCACTTGGAGAATATATGGCAAGCAGCTTATACTGCTGGTGTTGTACTGCCTACGCCCATATCAACTTGCCAGTATTGGCACAGATCTTTGAATCCAAAGAAGCTGATTGATGTTGGGTTTTCTAGACTTGGTGCAAGAATGACAATGAGTCGAACAATCAAACTCTACAAGTTACCAGAGTCACCAGTCACCCCAGGATTCAGAAAAATGGAGCTCCACGATGTTCCTGCAGTTACACTGCTACTTAGGGATTATTTAAGCCAGTTTATTGTTGCCCCTGATCTTGATGAGAATGATGTGGAGCATTGGCTTCTTCCAAAAGAGAATGTTGTGAATAGTTATCTGGTTGAAAGTTCAGAGACTCATGAGATCACTGATTTCTGCAGTTTTTACACCCTTCCTTCGACTATCCTTGGCAATCAGAATTATTCGACTTTGAAAGCAGCTTATTCCTATTACAATGTTTCAACTAAGACGCCGTTGCTTCAGTTGATGAATGATACTCTTATTGTCGCGAAACGGAACGACTATGATGTTTTCAATGCTTTGGATGTCATGCAAAATGAATCATTCTTGAAGGAGCTGAAATTTGGGCCAGGTGATGGGAAGCTTCATTACTATCTTTACAACTATCGGCTAAGAAATCCATTGAGACCATCAGAGCTCGGGCTTGTGCTCTTATAATCTGATCCGTGGTATTTTGGTTGTGGTGTCGAGTAGGAGCCACTTTAGGTAATACATGCTTGTAGTTTTTGATTGTAACGTTTCATCGTTTGTGGGAATCCATTCCTTCAGATTTTAGATTTTGTTCTGCCAGTCGAGCAATTTTGTGGAGTTTCTTTGCCTATAACTGTTGTTGAGTCTTCAGACTCAAAGAATATTTTAGTGTGGCAAGCATTTTTGATCTAGAACATTCAGCTCTACGCGATATGTTCTTAGAAACCAAGATAAGAACAGACAACTTCATATTAGACTATTTCAGTTCTTTCTCTATCTCATTCTTCTAGTTTTATCTGATTCGGCTTCATTGGTTATTACTCCTTCAGGATCTACATTCAGCTGATTGAAATCTCTTTACCATCCGAAGCTACCTAATTTGCAGTAAAGTTAGCAAAAGCTTTCATTATTCTTATTCATAGCTTTACCCCTGTAAGAGATGGAACTATGGTTGCAAAGTAAATAGACCAATCTCCTATATTTTCTTTCTTAATTGTCAAATGCTGAGACTATTCAGCATCGAATAAAAGGCTAGATGGCTTCATTGAGGGAAGCTGCTTCTAACTCCAATCATCCATTGCATTTTTTTTTAATCAATGGGAGGGGATTGCTAACAAGATACACTTTTCCGATCTTACTAAAACCACTGTAAATGAGGCCCTGAGCTAAAGGGATACATAAGACCGATGGACAAACGCCTAGGAACACACGTTCATAGTTTCATGCAAGCAGATTGCAGTGGTTTGAATCAAACCACTTAGTTTTGTTTTACCCACCCACCTCCGAGATTCAGCGTAGGTACTGGCTCATCTTTGAAGGATCACCGTTATCTCTTTGAACCTTTCGTTGTGCCACCACTAGATTTCATTGAGAATTTGAGATAGATCCATTCATACCAGACCCAAACCAACATGAGTGCTTTTTTCTTTTCTTGATAATTCAAGAATGAAAAATACTTCCTTTGCCACAACGAAAAGCATGTTAAATGCACTAAAAAGCTACCATATATAAAAGACAACTTTGTATGCTAATCTGATCTATCTTTGATCTAACATGGAATTGACTTCTGCTACAGCTGAAGTTACAAGGACAAATTTACATGCACATTCTACAAGTTACAAGGAATCCACTAATCAAACTTACAATTGATGACCTAAGCCAAGCGGACAACTTCACCGTGTGAACCTGGAAGATAAAAGGCAAATATAAGAAGGTAAGACAAATCAAGATAATGGACAGACTGCAAATCACTCAAGTAAGCATAGGTGTTTCTGACATTACATTGTTCATTGATCTCTTTCACTAGCAGTAGCATACACTCGGTCTCTTCTGCTATCTTCGAAACTCTCTCTGCCTCCTTCACTGCTTCAGCAGCCAAGAAGGATTTATTTTCAGCATCAGCAACTGTATAGGCAGTAATATGAACAGCATCATCTTCTGTTTCAGAAGAAGTCGCCAACCCACTAGGTGTTTTAATTTCTAAGAGAGGGACATTTTTGATCTTGAAGCCATTTTCGGTCTACATTTGGAGGAAACGAACACTCAGAATAATTGTAGGTCAGAGGGTTATATAAATTGGGAGCAAACTTTTACATAACAAGTGCAATAAAAAAATTCTTACATAAAATTTAAACCTGTAAAACTTCATAAACTGTACAAAAAAGAGAGATCTTTATGATGTGGTAGCGACATCATCTAGTCCCAGCAATTTTGTCATGGTGCCATCCCAGAGATACATAAAACACGAAATTCAATTTAATTATATGATTTCAGATGTGCCACAATTTAATTATATGATTTCAGATGTGCCACATTCGTAACAGGAAAAAGGACATTCAGCAAACTAAGAAAATTATCATAAAATTGCATTCAATGTAAGTATCAACAAATCATATACCTTTTCAAGTTTTCCTAATGAAACAAGACTTCTCAACCTCCCAGCCAATAACCTTTTGAAATTATGTGGAATGGGCTCCTCAATCCTTTGCTGCAGTATGTGTATCAAGACAGTCACCACCTTTCTTGTACTAAGATAAAATTTAAAAAGACAGCTAGAGATTACTCGTTAACTCAAAATTTGAGCCTGTTAAAGACAAGAAGAGTGAATATATGTGCCATGCTATACATTAATGTCATGTCAAATTGTATAATCCTGTGAAAGGTGAACAAAACTAACGTATAATACTTTCCCAATATGGCAAGAAAAGAACAAAAAGTTGGAGATACCGCCTGAAATAATGACCTGGATCAATTTTTCATCTCCTTTATGACGGTGTTTCTTTTTCAGAAAGTGATACTCTTGATAGTTTTCTACCATTTTTTCCCATAGGCATCTGCTGTTTTCCTTAAAATCCATCAAGCTTACACTGGATCTTAAAATACAAAGAGCAGATAATTCATGATAAAGATATAAACATATTCTGACGTTGCATTTCCAATCGAAACCTTGAAGCTATACACGGGTTGAATCTTTAATTAGTCAATGCAACAAAACTCTGACTTAAATACATGTTGAGTTGAAGAATTCATGCTATGCAAGATTCTTCTAATATTCCTTTAAATTTCAGCAGAGAGATTCCCAACCATGCTGGGAACATTCCATAACCTAATACCGCTACTTCATGATAAATGTATCTAATATAATATTTGAGAATAAGAAATAAAAAAAGACCTCCATCTGACCTGAATAAAGTTATGAATGGCACCTACATCAGATCCCTTCGGATCTTTCATTGTTGAAAGGGCCTCAAAAATCAATGAGTTGTACCTGCTGAGAAGTATTCAAAGGGGAAAAAAAAAGGAATAAAAAATCCTGAAAAGATACCTTAAAAATTAGTCTTTGAAAGTTATCTGTAGGCATCAATAAGTATGGCTATTAACCACACTAACCGAATAATTGTCAATGGTTGAAACAGTAAATAGCACAGCTGTAACTTATTGTAAATTGTATGGAGAAAACACACCAATTAGAACAAACATAATTGCAATTTAAATCACAAAAGTGGGTGCAATTTGTATTATATCAACCTGCTGGCTCCTTGTCTAATAGATCAGTTCAATGTCTACTGTCCAGCTATACTATGTCCTCCTACCGTACTATACCATATTACATAAGAAGTCGACACTTGCTCTATCTTAAGAAATGTTGGCAGGCTTGACGATTCCTTTGTAGTCAAACATTTTCAGCCAGAGTTAGAATTTCATCTTTTAATTCCAGTTGTCTTCTTATGAAAATAGGAAACACTGAATGAGCTTTTATTACCATGCTTGGATTCAGGAATACTTTTCTCCTTCCTATGGCACATAATTTCTAATTTAACATTTCATGATATAGACATACCATACATTTCTTATTTCTTAACATAATTTCTAATTTAAGAAAATTCACAAAACATCAGGGGTCAAAAGAAGGTGCTATCCACTATCAATCAGAATCCATACTGAATATGACACAGTCTCTGTGGACTGACAAGTGACAACATAAGGATAAGAAAAACACACCGTTCTTGAGTCTTAGAATCATCCATGACAGTAGCATCAGGAGGTGTTCTAGTAGGAAGTGAAAGAGAAGGTGCAGCGTAACGAACTGATTTCTTTATCATTGGATTCTTCATTTTCTCCTGTGTGACTTGTGCAGATGTAATACTAGAACTCAAGTTCCTCCATTTATCCTGATCGAGCGCGAAAACAGCATTACCAAACCATTATATGTTATATTACAGCAAGGCAGATAAAAAAATCACATTTATAGGCTAATCAGTTGACCAGATAATACAACTACAATGAATACACATTATAAAAAAAAAACAGCATTTTTTTGTATATACATGATTTCATATATGATCAGGTTAAACAGATATTGGGAGACCTAGGGTTTCCTAAGCAAGCAATTACATGTTTCCTGGAAATTCAACCTAACAGTTCAACCAGTATCAATTCAGCTATTTAAAAAATAAAAAAATCTGTCAATGTCTATGCACAACCGAACAAAACCTGCAATCTAAAAAATTACAATAGAATTTCAATATTCAAGAACGGGGAGAGTGATTTTTAAAGAAATAAGCAGTGAATTGAGTGGCAATTGACGTAAATAGGAGGGAACCTTGAGGTCGATGTTGGAGCGCAGAATGAGAGAGGGGGCGAATTCTTGATCTTTGAGGATGTTCTTCCATTTGCCGGCTCCGTGCTTTGCAACTCCGGCAAGTAGGGCATCTTCCTCCTCCGACGTCCACTTTTGCTTCTGGTTTCCCATTCTACCCTTCTTTTTGGCGCTCCCTCTCCCTCCAGGCTTTCTCTCTCCCTCTCTCTCTCGCTCTGAAATCCGTTTCAATTTCCGAAATGTAGATGACGACATCAGTCTCTCTCTACTCTAGTACTCTCTGACTCTCCCGCTTGGCGTGTCCTTTACATTTCCTCTGTTTTAACTTTAAGCCCTCACACTAGGTTTTTTCTTTTAGATGAGGAAAAATGCAATTACAAAAAAAAAAATCTCTAGTACAACCGTTGCCTAATTGATTTAGGGGGATTTAAACCTAAAGCATTAGTCCACACTAGTGGTGATTGAGGAATCATCATTTTAAATTGTCAAAAAATAAATATAAATAAATAAAAACTTTTGTTTTATGTTACTCTCATAATCAGTTTTAGTTAAGGGTGGACTCAGTTGGGTTGGTCCGTCTATTTGGCTGGAACTGAAAACGACATCTGCAATTTGGTTTTCTAGATCACTGAAATTAGTTGAAATTCAGCACATATTGCATCGATTTTAACCGACATTGGTTTTGGTGTCCATTTTCGGTTTGGTTTTTCATGTAGATTGGAGTTTTTATATATGATTTCAGATCTAGCTTTTCAAATCTATCCCAATTGATCGAAGAAGAAGATATTTCTACCGTGGCCTTTTCACATCTATAGAATTGGGTTTTCAATCATTTTAACAGCACATAAACAGATATATAAATCAAAGACCATCTTCTCGTGCCCAAATTAACACCCAAAAGCAAAAAAAATAGAGACCTTACAAGTAGTCGAGACTCGAGAGGATATGAATTAAAAATGGTATATAATATGTATTATTGACATGAATATCAAAATATTCCCTAAATTTAGCTATAATTGTCAGTCACACCCTGAACTTGCAATTGTTAAAATTGACCCCCTCTAAATTTGACAAAAATTGTTCTGTTAATTCCAACTTTTTTTCATTCAAATGTTAGTCATGTGTCACTCATATGTGAGAAAATATAGTCATTTATGGTCACCAATTTTTAAAAATACCAAAAAAAAAATGTTCCCTACATATTTAGAATTTGCTGTAAATATAGTAATTTTTATTTTATCTCTCCTTACTATCTTTAAAATAGGGATATGTATATGAAAGTTATTGGAACAAATGAGTTGATGGCTAACTCGATCTTATAAAAGGGAGAGAGAAGACAAGAGGGGTGCTATGCCTCGTCAATGGGTGGTGGATGCAGCCAGACAAACTACTATTTTGGTTTCCTTTTGTCTCTTGGTCTTATGAGGTCGGACTTGTTGTGCAAAGCTGAGTTTTCTAAGACCGGTTTGCTTCTTCCTTTTGATGGCACCGATGGTAGTATAGGTTGTCGGGGATCAAATCGTGTCATGATGGGGCGACAAGATTTAGGGCCAATTGACTTGTTATGGGCTGACGACACTGACAAGTGGGATATCGGGAACGTGATACATCAAAGTAGGCGGAGAGATATGGTTCTAGTTTCATGGAGTTTGAGCATGGGAGGTTTTGGGATGTTGGTCGACGAAATTTGGCAATGTTTTGGATGGGGACTAACAATGTTTCAGTGCGGCGAAGATGGTGTTGGCTGGTGCTCTATGGTTCACTTTGCTTGAGCAGGGCAGCATGGGCAGTGCTTACCAGCAACACAACTCTCAACAACACCATTGGGGTTATCGATAAGTTAGAATTAGCACCTTGGTAGAGGATAATAGAGCGTGATAGCTCCTCTCATTGTTTTCTTAAGGTTATATTTTTTTAATTTTTTGGTTAGGTCTAATATGCCCCTACTCTCTTGAGCAATAGTTTGGTTGTATTGTAGTGCCATGGATTTGACGTTATTCTTGGGAACTATTTGTCTCATCATCGTTATTCTTTTATCGTCAATATGCTATCAAACGATCCTTGCACATTGTCTGGCATGATTGAGACATGGTGTGAAAGAGGGCGTTTGTCTTTGCGGCAGTTGTCTATGAAGTGGTATCAAGACTCTCCGGAATCTCCTTGGTAGCCTGCAGACATAAAGTTTGGTTAATGGTTAGGCCCATTTGGCTCATGAATGATGTCAATAGTGACAGACCCGTAACTATATATAGTTCATGGTATGAATGTGTGTGGTAATATTGTTGTCACAACCGGTCATTTCATTGTGCTGTAATATGTTCGTTCATTAATAAATTTTTTTTTCTTAAAAAAAAAAACAAGTAGATTGCTAATGTTTTTACAAGAAAGTTGCTGGAAATACTCTAATACGAAAGAATTAAAATGAACTACAAACACGAAATCACACGATGCAAATCCAACTCGTGTAAAAAAAAAAGTCAACCAAACATTTGGTCCCACAAAAAAAAAGTACATCTGTTGGTCTCAAAAGAGTGCTATTTTTCATTGTTTTTTTTGGGTCACAACAGGAGTACCATTCGAGAGCAAAGTTAGGTGGTAATTCCAGAAAGGCGTGCGCTTACTGATGACTGATCCCAGCAACCAAACAAACAAAAGCCCAGCCCAACTCTGTTATTGATTCCATTTTGAGTAGCTCGTATAATATATTCACACAAAAATAAATAATACAATTCCGATTCATCCACAAAGTCACTGAGTGCGGATCTGTTTCGATCAACCAACCCTAAACTCCCTTCTTCTTCCCCGCATTAGCAAATCGGTTTCTGTAATTTTTATTACAAGGTTTTTGGGTTTTAGTTAGTTGATCAATTTGGCTCCAAAAATGTCTTACGCATCTCATATCATCCACCACTCAAAAAAGGTAACCATTTCTTATCTCTCTATTCAATTTACTTTGCTTCTGCTGCGTTCGTTTTGGTTTTGATTGTAATCTGGTGATGCTTGTATATTGGTGTTGATTTTTTTTTAATCTAGACAGTGCGTTTGTTGGCATGCGCTTTGTTTAATCTGAATTGACAAGTATTGAAATTGAATCGAAGCCAGTTTAGAGTGATATTGGATACTGTTGATGTTGTTCGTGCTGCTTATACTTCACAAGTGTGATGGTAACTGTGTTTAGTTGTCATTCGAGTTTATTCATGAGAGATAGTATTGGTGCAATTTTCCTTTTGTTTCTTGGGTTGTTGGGCATAGATGTGTTGTCTGTGTGTATATAGAATAGAGATGGAGGCAGTATCACTTTCAGATATATATATTTTTAAATGGGTAATGTACTAGTTTTGAAAGTGTAGGTAAAGTTGCATGCTTTTTTGAAGCTACTTTTCAATGCATAATGTTGAGTGTTTACTATTGTTTTGGGTGATTTGTGCCACTTATCTATGCATGCTTCAAATTTATGAAACTTATGTGTCTTGATGGTTCTTTAAAATATAATTTTGTACTATATTCGTTCTCACTGCAGTTCAGGAGTGCTCCCAACTTACTACGGCATGATCATGCCCTCTTGGTGCGTTGTTTTTCGCATAATGCTCAACCCACTACTGGTAAGAAAAATGAATGCCTTTATTGTGTTATATACATTTGTGTGTATGTGTTTCAAGTGTTCCTGTCTATTTCTCATGCTAGCAATGTCTGTGTTGCTGTCATAAATATGCTCTGTTCTGACCTGATGGCAGCTAGAAGCAGAGAATATGGTGTTGTTGTAGCATTGAGATAGAAGTTGATCATTTGTTTCTTTTTTATGGTAAAATTGAGAATTTGAGATAACTTGCTGACCTGACTGCATGCACATGCATCAAGTTCTTGATGTGGATGAAAGGACATTCATCCGGATTATACATATTCAGATACATTTCTATGTCACTCTTCACGTCTATAACTCAGAGAAGAATAAGTGCATGCTGACATGAATTCAGAATTTCATAGTTTCTATTATTATACTTAAGCTGGATTCCAGGACTTTCCTAGTAGTCTTTTTCTAAGGCTTGAAGATATATGGTGTCTATTTAATGAAAGTAGCTGCTTGGATTTATTAATTCTGTATTTAAGTGCTTTGTCTTAGCTGAACAAAGTCAAATTTTATCTCAGATATACGTAAGGTTCATCGTCACAGTTATGTGCCTTTGGCAAGAGAGAGAGTTTGTAGGTCTTTCAGCAGTAGCACTGTAAGTTCAGCTAGTTTCCATCTAGTAATTTAGCAATAAGAACTGTGCCATGATCAGATATTTGTGCAAATTTTAGTCTTTAACCTCCACTCTGTATAATACTATTATGTGTCATGCTTTGTAGAAATCACTGTCAGGCACATTCACCAGGGATGTCTCAACAACCTTGAATATGGGGAGTTCAATTTCTGGATCAGTATATAACAATCAGATTTCATGGTATGATAGTCTTAGATTTTGCTACTTCAAAAGTGTGTGGAAAATTCTTTATTGATATTCTGTTTCTCCACTATACCAGTTTGCAGGGACAATTGAGGAGAGGCTTTTCATCTGATGCAGGTATGACTCTTGGTCTTTGGATATCTGCGATCTTTCTGTGCAATGTGTCATTTAGTGAACTTTAGCATTTGCAACTCCTAATAAGATGATGCAGTTCATTCCCCTTAGAACAGCAGCTTCAACACTACAAGTTTCTAGCAATAGGATATTTATGTCTGGTTCTGAAAGTGCACCATTGTTATTGATGATCATGGCCTTTTTGTGTTGGTTATTGTTTTCATGTCGTAGTGCTTTTGCATGTGTATTTGATTTTTAAAACTGTAAGAGCATCACAGAACATTACAAGGATGCACTTCATGTCCCTTATAAGAGCAGTGTCAACAATAGGCTATTCATGCTGGTTCTAAAACTGTACCATTGCCATTGTTGATTGTGGCTTTTTGTGTTGGTTAGTGTTTTCATGTAGTAGTGCTTTTCCATGACATCTTGAATGTTTTTAAGGCTTAAGGGCAGGCATACACCATTCATTTTCTAAAAACATGTTATTTATTGTATTTTCCTGATGCCAGAAACTTCAGTTCATGATGAAGCAGTTTTTCTAAAATGTATCTTTTATTCTTCTTTCAATGGAATGTGTTTATTTTCCCCCGAGAAAATAGATAAGACATTATGATCTTCTAGTTTAATAGCAATTGTCCTCCATGATTTGAAAATGAATTGTGTGAAACTATGATATTGCTGCTAAGTTATATGATTATTTTCTGGAATTGCATCTGCATCTCCTTTTGAAGTGTGATCTTTCGTCTTTTTTACTTTTTGCTGATCGGTTCATTTCCTAAAACATAATATTCAACACTCTTCAGGCCTTCCTCCACACCAAGAAATTGGAATGCCTTCTCTTTCGCCTACTATGTCTGAGGTATGTACTGCTCTGAAGCTTAGTGAAATAATGTACCTTTCCAAATTTTTTGTTTCCCTTGGTCATTATTTTATGATATGCAGGGTAATATTGCAAGGTGGTTGAAGAAAGAGGGTGATAAAGTTTCTCCCGGTGAAGTGCTCTGTGAAGTTGAAACTGTAGGTTCTTGTACTGTTTGCGAGTCAAGTCTGGAAATTGAGCGATGATGTCTGTTGTAAAACTTATGTGCTTTTTTTTCATGATGGCAAGCTGACATTTACTTTATCCACTTGCCTGTTAAGGATAAAGCTACAGTTGAGATGGAAAGCATGGAGGACGGATATCTTGCCAAGATCGTACAAGGAGATGGGACCCAAGGAATTAAAGTTGGCGAGGTATAGATTTTATTTGCTGTATGGCAGCCTGGGTGCAGCATTTTTCATTATCCTTCATTTTTTGGGTTGTGGTCAGTGGTGTGGTAAAGTATCTAAGGAATCAAATTTGGTGAGGTAGCAATTATATTTGACGATAGGGGAGCTTGGGTGCAAAAATGTATTTCATGTTTCTTTTGGATGTGTCTAAGAATGAAAATAAAGTATACTGAATAGAAAGAAACATCTTGGCACAATGTCTGTACTTTGCTAACGTCTACAATTTGACACATAGGTGATTGCCATAACTGTTGAAGATGAGGAAGATATTGCAAAGTTTAAAGATTACACACCATCAGCATCAGGTTCCAGTGGTGATGTAGCTAAAGGGTCATCTGACTCTAGCCCGCCTCCTCCCCCTCCCAAAAAAGAGGCAGTTGAAAAACCAGTTGCTTCTCCTGAGCCAAAGACTTCAAAGCCCAGTGCAGCTCCTTCTTCTGAAGATCGCATATTTGCTAGTCCTCTTGCAAGAAGTTTGGCCGAGGAACATAAGGTGTGCCATATTTAATGTCATGACTGAACTATTATCATTTGATGGTCGGAAACATGTTGTCATTCGGTCATTTCTGTCTGCTGTGTTTCTCTAGGTACCTCTTTCAAGTATCAAAGGAACAGGCCCTGATGGACGCATTGTGAAGGCTGATATTGAAGAGTACTTGGGTATTATATCATATCAACTAAAATTCGTGTGTAATACTGTTATATTGTTATATTGGTCTTTGTTTAGTTTTTCATTTAATTCTTGCCTACAATATTTCCTTGTTGTAGTTAATCCAGTTGATTATTGATATTTGGTGTTTTTTCCCTTCTAATTATCTAGCTTCTGGTGGGAAGCAAGTTTCTGAAGCAGCTCCCAAGGCTAAGGGTGCTGCAGCCCCAGCACTGGATTACACAGACATCCCTCATTCTCAGATACGGAAGGTAATATTAGAAGTACCAATTATGCTGATCACTATCACATTTTAAGTCAAATTTAATGATGTTGAGAGGATGTATGGAATCTTTTCTTTAGAATCACTAGGCTGAATACCGCTCGGCTCCGGCCTATCATCCCAGTTCAAAAATGTCTTTTGTCTATATTCTTGTCCTTGTGGAAATTTTTCATCAACTCATTCCTTCTTAATACTATGTTTATTGTATTTGTTGTACCTGAAGAACTGCCTGTGACAAATTTTAAACATGTTTTATGTGGTTTGTCACTTACATTTCCAATGGCTTTTTTTAGCTTTCTAATTGATCATTCCTCATTATAACTTCTAAATGTAATCTTGCTGAAGCTACTTCTGGTATGATTTTGGCAGGTTACAGCTTCAAGATTATTATTCTCAAAGCAAACTATTCCCCATTATTATTTGACAGTAGATACATGTGTCGACAAACTCGTGGAGTGAGTATAAGTGTCCTGAACATTTTAGAAATTGAACAAACTTAATATCACACAACATGTTGAACTCTTGCTTTATCCGTAGGTTGAGAGGCCAACTCAATTCATTACAAGAAGCAACAGGTGGAAAGCGGATATCCATCAATGATCTTGTAATAAAGGTATAAGACTTATTCGGAACTCAATATTCTGTATATCTGTAAGACCAATAGAATTTATGAGGTGTTTGGATGCAGAATCAGAATGGTTCTAGTAATCTATAGAATGATGAAAATAAGACTCATGGTCTGTAAGAGCAGATATTCTAGTGATCCCATGAGTAGTAAAGGTGTATCAAGGGGAATGACTGATGTGTTCTAGTCTTCTAGGGATCACTATGATCGGATTAAGCTATGAGTATGCTGGAGGTATAGGGTATTGTTTTCTACTGTAGATTGACTGCACAATAACTACTACTGCAGGCTGCTGCTTTGGCACTTCAAAAAGTTCCTCAGGTCAATAGCTCATGGACAGATGATTGCATCCGCCAGTGAGTTTACAATATACTTTTTTGTCTTTCTGAAAAGAACGAGTTTACAATATTACAAATTCATTAAGTTGCAATATCATGTTTGTAGTAACACTTCGTCTTGGGTTTCTATTCTTAGGTATCACAACGTGAACATTAATGTTGCAGTGCAGACAGACAATGGACTCTTTGTGCCTGTCGTCAGGGTGAGTGATGTGCCTGGTCTTATCCTTTTGGATTACTTAATTATATTAGCACTTTTCCTGAATCTACATGGTTAAATTTGTAGGATGCGAACAAGAAGGGACTAACCAGGATATCTGAGGAGGTTAAGCAGCTTGCCGAAAAAGCCAAGGAGAACAGCTTAAAGCCAGAACATTATGAGGTTAGAATAATGTTTCTATATCATTAATTGATTGTCTAATGATAGCCTTGTGATTTTTATCTAAGGGTACTTGGTTTATACTGTTTACAGGGTGGTACATTTACAGTGTCAAATTTGGGAGGTCCATTTGGCATCAAGCAATTTTGTGCCATCATTAATCCTCCCCAATCAGGCATTCTTGCAATTGGGTCAGGTTAGATTGGAACCTAATTATGCTTTCTTAGAACATTATTATATTTTATTTCTAATGTATGTTGTCCTTGAGCAGCTGAGAAGAGGGTTGTACCTAGTTCCGGGCCTGAGCAATACAAGTTTGCATCTTTCCTATCTGCAACACTAAGCTGTGATCATCGTGTTATTGACGGTATGTTATCTGATGTTTTTGTTTAAGAATTTAAAAATCTGAAGTCGTGAAGGCAAGACGTACATATCTGAAATATAACAACTTAATAATGCCACTTGCTCTGGGTTTTAGGTGCAATTGGTGCGGAGTGGTTAAAAGCATTCAAAGGCTACATCGAGAATCCAGAGTCAATGTTGCTCTAAATCAACGGCTTTTTTATCTTTGCTCAAATAACTTTTTTCCCTTGTGTAATTCGTCAAGACGAGGGACCTGAATGATATCCCAGCTGTTACTCTCTGACTTTGACTTGGGATTCGAATCATATGTCACAGAGGAATTCATTTTGTAGTGTTCATTAATTCAAAGTTGGCATAACTTTGAAATAAAAGGGGTTGTTTGAGGCATCAGATTTTGAACCTGATTTTGCTTATGTAGAGTATAAATCCCCGTTATATGTCATCAGAAAGTTGACTTCAACTTTGTTTTTTCTCACATTGATGTGAATATTTGAAAGGTTTAGATTTTGCCCCTTCTGTTTAACTCTACATTGCACGATAATAGCACATATTGTCCTAGCTTAGCATTTTGGGGCTTTTGCTTCAGAAATGATCCCCATTTCTAAGCGATAGTTCTTAACATTTTTTAAACCCAGTTATCTTCTTTCAAGCTATTCATTATCCAGAAGGTGAAATGTTTTCATTTAGTTACTTTGTTGGAGCTATATCTATCTCAAAACTACCCGAAGTAACTTTCCTCTCTTTTATGCCCAACATTGGCGAGAAAGTAGTATTAACTATTAAGTCGGTCAAAATATATTTTAGGTATTCCTTCCAAAGGAAAAAACAAAGACGTTTAGTCATTACCCACAACTTTAATTTTGGTCATCCAGTTATTTGGTTATTTTCTGTGCTTATGCCAAAAGGAAGAATTGCTCTGGTTCTATTGTATTGCGTAGTTTCGGAGTTCATATGAATTTACTTTTTCTAATCGTGCGGTTAACATCCAAATTTATAACACACATCAAGTATATATATGAGTAAAAATTGTTGCGGGTGGTTATCTTAGTCAGTTCACTATAAAAGGCCTCTAAAATCTTGGGCTTGTAATATACCACTTATGGCAGCGTATTGAGTTACATCAAACATTTCCTGTTGATGTTAGTTTGCGGTTGTAGTCTCCTTTTCAACACATTTTTATTTAACAAAAGAAAAAGAAAAAAACATCAAACATTTCCTTATGAAAGGAATAGCCAAGCATAAGAGTAATGCCTTGAGATTAAGACAGGTTTAAGAGTAAAACAGGTTACCATTAGAAATTCATCTCTGACAACAGAGTGAAATGAACATAGGGAGCAAATGAGAATACTGAATACTTGTCCCCCCAAAAAAAAAAAAGAGAATACAGAATAAGAATAATTTTCATATGAATCCATATATTTGATCGGTGCATCTAATATTGCCACAAATGACCTAAACCCTTAGCTGAAGAATATCACCATATTATGTCTTCTCTTATATATCTCTGTTGGCTTTCATAGCCTCATAGGCAACCCATCATGAGTCACCTTTTTCTCTCATTCTTAACAAGAAAAAGTAGGAAAGGAAATTGATAAATCAAGAAAATACATGCAAAACTCAAAATCAACTTCACCCTATTAAGGACTTAATATCTGAAATTAACAAACGAAGGATGCTATAAGTAAAAGAATTCTATGAAGTAGAACTGCAGTCAATTATCAAAGGTGTGATAGTGCTTTAGACTAGATGAAGTAACTTATTCAAGAATACACACTGTAAGAACTAGAGGAAGATTTACTGAAGATGAAGTAACTTATTCAAGAGTACACTGTAAGAACTCTGTTAACCTACTCCTAACATTGGAATACAGAGTGCTGCATGTTGAAAAAATAAAAAAACAGAACTCTAAATACAAGAAATTCAAATTGGGATTGAAATTTAAAAGCCCTTCGAAGGTTTAAGCTTGCTTTCAGATTCAAATCTACCCGCACAACCTAGTGTAGCTAGTAAAACACTTTCAGGGTTCCTGGGAAGTGATGACAAGTGACACAACAACAAGAAAGTCAAAGCTTGTTAGCTAAAACCAGCTTCGAATGCCATGTGGAATCAAGAAACAAAAATTATGCAACGAACTGGGAAATCACACAGTTCAACATATTTAACCTATATGGCAGAAGTATGAAAGTAGTTCACATTTGTAAAGACATGCCTGCACTGTGTTTGTACTCTGCTCCTATTGGAACTACAAGAGCCCACATTCCACCCCCCCCCCCCCCCCCCCCCCCCCCCCCCCTTTTAATTTTAATTTTATGTGAGTTTCACTTCTAGAAGGATGGTAACCTACCATCAACACAAGACCATAGAGCAAGTAACTTATTATGGTAAAACATAGTTTTATTTGCCATCCATCGCCGAAATAATATTATGAAAGAAACTAGACTAAACCTTCATGCCTCCATATACTGATATGATACCTAGTGATACAACAGAACATTCCATGATGAAAGACCCACAGGTTGCGATAGTCATATCATGCATTATTGAAACCTTAGTTTACCAATTAGCATCAGTAGCCCTTAAGGCATTCATATTTTACGAGACTAACAAAGATAGCATTGAACAACTCACAATGCTGACTGCCTAAAGATGAGCAACATCTAAAGAAGCCCTTTCTATTCATGCAAGTACCTTTATTTCGAAAGAAAACAAGTACAGGGCATATCCCCTAATCAAAACATGCTGGAAATGAAATAGACAACTAATAAACCAACGGAAATGACACAAAAGGCACGGACTTTGGCCGGCCATCAACAATTGCAGAGTCAAAAATCACTAAATAAGTTGCATACCATGTTAGACATACTAAAGATTGCATCTTTGTACTATCATTGCATATACCATGCACACCCAGAAGTCCAAATGCAACCCAATTATTCATTATAAGGACAATTCGACAAATTACAGTAACAGAATCTATTAAAAAAAAAACTGCATGTGACCATGCCCCAACTACTTGTAAAAACAATTTCATTTAATTTAAATTCCCAGCATAGCAATTTCATGCATTGCCCATGTAATCATTTATCAATTCAGAATCCTAATGCTACTACTATCAAAATTGCTGGAAAAGAAACAAGCCATACCACACCATCAACCCATCATCGCACACATCAAAATAACCCCACCCTCTCTCATATCGGAACATATCGCTTCACTGCCTGCTTTGCCCCAACTGCCAAGCCGACTAAGACACCTCCAACTGCGCCGGCCACCGCCGCCGACCTTACTCCCCTCGCCGCACGATACACCGCCCCGGTGCCGAGCCCCGCCGCAACGCTATTCCAAACATCATCGGCATCTCTTAGTGCCTGAACCCCACTCTCCATACCCGCATACAGCAACCCGATCACGCCGAGCCGGTTCGCCCAGGCCCGACCCGTGTGGCCCGAGGAGTTGAGAACCCTATTGATCCTGAGCTTCATGGTATCCCCTGCCTCGAAGGATCGGACGCCGGAGACGAGCCCGACGCCTCCTCCGCTGATTGCGCCGCCGAGGTAGGTGCATCCGGTGTAGAAGGTGACATTCTCGCCCCAGGAGCGGCGCTGGCGGCGAGCCTCCTCAACGAAGAGGAACTCCGGTGAGGTCGGGAGCTGGTAAAGGTTTCGAATTGGGACCTGGAGATCCTGGTACGGGTTGTAAAGGCGGGTCGGGACCGGGTCGGGGTTGTTGTGATCGTGATCTGAAGAGGACATGGGATGAGACATGGTGGAGAGAGAACAACTCGGCGGGTTTAGGCTCTTCGTTAGGGTTTGGTTAAAGTTTGTAACTTGGCGAGAGAGGCCAAGAAAAGGAGCAACCTTTTTTTCGTGTTGCGCAAAAAAAGAGAGGAAAAATAGTAAGGAAATGAAAGAATCAATTAGGGTTGGTAGGTCGGTGTTAATCGGGTCGGGTTCTACTTCTACCAAGTTCCGAGGTATATGTGCGCTCCTACGTGCTCGCAAGTGGACCAACGACCAGAAGATTATTCTGAGCACAAACTCCAAAAGCGTTTTTCAAAAAAAATTTATTTATTTTATTTTACTTTAGTCATGATATTCAAAAAATTAAAGACTAATCATTGCGGCGTATGTGAAATGCTCTTATTGTTCACATGCTTTAAATGTGCATTGTAGCATAGTGCAGTTTTTTAATTCGAACATAGATATGAAGATTCTCAACTTGAACACTGATTCATTAGGTCACTTGCAGTGGTTGATGTTTTTCGAAATATGAAACGTTTTCCCATTCTTTTATTTTTGGAAAATTAAATGGTAGGAATTTTCCTTCCTTAGGCAATGTTGGGGCTTGACGCTGGGATGGTGTTGTATCGTGTGTTGATTGATTTCAATTCCAAATTAAGAAGAAGAAAAGTCTTCCAAAATGGGGTCCAAAAAAGTCAGGCGCGGAATTGAGTATGTGACTATGTGCCATATTCAAAAAGCTTAATTTTTTTGGCTAGATTATTCAAAAGCTTAATAATTAACAGCTCCAAAATGGAGCACATTATTAGCAGTAAAAGTTTTTCTTGGTGCAGAAACAAAAGGGCCAATATTTCATTGATGAAGAGAATAATGAACGTACAAGATGTGTTTTGCCTAGTCCACATGGATTGGCCAAATTTAGAAACATGTACAAAATGGGTTCCATGAACAATGAGTTGGTTTCGTCATGAAAATGACTTGAACCTCCTCAAAGGAGCATCAGCTACAGAAGAAGAACAACTCATAAAAGACCAGCAAGTACTCTCTATCTGCTTCTTGCTTGATTTTCCAAGTCTGCTCTGTGATGAACAACTGGCTTTCTGAACTTTGTTCCGGAAGCTCCACAGTTTCGTCATAGACTCAAGGCGCTTCCACCTTTTTCTTACATTGATCTACGTTGAAATCCCATTTCCACGTTAGGGTTTTCTCTCATTCCTTCCTGATTTTACATAATAGTAAAAATTGTAATTGAAAAACTACTTAATATGGAAGACTTAATTATTTTAGTAATGCTAATTAATTGGCTATATATGTAATCCAAAAATGCTAATCTAGAGAAATGTACATATAATTAAGTGGATAACTGATTCTACTAGCTAGCTAATTAAGTGGGATACATTTCTAATTAAGTAGCACCGTACCAAAATCTTTTATTTTGGGATAAAACAAGTGGTATGCGTACGTCGTTAAGTTGGGGACAATATATAGCAGTCCTAAAACTAGGGCCGTCCCGATGCGAAGCGAGGCCTAAGGCCAAATTAAAATGAGACTTACATAATTGGATATATCATTTTTTTTTAATTAATATCATATTTGACTGTTCATGTCAGATTTTTTTTTTTGGTTGTTGAGACAGTTGAGTTGCAAAATTATTATATAAATTCCTTAACTCTAGTTATGTATGTTTTGATGGAATTCTGATTTTGTGTGTTGTGCGCTTCATATATTTTTCTAAAAGAAAGTGATTTTTGATTGGAAAAAAAGAAAAGAAAAATAAAGAGTAGTTATAGAGTGAGACAAAAGAAGAAGGGGAGAAAAATGAGAAGAAGACAAACTCTTAGTTTTTGGCTTCATATTCTGATTTATCTCATGTCTCTGATACATCAATTTTCACTTTTTCAGTATGCAACATGCATTTGTTTAACAAAAGTTGTTTGATAATAGCCAAAAAAATAAAACAAAAGTTGTTTGAGAAAAATAGACTATTGTAAAACTACTTAAAATATGAGGCTTCTTTAAAGTGAGGCCCTACGCGATTGCCTTGGTTGCCTTCCCGTTGGGCCGGCCCTGCCTAAAACTAGGCCAATTTTTTTCACAAATGTGCTTAGAAGAAATGCAGTGGAGTAATTTAAATTTCAGTGAATCGAAGGTAAATCTGCAAAGGAATTGAACGTACGTACTAACCTGACTTGCACTTGTGGTTGATCTGACTACTGGTACTGGTACTGGTGGAAGTGACCTATATAAATGTTCTCCTCTAGAGGGAAGGATAGGTTCATTTCTGATCCCAAAGTCTCTTAGGCGGTCCAGCTCAGGCAAGATGACTGAATTGAGATCTGGTCTATCTCTCCTCCTTAGCTCACAGCACTTCAAAGCGAGTTTGGCGAATGATAAAGCCTCTTGAACAGGCCAATCTGTGACTGCAGGATCGAGCATCTGAGCGAATGTACCCTTCTCAATGGAGTCCTCAACCTGGTACGACAAACCCATTGCAGGCTTGGATGTAATGATCTGTAACAGCATCACTCCTAAAGAATATACGTCTGATTTCACTCCCAACATTCCTGTTTGCTGATACTCCGGGTCAATGTAACAGAATGTACCGGCTGCTGCTGTCATGCGGTATTGAGTGACACTATCAGCTACAGATGCCGGAACCAGCCTAGCCAAGCCTACATCAGCAATCTTGCTCACATAGTTCCGGTCTAGGAGAATGTTTGCCGGCTTGAGATCACGGTGCACGAGGGGTTCTGGTTTTGTCTGGTGAAGAAAAAGGAGCGCAGTGGCAATTTCTGCAGCTATTTTGAAACGGACTGCCCATGGGATTGGAGGCGTGTTGCCCTTCTGGAACAGCCGGTCTTCTAAGCTTCCGTTTTCCATGTACTCGTAGACAAGGCATCCATACTCAGGGCATGCGCCTACCAGGAGAACCATGTGTGGATGTCTAATGCAGCTTAGAACATCAACCTGCATGCATGCACATATATAGTGCAAAAAACACATGCATGTGACACTTGTTTTGAAAAAATGATCGAACAAGCTAGGCCTACTTTAAAGTAGGTAAAGTAATAATTGTATTACGTTAACATATTGTATAATTCCCACAAATTAAAGCAGTACGTACGTACCTCTTGTTGGAATTGTTTCTGCCCCTGTGAAATGTCAGGCCTCAAGACCTTGATGGCAACCGGGGTGTGATCAAGCAAGGCTTTATAAACAGGTCCATATCCACCTTCCCCAATCTTGTTTGACATTTTAAAGTAATCGGTCGCAACTTCAATATCTTCAATGCTGTATTTCCTGTACGCAGCTCTATTTTGTGCCAAAGCATCCAATACTTTCCTTCTCTCTTCAGTCTCCTGCTTGGCTCTCATTTCTGCTGTTTTCCTCTTCTGGGTCTCCATCTCTGCTAGCCTTTGTGCCATCCGCGCTGCATCCATTGCAGCCTTGCTTTTCTGCTTCTCCATCTCTACCAAAGCCACTGCAGCCTCTTCCGCATGCATCGCCTCCTCTAACTTGCGCTCTTCCGTTGTCTTCCATTTTTGCAGCTCCCATGCCTGAATGCTCAAATTCCAAGGCCGGGTTTGCGTTGGAATAATATATAAACTAGCTATATATATTTTAGATATTCAATGCCCTTACCTTCTGCTTAGATGCTAAAGCTTCTTTGCAAGCTGAAGTATACATGTCCATGGTTTGCTTCAATTCATGCTTTAATCTTCTCATCTCAGCATCCAAGACAGTCTGTAACACATATATTCAATCCATTTATCTTCTTATTGCTAACGAAACAAACAATTTAAAACCATATATATATATGTGGAGATTGACATGGATTGTGATGCAAGTAATTATCATCTATAACTTGTGATAATTAAACTAACGTACTAGTCCGGATGTTGTAGATAATAAAAGGAGAGAATTTAGAATTTTAGGGTCGACGTTGTACTTACTGGAGTTTTTGGGGAGAAAGAGTTTCTGTTACCCTCATTGTCTGAGCCATTTGATTGGAAGCTAAATGGCCCCGAGAAATCGCTGCCTGAGAGGGAATTTTGATGGGACGAAGTGTCTGATGAGAAACTGTCAGCTGACGATGTTGGTGAATTTGTTGACCTTCGCATTCTTGGTGGGTTTATCTGCTTAAATTCGGAGTTTCTATCGAAAGATATTCTTTCTGAGGAAGTACTTTTTGAGCTTGAACTCCCATGACTAAATTGTGATCTGCAATTAGGATGCAAGAAAAATTCAAAATTGACCAAGAAATTCTACTCATCAAACTAAGGCAATAATGCGCATGCAGTATGTTGCGAATAATATTATATATACCTATGGATGTCTTCAGTGTCCGATCCATAATGAGGTTGGGGAGGAAGGTGTGTTTGTTGAGTAGTATTATGCCTGGGAGTACCTACATCACTTTTCGGTGTTTGAGGTTGACTCGCTGCCTGTTTAGTCTGATGAACTTTTCCTTTTGATGATACAACATATACTGCACAGGTTTCTGGTACATATTTGAGTAAGCTACTTGGCACATCATGGTCTTTAAATTTTCTGCATAAAGCCAAGTACCATAATATCAATCAGAGACTAGTCCGGCCATTTCTATTAATTAATCGCAGAGAAATGAACACAGATCGAAAATAGAGAGAGAGAGAGAGAGAGACCTTGTTATAGCATTGCGATGGGAAGCACCAACAACAACATTGCAGACGGCGTTGTGAATAATATAATGAACAAGTGCACTTGGAATATCAATGTCGTGGAGGACCACTTCCTTGGCTACAATCTGAAATGCTCATAGCTAGTCAATTACAGGTCACTTTGATCTTAATCTATCAGGCAATATCCATGTGACAAGAACTGACAAAGGATCAAATGCATATGGAAATCAGATGATTTTGTATAATACCAAGTTACGTACTAACCCCTTTTCGTGCACAGAATCCTCGGTAGGGGAGAAAGAATTGTTGCAACTCGGCTTCAGTTGGAGGGCGACCATCTTTGGGGATTACAGCATCCTCTGCAAAACCAAATGAACACGTACATATCAAAAGACATGTCATTGCTAATTGCTAGAAGGCATTGATCATGCTTAATTATGGTGCTATGGCAGTAAGACTAATTAATCTTATTTCTTGTAAAAGAAAGCAACAAAATGAGAGGTTGGGAATGGGAATTTGAGAGGTTCCTAATCCAAGACCTCTTAGAATAAGCTACGAATCATGTCAAATGAAGCAACTCCATTTGAGCCCCTTAATTCTTGAATCCCTCAAATTTATCTATCATCTTTAATATATTATTTCACGTCAATGTGGTCCATATTTTCCCTATATAATGTGTCCCTATATATGTCTAGTGAAACATGATAATGGTGGTGGCCATGGTGATGATATTGAAGAGACGGATACCTACGAGGATGCAAGCTTTGGTTTCTAACGTGAATGAGGATGCAGTTGGAGGTCCTATTAATGCTGAGAAGATTATCAACCGCCCATTTCACTGCCCATTGGCTATTCTTATCTTTGTCGATGGCAACCACGGTGGTGCCGGGTTCCTGAGTCACCGATGATGATCTGAAAAACGACATATCATCAATTAACACCACCCCAAACTGCCGCGGATGAGCTAGTGACTGCAGGAGGAAGGATGGAGAAACAAATTAAGATTTAAGAATATAATTGAAATGAAAGTAGCTAGGTGGCAATCTGATGATCAGATCGAGCTGTCATGAGCGCATGCATGTACTATATTTAAACGAGGTATATGGGAAAAACCAACTCAAACAATCTCATCCTAGCCTTCTATGCAAACTCGCCTTTTCGATCTGAATGCCGAATTTGGTACAATTAATCATTAACTGAAAACGTAGTTGATTATGGTTAATTTTTTCGAGACAAATCCTTGCACACAACCGTATATTGTACTTGTATAGTTGTATGACCTCTCTTTTAACAAACTAGCTAGCTAGTCACATATATAACAACTAAACAATATATGGACTCGTACGTTATTCCCTTAAATATACTCAGCTAGCTCCCGCCACCATAAAATTATTGTGTTGATATCTCTAAATTAATTACAAGTTCATCAGGAAATAATATGATTCTAACTAATTACGGTGAATATTTACAACTCATCTAACAGAAGTCTCATCTCAGTCGCGATGATGCTGACCAACGTACACAATGAACTTTTTTTTAGCTTTCCGAGAAATTAATCAAAATCCCAGCTGCTGATATTATATGACAATACTATATATAAGGAAATTTTATTTAGCATTCTTAGAGTTAATGGTGCATGAATTAATGAATGATTTGGGGTGCGTATATTAATTGCCATATATAGGTCGCAGCTAGCTAGCTTCTCTCTTTTATTTTCTCTGTGAAAAGCAGGCATTAATTTGATCCTGCAGTGGGAGACACGATTATTATTGAATTGAAGCTGATCGCTCAGAATTTACACAGCCTTATTGTGATCAATCTGGTATTTTTGATCCCTTAATTGGTGAACAAGCTAGGGCATTGACATGCATGAGCGTAAAGTCTAAGCTAGCTAGCTTCTGGGAAAATTACAAAACATAATTAGATCATGACCAAGCTATGTATTCGATCTGCAACAACTTAATTTCAAACAGAATTGGCTTGTGGATGGCCATGTTTCCATTTATCGATCGATCACTGTTGTTGAAACACGTACAAGTACCTCCATCTCCAGCTAGCTACTTGAGTTAAAGACATTGATCGATCAGTTGAAAGCAAGCAAGCGCGCGTTTCTTAATTAATTATTTCATGTTGATTGAACTTGAAAGTCAAATATATTTCTACTTATGTTGTCCTTACGTGTACACCATGCATGCTTGTTCATGTAGATCGACGTGCATGCAATCATTAATACTATACAACATATATAAAACTGGAAGTCTGGAACATTAGCTAAAGCCTTGTCTCGCAGTGTCACCGCTTAACATTAGCTAGTTAAGCTTTCTCAAAATATTTAAGGGACCCTGGTGTGGATCGAGTTGTTGAAAGGCATCTGCATGCTATGTATAGCCACATATCTTATAGGGATTTATTCCTAATGAACAAACGCTAGCTCAGGGTCTTCATAGAAATGATGCATAAACGCAAAATACACATTGTTAATTAATTTGAAGGATTAAACGTTAAAACTCTAGTCATATTTGGTAATGAATAGTTGAAGATTTCACAACATGATTTGCAATGATTAAAACATAATTAAATGAGTGCAATTGGAAAGGTCGCCGAAATCAGCCAAAATTATGAACATACATTAATAAAATCAATCAAATCTTGGATTAGGAATCTGACCACCTAATTAAGTTCATAACAAAAATAATTGATCAAATCCAAATATTTTAGTACTGATTAAGAAAGACAGAAAGTACTGACTATATGTTGCATAAGAAAGTTGAAACACTAACAACAATTCAGTACAAACTAGTCCACAATAAAATAAAAAACGAAAGAGGTGGTAGAAATTGTCCAAAACGAAAAGAGGTGATAGAAGAACAAGATATTTTATTCACAAATCACAAAAAGATCCGAGGAGGAGATAGAATGATTGGTTTCTGGTTCCGAATTTTTCACCTCGCAGTAAATTGGTAACCACGTACAGTAATTACAACAGACGAATCAACACCTGCCAGCACTCGCTAGGAAGCATTGTGCAGGTAGACAGAAATGATTGGTCGTCCTAAGCGTCGCTGTCAGTCCACGGACACGTGTCCTTCTCAAAGTTTGTCTCACGAAAAGTCCATGGGGGTAGTTGTCTTCGTGTCAGCAGTGTGTCAGCTCTGTCGCACACAGCTTCATTTGGTTGACGTAACAACAGGTACGTGTACATGTATACGTGTCCCACAACGAGGTCCTCATGGTAAAAGGCATTGAGGTTGCCACACATGGAATCTCTCTCTCTCTCTCTCTCTCTCTCTCTCTCTTGCCCCCAAGAACCAAAGAGAAAAACTTTAGGGAAGAGGAGAGGGCTTCACTGAGGTTAGTCTCTTCAATTTCATCTGGTACTAAGGTTTTTCTTTGATTTTGTGTGATTTTAATTTTCAATTTGTGCTGGGGAATTATCAAGATCATGTTTTTATAGCATACCCAGATGATGATTCGTCTTTCATACATAGTCAATTGTGATGATTGTTGATGATTTGGGGTTGACTGTGTTCTTTGGAAGAAGGAGAGGAAGGAGAAGGAGAAGAAATGTAAAGGAGGCCTGTATGATTAAGATGGCTTGCCTTTAGATCCAGGAAAACCCAAGTTTTATGTGAAAAAGCTTCCACCTTTTGGGGTTTTCTTGTGATTAATTAGGGTTGCTTTCCATTTTTTTTCCTAGCTTCTTTCTCATGAACCATTTGCTTTCTCATCTTGGATTTATAGATAAAGTTTGGAAATCAGTCATTTTCGTATGCTTCTGTGTATATTTAAGGGTTGGTGGTGAGGATAGGATTTTGTTGTGTGGCTGAGTCTTTGCCAGAAGGAAAACTGTTTGCTAAGCTCTATAAGGAACTTAATTCACCTGTGAAGTCTTGAAATTTGTGTCTTTGGGAGGTTTGATTCGTTGTTGCTCATCAGATCTGATAACCCAATTTCATGGTGCTCGTTTTCGGCACATACCCATCTTTTATTTGATTATAGAGGTGTAGTTTGTGTTTATATCACTCTAATTGTGAGGGGATTAGTGGATCAGTGATATAATCTGAAAAGAGAGGGGGTTATTGTTTATACTTAATAAAAATCGTAAATTTACCAATTGGGGTTTGGAGCAACTGTCGAAAATTGTATGAAGACAAGGAAATTAATGGAAGACATGTCTCCAGCAGTTGCAGTGACACTTAGTTTAGGTAATTCTGTGTGTGATAATTCCGCAATTGCAACCAATGTAGAGTTTGCATGGCTAAAGCTAGTAGCAGACCCTGGAAATCTTTCATCGGATACCACTAAGTTGGTACCTGTAGAGTTGATTTCCAATGAAAGTTGCAATGATACTAGGAATGAAGTTAGTATGGTGACCATGCAATCACAACAAGATAATGGTGGAGGAGCTGATTTGTTGACGATGCTACCAAAGAATGGAAACAGTGTGGTTGTTAATGATTCCGTGGTTCAAGAAAGTGAGGAAGATGAAATCTTATCCTTTAGATATAATACCAATGGAATTGTTAATGAGAAGTTGCTAACTTTAGAGGTGGGATCTGAGATAAGCTTGACAGATGTTGTGGAGATAGGAAATGCTGGCGAGGGTCAGATTGTTGCCAAAGCTATTGTCTTGGTAGAATCTACCATAGGGCAAGTGCCTTCTGGTGAAGTCATTGTGGCAGCAGTAACTCCAGTTTCCGAGTTACCTGGTAACACTGAATTAGCAGCCTCTACAGCAGTGCTTTTGCAGTCAAACGGGGAGAAGAATGTTACTAAAGCAGCCATCCGAAGTGTTTTTGAGTTGGACTGTATTCCCCTTTGGGGTTCCGTTTCAATCTGTGGAAGAAGACCAGAAATGGAAGATGCAATTGCTGCTGTACCTCGGTTCATTAATATTCCAATTAAAATGCTTATTGGGAATCATGTGTACAATGGAATGAGCCAAAGTTTGACCCACCTAACCAGTCATTTTTTTGGCATTTATGATGGCCATGGAGGCCCTCAGGTATATATCTTCTTCCATGCATATATCTTGTTCATTCAAGTTAAAGTATATTATAATGCAACTGGATGCATTTCAGAAAATCTTTTAGGCTTATTATCTGTTGTGTATTTGTATGGTTCAATGATTTCAAAATGAATCCTATTGTAGTGGAAAGGCATACTGGTAACTAGTTGAAGTATACGTTATACTTAACAACATTATGATGGCAGTACATGCTTCTTTTCCTTAGATTGCTTTGGTTTGCTTTATTTATTATTATTATTTTTTCAACCCCATTATTTAGATTAGCCAATGACTGTTTTCTTTCATGTCCATAATAGAGTACAAACATTTGCATTGAAATGTCCCTTGATGGAAAACTATTCCAGATTTCTGAATCTGTTGACCTGATTGAAAGGAATCTACTTTTGCAGGTTGCTAACTATTGTTGTGAGCGCCTTCATTCAGCTTTGGCTGAAGAGCTTCAAGTTATTGAGGATGATTTGACTGATGGAATATTGGGAGAAACTCAGCAGGTGAAGTGGGAGAAAGCATTCACTAATTGCTTCCAGAGTGTAGATGATGAGATTGGAGGAAAAGTCAGCAGAGGCATCACTGGAAGTGATGAGGATGCTTCCGGGGACAGCTTTGAGCCTATTGCCCCAGAAACTGTGGGGTCTACAGCAGTGGTTGCCTTAGTCTGTTCTTCCCATATTATAGTTTCAAACTGCGGTGATTCAAGAGCCGTTCTATGTCGTGGCAAACAACCTGTACCATTGTCAGTAGATCATAAAGTAAGCTTGTATTTTTGGTGGACCTCGTTACATATTAAGAACCTAAGGTTTATCTCTTCATAGACTCAGATTTTTTTATCTTTTTGCTTTGTTACTTTTTCCCAGCCAAACAGAGAAGATGAATATGCAAGGATTGAGGCATCTGGAGGGAAGGTCATACAGTGGAATGGACATCGTGTTTTCGGAGTTCTTGCAATGTCAAGGTCCATTGGTATGTTTATACTCTACCCCATTGTGCAAATGAAAAGAAAAGAAAAGAAACTGTTTTCATATGTTCATTTATTGATTTGCTTAAATGTCTGAACAAATGCATGCAATTGTGACTAGCATTTCAGATCCAGAATGATTTGAACATCTTACTTCTTTTTATCATCCTACTCAGGGGATAGATATTTGAAACCCTGGATAATTCCAGACCCAGAAGTCATGATCGTCCCTAGAGCCAGAGACGATGAATTCCTTATTTTGGCTAGTGATGGACTATGGGATGTCATGACGAATGAGGAAGCTTGTGAAGTGGCTCGAAGGCGCATTCTGCTGTGGCACAAAAAGAATGGGGTTACTCCTTTGGCAGAAAGGGGCACAGGTGTTGATCCGGCAGCGCAGGAAGCGGCTTCCTACCTTTCAACCCTTGCCCTCCAAAAAGGAAGCAGGGACAATATCTCTGTGATTTTGGTGGACTTGAAAGCTCAAAGAAAGTTCAAGAGCAAATCTTGAATTTCAGCCACATTTAATGGTCTTGGTTGTTTCCTTATATCTAATTAATATATATAATTATATAGAGGATGGTTGTCTACTCGTTTTCCTCGTGGGCTTAATGTGTGTGTGTGTGTGTGTGTGTACCAAGTATAGAAATCTGTATGTACTATTTACTGTAGCAACTGTAATGCAATGGCATATTTGCTTTTTGTGTATTTTGCTACATTCTAGATACTGGGTATGTGAAAATCTGCATTTTCACCTAGTAATGTAAATTTTATGCTTTTACCTTTACTATCTGAATGAAGGAGCCTACTTTACTCCTCGTCTGTTTAATAGACTTATTGTGGTAATGAACACCACATAGGCGAAAATGAAAGCAGTGCAGATTCTACCAAGATAAAAAGAAAACCCACAATGCAATCAGTAAATGTAGTCCATGTAGCTCTTTTCTTGTTAGATGATCAACTCTGATGGCTTGGGTTTGGTCAATGCACTCCTGTAATTTTGTGAAGCGACTTTAGTAAAATACTTCACACATCACATTTCTTCGATTTGAGGTTTTGCAAGGATGTTCTTGGAAAGCAGTTTAGAGAAGTGCACAATATAACACTCAAGTAATGGAAGTTGCATCTTCTAGTCTGTGTCTTTGTTGAAATTAGTGTGAGGAAACTACATGCAGTTTGGGGATGCATGTAAATGTAGCAAGGGAATATGGAGACTCACCCCATTTTAATTTGCTGTTGATGTTCTAAGAGATGTTCCAATTGAAATTGAACAATTTGTTTTTAATCTCTGGATGCAATGGAGAGAGAGGAATGATTTTATACTTGAAGCTAGTTTTGAGCGTGCATCACTTGCAAGCTGAGTACAAGGCGCACAGATAATTCAAAATGTTCAAGTGTTTCCAAACCCAACCTCTGATAGAGCTACCGAAGACAGATGTGGTTTGAGAAGAGTTGTGGCTTTAACAAAGCCAATTCTGCAGCGACTATTACCATGCATTTTAGACTTCCAAGTTCTTCACATAACCATGAGTATGATTCAATAATTTGTTAGCCAAAACATATAGCAAGAACAAAACGGCCAGACTTCTATAAGATAACTGGCGCACAAGCCCAGTAAAATTAAAACGTACAACACAATGTAAAGGTCAAGACAATTTCTGAGTCAAGTGCCCATATTCTTCCGTACACTGTTAAACAATCACAAGAATAAAGATACAACCAATCAATCATCTGTTGCGTCGCTTGCGCTTCACTGTTGGAAATTGGAGGGGGACAGGAAGGGTAACAGTCGATAAGTCGTTCCTCTTCGACACCTTGCACCCCAAGGTCTCATAATGTGTCCTCAAAGTTGCATTACTCATTCTCAGATCCTTTGCTATGTCTGTCAAACTTGTTTGGAATTCATCCGCAAAAAGAGTGAGCACCAGGACATAACTAATGAGAAGATTACTTTTCTCAGTTGATAGCCTTTTCGACACTGCATCAAACATGCTTGAAAATTTATCCCTTACAATGCTTGGGAATCTGTGGGCCTTTGCAGAGGAAAAACCATCCATGGAATGCAGATCTTTGAACTTTATAAGATGCGTAATATATGAGAAAATACAAGAAAGCTTATTCTTTTTGTCTTCATCCTACAACCATAGACCACAAAAAAAAAACAGATTATTCAGTTTTCTTGATCATGAAAATGATAAAAGTGGAAACACCATTAAGTTTTAACTCGCACTAGATTGAAAGAATATCATGGCTCCATAACTTGAGTTTTCCTTTTCTTATGCTAGTAGAATACACAACTATATTGACATGTGCAGGCAAGCATTAAGAGACAACAAAAACTAAACTTTGCAATTTATTAACCATTAGTCACCATTTAAAGCGGTCTAAGGAACATATCTTTATTAGTGTTTGTATGCAGCAGATTAGTGGTACCAGCCACTTCTGGGTTACACAATATTAGACATCCCCACGAATGTGATGATGGAAGGTATTGCAGACAAAAATAGGTGTGGGGGAGAGAGAGAGTGAGTGAGTGTAAATAATAGGTAACTACTACAATAACCTAAGTTTTAATTCTTTTATCAAGCTTGTTTAATCTAAAATGGGTATAAGTGGTATTTATATACTATTCACTTAGCAAAAAGTGTTCTCCTAAATAATAAAGAGCTACCAATTTCTTTTCATTTTCTTTTTTAGTCTTCAAACCTATAAACTGCAATCAACTGAAAATGATTGGCTTTTCAATTCAATATTCTCTTACAGAAACAAAATCGATAATCGGCCTTATATATGTAATGCAAAATACCAATCAAAGTATTTACCATTATGCTGTACTAGTTTAATGGTCATCTCAAGACAAATGACTTATTTAAACATTACAACTAAGTTTTGCACCCTTACCTCAATCTGCTGCAGTTTATGGATTCTGTTGCAAACAAATGATGGAAAAGAATCCCGTGAAATTTCTGCTCCGCCCTCCAAAATCTTATAAATATCTTGGAGGAATTTCCACTCTCCTGTGGAGATGATCTTGTCCAGTGGATAAGCCTCCTGGGGAGTGGTGGCAGAAGCATTAAATGGTGGGGTATTGCGATCGTTATGGCCTTCCGAAGCTTCAAGATCCTCCCTGTTCGTCATACCTTGTTTGATTGCATCCAAATCATTTTGAGAATCAGGATCATCTTCTTGCTTCAAGGTTTGCATTTTTTTATTCTGCAATGTCATGTCATAGAAGATTAAATTTAAAAAACTAATGCTTCTATCAACTGCATTCAGCTTGAGATATTTTTGGAGAACAATTCTGAAATAGTCTCCATTGCAATATCATGAACCACACGTAGCTCTAAGTCCTCTCACAAATTTGTTCATTAAATTTTTTAAATTTTTGATAAAAACGAAATAATTCAAGAAGAAAGGTACCATCCCAAACATACATAGCTACATCAATGATTTCTAATCAATATTAGTTTTTTTCCTTTTCATTTTCCTTCAACCCTTGGGTCTTATATACTCAACTTATATACTCAATACTGGTAAAGTAGAAATAATTTACCACCAAACATCACAAAGCAGATATGGAGAAAATGAACAGTTATAATGGAATTTAGTACAACAGAAACATGCTCGTACGCATGGGGCAGAATTTTTCCTATCATTCCTATAATATTTCATTCTTTTCACTAAAGTAGATTGCTCATCATCCAATGCACTAGATTTTGCAAATGAAAGTTTAAAGGAATGTTTCTAGTATAATTTTCACAATCATTAGAACCAGTAAATTGAATTCTGTGTTACTATATAGACATACTACTAGTCATTGTTTCACGTACAAATAGAATCCTACTATAACGCTTACTAAAATTTGAAATATCAAATTTTTTTCCCTAACGACGACTTTTTCACCTGACTACATTTCTAATTATGAACAGAAACTCAGACAAGGCACCTGTTATTGCACAAATGCTTGTGATGATCCCTTAAAAACTCAAAAAGAACAATGGGGGTCTTACCTGCCGTATTGACTTCTTTGTTCCATAGAGATTATGAAGTTCTATACGTTTTTCTGCCTTTTCATGTGCAGAAAGTTCTCCCATAACAGAACTTGCAGGCTCCTTATCAGAGAACACGCCTTGAACTTTTGGTTCTAATCTAAATATCTGAAAATTTGAGTACGAAGTAAGGTTAGAAGTATTTCATCATAAGGAGGCTTTAGTGATAAGAAAAGTACTTCGTACACAATAGGACAGATGTGCTTCTATCCTTGAATTTACAAGTAACGTTCTAAATTTACTTCTCCAAATCCAAATTTGAATCACAGTAACAACACAAACAACAGTGCACCACTGAAGAATTACTACGTTCTCAGCGACGAAACAAAGAACACAGGCAAACTTCATGCATTATACAGTGCATCATTTCTTTAGCAATTCCTCAACCAAACCAGGTCTTAATACTGCACTGTCATAACAACCGAGCAGTATTCAAGTAAATTCGGCTATGAATTAAACAAACAGACACGAAACAGATTATAAAAACCACATTATACATTGGAAGGTTTTTCATCAAGTGCAATAACCAATGGTCCGAAATTACCTTGTTGTTAGCAATGGGCACAATCTTCAATGTCTGGGTGGCCTTATCAAGAATACCAAGTCCATAAGCGCAGTGCTCCCCAGCCTGAGCCTCACCGGCATAGCTAGTTCCAACAAAATCAACCCTAGGCTCCTTATTTGGGGTCACCACAAGCTGAAGCCTTGTGCCACCTCTCTCTTTGTGCCTAAAGACCCCAACTTTGGTTGAATTCGGGTCTGGGTTCTTGGTCGGGTCAAACCCAGATGGGAAATAGCCCACCAAAGGTGCGATTCTCTCTGGGTTTCCTGGGATGACTTTGATGGTGGCTTGGACTGGTTCTTCGGTGGTGGCGACTTTCTTCCTCTTCTTCTTGTGCTTGCGCGATGGTGTTGATGGCTCTGATTGGGTTCTGGTCACTTGGGACCGGGTGTCTTCTGTGTCTGAATCCATTGCTACACAGAAGAGAGAGAAATTGAGGTTTCAGTATTTTAGCCATTAGGTTTTCTGAATGGGGGTTTTGGTAGGGGTTTTCAGGGATCCGGATCCTCTCCTCGGCAATTCTCTCTTGACTTGTCCTTGATTTTTAATCTGAGCCGTACACTAACAATCCAAAGACCATAATTAAGCCACGTCATTAATTTTCAAGAATAAGCATTCCAAAGACAAAATGACACTCTTTCGGCATGTATGAAATTATTTTTTAGAGATTCAAAAGCATTTTAAAATAACTGAAAAAATAATTATAAATATAAAAAAATTGAAAAAAATTAAAATGTGTTTTAACTTTTAAAGTATATAGTTCTAATATCAGCCGTCAGATCTATTTAAATTATTTGATTTGACGGTTTGTATTAGAACTATGTACTTTAAAAGTGCATAGTCTTATGTAGTTGATAAAGTCTGAAGTTTTAGAAGCACTTGGAAGTGATTTTGAGAAACACCTGACAATTGTTTCCTTGTATAAAAGCGTTTTTATCAAATTTGAAAAGCGTTTTAAGGCCTTTTAGAAGCAATCACAAACATGCTCTTTCATTTTCTTTGTTGAAATCACAATTTAGGTATAATATTTTTTGTTTTATTCTGTAGGTGACTTGTGGAATAATTGTAGCTCACTATGACTTTGTAAAATTTGAAGTCACATATAATTGGTTGGATTTACTTTTAATTATATTGATGTTTATGTTGAAAAATGGTGACAAATGTGTTTTGAGTTATGGATTTTTTAAAAAAATCAAAAGTGCGAATGGTACTATGATTTTAGTACTAAAAGTCTAAAACTGTCTAAAATGGCTGCATATATCTTTATAACAAGCATTTTTATCGTCAGCACCATTCAGAGACAATATATATATATGGTTTGGGAGCTGATATTTGTACCTCCTTTTCTTGTCAAACTACTATTTGTGCCCCCCTTTCATTATGTAATTCAATTCTTAAATATAATATAAATTTTGTTCCAGTTCTGCCCTCATCCTATTTTAATTTCTTTTTATTTATTTCAGTTTCTACAATTTGTTCGTGAATTTTTTAGAAGAAATAAAGAAAACAAAAATCAACGTTTAGTATTGGTCGCTTAGAATTCTAGGGATTTTGCAAGAAGAACTCACCAGGATTTTGGTACTCTAAGGAGTTAGCTGATTGGCCAAGCTCTAATAGTTCTTCCATATCACCATTGTGGACCATATCTATGATCTTTTGCAATTCAAGATTAAGGCTTGATTCTTCGAGCTCTTCCTCCATTGTTGCTGATATTTAGACGGAAGCAAAGTTTTTGTTTGTCGTTTAGGAAAAGAGAGGAAAAGGGAAAACCAGAATAAGGAAATTAAAGTTGATTTTATTTCTTCTAAAATGTGAAGAAATAAATAAAAGAAATTAAAATAGGATGAGGGGGAAATATATATATTTAAGAATTGAATTGTATAATGAAAGGGGGTACAAATAGTATTTGAGGAAATGGGATATATCCCTATGGTTTTTATATAAGAATCGTTGTTGGTTAGTTACTTATGATGTTTATAAAAAACATTAATTATAAAGTTTTTTTTGTTGGTAAATGAATATTTTATAAACCCACCCCCGAGACAGGCCAAAAAGGCTAGAAATTACAAGCACGTAACAGCTCTTTCAATGGACATGCCCATTTGGAAGGTAAGGCATAGAAAATTTAATCTCCACCTAAGCTCAATAAGAGCATGACAAAGAAATTAAACCTACAAAAAAAAAAACTAAAGCTAGTGCAAAGACCCAAAAGAAGTCCCACAAAAAAAAACAAAAGACCAGCAAAAGATTTTATTAAAAACCTTAACCGCCACCCAATAACAGAAGCTCCGCCACAAGCCGCCCATTCTTCTTCAGAGCAAGGAGGGTAATGTTGAAGGTCCAATACCAAAGGCAACCCAAACTGCAGATCAATTCAAGAAAAAAAAACACAAGAGAAAGATGAATCTTGATTTATACATATTTTACAAACAAATCTTGCTTCTAACTACGAGAATTAACTTTCTCTTAATGTCTTGTATCGCATTTAATATGTGTTTTCATGTTTTTAGGTCTTGTACGTGAGTTGAGGTAATATGATGCAAAAATACGCATTTCAAGAGGCATTTGGTGCATTTTCGAGAAAATGACAAAAAGTTAATTGTGACTTTTAGATGTCATGATCACACAAGTCAAGACTTAAAAGAAGATGCCCAAGATTACCACGATGATTCGGAAAGAATGTTCAAAATGACAAATTCCGGATTCCGGCGAATCACCAACGCGAGCGGCGGCATCATCGGGCAATCACCACACATGGAGGGAATATTTTATGACCAGCTACATGCTTAGCTATTACACATAATAAATTAGATTTGTGGCAGACATGTTTGTCAATATTCTCTCCACTTTGTCTTGTTTTCCATGCTTTATTCACATGATTCCAATCACGTACACGTACACTCTCCCAAGTCATCTTGTGAGCTCCAAGTGAACTGTTGGAGACTAAAAATAAAAGAAGAAGAAAACTACAAATAAGGAGGAGAAAATTTCTTTAAATCTGAACATAGCCAACATAAATCACCACAAAAAGGTGTAATATCATCACAGAGAGTGCCAAAATCAACACAGAAGGTGAGATGGGATCAAAGGATAAGTGGGTGGAAGTTGGTGGGGATGGCTGATGGAGGAGTAAAGGGTAGGCTTCGATAGATTCTCAATGAGAATGGGTTACTTGAAAATTCTAGAGAGAAGATGGAAATTCTAGAGAGAGAGAAGCTCTCTCTTTTCTCTAGAATTTTAAGTAGCTCATTCAGTTAGCCAATATGTTAATTTTAACCGTTAAGTAATGATGTAACAATGACATAGAAATTCTAAAATTAAATTTAATAAAATATATATATATGTCATCAATTCTATTTACAATGATTGCAATCACATTTTATATGTAGCGCATAAAAGGTGGCCAACCTTATAATATCGGCTCCCCCCCCCCCAAAAGGGGCCCCCCCCTGGGGGGGGGGTTTTTTTTTGTGGGGGGGTGAAATTGGGGGGGGGGGGGGGGGGGGGGGGGGGGGGGAGACTTTGCTGTGAAATTAGGGGCAAATACAATGATTAGCAAAATGGGGGCAATTCTATTTACAATGATTGCAAATTTTTGCTGTGAAAGGGCAAATATATGTAGGAGTATATGTTGTATACAATCATTGGGAGGAGCCAGGGCCACTCTTGGTCTTCATGTAGCTCCGTCCGTGACCAATACCATATCATTATTGAGAGTCAATGCCTTTAGAAAAGTCTTCATCAAGGATTGAAGGACACGTGTCCTAATCACAATGGTTCTTTTAGGATGATTTTTGTATAAGATGTAATTTGTTTTTCTAGGTAAGGTGTGCTTGATTAATTGTGAGATTTCATCCATCTCTCTTTTTCTTTCCCGTAACAAACTGAGAGCTTGTATGCCAGTCATGGCTTCTTGTAACCTAGTTTCCATTATCAATATAATGATTTCTCCAAGGTTTCTTGTCAATCATTGCATCAATAGCGATCGGTCATGACTCATGAGTTCTTGGTAATCATGCTGGTGTGACCAACTTGGATCATAACCAATCAGTTAATGATGAAAATCAAATGATTTCTGCAAGTGATTATATAGAAATCATGATATCAGATCAGATCAGTATCGCATGGCATCAAATGATAATATCAGATCAGTATTGCAGATCAAATCAGATGGAGCAAGGTTGATCTGCGAAATCATGGCAAAAGTAATATTGAGTGCAGTGATTGAAATCATGGCAAAAGTGATACTCATGGCAGAAGTGATTGATATCATCAACTTATCTGATCTAGTGAGGCACTGAGAGCAGCAAGGTTGAGAAAGGAAAGCAATCAAACTTTTATCTAGCCGCAAACTAGATCAAACTTTCATATATTAAACCAACATTATTGATCCCAATAATACAATTCTGGGCGAGTAATTTTAAATGAATGCAAACAATAATTACAACCATCAAACAATAATTGTGGATGTCGATATTCAGATGCAATTTGAGGGCAAAAAAAAGAATTTTATCTAACTCTGTTGCTGACACCGTCTCTGCAGGCACACTAAAATGGAGGTACAATCCAGCTTTTGATGCATGGTCATGGTTTTGCTCCTAAAGTTATGACACCAATTATTGCATTTAAACAGTAGTCACCTCAATTATTGTCAAGTTAAGTGCATGAGAAAATAATTCGATCCCCAAAACAAGAAGATAGCAGGAGCTTGTCTATATAAAGCTGCTGCAGGAAGCCTATGTCCCGGCCAGGGCATCAAAATTTCTAGGAAGATGGGGATGAACGTTAGCGTGAGAGAGTCAATGGTGGTGAGGCCAGCAGCGGAGACGCCTCGTCTGTCGTTGTGGATCTCAAACTTGGACAAGGTGATCCCCCACACTCACACTCCCCTTGTTCATTTGTACAAGCCAAACAAGAGTAGCGGATCTGGTGACAATTTCTTTGACATGCGCGTGTTGAAGCACTCACTCAGCAAGGCCCTCGTGCCGTTTTACCCTTTCGCCGGCCGCCTGAAGCAAAAAAGCGATGATGAGGGTGCGAATGGTGGTATCGAAATCGATTGCAATGCAGAGGGCGCGTTGTTTGTTGTGGCCGATAGCACGTCGTGCATTAGTGACTTCGATGATTTTGGGACCACTCCCGAGTTCGGGAGAGGGCTCATCCCCACCGTTGATTATTGCGGTGGGATATCTTCTTTTCCCCTGTTGCTGGTTCAGATCACATACTTGAAATGCGGCGGAGTGGCTCTTGGTTCAGATCACATACTTGAAATAAGTATACCTTTTTTGAGGTGTTTGCAGGTCATGTGTGGAGATGTGCCTGCAAGGCACGTGAACTAGCTAATGATCAAGAAACCACATTCTACTTTCCCGTAGATGCAAGGTCCAGATTGCGACCCCCACTCCCAACTGGTTACTTTGGTCGTGTGATTTTCACAGCCACCTCAACAGCCTTAGTGGGGGATCTCATATCAAAACCGATATCGTATGCCGCAAGCTGTATCCACAATGCTTTGGTGCGTATGGACGACGATTATCTTAGATCAGCAATCGACTATCTTCAACTTCAGGAGCAGCAACATCATCAGGATCTGTCAGGCCTTGCTCATGTGGATCATGTTAGGTGCCCTAATCTTGAGATAAATAGTACGTTGGTTTAAATTGGCCCTCTATGATTCTGATTTTGGGTGGGGAAGACCAATTTTCGTAGGGCGTTCTGGAATTCGAAGTGAAGGGAAGGCTTACATGCTACCAAGTGCAACTAATGATGGGAGTTTATCGCTGTCCATTAGGCTGCAATCTCAACATATGAAGTCATTTTCCATGTTGGTTTATGACCTAGGCCTAGGATTAACAAGTAAATCAATCACAAGTTGTTTGTGATCCATATAATTAAACCCGGCCGAATGTGTTTTGTTAGTTTGATCCAGTATTTATGTAAAGCTTTGTTGTGTGGATTGCAGGCTAGGCCCCTTTGGTATTGTTGTGCTGTTTATTCCATCGATGAGAATTAATTGTAAAATAAAATGTATGATCGTTTGGTAAGCTGTGATTTTACAAGTCTACATTTTGATACCTTGTTTTGGGTAGTGAACATTACAAAGGACCCACCCTAATTTGGAGGAATGAAGTTCAACACCAAAATGTTTTTTTTTTGTCCTGCTACCTTTCTTCTTTTCTCTTGCTCCCTTAAAAGTTAAAACTGTTAAAACTTGAAAAATAGAAACGGTGGCATAAAGGCTCTCTCTCTCTCTCGCCATCTCTAACATTAATGGAGAGAGAAAAGTTCATACTTGAATAGATAGATAGAAATCCACTTATTATCAGAAACCCATTTTTTCATTCCTCGCTTGAATAAAAAAGCATTACTCCACGGAAGCTTCCTCTGCTGATTTCAGCTCTCCGCTACTGTTACTTCAGAGGTAAAAAAAATTTCGTTTTTTCTATCAGTCTCTTTGGCTCAAGATTGGAAATTTGGAGTTGGGTTCGTTTCTATTACTTGTGTTGTTCTAATTTTTAGTTGTGCTGGTGAATTTATGCCTTTACAGTAATCTTTGAATAAGGGAAATTCTTTGCCCAAATCTGGGTTTTCTTATTTGTTTGTCATGAATTTCACACAATTCACAGAAGTTTCTTACTGTTACTTTGTTTTCTGGTAAGGCATTTGCACAATCATTTAATTCAAAGTCTGCTCTTTCACAAAAACTAAAAGAAGATTTTTTGGGGGGTGTTAATCACAAATGCTATTTAGACCTAGAAGAACTCTGTGTGTTATTTATATTAGTTTCGATTGAGTGTGGATGAATTTCTATGTACGTGATTGATTCTAAAGTTAATGTCTTTGCCGGGCTTGATTTACAGACAATTTTTTTTGTACTCCCTTCATTTCTGGGTGTTGCTAAAATCAAATTGTTTGACTTCTGATTATGTTCTACTTCGAGTATATTAACGAAGAAAAAGAAAAGATCTTTCATTAGGTGTGCTAGTTGGCCTCTTAAGTCACCAATTCTTTGGTAGTTTTGGAGAACAATTGAAAAGAAGTAGCTTTTGTATTTCGTTTTGGGATGTAGCAACTTAGAATGAGAATTGATGAAGCCGGGTATTTGCTACATATGCATTATGAATTTATGAGGGGATTCCTTATGGAACTAAAGATACTTTGATCCCATTTATTTGAAGGACCGGTCTATGGTCTGTACAGTCCATCAACCATATTAAGGTTCTGTATTTTGGTAGTTCTCTTACCTGTTGGAAATGATGAACAGTATGAATGTAAGTTTCAATCTTAGGCACTTACGATTGGTGGTCATGTGTAAGATCTGAGAGTGTAAATGATATTAATTACAAATTCTTTGTCAAGTCAAAGATGTTTATGAACTTACTGTACCAGGTGGGGAATATGGGTAGGCTTTAGATGCAATGATCCACATTATATGCAGGAGGATCACTTGCCTTCTGCCACTGTATCTCATTTTTGCTAGCCAGACTCATAGTTCTATTTATATTTTCCTTGTTGGATGCACTACCAATATTGTATTCTCACTTTCCTTTTTATATTACCTTGGGTGACTCATGCTGTTTACCTCTTATTATCTCAAGCAATACTGTCATATTGTAACGTAAATGAAGCACATACTTCAGCTTATCTTCACTTGTGTAATATGATATATTTTTCGTGTAGCAGTTACCTTTGAGGCAGAGAGGGGAGCTGAGGGATTGTCTTTGGGACACATGGATCAGAGTATGGAACTCCTTGATGCTATTTTTATTTAATTTTCCATATGGAATGGGACTTTACAGAAGTGTTGGTAGCAGGAACACGTTGAAATCTTCTATGATACAAATTTCTGCGCACCCATGCAAGCACACCCCTTGCATGGTTTTGTTACACAAATAGTATCTAGCTATTACTTTTGTTTGTAATTTCCGGGTGGAGTGCTGTTGTCTGCTTAGTTATTGGTTTTCAAGATTCAAGTATTCAATGTCAGTTGGCAACTTGACATAAAGACTTAAATATTGAGATATCTCCTTCATATAGGTTGCTTAGTCCTCTAAAACAGCAAAGGTCCTTATTTACAGTTTCACAGGTCAGACCGTTCAGTGAAATAATTTTTGGAAGACAACTAGAAGTCCTTAACATCCGGGCAGTTTCAAAATTGAAAATCTTTATCTTTTATCTTTTTTGCCCAATATTCTCATTGGTGATTAAGCGTTAAAAAGGGGAAAAAAGTACTAATAATTGATCAGTTTTGTAATAATTTATGGCTGTCGATGTTGGGTTACTTTCTGAAAGTGATTTTGTGAGCACAGGGCTCTCAACAGATGCAGTCGACCATAAAAATGGCAACTATGTTCGTATCGGTGGTCCAGAAGACCCAGAGTTGGGAATGTTTGACAAACCCCTTCCTTATTGTGGTTGTGGAATTGGATGGTTTTCGTGAGTCGTCCTGCCTACATTCCCCCCGTATTCTCCATTTCTTTTCTCTCCTCTCATGGATGGACCTTCTTTTGCAGACTTCTGCTTGGGTTTGTATTCCCAGTGATGTGGTACTATGCTGCATTTCTCTACTTTTGGAAATATTATGATAAAGACCCAAGGGAACGATCAGGGCTTGGTGCCTCGGCAATAGCTGTAAGTTTTGTGCTAAAAGATTGAAGTGTGATTCTATTTGCACCCGGCTTATTTTTACTATTGTTTGATTTATTTTACATAATAGCTTTTTATTCAATTTGAACTACCATAGAATCACCTCTTATCAAAACTCAAATCATTGGGTATGTCATATGAAAATAAGAAAAAAGGTTTATTTATCCAGGTTTAAAATTAGAAGGAAGGGATTAGTTTTTGCTCATCTCCTTCTCCCCACTCCCTTCTCCCCTGAAACCATGATTTTTCTCTCCTTTTAAATGTTTGCAGGCCCCGGCACCACCTTGGTACCGGCGTTGCTCGGACCAGTTAATTTTTACATTTTAAATTTAACAGAAGTTAAAAATATGTGAGGTTAAAATTAGAAACTTTTGAAATCTTTTAGTGTGAGGGTAGATGAGCATACAAGATTCTGCAAATAGAAGCACCCAAAATTAAGTTGTGTTCTGTCACGCATGTAAAAGTTATAACTGTTTTGTTGTAACCTCCCTTCTCAATTCTTCCTTCTACCTACAATAGTTTGGCTAGTTTTACATTTGAGTGTGACCTAACTTGGCTTCCCTTGTTTTATGTTCATACATGCTTGATCATAATGTGATAGAGAAACCTTAAGTAATTCACATCTTCAGTCCGCCTTAGAGACTAGCCTTATTCTTATGCTTCCTTTTTGGCTGATAACCATGTTGTGCATTGGTAAAATATTTCTGACATATTGAACTATGTACTTGTACCTAAACTCCACTTTGTAGTGATGACGATTGTGCCCTGATCACAAATGTTGTGATTGTTGTTGCAGGCCTCAGTTTGTACAGTTGGTGTCTTGGTAGCCGTAATTGTCATTGTTCTCAAATCCTCTCTCTCATAGTCTACGTTGGCATCGTCTGAAAATCCCTATGCTGGTGATTGTATCAGGATCGAGAAAAGAGAATGTTAGCATTGTGGAATATTAGGGTACTGAAACCTGAAGAATTTCAGGCTTATCTGTAATAGTGTGCATGATGCAAACCGTGTACAGTAGCATGTGACGGCTTAGCTCCCATTTAGTGGGATATTTTATGTACAGAAAATATGGTAGAAATGTAGTTCATTACAACAACCTTGGAGATAAACTTTCGTTCGATATGTGAAGCAATTGAAGTATGAGTGCTGGTGGCTGCAACTTAGGTTTGGTCCATCCGTCCATGTTTAATTATTATTTGGTCCATGGTTAATTATTAGGAAGTTAAAATTATATTCCATTTTATATTCTCCTACTATTATTATGGAAAAGCAGACATGAGGATACCTATCTTATCCATTATTATTTGATAAACTTGGCATAATTTTGTAGTCAATTAGGTATTTAGGATCTGTCTTGAAAATGTTGCTTTTGTCTGCTTGCAAGTTTCCACAGAACCCAAATTGATTCGAGTTATTATCAAGTCTACCTGACTTTTTATCCAAAGTAATAGCAACTAATATCTAGGGGGTCATATGCTTTTAGCATACATTGCATGCATGATTATCTTAAAGGTGTTTGGCTTCAGAATTGATAAAACTAATCTGTCATTATATGCCCAACTCCTTTTCCTCCACCACCAACTTCACTTGATCCATAAAATATGATGGTCGGTCGATTTGAATGGACAAGACCACTTTTCAACCTCAATGGAACTGTAGGTGCTATAAAATAAATAAATTGCTGTTGGTGTTGGTCAAAATCCTTCACGTTGTGAAAAAATTGTGATGCAGATTTAGAGTTTATAAGCTATAGTTATGACTAGAAAGGGAACCCCCCCCTTGCCGGGGGGGTTTGCTTTTTTCATGTGGTTGAAGAATTAGATAATGAAAAAGATGGATTTTTTTCTTTTTTTTTTTTTTTTGATTTTTTTTTTTTTATTAATTTTTAATAAATAATTTTTTTTATTTAAGAAAAAAAAAATTATAAAAACAACCCCCCCTCCTAAAATTGGGTGGGTGGGGGGGGGGGGTGGGGGTTTCTTTCTTTGGTGGGGTTTTTTTTTTTTTTATAAAAATAAAAAAATAGTAAAAAAAAAATTATACATCTTTTTTTTTTTTTTTTTTTTTTTTTTTTTTTTTTTTTTTTTTTTATAAAAATTAATTCTATTTCCCTCCCACCTTCCCCTTTAATTTATTTTTAATTAAAAAAAAAAAAAAAAAAAAAAAAAAAAAAAAAAAAAAAAAAAAAAAAAGAAAAAAAAAAAAAGGGGGGGGGGGGGGGTGAAAAAAAAAAAAAAAAAAAAAAATAAAAGGGGGAAAAAAAAAAAAAAAAAGGAAAAAAAAAAAAAAAAAAAGGGAAAAAAAAAAAAAAAAAAAAAAAAAAAAAAAAAAAAAGGGGGGGGGGGGGGGGGATATCATACACAACTGTACAGAGAGCTCAGAGAAGGTTAAGCAGCTTAAGCTGAAGCTTACATAACCAACAAACGTGCAAGTAAAAGTAGCCCTGACGGACGGTAATAAAATCCGGTATATGTCATACTTCGAAGTCTCCTAACCTCTCATCAGTTTATTACCATTTCACCTTAGTTTTATCTACCATATATTTTCACTGTAATCAAAACTAGGTTTTCACCTTAGTTTGATCTATCACGTCATGAGAGCTGTTGCACCATATCCATGGTGTCGTCTAATGAGATTGAGTGATTGAGTGAGTGACTATCTCTCCTTCCCACCTCGATCATGCAATGTTCTGTAAATATCCAAAAAAGATGAGAAAAAGAAATTAATTAGCAAAAAATCTAACTTATTTAGGGTTTGCTAGTTTTGATATCCATTAATTTCAGTGGGTTGAATAATTAATTAAGTTGAATATATGCAACCCAGCTGGGTTATTAGTGTCTTCAAGCACAAGTTCACTGTTTTGCAAGCTGTACTACTACTACTACTACTAGTAGTTCTTGCAAACCCGGGTCAAGCTGGATTGGGGTAGTGTATAAGGCACCTCCCTATTTTTACTCAAAATTAGATTATCCAATTTGGCAATTTTAGTTTAGAAAAATACCATATAGTTTCTAGAAGAAAATTCTGGATTATAAGTTTGAAGAAACTAATGGTATAAAAATTAATGCTAGACAACTAACCTATAGCACGTAGCCTCAAAAAATTAAAGTTCATGTACGTACAAACCTAACTTGAACGTTTAATGTAGTCTTTTAAGGTAGATGATCGATACACACAAACCTACCCAACACTATAACGAAGAATCCGAACTTAAAACCTCCTACCACCAAATTATTGATACCATATTACTCCATGCTCCACAAGAGCTAGAGACAGTACGTAATTGGGTTCTATGGATACGAAATCTTACCAGACAAGTTTTCAAGGAATATGTGTATCTGCTCTCAAGGTACATTGCAAAAAAACGACCATTTCCGAGACCAAAAAGTCGTGCCATTCTTGCGGCCGAAGCTTGCTACAGTAGTTCCACACAATATTCCTAGCATATACTATTAAAAAAGTTGTTGCATTTAGAGACATAACAAAATAGATGACACACGTGGCACTTGGAGCCGAGCTCAGAGGAGCCTCAAACCACTGGTGGTGTAGTCGTCACTCTTCCAGTTTCTATAACCCAATGCACGTTACTGTTATTATTATTTTTATTTTTATCGAAATTAGGTCATTATTTTCTTCTCTGCAAATATATGATGGCATTATACGCGGAAAGTATGACCCTGAAAATTTTGAAGAAAAAAATGGGTCATATGGCACATGGTTTTCTCTGTTACAAAAACAAACAATTTCATTTCGCTGTCATTCGAGAAATGACAGGCCACACACAACTTCTGCTTCCCTTTCTTTTGCTTTGCTTTGCTTTGCTTCTCTTCCCTTATTATAAATATAAGTATATAACCCTAAACCCAAAAGCACACAGAAACCAGCACCAAAAGCAAAACCACAGCATTACTCTCTCTGTTTCTCCAAAAGCTCCCAACTTTCTCCACCAAAGCCAAAACCAACAAAAACCCAGAAACAGAAATGGAACAAGACGAAGAGGACATGTTTCCGCCGTTTTGGCTCCGCCAGCAGCAACCCAATACTCCCCGCCGCCGTCTCCGCCGCTCCACCTCCTCTCTTCTCTTCAGCTCCGGCGCCTTCGTCCTCCTTCTGCTTGCCGTAGCTCTTGCTTTCATATTTATTATAATCCCGTCATTGCACTCGTTTACTTCTCAGATTTTCAGACCCAACTTGGTGAGGAAGAGCTGGGATTCTCTCAATTTCGTCCTCGTCCTCTTCGCCATTGTCTGCGGCTTTCTCGGCAGAAACACCGGCGGCAACGAAGACGATGGCGCTTCGATTAGTGCTGCTCAGCCGCCTCAGGAGGTCAAGTCAATCCCGTCAACGCCGCGCCAATGGTACGAGTATTCAGATCGGACGGTGTATAATGATCGTTCTAGCTCTAGCTCTAGCTCTGTTGTTAATAGAGTGAGCTCCATGAGGAGCAGCAGCTCCTACCCGGATCTGCGTCAAGACTCCGAATGGATCGCCAGAGATGACCGGTGGCGATTCTACGACGATACCCACGTCACCAACTACCGGGTTCCGGACTCGGATCAGGTCCGGCAGCACCGTCGTCGGGCGTCGTGGCACGATGAACATGATGTGGTTCGGACCAAGAATATACCGGTGGACACTTTTGTGATCCGTACGGAACAAGCTTCGCCATCATCGACACCAAAATCTGATGATTCTGCTCCTCCGAGGCCACGGTCACCGTCTCCGCCAAGATCTCCGTCGCCGGCGCCACCGCCACCGAGCAAGTCGAAGAGGACATACCGAGCTGTTGGAGAGAAAGAGGGTAGAAATGATGATTTGGATGTCAAGAGTAATTTCCAACAACCGCCGTGGCGGCCGCCACCGGTGCCGGAGTCACCGAAATCGGCGGCATTGCCGGTATCTGAAGGAGCGGAAAAGAAGAGAGGGAAGAATGTGAAGAAGAGAGGGGTTGCTACTACTAAAGAGTTTTTGATTACTTCACTGAGGGGGAAGAAGAAGAAGCAGAGACAAAAAAGTGTCGAAAATTTCGAAACTCTACTCAACTCTGCTTCTTCTTCCATGCCTCTACATCCACCGCCGTCGCCGCCACCTCCACCTCCACCGCCTCCGCCACCGTCAGTCTTTCAAAACTTGTTTTCATCAAAGAAACCAAAGTCCAAAAAATCTCATCATTCAACTTCACAACCGCCACCACCACCGTCGGTCACGCAGTTGTCGAAAACCAAGGCCCAAACTAGTCCCATGATGACGGCCCAAAAGCCGCCATTGCCGGTCAAGGCCAAGAGCTTCAACGTGGGAGAAGACGAGAATGCCAACAGTGGCGGGGAATCCCCACTAACGAGTCGCATTCCGCCACCGCCACCATTACCGCCGTTCAGAATGCCGGAGCTGAAGTTCGTGGTGCACGGCGATTATGTTAGGATCAAGAGCAACAATAGCTCAAGAAGTGGGTCGCCGGATTTAGAAGATGGGGGTGAAGATTCACCGACCAGTGAAACTAGTCCGTTGAGTGGAAATGAGTCACCAGTTAGACCAATTTCCTGTCCGAGCCCAGATGTTAACACGAAAGCATCAACCTTCATTGCGAATTTCAGAGCTGGTCTGAGGTTGGAGAAGATCAATTCTGTCAAGGAGAGGGGGAGATCAAATTTGGGCCCAAGTTAAAGTTACTGGTATGGATATTGAGGTTGAGGATATGGTACATATGTTTATTTGAGCTGAGTTATCTTTTCTGACACACACAATATAGTATAGTATACACAATTTATTTTTGAACCAAAGAACGACTATTTTAATTAAGAACGGTAGTGAATGTACACCGAGGGGGACATAGACCAAGACCTCGGGTACGAAAGTTACAATCCTCGAAGAGGACGTCCTCAATAATAGAGGGAGCCTCATCGAGCCAAACTTTATCAATAACAGAAAAACTAGCAAGACATGCCAAACGATGGGCAACGCCGTTTGCTTCACGGTAAATGTGACTAACATTAATTGAAACAAAAGTCTTCAGATATTCTCTGCAGTCTTTAATAATGCAATCAACATCCAATAGATCGACATCTAGACTAGCTAGGGCCGTATTGAGAGCAGAGCAGTCAGTCTCCAGCAAAATATTATCCCACCCTTGTTGAATGGCCATAAGAAGCCCGGTTCTACAAGCTTCAGCCTCCGCTTGGAATGCTGACGAGATAAATGGCAGTGAGCGATGCATGGCAGCAATGCACTTACCATTCTCATTACGAACAATGACGCCTAGGCCTCCTTTGCTCTTATCAGGACAAAAAGCACCATCAATATTAATTTTGAGACGCCCACTCGGAGGAGGATCCCAATATGAAATTGGTCTGCACTTGTTCTTTACCTTAGGAGGATGATGAATTTGATAATCCTCAAGGAGGGTAGTAGCCCAGGAAGCCATGTGTTGTGCATGAAAAGTCCCCCCATTCCACAAGATTTTGTTTCTCTCAGACCATATCACCCAAAAGCACAAAAGTAATTGTTCCATTTGTTGACACGAGAAAGAATCAATAATGCCAAGCACCCAATCAAGAAGAGAGATACCATAATTAAAGCGTGGTCTGGTTCCAAAAGAAGTGGAAAGCCAAAACCAATGCAGCGCCTGACATTGACCAAAAATATGCACGCTTGTCTCTGTACGAGAGTTGCAGAAGAGGCAATCCAACTCAGACAGGGGAAACTTCTTATTCAAGGCATCACGGGTAGGTAAAATCTCACGAAGAAATCTCCAGAAAAACGAACGAATTTTTGGGGGGACCCGAAGCCTCCAGATTTTGTGCCACAGATCTTTGTAGGTATTTCCAGGGACGCCAGAGGAAGAAGAAGGCTGTGAGCGCGCCTCATTGCTTCGAGCAACAGAATAGCCACTTTTAACATTGTAAACCCCCTTGTTATCATAATGCCAAATCAAACGATCCTCCGACGCACCATGACTCAAAGGGATCTTTAGAATGATCTCTGCTTCATCTACAGAGAATAGTTCATTAATCACTTGAGGTAACCAAATCCTCTCCTCATGATCAATAATGTGTGCCACCGTCCAGTTCTCAGAGCCAGCCTTGGGACAGGAAAAAGGCCTGAAAGTGTGAGGAAGAGGGAGCCAGGGGTCATTCCATAAAGAAATAGAATTTCCATCTCCAACTTGGTATCGAATTCCCTTAGACAAAATCTCACGACCGGCGAGGATGCTTCGCCAGGTGAAAGAAATATCCGGCATTGTTGTAGCATGAAGAAAGTCTGAATCTGGGTAGTATCTAGCCTTAAACACACGGGCCACGAGGGAATTTGGAAATCGGAGAAGACGCCAACCTTGTTTTGCAAGTAAAGAAAGATTGAAGAGATTCATGTTTCTGAAGCCCAATCCTCCTTCAGCTTTGGGAGTGCAAAGCTTGTTCCAGGCCATCCAATGAATTTTTTTATCATTCTCCTTTGAACCCCACCAAAACTTGGCCATGAGTTGATGAATATCTGAGCACAAAGTATTGGGAAGTTGGAAGCAGCTCATAATATAAGTTGGAATTGACTGGACCACGGACTTGAGAAGAACCTCCTTCCCTGCTGAGCTCAAATGTTTTCCACCCCAACCTAGCAGCTTGTTCTGGATTTTTTCCTTCAAGAAGCCAAAAGCTTCCATCTTAGAGTGACTTACCTCCATAGGCATACCCAGGTACATCTCGTGCTTGTCCACCCTAACGACATGAAGGGCCTCTGCTAGGGAAACTTGGATTTCCATGGGGACGTTACGACTAAAAGAGACTTCACTCTTGTCAAAGTTGATTTTTTGTCCCGAGGCCCTTTCATAATTAGTGAAAATATTATTCAACATCACACATTCTGCCATGTTAGCTTTGAAGAAAATGAGGGAGTCGTCTGCAAAGAAGAGGTGACTTATACTTGGAGCGCCAGAGCAGATTTTCAAGCCATGAAGCTGTCCACGATCTTCTGCCTCGGAAATAAGACGGGACAGCACCTCGGCACAAATGAGAAACAAATAGGGGGATATAGCGTCCCCTTGACGGAGGCCTCTTGAAGGAAAAATTTTACCTCGTGGCTCACCATTTAAGATGAAAGCGTATGAGACAGAGCTGATGCAGCTCATGATCCAATTAACCCAGATAGGGCTGAACCCAAGCCTGAGCATAGCAGCTCTCATGAAGGACCACTCAACCCGATCATAAGCCTTACTCATATCGAGCTTGAGCGCCCCGTACCCGACCTTGCCGTCTCTTCTTCGCTTCAAAAAATGAGCAATTTCAAAAGCAATAAGTGAATTGTCAGAGATTAATCGTCCAGGCACAAAAGCGCTCTGGCAAGGGGAGATGAAGTGCTGCAGTAGAGGTTTGAGCCTATTAGCAAGGGCTTTGGAACCAATTTTGTAAAGGACATTACAGAGGCTGATCGGGCGCAGTTGGGTCATGTTTTCGGGAGTCTTTACTTTCGGGACCAAAGCCACATGAGTGCAATTTATCTGCCGCATCTTCGTATCAGATTCCAAGAAGCATCTGACAGCATTAACGACATCATCCCCCACCAGTGGCCAAAAACGTTGGTAGAAACTAGGAGAAAATCCATCAGGGCCTGGAGATTTCGAGGGGTGCATTTGCTTCAAAGCCAAATAAATCTCTTCTGAAGTTAATTGTTTAGTCAAAACTTCATTCATCTCCGCCGAAATAATGCAAGGAAGAGAGTTAACAGTTTCTGCAATGTTTAAAGGCTGAGCAGAGGAGAATAAATTCCCATAATAGCTAAGGATTGTTTCCTCCAAATCCTCATCAGTAGAACACCACCGACCCTCTTCATTGAATAAACCAATAATCTGATTCTTCCGTTTGCGGCTTGTAGCACATTTGTGAAAGAATTTTGTGTTTAAATCTCCATCCAACAGCCAGAACACCTTTGCACGTTGCCTCCAGAACGTTTGCTCCTGTAGCAGGAGGCCATTAAGTTTTGACTGAAGAAAACTCCTGTCTTGAAGAGGAGGGGCTGAGTATGAATTATCATAGAAAAAACCAAGTTGGGCCCTAGTTTTTGCGATCTCTTCCTTAAGACTTCGAAACCTAGAATTGCTCCACTCCATTAAAGCCTCTCTAGTGTTGGAAATCTTGTTGTTTATAATTGAGAAGGGGTCCCCCCCCAGTGGCCGAATCCCAACCAGCTTCAACAACTTGTTGACAGTCAACATCAAGCAACCAACTCTCTTCAAAGCGGAACAATTTATAGGTACATAGGAATTTTTAGTGCTTGGAGGTACAATTCTTTCATTTTAATTTGTGAGCCTGGGAATTTGGATTTCATGATTGTCAGACTTTGTATGGAATTCAACAGTTTTTTTTTTAATGAGTATGAAAATTAAGATTCGGTACCTATTTTTAAATTTGAATTGTACGTTCTTAATACAATTCGTGGTTCCGTCTACTATCGGAAATAATCCTTAAGAAAAATGGAGGGACTCTTGATTTTTTGCAAAGAAATGAGAACAACAATTGCGTGTTCATACAACTTTAATGCTATGATTGCTATCATATTTCTTTTCTTGGAGACGAGAAGTTTTTGCTTGTAGATTTGCTTAGCATGAGTGAGCCAAGTCTCGGTTGTTCTATGCTTGTCGAAAGTTTTTCTGGGCTAGAGTATAAAGGGGCTGTTTGAGATTACATTTCGAAAATCCAAAAGGTTTTGAAAAAATTAATTATAAATATATAAAAAAATTAAAATTAAAATAAAATATATCTTGGGTGAGTTTTAGAAGCACTTAGAGGTGGTTATAAGAAGCACTTGTCAAATATTTCCTTATACAAAAGTGCTTTTCAAATGTGATAAAAACGTTTTTAGGCATTTCAAAAGCAATTTCAAATAAACCCTTAATTTTAACAATGAAAGCCAGTTAGTTAGTTATGAGAACCAAAAGCATTTTGCGCACTTCATTGTGAGTCGTTGCCCTGTACTTGAAAATATTTAACCAATTACAATACGTACACTAAAAATTATAATGCTTCATAAATGAGGTAGTTTACAAGAATAACACGAGGGGAGTTGCTTTGAGATCGCATAATGACACAAAAGGTCAATTATGGGACATCTACTTTAGGAATGATGACTAATAATGCTCCCGCAATTTAAGGAACAAAGCTTGAATAGTTTGTTCAAAAGGATTATCGCTCCCTTATCTAATTACATAAGATACTTTTCTTGCTTTTTAAATCAAGGCTAAACACCAACCCAAATTGTGCTACTTAACCCATTTATTATATCCATACCTATTAGACACATTTTTTGTGCTTTTGGTCAACTAATGCATTGGCACATATAATTGCATGCATGTCTACATCCCCCAAAGTTGTCTACAGGCTGCAGCCCATGCAATGCTAGTCAATCATATACTACAAGTAGTTAGCTAGAAGCAAAAGAAACTCAATTAGAAACTTAATATTATTATTTTTCTGACCAACAACTTTCCAATATAAAAACCAAGAAGGGTTTGTTCATGGTATACCAATTACCAAGTCAGCATCTGATCAAAAGGAATGTTCAGAAGTGATCGATGTATGTTGGTGCATTTCTCAAATCTTAGTGTCGACCCTCTAATGCAGGTTGGATCAACCGTTTGTCACTTTTTTATGCTCGATGTTCCTAAGCGATGTCCCCTCTTCTTTCCCAAAGCCTGAGCCTACGTTCTTCGAAGGGAAAACAAAACTCGACAATGATCTCAGTCGTGTTTTCTTCTCGAGGCAAATCCTCTTTCTTGTTCTCGAGCAGTTCTCGTCCTCTTTTGTCGACTTCATTCACTCGAGAAGTGCTCCTAAACAAGGTTTTCCCCTTCTTTTTATCATGCTCTGGCGTTTCCTTTCAGGGTTGGCTCGAATCTTGATTCTCCCCTGCCCCGGTGCTCGGTCGGTAATCCCACTCGGGTGGTCTCGTTTGATGATGAAAGAAAGAAGCGCGGTGCGCGTCGGAAAGGGGGAGGTTTCGTTCGTGCTCGCCTCCGCCGTCGACCGGTGTGCCTGCTCGCGGTCGGTGATCCGAGCGCCGTGGCTTTACGTGAAGAGCTTTGTGCTTCAAGCCGGAGCGGGGGATGAAGTTTGCGACTTAAGCCGAACTCACGGCGAGGGACGCCCCACGCGGACTCGAGTTGTTCCGTAATGAGCAGTTCATGGAGGAGGTTCGTTTCATGAGCCTCGAGTCGGGTTATCGTGATGGGTTCGTGGTTTACAGAAGGAAAATATTGGAAATCTACGACGGAATTGATCTCCCGTCTTCCTCATTATGTAGGGCCGTACGACGTCCCTCAATATTAGGCATTTGAGATTTTTGCTTCAGCTTTTCCTTGTAATAAGTCGTGCACAACCACGATCTTTCAATTTTGTCGTGTACGGCCACGACTCTTTGCTTTTAACATTTAAAATCGTGTACGGCCACGATTATTTTATCTTTTACTTTGAATAATTGCATGCAATTTTTGAACTTACCAAATTTCCTCGTATAAGTACAATTCGTACGATTTTAATGATATAACTTTATTTCAAGCCGTAAAGGCATACAGAAATCTGACCTGTAAGTCGAGGTTATTCTCCCTTTCGCTCCTCGAGGTATATGTTTGCGTTTGCTTGTGGCTCGAGATTTGATATCCTTTGCCCCCTATTTTTTGCGGGCTACTCGAAGCGTGGAAAAAAATATTACCTTCGTCATTCGCCGTCTTCTTTTTCGCCGTCACGCTAGGTGGTTAATCCTCTGTCTCAACTTCCACCCCGGCGGTCGGTTGGTATTTGCCACGCTTGGTGGTTGGTCCTTTCTCAACCTCCACCCTTAGTGGTTGGTTGGTAACCGGTCGTCCCCCCCCTAGGGTTGGTTGGTAACCGCTCTTCTTCCAACCTCCCCCTTAGTGGTTGGTTGGTACCGCCACGCTTGGTGGTCGTCCGTTTTCTCCCTCCACCTTAGTGGTTGGTTGGTAAACCGTCCGCAACCTCCCCCTTAGTGGTTGGTTGGTACCCTCTTCTTTCTCAACCTCCCCCTTAGGGTTAGTTGGTACCGCCACGCTGGTGGTCGTCCTTTTCTCAACCTCCCCCTTAGGGTTGGTTGGTAAACGCGCCGTCCCTCCCCCTTAGGGTTGGTTGGTAACCCGGTCTTCTTCTCAACCTCCCCCTAGGGTTGGTTGGTACCCCCGCTGGTGGTCGGTCCGTTTCTCAACCTCCACCCTTAGTGGTTGGTTGGTAACCGCCACGCTGGTGGTCGGTCGGGGTTTTGTGACATGCGTAAAATAGCCACTTCGCGTTTATATTGATTTGCAAGTCTTTATTCCTCGCCACAAGCCTACGTACCTAAAAAATGATAAAAAACAAAATCTACCCGCCACGTTGCCTAGACGTAATACTTATCCACTGGATTGCCTTCCAAGGTCGAGGACCTCCTCCCCTCGAGGTACTTGTGGCCGTAAGCCCCTCGACTCGCCCTTTCGAGACGTATTTCACCTTCTACTCGAGTGAGGATGTCATCCATATCCTTTGGCGGGTTTCGAATTAAATTTTTGAAGAGGGTAGTGCGGGTAGGAGACCTCTCTAAACGCGATTCTGCATCCGGGGCTCCCTTATTCCTCTCATCTCTGCTTTGAACCTCTCAAAGACTTTCCAATCTTTTCTCCAATGTTCGCGGTGCCAAATATCTCTATATCCTTCTTTTGTTCGCGACTACAAAAGTATTGGGAGACAAAGACTCGAGTTAACTCTCCGACTCGAGATGGATTGTGGTTTAAGATCCCGGAACCACTTCGCGGCGGCGTTAAACTTGTGGGGAAGATTTTACACATCGTTCTCTCGACGTCTCTATCCTCTCCGTTTATACCCCCGATGTGGTCTACCGGATCGGTCGTCCCATCGTACTTCGGAATGCAGGAACAACGAATCGTTTCGGCTTTGTTGCACCTAGGATGTCGTCGGTAAGGGGGATTCTCCGGCGCCTCCGGCGATTCTCGCAGCAATTTCTCGAGGGCTTGTCCGTCCGCATTCTTCGATCATTTTTTCTATTTTGATACGTCATTCTTCATTTCTTGACTTCTTAGGTCGACTTGGTCCGTGTTGGGGTCCACATGTGCTCCGAGATTTAGTCCTATTTCGAGGTTTGTTGCTGCCTCGAGACTTTCTTTGCTTGGTCCTCCATTTATCACACCTTCAAATTCATCGTCAGAAGAATCGCTATATGTCCCTCGTGTCGCCTCTATCCTTCTCTTCCGTCGAGCCTCACGCCTTTGTTTCTCTTCCCTAAGTTGTTCAAGTTCTCGCATCATCTTCTGCACCTCGCTCGAGGGAGGGTGGTTCAGATCTCCAATGGAGTTAGAGCCTCCTCCATTCACAGGAGGGACATTCAAGTCCCCTATCGAATTCGAACCACCACCGATTGGGGTCTCCCATTCATCACTTCCAGTCCTGAGTGAAAAAAATGGAATCGTGCCTGATCCAGCTCCCGCCATTGTTTAAGGGAAAAGTTTCCCATAGACGGCGCCAATTGTTGGTGACGAAAAATTCGGACAAGACTTTCTCTCACCACAAGTGTTTGAACTGGAGCGTGAGCTAGATCGATCGAGGCAACCTGGTGATGACTCGAAGTTGAAGTAGCTCGAGATGGGGGGGTACCTGCAAAAGACTCTCCGATGCCTAAATGAGTGATAGTTTTAGTGGAGAGTAATCAGATACTGAATGAGTGAGTACCTGGCTAGTGGAACTAGCTATTTATAGTGAGCAAAACCTTATCACTTTGGCGGTTACGGCTTGGGCCGCAATTCACTCGAATAGAAGCTTGAACCGCAAGTCTCGAGCCATGACTTGCGACGTGCGTATCGCTCCTCGAGCCAATAGCTCGAGGACACGTGTCTTGTCGAGCCCGAATATAAAGGAATTCAGTTACCTACAGATAAGGAATCAAATATCCTCGGACCGCAAGTATCTCGAACCATGACTTGCGGCGTACGAATCGTAACTGTAACAACCATTGTTAATGGCGCATGACCCGGTAAGTTGGTTAAATTAGTTATCCAATCCACTCGAGGCAACACCTCTCGAGTCAACATCACTTCGAGGTTGTCTCCTCGTTCAGGGCATGCATGTTTCTTCGAGACATTTATGTCGAGTTTAGCTAAATAAATAGGCCAACACTTAAGTGAAAAATCTTCACTCCCACAATGTATATATATAAGAGATCAAATTGTGTAAATGACAAGCAATATTCTTGCCAGCCAACTGTTGGACTAGTTCTTCAGGAATTGCGCTTGGCTTATGGACTTGCAAAATGCTTTGCTTCAAAGTCGTAGCAATTGAAGGATGCACACGGCTCGCGGAAATGGTTCCTATAATTACTAAGCTCGGTCGGAATGGTTTCTGAAAATTGTGACCTAATGGTCCTAATATTCTTGGGTCAGCTAATCGGTTGCCCAAACCGGCAAGCTCTCCCAATGTGCATTGACCCCTAATTTCTGTTAATTAGGGAGTTGGTCGAATGAGTAGAAGGCAAGTTAAAACTTTTACTAGGGTTTCTCTTGTAACTTCATGTGCATATTTCATTGAACATTCATCTTCCCAAAAGTCATGGTTCATATATTCGCATGTTGGACATATGACACTAGTAGTTAGTCATTAACATAATTTCATTTTAACTAGCTTAACTTTCATGTGAAAAGAAATCGGGTACTTTTACCGTGATGATAAACTACAAATTGCATAAAAGTTGGTGCGTAGAAATAATTAGGCACAACCCTACACCATGTGCAATCAAGTACGAGATTAACTAAGATGTTGGAGAAAACTAAAATCAATCAAACCGAAAGTTCTATAATACTCCCTAGTACTGAAACTCCCATCATTTGGACCGTTGGATTATTTATATGGCTGAAAAGAAGTGACCGGATGACTGATTGCTTCTCCACAAAATTAAACAAAAGGAATTTTAAGCTTTCTTCTCTATCCTCTCTCTTCTTCTCTTACTGTGTTCTTTCTTCATCTCTTTCCTCTAAAAAAAAAAGCTGACCATTCTTCACCATCTCCTTGCCCAGAATGTTCAAGGAATTTTAGAAAGAGAAGTACTCTTCCATCTGAAGGGTTATAATATCGTTCCAATTGATTGCATATCCTTTGTTCTGATACTCTTGCAATTCCATAAAAAAAAGAAAAAAAAAGAGTTACTGCGTCTTGGTCTTGTTAGCTGCTGCAAGCTGCATTTCGGTCTTGTTTGTGGTTGCCAACTACTTCATCTTGGGTTTTCATCCCATTGAATGGGTATCCTGAGCAAATATTGTGCTTGGGGGCTTGGGTGTCCTGAGGTGTGGAACTGTAGATTCTAAGATAAAACTGCAAGAACAACTAGGTTGTGCAAAGGAAAATGCAGAATCGATGCTATGCAATTTTCATCAAGGTGAAATTGCTCACAATTTAATTTACAAGTTTTACGTTTGGAATTGGTTCTATCAACTTCTACATATGATTATAAACAAAACTTGTAGAGAAATCATGAGTGATGGGTCTGTGGATCTCTCCCATAATCATGAAATCATGATCATCAATTGTATAGAATGCCAGATGAGGCTCCTGCATTATACGTATCGCAGCCACGACTCCTTCACTGTAACTTCCCAACATATTAAAAACCCAATTACCATATGTCTACCATACTATCGGAAAAGATACAAAGCTGATTTACCATATAACTTTCTGAAAACCTAGTTATCATATGATAAACAAATTTTGGATAATGTTGGGGCTTGAAGAATTTTTCGTAATGTGTAAATATTAAATCGTTAAACAATTGAGGTATATCATACACATGAAAACATAATTTTACTTGAGGTAAATATTTGTAAGACACGAAGTCAAAATGATAAAATATGCATCATGAGTTTAAGAATGCATGTAAAAAGTACTTCAGAGTACTAACACTGCACAACTATTGACCATTCGATCAATCTAGTGGCAACCAAGAGTTTAACTTGCTAACTAGCTGTAAATATTTTTTGAGTGCTTAATATTAAATAAATCAGAAAATAGAAAGGGAACGGGAAAAAACGAGAAAATGGAAAGAAGTTCTCTTTCGCATCGCATCTTCTACAAAGCATGGGATTCTGTGGATTCAGCCGAACACAACCAAGAAGAAGCAATCTTTACTGGGATTAATATCACCCATAGCCCCGTCATATTTACTAAAGACATACCAATATATTTGATCATAACAAATATTAATCCAAATCCAATTACTATACATTGGCAGTCCTATCGGAAAAATAATGATATCGATTTACCATTATGTTTATCAAATACTTAATTACCTCATGCTGATTGGATTTTGAAAACTCTGATGGGCAATTAGATACTCGGTCACTAAAAATAATTGTTTTCCCAAAGAATGGTATCACACTGATGCTTTAAGAACTTTGAGACCAAGATATATAGTAACTGAAAATGACTCTAACGATTAAGTGAGTATCGCTTGTACTAGGCAACAATTCTCAAGTTTGTTAAGTTACCTATGTGTGCTTTGTTTTTATAAATTACCTTTATTTCCAATGTAAACCCCAAATGTTTGGTTTTGGAATATGTAGTATGTTTAGGATGGTTTGTATTCACTAGTTTAGATCAAATTAATGTTATAACACATAAACCAAATAGTAAATAATTTTTTACCGAGGTGAATTCAAGATTGTAATCCTAATATTGTACAAACGTAAACTAATTCTATGTTTAGGACACTCAACATCATTATTGAATGTACTGACGCTCAAAATACCGTTAGACATGTACACACAAACACACTTACAATACTTCTGAAAATCCAATTGAAACACAAGCGCTTATTTACCGAAATAGTATGCATGACAATTCGCTATTTTTGGTTTTCCGAGAACTGAACTACTATATGGTAATTGTAATTTGGTCAATGTGGGGAGTTCTTTTATGTGAATTCTTATAAATTTTTTGAAACTATGCCACAAGATATAACATGAGACACATATCGTTTACTGAAGCGCATAAAGTCTATCGAATATCGAAGCATATCGTTTTCAGTAAATATTCAAAATCCTATTATTGTACCTTAAATTACGATCGGAAAAACTGGAAGGTCGATCGGAAATTCTGGAAGGTCGATATGTTATTACTATTTTGGCAAATGTTGTAACTTGATGTAAATTGCAAGTTTCTTACTTGTCTCCTCACTTATCAAATGTACCTTTCATTCATGCATTATAGAACAAATTGTTAGATAGTATACTATATAAGAAACATCATAATTTCAATTTAAAAATAGTCTTTAATACAAACATGGTTAGCATCAAGTACAACTTGTAAGTTCATCTTAAATGCTCATGGTGTCCATCCCTTTAATAACAAGTGTTAACAGCAAAAGATTGGCCTAATAAATGAACTCATGAACTAATGAGTACATAATTTCTTTGTGCCTTCAAAACAAAAATGGTAGAACCATGGATCCAGAGGAAATTTCCATTACACTCATAAGACGATTCTACTTTGGTAGCCATTGTACATATTAACTTTAAAATTAGTTGTTGTGTGCATTGATCGAAACGACATATTGAATTGTTGGTAGCCGTTGCTCATTCTTTCTTCTTCTCTTGCTTAGCCTTTTCAATCAAGTTTTCCTTTGTGTCCGGGCTGGTTTTGATCACTTCCTTGGCCTTTGGCTTGACATAAACACTTTTCTCTTGCACTGCCTTGGGTACAAAATAACTATCCGAAAATAGGCACAAATAGAAAAAGAGATTAGTAAACCTAGTTAATTATGGGTCGATTAGGTAAATATTTTCTGTAACTATATATCTAAAATGAAATAGGGTAAATGAACCCAAAACATAACAACGATGTAGATCTAAATCGGTTTTGGCAATATAAGTTGGATTGTCCAAAAGATTGTCAAAGACCACATTTGTTATTAGAATCATATTTATTGTGCGTATTGAAGCTCAAGATAGATAGAAGTCATAGAGCATATGCGTTAAGCATTGCGATGACAAAAATTGACTTGAACTAACATAATTACGTTGGGAATGTCATTACCCTAACTTAAATCTGATTGATATATAGACAGACCGTTATTGGAAAACTTTGAATGTCAATTGCCACACGAGATTTCTGATATATGGTTCACTATATGGTAATTGCATTTCTCCAAACTTGAAGCTCAAAAATGACATGTGGAAATCCCGTGCCTTAATATCAATGTGATTGGTTTTGATTTGGTATAATCTTCTACATGAACGGTATAACAAGGAAGACTCCACGATGAATATAGATAGAACATCTGCATTAAGCATTGCAATAACAAAAATCAACTTAAACTAAAATAATTAAGTTAGGAATGTCATTACCCTAAATCCGATTGATATATAGAAGGACCGTTATCGGAAAACTATGAATGTCAATTGCGATACGAGATTTTCGATATATTGCTTACTGTATGGTAATTGCATTTCTCCAAACTTGAAGTTTAAAACTGAAATATGAAAATCCTGTACCTTAATATCAATGTGATTTGTTTTGTTTTGGTATAATCTTCAACATGAAATGTATAACAAGGAAGACTCTATGATGAAGATAGATAGAACATCTGCGTTAAGCACTGCAATGACAAAAATTATTTATGTTAACATAATTAAGTTAGGAATGCATTATCCTTAAATCCGATTGATATGTAGACGAACCATTGTCGGAAAACTTTGAATGTCAATTGCCATACGAGATTTCGGATATGTTGCTAATTGTATATATGGTAATTGTTTTTTCCCAAACTTGAAGCTTAAAACTGAAATATAGAATATCATGCCTTAATATTAATGTGGTTAGTTTTGGTTATGTAAAATCTTCCACATGAAAGGTATAGCAAGGGAGAAGAGGATAGATAGAATATTAGCATTAAACTTCCAAAAACCTACTTAAACTAATTTACATAATTTGTTACATGAATTACCACAGGGAATTTCCATATAAACCACCCAAGAGTCCAATTGACGAATTTATCTTCCCATCTATCTTGTTGGTTTTCAAATGCAGCGTTGTCAGTATAACCAATGCACAAGTTAGACATTACTAGTAGACACCTAAGGATTTTGCATAATCCAAAAAAAATGAAATTAGAAAATAGGCAACATGATCACATATATGTATTTAATGCATAGTAAGATGCCTAATGTAAAAAAAAAAAAACAAAAAGAGCTAGTTTCGTACACGGTACGGCCGCGATCAAGGCGGTCAACTCATATTTTAAGGGGAATTATCAAACTATCTTTTTTACTAAACCGCCTATAACCTCTCCTTCACAGCCATCTAGAGTCGTTAGTTAGGTTTCAGTCAAGGCGGTAGTTCAAATTGCCATTTCAGTCTAGGATTTAGGGTTTCAGTCTCAGTCAAGGCTGCACTTTCGATCTTGGTCAAGGCGGTAGTTCAAATCGTTATTATGAATTTTTAGGATAGTTTCAAACCTCCTAAGTAAAAACAGTCTTTGCCATGTTCCCTAAAACGAGTTAAGTATATAGAACATGCATGCAAGCATTATAAGTTCAAATCCAATTACCATATGTTTACATCACTATCGGAAAAGCTATAACGTCGATTTACCATAAATATTCTGATAACTCAGTTTCTGTATGGCAATCAGATTCTCGACCATGCTCTTGATTTCTTTTAAAATTTGGCTAACTACGTCTACATGCTCAATGAATTGCGAAGAAACTGGGGATGATGACAACGAATGAGAGAGAGAGAAAGACATGAACATATGTGAGAGGGGATTTTAGCCTTTTAGGTATCAATTTTGGATTAAAAAGACTAATTAAACTCTTGTCAATTACTGTCTTTAGGCCATTTGGAAAGCTAGGTGTAATTACATATACAAAGCACAAGTCTCATCTCCATCACAAGTAATTCATCAACCTACTTCACAACATCTGGATTATATACAAGCAAAAAGTAAAGTTCTGAACACTTCCCAGCTAGCCACCACCCTCTCTTGTTTGTGTTCTCCGATCTCATGGTTTACCATGTCTTTCGAGCCGTGTTTCTGCAGCATAGACATGATGCTGTAGTATTTTGGAGATGTCGACTTTTTTCTCTGATGAGACTAGGCATAGTCGATCACTCGATCATCTTTTTTCTTTCTTTGTATTGAACTGCATTTCTGCCATTTCAGACCCAAAAAAAAAAAAACAAACCCAATTTTTTTTCTGGTGGTGACTGGTAAGCTGTCCAACCAGTTGCCATTCATTTATTTCTTCATTTAAACAGTCACGTGAAATGCACATGGGGTGGGGAGTTTTGGTACTCCGCAGTATTGTAGAACACTCCCAATCAAACTTCACATGTAGTTAATTCAACCAAATTCTTTAGTTATTTTAACTAGTAATTAGTTGTCTTGAATAAAAACCACAGCATTATAGTGAACTTAGGTCATATTAATTTTTAGTGATTTGAACTATTATTTTATAGATTTAGTCACGTTGCTTATATTTCAATATAAAAAGGGACGTAAAAAGTGATAGAAGTTACTTAACCAAATTTAATCGATCGTTCATATTCTGGGACATAAGAGAATTTGAAAAGTGATAGAAGTTAATGACAAAGTCAACATGTTCCAATCAAAAGCGAATTAAAAGAGTCACGTTTAGTAGGTGATTCTTCTGTACAAAAAATAGGTGATTGATGTTCTATTAGCAGCTAGCAGAAATAATCCACATGCATGAAGACTTGCAGTAATTGCATGAAGCAAAGATTAGGGCTAAAATGCTAAATAATTGCAATTGCATGAAGGTTCGATCTACAATTTTAATTATCAAATTAAAGCAATATTAATTATGAATGTTATTTTTTTATCAAATAATTATGAATGTTAAAGCGGCATAAATAGACAAAAAAGTATTAACCTTTGAAACATAAACTTGGCTTGGCAACATAAAACAGAAATTAATTTGTCCATATTGCCTATCATACATATCTTATAAATGAAGACGTCATCGTTGTTGAGAATAAAAATAGCTAAGCCTCAAGAATAGTCAATTGTTTTGGTGAGTTGAGTGGAGAGACTGATAGAAGCATACATTTTTGAAGGAGATTTAAACGAAACATTCTTTAAAAGCATAAAATTAACGCGCGCGCGCCTTTCTAAAATTTTGAGTATGAATAGAGTGAGGAGTAGGGTTTTCGTCTAAAATTGCAGTGAAGGTCCAGATCGAAGAGTAGGGTTTTCGTCTAAAATTGCAGTGCAGTTTTTAGTTATTTTATTTATTTGCTTAGTAGTGAAGATGAGCTCTGGGATGGGCCACAACCCATGCTCGAATGGCTCGCGCCTCAGATGAATCAGAAAGCTAGGCTGGGTCTTTGGTGGAAGACGACGGCATTGAGGGCTCAATTGGCTCGCTCACTCTCTCTCTCTCTCTGCACTTTTATGGTAACTAACACCTCCTCTTCCCCGTCACATCTTTTCCAGGTTTGAAATTGAAGTTGGGTTTTGTTGATTCCTTTCCTCTTTGTGCACCGAAGGTCCAGAGTTGTTAAGTCGGAAATGGGTCGGGTTATGACTTATGAGCCGTGGAAGAGGTAGAAAGGTGGGGATCTATCTGGTCTATCTGCTCAGATTCACAAAACACATCCTTTTTTTTTCAATTGTTCAGAAAAAGGTGGTTGCTTTTGGAATTATTGCCATGGGTACGGTGATTGTATTGTTGGCAAGCCAGATTATTGTTCTGATCTTTTGAGTTTATAGATACAAATTCAAGTTTTGAATCCAAGCATGTCTTTAGAACAAGGTTGTTGCTTTTAGAATTCAGTCACTATCATTGTGTGAATCAAAATATCAATTTCATTTTGTAAATCTATACTATATTTAAGCAATGTTTTAAAAAGCTAGCCTCAGGCTAGCCTTAAGGCTCGCTTAATGCATAGACCGGCATCAAATGCACAATAGCCTTGCGTAAATTTCGCCTCATTCAAGAGGCTTAAAAAAGACTTAAAAGGCTTAAATTGCTTAAGCCTCATGAGCATTAGGTGAGTTGAGGCTCTTCCGAAATAAAAAAAAAATTGAAGAAATTAAGAAGGCCAGAAGGGGTATACGGGGTAGTTCTCAACATTAGGTCTTCAATTAAGTTTGTCCTCTCTTAAGTCTGTACCGTTCCTTCTCTAATCTCCATCACAGCTTTCTCTCACCAAAGGCTAAGTCATTTAGTCTATGTGAAGTATAATCTCGCTCTTAGGGATCGAAATATTAGAAGGAGAGACATGATTGATCCCTTAGTAGTGGGAGAATTGGACTCCGATGATGACTGGATAACTGAAACAGAAAATCCAACACTTCCAACCGATACTAGTTGGCTTGATGATGAAGTACTCGATGTTGATGCGGTAAGGGATGTGCCAATGACTACATATGAAAGTTTCCTACATATTAGAGAGTCAAGTCTTCCTCCTTGTGATCCCACCCCTCCTCGTGATCCCACTCCTCCTCGTGATCCAACTCCTCCTCGTGATTCTTCTCCTCCTCCTATTACATACAAAAGGAAAAACGATGAATCTTCAACTTCAAGTAAGTATGATTGGAAGGCCTACAATTTTTGTTTGATTTTGATTGTGATAGTAAAATTTCTTAACTTCATGTCTATAAACATTTTATATAGGAGCAAGAAAATACAAGTCCCTAAGAACACTTGTTCATGATGAGGAGGATGAATCCCCTTCCAATCCATATGATCATACTAATCCCTTGTTTGATGTTGAAAATGTTGCTAGTGATGATGATGATAGTTTTGATGGCGATTTGCTACTTGGTGATGATGAAGATGTGGAAGAATGAAATTCTTTTTCATTTTTATGTTTGTTCATCATTGTAATTGTTTAAATTTGATTGTTTAAATTTATAATTCCTTTCAAACTTAGATGAATTAGCTTAATGATTATTAATGAAATATAATTTGTACTATAAAAAATTTATTACAAAAGGCTTACACCTTTTACGCATAAGGCTTACGCCTTTTCAAAATAAGCCTTGCAGAGGCAAAAACGCCTCAGTTACGCCTTAAGCCTTTTAAAACCTTGTATTTAAGAGAAGATGTGTTGTCAACCATAACTAATTTTTTTGACCTATATATCTTTTTTATATTAAAAAATATTTAATAACAACTTATTCATAAATGACAATAAAGTCAAATTATAAATAAGAAAATAGATAATAAATCAAAATATCTCACTACCCCACATCCCCACTATCACATTCTCACATTTTTCTCCATCTTTACTACCATTTTTTTAGTTCCACACACATAGTGTGTGAGCTCCATCTAGTTATGAAGAATTGGAAGAGAATGAGGAGGAAGAAGTAGAACCGAGAACCATAAAGAACAATAGCGGAGCCAGAAATATTGAGTAGGGTGGGCTAAATTTTTTTTTTGTGTTGCTTACTTATATTAACATAACAATTTTTCGTAAATCTTAAATAAAATAAACATAATTAACCATTTATTTTTAACAACTTTAACATATATAAAGATAGTTTAAAAAAAATAAAAGAAAAAAAATTGAAAGAAGTATTGGGGAAATTTTATTATTATTTAAGTGATAATTGTCTTTAAATTTCTTTTGTGGGCTAAATTTTTTAAAAATAGGTGGGCTATTGTTAAAAAAATGAAAAATAAAAGGTGGGCTAAAATATTTAAATGAAATATTCTAGTGTAATTATACCTATGAAAATTTTGTGTTGCCATAATTCTACCCGGGCTACAGCTCAGGGCAGCCCATGGCTGGCTCCGCCAGTGATAAAGAAAAAAATTGAATTAAAAAAGAATAAAGAGAAAATAAGTCATTTTCCATTAAAAAGTATGTGAAATGCAGAATATAGCCTTGAATTTAACGGACACATGACATAAATTTGACAGAAGTATCACGTTGATACAAAATTTTGAGTTCAAGTAACATTGATCGATTTTAAAGTTTGAGTATCATATTGATTGGTGAAAAATAGTTTAGACACTCTTGAGACGCAAAAACGCTTTTGTCATTTGCCACGGAAAAAAGTAGCATTGTAAATGGTGGCGTCACAAAATCAATTGCGACGGTAAAATTTCAAGGCAAATACTATTCGCGACGGTATTATCAGATAATACCGTCACAAAATTTTCTTTTTTGTGACGGCACATTTGCTACGCAGACTTCCGTAGTAAAGCACACATTAGGCCGATCTTTGGGAGGTATTTGCAATGGCTAAGATGCCGTCGTAAGATCTTTAAAAAAAATAAAATAAAAATCCAAAAATACACAATTTGTATATTATTTCATGTTTCTATATATATTTTTGTTAGTAATAAAACTTCATTTATATATTTATTGTGCATCATATAAATTTGGCATAATTACCAAAATGCCTCCTGAACTTGACAATAATTGTCAATTTACATACTAAACTTTCAATTGCGTCAATTTATCCCATGAACTTGGTAAAAATTGTCAATTTACATCCATACGTCAATTTCAACTTTTTTCATCCAATTTTATAATATGTAACCTTCATGTGAGGGGTATTTTGGTCATTTTATGATATGAGAAGTTTGAAAGCCTTGAAATATTAATGTCATCTATTCATACATTATCAAGAACGTTAATATCCGTGGTTAGTCCAATTCATATACTTTCTCAAGAACCCATTTTCTTTGAGATGTGGTCGCACATTTTCTTTTGGCAAATAAAAGGGCCGATTGCACCATTTGAAACATGGGCAAGTTATCAATTCATTTTCATTCCTATTGGCGTATGCAAAATTCTGAAATTTTTCGTAACCATCAATAACCTTCTTTGACCATCTATTCCCTAAGTTAATCCAACTCTTATCCATTGTGAGAATGTGAGATGCAAGTTTTCTAGATCATTATATGTAAATTATAGCAACCAAATGGAGCTCACATTAAAAAGAACCAATAAATTAATGTATGAGATTTCATGACAAAAGTTGGCACGTACAATTGATCATAATACACAGAGATCGAAAACAGAAGATTATGCTAGTGGTATTGTCAAATTTGACATAAGAGGGACATTCTTCAAATCTATGTAGGACAAAGTCTAATGAAGTGGAGCAAAATGATACGTCAAATTTAACTATTGAATCTCCATGTAGAATTTTGACTAATGGGTTGAAGATGATAAAACTGCATTAATTATAAGTTCTTATGCATTTTCCTTTACGTTGATCGTTTTCCTTTAGCACAAAAAAAAAAGAATCAACTTGCAAATGTAGATAGAAAAAATCGAGTTCATCATGATCATTATCACATTATGTAATTTCAATTTCATAGACTGTTGTTCGTTTTGTTGACAATTTCTCTTGCCAAGAATCATAGTTGTTGCATGTATTGCCCTGCAAGCTAACATAGTTGACTAATTTTCCCGCTACAAGAATGACAACAGATTGATTAGTTAGTTATGAACATGGAGAATAGATCACGCGGAATGTTTAACTGTTTAAGCATCTGGAATTTTCAAGATCAAATCATTTCATAAATGCTAATTGTTTGACGTACTAGCTAGTGATCGATCTTGAAGAGATGGACTGCTCTCGCCTTATGCTTTAAGACCGGCCGGCCACCAGACTTGCTCAATGCTTTGCTAGCTTCAAAGTCATAGCGCACGATTGATGACTAGAGAAGAACTCCTACGTACGTACACTTGATCAGCCATTTCATTGCTGCAGAACTGTCAATGAAGGACTTTTCAGTCACACAAAATGGTGGAGATCGAGAAGCCACAATATATTGTACCGTACGTTACATAATCAAGGCACTGTCATCCTTCCCCTATCAACCATTAACCATACCATTCCAAGACGATTACGGGTTGAACAGTTGTGCAGAACATTTTTGGATTGGGAATGAGTACATGAAAAGTTTAATATTGCTCATGTCAAACATCAACAACCATTTAAATTTTTACTTTTTTAGTTTTCTCCAACATCTTATTTCAAACTTGATTCACATGGTTTACAATTGTGCATCAATATTACTTCAACACACTAACTTTTATTTTACAATTTGTAGTTTGTTATCATGTTAAAAGTACCACACGGTTTTCACATGAAAGTTAGTTAAGCTAGAAAACTGAAATTGTACATGTTCATAATTATATTGGCATATGTTCAATCAATTAATGTGCAAGTTTGTCGCTTTGTTAAGCTTTTGGAATTAGCCCAAGTGATAAGGGAGAGCGGAGAATTGAGTTAAAATTAGGCTTAAATCAAAAATTTGATCTCCTCCAATTTAACTACAAAAAAAGAAGGCAAATATACCAACCATGGGCAGGTCAACATGCATGCACAATAGACATTTTCCAATATACATAGCACACATATATATGATTCTAAATATTGCATGGACAGTTGGAGACCAAATTCTACTTGCTCATAAATAATAATGCAAAGCGGTTAATTTGTTGGTCAAGCCTAAAAACCAAATTTATTTAATGATGAGGGAAGTTCTCTAGTGAGGACCTCTTAAATGAGGACCACTTGAGGACTTTTCTAGTAGACATACTTTTGTATTACATTTTGACAAATCAACCGTTCAATATTTAGATATTTATGAATAGATCACTTATATAAATTTTCAATGAAATCTAAAATCGTTTGGTCATCTATAATTGTGATTTACCATTTATGAATATGAATGGTTCAAAATTAACAGATTTGGTTCGTTCATTTATTTGGTCTAGTTTGGTACCTTAACGATTTCAAATTTTGTTGAAAATTTGTAGAAGTGATCTACTCATAAATATCTTAACATTGAACGGTTGATTTCTCGAGATGTGATCGAAAAATAGATATCACAACCATTAATCAAAAAGTCCTCAAGTGGTCCTCATTTAAGAGGTCCTCACTAGAGAAGCTCCCTTAATGATGAAGCTTCTTTTGCTTCCAGCAATTGGATGTGTTGAAAATTCTACAATACCCAAAACACTAGTGCTTGGGCATATCAACAATAATCTGAATCGTTACATATGTACGTCTATAACTATTATATATTATAATCTATAAATGGATGAAGAAGTTGATAGAGATCGAGCTGATATTTCATGTTTTAAAAAGCATGAGCTCCACAAATTCGTCTGCTTATGCATGTATTCAGGAGATCGAAATGGGACCTAATCAAGACCAAGTGCGGTGCTGGATTGCTACTCGGACATTTCGTACGAGACATTGTGATCAATACCAGTAAGCAAACTTAGTTCTGAGTTTTGACCTAGCTAGCTAGCAAGCTTGAAGATAAACTAAGATTAAGTACCTCCCATTAAGAATTCATAGTACGTTGTAATTGATATTAAACCTTTGTAAACCTAATACATGTACATCTTGGATTACATACTTAACTAATTAAGTAATTAATAGACCTCCCAAACCTTATAAGTCACAGGACTAGAATTAATCTAATTATTCCGATTATTTATTCTGTAGTATAGCTAAGTTGTTGTTATGAATTAAACTATATATGACGAGTCCATAATATTTCTTACAGCTAGGGTTATGGTACGTAGGAATTAGGTCAAGACAAATATAGTCTTTCATCAACAAGCTTGTTAAGAATATTCTGTAATTAATATTGTAATTATGTGTATCTTTAGGATATTATTTGTAATATTCCTTGTATCCCTAACTTGTAAGGATTTATATTTACTTGTTGTACAAGAACCTAGTCTGTATATAATCTTCTAGTATCAATGAGAATTATTAATTCCACCTAAATACTTTTCTATAAAGCTAGCTTTGAGATAGCTGATTAGGAGGAGATATGGATCGAATATCCAAGTTGCCGGAACCCCTTCAGGAGAAAATCCTCCTTGGCTTGCAGTCACACGATGCAATCCGTCTGAGCTTCTCGTCCAGGCAATGGCAGAGTTTGTGGAACTCTATATGGAATTCACTACCAGTCGCTGCTTTTGATTTTAATAACTCGCCTGATTTAGGTGGCATAAGTCGAAGGCCCCGAAACAAGTTTGTGGCTTTTGTTGATGATTCCTTGAGAACAAACCTCCCTGAACATGAAGAGCAGAAGAAGAGGATCGTTCGATCAGTTCTGTCTGGCTATTGAGACCCTTAGCAAGAAGATGAAAGACTCCGATGTTGTTGACCGGTGGATCAAGACGGTTACTAAGTACAACGTGACAGAGTTAAAACTTGAGATCAAAACTGCACCAAAGAACAGGTACAAATTCCCCCCTGCTGCTTTTGATATTGGGCACTTAGTTGTATTGAAGTTGATGCATTGTATTTTGGAGAATGACTTTATTCCAGAGCGTACGATGCCTTTTTGCTTAAAAGAGCTCAAACTGAGACATGTCGATTTCAATGGGCTAGTCGTCAGGGAGCTCCTTTCTAGATGCCCTTCGCTTGAGACTTTAGAATTACATTCCTGTGTAAACATAAAATATCTTGAACTTGGTGATTTTCCAAACCTCAAGGATGTTCAACTTTGGAATGATTCTGATATTTATACCTACAAGATTGAAGCACCCAATCTTGAATCTCTTCTTTATTTGGAGGATGGAAAGCCAATGGACCTCGAAGCAGTCTCTTGCAGAAATTTAAAGATGCTGCGTATAGTTACTCATGGCTCTACCATTACCAGCCAATATATCAAGGAAGTTTGTTTCAAATTTCCTCTTGTTGAAGACTTGGTCTTAAATGCCATATATTTGGGATCAAAAGAGGATGTTGATGAGATTAAAATTTCGGGTCACCACCTCAAGTCATTGATATTTTGTGGACATGTGTGTAACCATAAGATCATCAACCTAGACGCACCAAATCTTCTTAGTTACCAGCGCGAGGATGACGAAATTCCATCCTAGTTTCGGTTGAATTCTGTGAAGCTAGAATGGGTTAACTTTATTCTATCTGGAGCTCATCTCAACAGTCAATGGTTTCTTAAATTGCGAGAATATCTTGGAAAGTTTACGGCTTGTGATCGTCTCAGATTCAGAATGTATCATCACCAGCCTTGTAGAACAGTAAGTCTAAAGAGCAGCTCAATTTATTTATTTTTCACATACCTTTTATGTGCATGTAATTGTATGTCACATATATATAATTTTTTTTTCCTTCCTAAATGTCCATGCAGGTCAAATTTTCTTTTGAAGAATTACAAGAAGAAAGACTTGCTCCTCTGCCAAAGGTCAGGCAATTGGTTCTGATGGATGTTCCATCGTCGCGAGATTATACTACTCTTATTGATGGCTTACTTTGGAGTTGTCATCCACTCACCATATCAGTAGGAGCATACGGTGCACCTAACCGCAAATTTATAAAGGTACTTAAATTTGATAATATTTTTTTGATAGGAAAGAGCTAACTATATTTTTTTCTTTTGGTCGATCTATGCTCTATATTTAATTCAACACATTAATTTGAAGGATTTAGTGATGTCATATACGTACCATTCATGTTTCATGTTTCTACGTACATCTTGGTTTTTTGTGCTGTTTTTCAGTTCTTATACAAGATGTTAATGGATAGGGAAGAGCATCCACTGTGTTGCAGAGAATACCATATCAAATGTTGGCGGCACTGCTTATATTCTGTTAAGATTAAGAGTCGCTGCGACGCTGAAGATGAAGAAGATGATGAGGAAGTAGGAGAAGATCGAGAGGAAGAGGAAGATGAAGATGGAGAGGAAGATGATGATGAAGATGAGATTGAGGATGAGGATGAGGATGACGATGAAGATGAAGAAGAAGAGGGAGCAGAGGATCAGGGAGAAGGAGCTGGAGACGGAGACGGGGATGGAGAAGAATATGAACAAGATGATGATGATGATGATGATGGATTGGACGATGGATCAGATGATGCAGAATTATTAAAAACATTGAGTGGTCTCGAAAAGGATTATGTTTTTGAGCTACACTGGTCGACGTTGGACGAGGATGGAGAATTAGATAGTTTGCAAATTGGGTTTCAACATACAGTTAATAATATAAATTAGCAAGGACAGTAAATATTCGATTGCAATTTTTTTTCTTCTATGAATCTCTTGTATGCAATAATATTAATTTCATTAAGATTTGTTCTTTATATATATGAAGGCTGGTCTGGTGGTTTAAAAGCAAAATGTTTTGCCTTAATTCATATTGAAGTATTTGCATCTAGCTCATTCAAGGACACGATCAAATTGGTATATGAACATTTCAATGCATACGTTTAGGTTAAATAAAATATTTTGAATTTGACAAAAGAAGAAGAGAGAGCATAAGTTTAGCTTTATTATCGGGAAAGTGATTAATGAAAAAAAAATCACCACAAAATCAGCTTGAAAATGCACATACTGATCTACCTACTTTAGTTAGCTAGATCTTTGCTCGTTTTGTTGATTTTCAGCAATTTAATTACTTTCCAAATGAAGGGGGTTTGATCGAATCATTTAAAGAGAGGCTTTTACTTTTGCCTACCAGAATTCTCCATATATATATTTGCCCTGCAGAAGTGCACAGGCTTGCTGCAGCCACATTGAGTTAGTTATGAACACGTTGGCATGGACATATGGCAATAATAATATAAATTGGTTATGAACATAATTTCATTTTTATAACTTATTAACTTTCATGAGAAAAATGTCTGGTACTTTTAACATGATAACAACCTACAAATTGCAAAATAAAAGTCGGTATGAAGTAATATTCATGCACAATTGTAAACCATGTGAATCAAGTTTGAAAATAAGACGTTGGAGAAAACTAAAAATACATATGACTATATGAGCATTAAACTTTATACGTTCTCATTGTTTTCTAACCAAAAAAAATTCTTTGAAAACGGCTGAATTTTGTTCACCACTTGATATTATAGAGAAAAACTCGCTCAATCTCTTCGCAACAGCTCTTTTACCTTTCTTCAACTGAGAGTTTCACATTGGTGGTCGAAACCCATTAGTGTGGTGCGACATATAGTGCAAAGCCTATTAGGTAGACAAATTACACCCAATCCAAATTAACTATAATTTATTGGACATTCAAGTTTGGAAGGAGTCTCACTTGCTCAAAATTGGTATGTCCTTTGCTCTCTGGTGGAACATCTTCATCAGTTCATCAAGAAGGTTTTGAATATATATATTTTGAATATAGTCGTGTTTTTGGTTATAAAAAAAAACTTGTTATGAATAAAAATCACTATATGATATTGAAGAGACATAGTAAACCATCTTTGGGTAAAAAACCATGATTTCGGCAAAAAAATAAAAAATTTACAAAAATTGACCATTGGTAAAACAATTTTTTCAAGTTTATTTTAGAGATATGTTAGAGAGTGCAAGACACCTCCAGTTATTTTGAGTACAAAAAAATGTATTTCTTGATAGTTCAGCTACCATTTGAGAATTTTATCCTTTTTTAAATTACATCTCTATTGAGTGCAAGGCTCCTCGATCTTATCCTTCATGTCCCCCAATAAGGTCTATTTAATTTTCCTGAGCTTAACATGAAATCATCATCTGGTTTGTTGTTGTTTGCGAGCACATATGATGAGGAAAGCATGTATGCAGACCTCTAAGTGCTTGTAAGTTTTGGCTTTGTAGCATCTCGGAGCCCATTTTCTGAAGCATACCAGGTCTACGAACAACCCCGATGAGCTCCAGCTTCTATACCATGTTGGGAAGAAGAGAGGACCAATGTAAGTTGATGCGGATTAACGAAAGCGAGAGAGGGATGATAAGAGGAGCATTATCGGCATATGCACCAGAACTTGCAGAAACTTGATTATCATAATCATCACTACAAGCATCCTCATCTTGTTTTATCGAACACCTTTTCCCTCTTTGAAATGGCACTTAATTCATGATTTATAAGTTCTAAACCCCTTGATTAATCGATGATATGTCTTTATTGAATAATTTAACGTAAGGTTAATTGATAGTCTCTGTGGATAATGCTGCTTCAAACAAGGGTGCCGTAGGATATCTTAGGAAGAAAATGGCAGGATGGAAACAGCCCGCTGTGTTTGGTGGCAAATACTTACATGTGAGATGTTTGGCTCACATTTTAAACTTAATTGTTAAAGCTGGATTGAAGCTGATGGATAAATCAATTGCATCGATTAGGAATGCTATTAAATATGTTAGGTCTTCCTCAGCTAGGTTGGATTGTTTTAGAATGTGTGTGGAAAAGGAGCAGCTGGAAAGCAAAAAAGTTTGTATTCTCGATGTGCCTACTAGGTGGAATTTCACCCATCTTATGTTAGAAACTGCATTGGAGTTGAGGCCGGCCTTTGATAGGTTGGCAGAGGAGGAGGAGCAGAAATACTATAGTTATTTCGATGAGGATGAAGAGGAGGATGAGGAAGAAGATGATTTAGCTGAAGTTGTTCCAGAAAATCAAACTCCTGATGTTGTTTCTAAGAAAAGAGTTGGGCCACCAGTTGAGATGGTTTGGGAAAAGGCTGAAGTTTTTGTCAAATTTTTGAAGATTTTTTATGATGTAACTATGAGGATAAGTGCCTCAACTACACCCACTACTCAAAAAGCCTTTCATGACATTGTAGCAGTACAAGCTGAGATTGATGCCATGTTTAAAAAGCCGGAGATGCAAGATGGAAGTGAAACAGAGAGGGTATTGACTCAAATGGCTGTGACAATGAAGGCAAAATTTAGGAAGTACTTTAAGACCATTGAAGATTTGAATCAGCTTCTGTTAGTGGCACTGGTCTTGGATCCCAGATTCAAGCTACGCAATTTTAGTCATATTTGTCACAAAATGCTGGGTTATGATGAACAAGAAGTGAAGACCTCGACAATTGCAGTGAAACAACTCTTGGTAGGCCTCACTGATTTTTATGCATCATCAATTAATGGCACAGCTCCCTCAACGAGTAAATCTAGTAGTGTACTAAGTGACATCCCAGTTTCTTCTTCAAATTCTATGACCGAGAAGATGGCAGAAATGTTAAATGATTGGGAGAAAGAGCTTGAACAATCATGTGAAGTTGTTGAGAGTGAAGTTGATAGGTATCTGCTCGATCCCATTGAGAAGCCTCCTAAGGGATCTGACTTTGATATTTTGGTATGGTGGAAGCTCAATGAATCAAAATACCCTAATCTTGCTGCTGTTGCAAGGGACGTGCTTGCAATTCAAGTTTCAACAGTTGCATCCGAGTCTTCATTTAGTACTGGAAAAAGAGTGATTGATTCATTTAGGAGTTCTTTAACTCCTAGGTCTGTTGAAGCATTGATATGCTTGCAGAATTGGATAAGATCAGAAGGACATGGCAGCATTGAGTATTATCCAACAATGGAAGAGCTGAAGTTTTATGAAGGAGTGGAAGCAGGTACATTAACACGTGCTTTTATTTGATGTTTTGCTTTCTTGTTTGTTTTCATATTATTACTTTCCTGTTTGCAGCAAAATGAATGCTTTTATTTGATGTTTTGCTTTCATTACCAAGTAGTGTTTGTTTTCTACAGAGCTTCTAGATGCCCCATCAGATGAAAGGAATAATCAAGGTTCAAAGTCCCCAATGTCAAACAATGCTGGAAAGGCAGGGAAGGTATCAAAGTCTAAAACATTATGTTAGTCCATGCACTTCTAATTTCATCAAAAATACCCCTATAATCTTCAATTTAATCAGTTTAATCCATCCGTTAGTGATGTGGCACGTGTAGTCAGCTTTGGTTGATGATCGACTGAGCATGTCACATCACTGTCAAGTCAGCCAAGAATTGACCTAATTTATGTCACGTTATCATTTAACACTCAAAATTAACCGACTAACTAACAGAGAGACTAAACGGATTAAATTGAAGAGTATATGATGTTTTTGATGAAATTAGATGTACATGATATTTGGTATAAAGTTCAAGGGGATAAACTAAATTTAATTCTAACCTTATTGTTTAAGTAAGATAACACATTGATGAACAGAACCCTCTTAATCATCAAATTAGGAACCAGAGTAACTAACTTTGTCCTACAATTTTTTTGTCTGTTTCTAAAAAACCAAGACAAACAACAACAAACAATATACAAAGCACAAGGAGACACAAATCATCTTCATGGCGAGGTGACATCAAAATGGGTTTCTACAAAGGCAAAGTAAACTTTGTGATGATCAAAGTATATGTGAAGAAACGTTATGATGAGGAAGGCGGCATGGAGAATTGGTTGGTTTTCTACACGTTTATATTGGCGTTATAAAGTCACCGAGTTGCTGCTTATTTCGATTTTGTCAATTTTACAAATGTAGTTGCCAAAATATCTCAATTTAGTCCCCATCATTTAACTTCGCCAATTTGCACTTGGGCACGAATTCGACCTTTTTGGTCAAATAAAATCCATAGGAATTGTAACATAATATGCAGTATTGGCACACTAAGCTTCTGAGTTAGTCAATTGAAAGTTAGTAGCCCCCAAAATCCTCCATATTTGGCATCCGGCTTGGAGGTTTTTTCTCTGTCCACTACCGCTGCCTCAGTTGTTGTCAAGAGTAACGATACGCTGCAAAAGATAACACATATACACTGGTTATTAGATCGTAGCACACCGAATAAACAGAAGTTGCATCATAGAACAGATTGCCAATTTCACCTGGCTGCGTCTACCAAGGACGTTCTAACAACTTTTTGAGGATCAATGATTCCAGCCTTGACCATGTCTACATATTCACCTAGTTCATCACAAGCAGCATGATTAAGCATTAGGGACAGGAGTGGAGCACACTCTGAACAGCCAAACTTGTGAAAAGAGTAAAAAAAATGAAAACAAGTTGAACAATGGAACTCAGAGGTTAGATTCTGATATCAGTACTATGATACTATCATGCATACTTCAAATGCTTTCCATCTGTTACTGAAATGAAACACATATTGCCTCGATCTATATTTTTGTAGACAAATTCAGCACAACAAGACCAGGGATCATCTTGTTCATAAAGTGGGCTAAAAAGTTTGAAAAAAAAAATGAATACAAGGGGGGAAAACAAAATAAACAAACAAACCTTTGGCTGCATCATAACCCATTTTGTGATCATCTTGTTCCAACAATTTACCAAGAACCAGTGCACCATCAAAACCAGCATTTTGAACGATAGTGAATGTAGGTGCCTGTTGTCGTAAGCCATATACACCATGAGGAAAATCTGACCTAACTAAACCCCCCAATAGATATGCCAAGATATTTGATCAAAGTAAACCTTAAGAGCATTCTGGATTATTTCTACTCCTCTTCTTTGGTCTTCATTTTGAGTTTGAATGTTCTTCAATGCTTTTGTAGCATACAGGAGAGCAACACCACCACCTAAAAATAAATACATGAATGACTTTTTTACTCAGATTAAAGAGATGGGAACATATTTAACCTAGGAAACTCAACCAACCTGGCAAAATACCCTCTTCCACTGCTAAAGTATCTGTTACCCGATCTTTCCTCTCCCCAACCTCTGCCTCACTAGCCCCTCCCACCTGTTACAAGAAAACACTATTCTTGAATCTGAGAGCATAAAATACGCAACATGCAATTCATAAAGGTGAATTCACACAAAACATTGATAATGGTGAATATGATACCTTGAAAACGGCAACTCCACCAGTTAGTTTTGACAGCCGCTCCTGTGCTTTCTCCTTGTCAAACACAGCAGTACTCTTCTCCATTGTCGTTCTCAACTGTAAAAAGTATTCAGTTACTACTCAAAGACTCCATGGTACATTCTCTAGTATATGTATTGACATTAAAAGATTTGAATATCTCAACCTTTATCATGGTATTCATATTCAAGCTCACTAGTATGATTTTAATGTAGATTAGAATTTAGGAGCTCTCAAATTTATTAGCAGGCAGGAAGTATTTTTTGCAAATTACTGACAATTTCATGATGTACAAAATGAGAATCACCCTCTTCCCAAAGAAAAAAAATTACTGTCCACTTGGTAATTAATAAATGTATAGGGCCCGTCTCAACTAGAAAATCAGTTTTCCCAGGACTAGTTACACAACAAGTTCCTTGAATGGAGAAACTCCAGCTAGAGGAGTCCATAAAACTTTTAACATTTTTCGAGGTATATCTGTTCCATAAGATAAGTAAACATAAATATCTGATTTAGATAACACGCAGCAGTCATCTATAACGGCTTTACAAAATTTTTAACTGCATTCTTTGAATTGCATTTGCCCTTTCAGTAAGCAGTATACAAGATTTACCATCTATTGGATCTAAAGCAGAGACTATGCCACTGCCTGAAAAAGGGACCCATAATGCATACTTAATCTGATTTGATTTGAAGACATCTGTTCAGTGTGAGAGTTAAATCCCTATTATTGGATACAGTGACTTAAATACATAACATCATTCGGTAAACCGGTTACATGGATAGAATTTATGTAGGAAGTCATGTGCAAAAAACTGAGAACTTTTACATTCTGCTCATATAACTAATTTAACCAAATAAATGTTTTTAGCCCATGTTATGTTACAAAACAAATATACAAATGATGAACATAACCATTAACGAAATCTAAGACAAATACATTTGAGTAAAAATTTAACATAAGTGCATTAGAAAGTGAAAAATAATATATGAAATTCAGGCATACCTCCTCACATCTTTCTTCAATCAGTTTCTTATCCCCACCTCCATTTAGAATGATTGTGTCATCGACAGATACAGTTATCTGTTACAAATTTAGTCATTAGGTCTCAGACACACAAGTTAAACATGCCATGCAGTTACATACGAACCTTTTTTGCAGTGCCAAGTATTTCAAGTTGGACTTTGTCGAGGGTTAAACCACGATCTTCACTGATAAACTGTATAACAAGTACATTAATCATACCATTGCAAGTCAATGACTATATAATTTGATGTTTCCAAAACTATATTTACCTCTGCGCTAGTGAGAACGGCAAGATCTTCTAAATTGGCTCTCCTGTTTTCCCCAAAACCAGGAGCTTTGATGGCACAAACCCAAGGATATTCCACTAGTTACAATAGTGTGTGTTGAAACACACAAAAAGTACAAGGTTTATACTAGAACATCATGCTTATGAGGAAACATCAAACAAACATGTCCGTTCAAAATACAACTTCCCGAGTAGCATACCCAGTATATACCAGAGAGGTACTGAAATCAGTTCACGGTAAAAAAACCAAAAAAAAAGAAATTATAAACTTACATGTAGAATGTCAAAACCATATATTTGATATTCTTAGTGTGTAGAAACTCGCCGATACTCTAATTATTATCAGCAGAAAATCGCGGATACTCTACTTATGTGTTAACCTTGAAAGTGAAATGAAAAAAAAAAAAAACAACAACAACAACAACTACAACAACAACATAGACTTCTTGAATCATCCAACCTGAAGCCAATAAGTCAAGAACAAAAGTCAAGTCTCACCTTAACCCCAGCATGATGCTTGTTGAGTATAAGCATGGAAAGTGGATCACTTTCAACATCCTCGGCTACAACAAGAAGTGGTCTATTTTTCTGTTTAGAATCAAATGGCAAGAAAAACAATAAATGACTTCACTTGTTTAAAACTTGATGGAAAAAGCCAAAAAGGTAACCAATCAGAAAAATGCTAATTACATTTACTGCCAGCTCTAGTATTCTCACAAGCGAAGTCATGTCCGAAATTTTCTTTTCATGAATGAGGATTAGTGGGTGTTCCAATTCCTGCAAGCATGGAGATCATAATATATATATATATCAAGTTATCAACAGACATCCAATACCCTAGCAAATAGATTACTTTTTGACTTTGTTGACTAGAACAAAAGGCCTAAGAGTATAGGTGGCACAATCGAGATCCGAACTTACACATGTCTGAGTATTTTGGTGAGTGATAAAATAGGGAGAAATATAACCTCTGCCAAGCTTCATTCCTTCCACCACTTCCAATTCATTATCCAATGTATTCCCAATGTATTCCCATCCTACAAAAGTATGAAAATTTGAGGAACCATAAGACACTTAACATGTTAGTAAAACGTTATATTCATTAGAGAAGATGCTCACAGCAACTGTAATGACTCCTTCCTTCCCAACTTTCTCCATTGCTCTTGCTATCAACTCTCCAATCTCTCGTTCGCCATTGGCAGAAATAGTGGCAACCTATTTCATCACATATGTAATTATGAACTCCAATAAAAGGAATATTTAGACAAGCAATACAACATTTATTTTTTTTGTTCTTTTGCTTGTTTTTGGAAACATATAAAGATCCAGTCAGAGCAATGAAGTAATGAACAATATCCATGATAACTAGTAGCATAAACACTGGAAACCATCCACCTACAGTTTAATTGGCATATCAACTGAAAAATGACTAATACCCTCGTCTCATGTTGCCATGGACTGTTGCAAAGATAGCTCATACAAGAAAAAATATAGGGAAACTATGAGCAACAAGACTAGATTAAGATTACAACTTTTATTGAACTTAGGAAGTATTCGACAAATTAGTAATTTGAAAGAGATTGTTTATAGTATGTAACCATCTATTTCCTACACCCCAATTAGAATGATACTATAATATATGATTTAGCAGTTTGAGATGATCTTTTACAAGAATCCCATCACCTGTGTAATCTCTTCTGGTGTGCTTATCATCAATGCTTTGCTTTTCAGATCAGTAACAACAGCATCAACTGCCATTTTGATACCACTGCGCAAATCCATTGCATTTATCCCAGCAGCTATGGACTTGCAACCTTCTGTGAGTATTGCTTGGGTCAAGACAGTTGCACAAGTTGTACCTGCAGTCAGATAGTTAACATCTCTCCATTAAGTCAAGGAAATTGCACAAGAAACAACATTTGTTCTGCCAAGGGAATACACTAGAGACTAGACCAGGTATCAACTATAAAGGCTTTTCAAGTTTCAAGTTAGTTACCAATCAAATAGATATAGTGAAGCCAGCACTAAGTATATTGAATACAAGTTGATGTCAAAAGGAATTTGATGCGGCTTATCTTTTGTTGTCTCCAAGAAAAGACTTTATTTCTCTAATTTACATGACAGTGCGAACCTCTATTGGCCAAGTAAATAAACAAAAAACAACACAGGAAAGGTTCAATAAATTTTTGATCAAGCTTTACAGCTTTTTAACCCTTCAAACATATTGTGTTAAGCTGGACACCTTCAAATGCAAGGACTCTTTTATTTTAATCATCCCGAGAAAACTAAACGGGTTGTCACATTAGATTATACTAGCATTATGTAACCTTTTTTTGTTTTTAACAATTATTTAACCTATTTCTATGTGCCAAATTCCCAACCTTGTATATTTAACCTAATTTTTCCCTAAATCTTTCTTCTTTGCCAAAAAAAAAAAGTGTCAAATTCCCAACCTTGTATATTTTCTATAACACCTGCTAGAACAGAGAAATCGAACAGAAAGCCCTATCATAAAGTGAGAGAATTTCCCTGTGAAATAGCGAAAAGAATCAGTTAACTCCTACAAATTGAAGTTTCCTCCTGGGAAAGCAAGCAAACGAGAAAGAGAGTGAGAAACTGACCTCAATCGGAGAAATGGGGCGGGAATGACTTGGAACAGAGCTTCACAAAAGAAAAAGATTGCTACTTTTACTTATCGGTGGTGGGCTTTTAAAAAAGGGTAATTCCGTACTTTTACTTTGTGTTGGGTGTGCGTGACTCGAACTCTCAAAGTCTCAAAGTCTCAAAGTAAAGTATCCTAACCCTTTATCAATCTAGTTTGGTCTGTCGGTGACGGAGAGTCCTGATTGTTCGTGAAGGATTTGTATACAAAAAGTTTAAAAGCCTCTCTCCTACTTGATCAGATCAGATCTTGAAGCATGCCTTCTCACATATATTATTTTCATCACTTGGCGGCGCAAAGAACCCCAAGCATACCCTACCCTGGAGACAAGCTTCTGATCCGAATACTGTATGGAAAGATGAGTGGAAGCATCCTTCCATCTGGTGAATTTGATATTGAAAGTGAAATCTCGCTACCTGGAAGAAAATTTTGGGTAAGTTTTTCTGATATCAAGCAATTTTCATCCAACTCGAGTATCGAGTCCAAGTATACAAAGATGATGGGTGAGTCTCTTTCAAGCATGGGTGTCCCGTATGACGAACATCCTTATATTATTGAAAAGTTCTTCCAGGTGGTTGCCAAGGCCGTCTCCCCCAACTTGTCTCTGGATGTAGGCATATGGGACGTGACTTGCCGCATGAATAATGATGAAGATCAAGACGAATGTATGCCCAATTTTATTCCAGCAGCTAAGTCATCAATTGAGAGTTTGGAGCCAGTGGAATTGCAACATGATATTATTCGACACACGCCCTCATGTGCTATTTGTTTGGAGGATTTTGCTGCTACTGCAGCACAAGGCATTACTCGTTTGCCCTGCGCTCACCCTTATCACGTACACTGCATTGTCCAGTGCCTCGAGATGAGTCACCTATGTCCCATGTGCCGACACCCAATGCCAACTGAGTAGCCAGCCGCTGCTATGCCAAGAGGTCTTTCTGTTTGCAATTTGTCATCTTTTTATTAGTTTTGTTTTGTTGGGAGCTATTTATTTATGTATGTGTGTGCATTGGTTTTCTTCCCCTCTATTATCGAGTCGAGTGTTTGCTTGTTGTTTGATTTCTTAACACATACCAGTTCAATTTAGTTATCATCTTTTGCTTGTTAAATTTCAACCAGATTGCATGGCTTCTTTGCAAGTCCCAAGCAAACTAGGAAACAATCTGGAGTCTCGGTATTCTAACTCTAGAACGGCCCACATAAATCCTCCAACATGGCATCAGTTGAAGCATCAGCAACCATGTTGCACGCTCCCTGTAAATGTGGCTGAGCTCAACTTTTTCCCTAGAACAGCCCTGCGGATGCTATGCAACTATTAACATGGCAATTGGCCCATCATAATTGGCAAGGGTAATAAGCTTTGTTTGCCCCTGTATATTGCCTCTTGTTCTCTAAACAAGACAAGATCAGTCACTCTATATATTTACCTGTTTCTTCTGTTTCTTTATAAATGATATCACTTGGGGTCATTCTTTACTGGGTATAGGCCTCAATATGATAAGGAGTCGAAGATGGTTATGCCTGTGGACTAGGTGAAGATGGTGGTAGATGACGGTGGCTTGTGAGCAAGGAACGGTATTTGCTATTACCAAGGTGTCAAGACTGTTTGGGTTGGTGTCTTCCAGTCACATGTAGGTAGATTGTCTACATCATTTGTCATTACACTTAGGGTTTAGGGTTTGTTTGTTGATAACTGAATCTCATATTTGCTCTTCTTTTTATCTTATTGATTAATGGATTGTACTTCTTGTAGTATTGTTAACCTGTTTAGGCGAGTGCTGATTTTCTCCTTGCTTTAGTTTAAGTCCAATATTCAGAATGCACTCATTCTGCATTATGTACGTGGATGCTCCCACCCAAATCAATAAAGCGTCTTTAGGTCTCATTTGAGCCGGCTTCAAATCCTCTGTCGTCAAAACCCTATCTCCTTCCATGTCTCCCTATCAAAGTTTGCCATCTGTCTCCTTCTATCTACTCAGCTTTAACAGCTACTAGCCCCGGTAAGTCTTTGTTTCATCTCTTCTTTCCATCTCAACTGTCTCCTCCTATTTTCCCAGTTCAATCTCGCAGTCAATGATCAAATTTTTCCCTCGAAGCTCTTCTTAGTTCTGTTCTTCTTGTCTCCGGCGGCAGCTCCGGATTCCTTTGGGAGCTTCTTTCTAGCCTTGGGCATCTTCTCGGCGACGGTATGGGTTTCCTCTTCGATTTGCTTTTGGTAATGATAAATGAGAATGAATGATGCTTTCAAGGCTCAAATAGATAGATTATCGGCTAAGAGTAGATTAATTAAGCACTTTTCAAAAACAACTTTTCATCACAGATCCCATCATAAAAGAGAATGAGACATGGGTTCGAAACAAATCAAAACCAACCTACTTTGCTAATGAATCCGGTAGAGTAGTTCCCCTAGAGCTCGTAGACAATTGGTGCTAATGAATAGCCATAGGCAGAGCTTGCCTGTGCAAGAACTCATGCATACCCTGCAAGAAATTCCTCTATGACCGATTCACCCTCTTACTCTGGATCTGTTGCCTTTGTTGTCCTCAGACATGCAAATAAATCCTTTACCCATTGTTGGAAAATGAGGTCTGAGCAAAACCCAGATTTCAATTTCGACCAGAAAATCCTCACCGGGGCCCCAGACTCCAGAATGTCGTTTTTCGTGTTCTCTTCGGCGCAACCATAACAGCCACAGCAACAATTGTCACTCTTTCAAACCTCAAATCTCTTTCAGCAAACCCAACAATCCCCAAATCCGTTTCAGCAAACTCACCAATCCCCAAACCCCTTTCAGCAAACGCAACAGTTCTAACTGGGGTAATAGGTGAGAGTTGAGATGGGAAGAAGAGACGAAACAATTCTAACCGGAGTTGGTAGCTGTTAAAGCCGAGTAGATAGAAGGAGACAGATGGCAAGCTTTGATAGGGAGACAGGGTTTTGGGGACAGGATTTGAAGCCATTTGAACCACCCATAAATACATTGTCTCAGGACGGACACCGCTCTAAGGTGGAGAGTTCGAACAGATCCTTTCTGGTGGGTACACCAAACGCATGATGGAAAATTGAGGAATTTGAATAAATATAGAACTCAATTTGATCCAATCTCTTGGAGATGTTAAAGGGAATACTTGAGCACAGATCGGACTAACGTGCAAAGATCTGGCCTCAACCAAAATCACCAATCATAGGTTTACGCTTTGGCGGTCAACTTCCTGCGCATCTGTACAACAAAATGGACAAGATGAGTAGAAGATTTTTTTTGCGGAAGTTCGTGAAGAGAAAAAGAGAGCTTATTTGGTGAGTTTGAAATTCTGAAATTGTTTGTAGACCTATATAGGTGGCTTAGGTCTCCTCAAGAGGGCAAGCCTTGCACTTTCCATGGCATTCATGTTTGATAAGTTACAATACCATCGAATCACAAAAATTTGCGTCATTGTTAGTGTCATTAGCATAAGAAAGAGAAAGCCCGACAAGCCCTGCACACATCCAGAATGCCAACACATTCTTAAGTGTGAAAAATCAAACATGGACTGTCCTAACAATACCTGGAGAAATAGAACCATTGGGAAGTGAAATAAGGAGAAAAGCATCACCGAAAAGAGTCGCATTCTGAAGTGCTTCTGTCCTTATAATTAACCACTCCATGGTTGCATTAGAATGAAAGAACAGTCTTGCATCTATGTCAACTAGCTCTAGGTAGTTTTGGAAGAACCTGTCAGCTGCATAATTCATGACAGGAGCTTTGGTTGTTCCATTGATTCTTATTAGTTCTCTTGCAGAAGCTTGATAGTATCTCTTAAATTAAAACAAAGAAGTTAGTGCCATCATTCCAATGGTTAAGTATGAGAGAGATTCAAGAAACTGAAGTTTTGATCTACCTGAACATATTTTGAAGCCACCATGGCAAGAATGGCTACAATGAGAACTTGCCATGTGAAAGAAGCCATTATTCCAATCCATGTCAGAAATTCCATACCAGCAGACACAACAAAGATAATGGAGAAAGGTACATCAAAATCCAAGATACTTAAATCTGATGAAGCCTGCAAAAGTAGAAATATATATTGACATGAATCAAAAATGAGTTATTCAAAAAATTTAGCAGTTTTTCCTACCAAAGCCCAAAGGCAAATCTGATGCCCGCCAAAACCTTACCTGGCTCAAGGGAAACAATTATTTACTGAAATTTTGAGCAGAGATGATTACCAACCTTGGAGGGGAAGCGCAAGCTCACAAGAGCAAAAATCAGCAGTTTCCAGCAAAATTTACAGGGTAATTGTTTTTCAAAATAAGTAATAAAATTATGGTTCTAGTGCATTCATATTGATAATTTTCCTCATAGAACTGATCATGGGACAAGAAAGAACCCAATACATTCTGAATTTTAGTAAAGATGCTTCAAATATGAATGGATAACTTTCATAGCTCAGAAAAATAATATTCTTCTTCATGGAGCGGGTCTCACCTTCTCACAATATTATGGTGAGAAAGTTGGGAAAAGAATTGAAGAAAGAGTTACATTTAATTGCTTCTCTCAAGTCTCAATAGATAAATAACAAAAAGAATTAATAATGGATAAAAAAAATAGCAAAGCAGTCCAAACAAAAGAGAGTTTAGTATAACCATAAAAGATAAACATAGAAACTGCAAACTGGTGCCCAGGGGGCCATTGCGGACACAAGCGACATTGCAAAATGCTCTCTAATGAATATGACCTCCATTTTCCTGAGTTGCTACCAGGAAACGTGAATTTGAAGAAGAATGGGGAAAGTAAATTAGTAAATTAATGAAGAAGAAGCAAAGGGTTTGCTGGCGATCAACATCTTGAGCATTTCTTAACTCCTCTTTACTTTGTACTTATATTAATGCTTTTCTATTTGATATTATTGATGTATTTGACAATGAGTAGTTCATTAGATTGGGGGTTAGGGTTGTGTGCTCTAGCCCATGACAATATTTTGATGATTTCTCTTGAATATGCTTGATGACTTCATTTCTAGATATGTTCATTATTTAAATATGGTTTTGTTTGATTCTTGTTTATGAATATAACTAGTTCTCAAACATGTGTTAGACTTAACTTGTTAGGATTGTATGTTAGTTACTGTACATACCATGCATATTACTATATCACCAACCATATGTAACATCCGGGTTGAGGGCCCACATGACATGGTGTGTCACGCCCCGAATTTTAACACCAAATTAATTAACATTTTTAGTCAAAGAACCACATTAATCCGGGACGCGACTGCTTGGAATACAACCCGTAAATTATACAGGTAATCTTTCTTTTTTTTAATATAAATATTTCACTCTCATTCCAAGCCATAGAGTCGAATATTACATTCCATAATTTACATAATAAATTGACATTACAAAATATTAAGTAAATACATCCTCAGAGTTTATTACAGAATAGCGGAAGTCTCACCTAAAATAATTACGATTGGTAATGAATTTACCAACCGATTCTCCAAAAGAATAACTTTTCACCAAACCTGCAAAGTCAACCCCTACACCTTTGAATAGTGTACCGGGTCATATAAACAAACTCGGTCAGCTTATGAAGTTGGTGTGAATAACTCCCTATTTACTCACACAAATTTTCTGAAAGTTTAAATAAAACTTTTGTTTCCAAAAAAAATAATTAAATAATCCAAAATTCTCTAAAATACAATTCATTAACCGAAGAATTGCAAAACCATAATTTAAATACTTCAAAAATCCCCGAAGTATATACGAACACAAAATCAAGTCAAATTCAATTAATTGAAGATCTCTAAACGATGTGTGTTCAGAATCAAAACCAAACCTTACTCTTTTGAACGAGTAGCTTAAAAATTCACTGGTAGTAATAATCCATAAAATCCAACAATTTCCACGCCAAGGTCCATAATACCAGGCGTGGATGAGCCGCAGCATACCAGGGTCCAGAATACTCAAGCAGTACACCCGAGGGTTGACTTATCGTTCCCTAAAGTATAATAGTGCACTATCTGATGGGACGTGAGTCCATGGCTAAAACCCCAAAACAAACTCTACCAGTAATTCATCAATACTAAAATCACACTAGAGAATTCATATTATAAAATATGGAGAATGATCATTTTGGTCACTGAACTTTGCCAGATTTGACACTTTGGTCACTGAACTTTCGAAAATATCATTTTAGTCACTGAACTATTACACCGTCTATCACTTTAGTAATTCTGTTAGTTTTTTCCGTTAAAATGACTTATCTCCATTAAATTCAGGGGTATTTTAGGAATGTAAGACCAAAAAATCATTTATCTGACTTGATTATATATTTTGGAACTTGCAGTTATTGCAAACATGCTTTTAAACTTCATATGCAATGATTTTGTTTACATTTGTTAAGAATTGTTTGCATTCAAAATAGTGAATCTTGATCTCAAAATGCCCTAAACGGGTTGGTAGACAAAAATGAGTGAAATCCTTTTTAAGATTTTTAATTACGTAGACAAAAATGGATGAAATCCGATGGAAATTTAGTAAAAATGGAGGGATATTTGGGTTGATAGAAAGTGTGTCAAAAAATTAATTTTTTTGTTGTATATCCCTAAAATATCCTTGAAATTAACGGAAAAATATTGTTTTAAAAAGTCAATTGTTCCATATATATGTGAAACATGGATACGGTTTTGTAGGTTAAGGGATTGGTTACTAGAGTGTAAGTATAATTTTCATGTAACTAAGAATTACAATGCTGTTTTTATTTGTTACAATGTTACGAGTTATCCAATTCGAATTATAATCGTACTACACCAACAACAAGCTATTAGTTCTCATAAAAAAACAACAAGCTATTAGTGTCCACATATTTTTCTTTATAATTATAGTTGAGATATTGAGTTTGACTCTCCTCTCTTTAAAAGAAATACTAATAGAAAAATACTTATATCCGACCTGGGTCGGACCTAATGTGTCCGACCCCTATTTTTTTGTTACATTCGATGATCTATTTGCATAATCTGACCGTTCATCTTTTAAATCAACATTTCAAGATCATGCCTGCAAAAAATCATCCAAAATGGAAATCGTTTACTCGTGCAATTGCATTAAACAAATGGACGGTTGTTAATGAGAATATTAACTTTCACCAAAACCATTCATTTGTTTGATATTAACTTTCAACAAATGAATGAGTTAGTGATCTTCAATTTGGATGATTTTTTGCAGGTATGATCTTAAAATATTGATTTAAAAGATGAACGGTTCAGATCATAAAAATAAATCATCGAATGTAACAAAAATGAGAGGGGTCGGACACATTAGGTCCGACCCAGGTCGGACATAAGTATTGTTCATACTAATAATATTCTCATTAATCTTCTCATTTCAACTTTCTTTATTTTCTAGTTTAGTATTAAGATCTGATTGTTCATTTTTGATAAGCAAAAGAAACTCCATCAGAAATTTCCGAGTTATGATTACAGAGACTAATTAATTTGCACGTTGGACGTGTGATACTAGTTATGAACAAAAATTCCATTCTATTCTTTTTTTTTTTGAGAAAAGAAACTTTTATTTAACCTGAAAGATTACATAAACCGGGAGCGACAAGCTGTAGTATCTCCCTTACCCACAACTCGAGTAATGAGAGAACTACGCACATCCCAATAAACGGGGAGGACATAAAACCTAATCCCAAAGAGGTTACAGATACCATGAGCCGAAAGGGCCCAAACTCTAACCACACTCATCGCCTTCCATAGGCTACTTGTGAATAAGAAGAATCCCGAGAGTCTTGATAACGCTGCATAACCAAGTGCCAGAATGACAACCGCCCTATTCAACACCATGCTCCAATCGTACCAGACCACGTGCAAGGATCGCTTGTCAGCAACTTGACGACAACAACATACCAATATTGAAACAATTAGTCCCCAGGAGAAACACCATAACCATAACACCACCTTAAACCCTAACCCTAGCTCGAGCGAGTAGGGACGAAATTGACCTAACCAAAAAACTAAAAACTAAAAACCAAAAACAAACAAAACATGAAAATAGACCGCCATAATCAACGTTCCTCTGCCGCACAAACGACTCCGTTCCCAGCCTCCCAGAGATAGTTGCAGCAAAATTGGAGCGCACAATGCCGGAATACTCGACCTTATCAATCCCACGCCTTGACCACACACAGGACCACCACCTCCAGCCTTGGATGAATAGCTTAATCTCAATCCCGCCGCCAAAATGCCAGAACTCAGAGCCAGCGAACACCGCCCACCTTACCAGCCCCCGCCATCCATCAATCACCAGCCACCCTACCAACCCTCTCCACCTTCGACGTCCCCTGCAAACTCCAGCCCAGATCCCTGCAACCCCCCAACCATTTCCATCCCAAAACCACCCAGACCCGCATGTGCCTTCCAAACTCATCGAGAAAATCCCCCATAGCAGCCCCAACCACCACGCAGTAGCCTGCCATACAATAGCCGACCACCAAAATCTTGAAAGAGCCATCGCCGCCGCCATGGAAACAAAAGAAGCAGATCGCTGCAGCCTCCCAGCAAAACTTCCCAAAGAACGAACCCGTCCGGCAGCACCCACCACACGCCGAAGAGGCTGGACGCCGTCTTCAACGCAGGGGCGCCGCCGAACAGGCAAACACACAGCCCTTGTTTTTTCCAAACCCTAAGTCGCTCCGCAAAGTCCGCTGCCCCTTCTTTTCCTGTGTAATCTTACAATTCTAATTTAGAACAAATTCCATTCTATTCTAGCTTAACTTTCATGTGAAAAACTGTGCGGTACTTTTAGCGTGATAAGAATCTACAAATTGCCTACGAAGTAAAAATTCGTGTGTAGAAATAATATGTATATATGTACAATTCTAAACCATGTGCAATCAAGTATGAAACTAAGATGTTGGAGAAAACTTAAAAAATATACATTTATTCTTGTTTAATGTGAAGATCAAACTGTACAAACATATAGTTGATTCAATTAAATTGTTTAGCTGGTTTTTAACTATTGAGCTAAAACAGTCAGTCTTACACAAAAGACCCTTGCATGATTTTGCAATGATGTGAGCCACTATTTTAAAGGTTTACTCGTGTTGTTTATACCCAGGCACAAAACATGGTCTCATAGATTTGGTCAAGTAACCTCTTAAAGTGACGAGGTATCATCTGTGGGAACAACAAGCAAAGATGTTTCTAGAGCATAACCATTAAATGAGTACAGCATTGCAAAGCAGAGGTCAAGGAAGAATATTAAGAGGCCCAGCAAGTTTCAAGACTAATGGAATTAATAGCCTAGGATCTCTGAGTTGGTTAGACTTTGGGACTTGTTAGATTTGAATTGTTGCTATTTTCATTGTTTCTTGCTACTATGAAGACTAAGGGATGTAAAAGGTGCAGCAGCTTATTATGAATGAAGAACTAAAGACAAGTTATTGCCAAAGAAGTCTCTGGCATGTTCTAGCTTGCCTTGGTGTTAATTTCAGTTCTCTGCAATCTTGTTTGAATTGCATCATAAAGCCACTTGAATTAAAAATCTATCGACAGTGTGACATAGTTATGGTTGTTGTTTGAGGAATCGTCATGCACCTAATCATCGATCAAAGCAATGATTATAAGGGGAAATTTTAGCATGTATGAAAATTTTTACGAAATAATTTTAACTTGTAATTTTATTCCGATACTTATTTTTCATGTATCTAATAAGTATCGGAATAATTGTCCGAAAAAAAAAAGTATCAGAATAAAATTACATAATTTATAGCTAAGATGGAGCGAACTAGATTTTCCAGGTTTTGCAATGTTAACTAATCAAAGTTAGAATCGTCCCGAAAAATAAACTAACCAAAGTTGAGCAATGTTATAAAGCGGGAGAGTTCATTGGCATTGAGAATGTAGAGAGCAATTACTCTGATTTTTATTATTAATTATTATTTGTGAAATAGTTATGAATTATTCAATTCGAATTATTATGGAACCAACCAGCTGTATTTTTGTTTTATTAAGATCCGTTATGTACATGACAAGCAATTTTCATTCCTTGCCCGCCAACTGTTTGACTAGTTCTTGTAGAGATTGCTCTTGCCTTATGCTTTGAACCCACCTCGCCTTGATTCGTACTTGCTCAATGCTTTGCTTCAAAGTCATAGCAATGGAAAGATGCACCCGGCTTGCGAAAAATTCTTCAACCTCATCAGCCTTTTCATTGCTACAAAACTGTCAATGAAGGAGTTTGTCAGTAACACCAAATGGTATACTAAGCAGCAGGAACCTCCATTGTTTAAAAAAAAAAAAAACAGCAGGAACCTCACATTGAGAATTCTATGCTCTGTATAGTATCATATATATAAGAGTATAAGACCTTGGACCTAGCCTTTTGATATTTTAACTTGAGCATGTGTCATACTCTACAAGGCTCAATTATCTAGCACTGTAAGGCCAGACATAATTCTGCTTACCGGTGTTACAATGTCTGTTATGAAATGGGCGAGTAGCATTCCAGCACCATATTTGGTGAGGATCAGGTCCCAGTTCTCCTGCATTCATAGCTAGACAGATTAACTCTCCAAATTGTAAAATTCAAAAGTACAAATGTAAAAGTAGATGCCTAATACCAATTACAGAAAATAAGGTATCAAATGATGTAATATTCATCTGAAACATATATAGAAGAAGTAATAAACCCCATACCTTCAACCATTTCCACGCTGTTTCACGGCATTCTAAGCTTATACCCCAGAGGCCATATATAATGTCTTGATCTCGAACCTGAAAATTATATTGAGATGAAGTAGCAGTAAAAGTGGCAAAGAAGATGAAAGTTGTTGCCCACCGGAAGTCAGTGTACAAACAAATACCTCATCAGATAAGAAAAAGTCCAGAACCTCAACAACTGTATCCGGGTCTGGAGACGATGCAACATAACCTGTACAAGGAAAAACATAGACACAATTCTAAGTTACTCTAAACCAGACAAGAGATGGGAATGCCAAAAAATGCATTTCAGTTCAGTGTTGCAAAGAACTTACGTAGAATTCGTTCCTTCTCTTGCACTGTACTGGCTTCTCTGTAAATATTTAATAGAGACTCGAACCCTTCCTTATGTGAGCTGCTAGCATTCCTCATCACAGAAACATACGCAGCCTACAGGAAAACATTTGGAACTTCTATCTATTAACTTTTAAAATGTCGATAAGGATGATGGGGTGATATACATATAAAGATATGATTAATTACCGCTCTTGTATCTGCAGTAAGAAGCGGAGTGTTTCTATCATTCAATAGTTTCTGAAATCGGTCTAATGCTTCATTCTGAGTTTTACCATGGCCAAACATAACTAAGGCCTGCAAGACTTCTGCTCTCAAAAGTGTACTGAAGTGACTCTCTCCAGGTACCGGTTCCCAGCCTAATTTTCTGTGCAAACAGAGTCAAATATGACATGTAAATATGGTAGCATTAAAAATTTCTCGGTCAATCCTTGATGAAGTTTAAACAAAGAAGGTATAGCCATATTAAAAATATGGCGAGAACTGTGCTTACTCTGCTGGAAACAGGAGGAGATTGATGAAAAATTTCTTCAAATCATTTGCTGAATCAGGGATGGCTTCGCTTGATACTTTAACGACATTATAACAAACCTATAGCACACATAAGATAAGAGTAATTAATGCTAGTATAAGTAGTAGGTGTAAGTGTAACTAATATTCACCGAGAGAAAACTTATACTTACGTCTATAAGTTTTGATAAGACAATATAATCAACTTCTTTTCTGTATACATCCATCAAGGAAAGCAAAGATGATAGTGATTGTTCACAAGCTTCACAAAGAGCATGCACATCATCCAGAATGCCTGAAATGATACTTGCAGTTATACATCATCGGTTTATGAGCAGTTTAACATGACAAAGAATTTAGTAAACAATGTAAGAAGAGAACTAACAGAATAAACTAGAACAGAGATGGCTTATCATATTAAATTCATTAAATTAGCACATTTTCATACCATAAGAAACCAATGTTCGATTATTATATGAATGAATACAGTGTACATAAAATAACAACATATCAATATATCATCCCTAGTTAAAATTAATAAGTGGTACATACCAAATTTGTCTGTTGCTTCCAAGCCATTATGCTCGATAGCCTTCCTAAGTCGATCTGCAAGCTTATCTTCATACTTTACCCTATAGAAACCACTCTGCTCAATATTAACCTTGACCCACAGTTGTTCATCACATTTCTCTTTATTCTTTAAATCATTATCAGAGGAATCGACAAGATCTGATAAGTCCACTTCACTGGACTTCGTTTCCATAAGGAAATTCTTGCGTCTCTCATATGAACCAAGTGAAATAGTTATTGGAACAATCCATCTCCCATCCCCATGCAAACCTGCTGACAGGAACTGCGTCTGCGAAACCAAAGCATTTTTAGACTTCTACAAATATTAAGATTAGTTTATGATGGTAATCAATAATACCTGTTCAAATTCCAAAATATGATCCTTCGCTTTTACAGAGATAACAGGATATCCTTGTTTCTTACTCCAATCATCCATCATTTCACTGATTTTGACACCAGATTCCTCCGAAAGAACACTCCATAAATCTTCCGTCTTTGCATTTTTTCCAGAATATCTTTTTATGTAGGAACTTAACGATTTCTGATTTGATAATGAGGCGCACACAAGGTTAAGAAAAATAAATTAAACAATGCTAATTATTCACTCATCATAGATAAATTGATACTGCAAACTAGAATGACATTATGACAAGCAGATAAGAAGAGCATTTGCAAATATGATGTTCACTATGAAAGTATCAAGTAATTGGTGCTAGTGTGCTACATGAAAAGGTAAACTTTTTGTATTAAAAGGACATCAACTTTGCACCTGGAATATTTCATCTCCAAGAAAAGCCTGCAACATTCGTATAACAGCAGATCCCTTTTTATAGCTGATTGCATCGAATATTTCAAGAACTGAACGAGCGTGGTGTACCTCCACCTGAAATCATGCCAAACAGCACATAATTTATACTGCATTTGCCTTTTTCTTTTTACAGGATCTTAAATGGCAAGAGCGGTAACTGTTGGCATCTTTCTCATGTGAGTGAAACTATAGTATCTCCTTGCGCCTTGATTGCCTGCTTCATATGCTCAGACCTGCATTTTTGAAAATTCAACATTAGTATTGAACTATTGATTGTTGCTACCTGAATTGGATGTGATTGTTCCAGGGCATCCATAACTAGACCACCAGTAGTTTCTTGTAGAAATTGAGACCATATTTTCCACTCAGGGAACAAAATATCGGTGGCCATATAACTTATCTGGCAAATAAGATCAAGCAGGCATAGAAAAATCAGACAATTATATTCAGAACAGTGCCAACAAGTTGGAGGATAGAAAGCTGTAAGTCTCAGAAGTACCCATGTCGCAAAACCCTCGTTAAGCCATAAATCAGTCCACCATTCCATTGTTACCAGATTTCCAAACCACTGATGTGCTACTTCATGTGCTACAACAATTGCCATCTGAAAACACAAGAAAAGGGTTAGATAAACCTCTACTTCCCAATTGAATGTTCTGATTTACTTAGAAAAGTGACTGCAGAAGGGAGACAAAGCAGAAAGCAAAATCAGATATTAAACTTACTCTTTGCTTCCTTGCTGCTGTGGAATGCAAAGGATCATAAAGCAGTTCATTTTCACGGTATGTGATCAAACCATAATTCTCCATGGCCCCACCAGCAAATTCAGGTACCGCAACCATATCGAGTTTGGGAAGTGAGTAAGGCGTTGAGAAGTATCTAGATGAAGCCATAACCAGGTTGAAAAGAATTGATACAGCAAAGAACAGAGAAAGAGTTCTTATATATCAATCTGTATGAACACCAAATCTAAATTCCCATGTTTAAGAGTGAAGTAAATTACTTGGAGAAGAGATCAAGTGTCTTAACAGCAACATTTAAAGCAAAATCGCCTTTATCACTCTTCCCAACAGGGCAATATGCACGAACCTTTACCCCTGCAAATGAAGTTTGAACACTCTATAAAGGAAATAAGGAATCGGTTAAACAATTGAACAAAGTCTCCGGGGCTATATGCATACCATCAGATGTTGTATCTTCAATATGATCAAATAGGCCAACAACAAGAGCCACCAAATAAGTTGACATGATTGGAGATTCCTCAAAATAAACAGTCTTAACATCTCCATCAAGCTTTTCGTCAATAATTGGCATATTGGACAAAGCTGTCAGCTCTGATGGTACATCTAATGCTATCTTGAAGGTGGCCTGTTAACAATGCAGTCAAAGCAGGTTTAAGTAAATTTAGAACAATTACCAAATAACATCACATTTATACGACTGTTTGATAATATGTGGTGGAAGAAACCTATCATTTTTCCAGGTTTTTTTATCAGATGAAAGTAGCATTCATATCGGAAAGAGTTTCCACTTTCAACAACTATGGGAAACTCATGCATACCTTGAGAGCAGGTTCATCCCAACATGGAAAGCATCTCCTTGCATCGACAGCTTCAAATTGAGTAACTGCCATATTCTTTTTCTCTCCTCCGTCCAAATAAGCACTGTGAAAAAAGTTGAACACGTTCATTAAAAACCTTGCTTGTTAACACAGAAGCTACAGGGACAAAAGTAGATAAAACATGATAAGATTCTCACTTGTTTTGGACTTTTTGTATTATGAAATTTTTCCCACTCCCTAGAGCTATGTATTTGTTTCAGTTATGTTCGATTTCTACTTTAATATCCAAATTCATTTTTTTCACTCCCTTTTTCTTAGAAACCAAACAGACAGTTAAGCATGACAACTCCATGTATCTAGGTAGCCTAACGTGCACTTCTCTTTCTCTAAAAGCCTGAAGAAAATACTTCATAACCTTTGGAAATAAATCATTTCAGAGCTGCAACTTATAGTTTACGTACCTAGAAAATAAAACAAATTTTCATACCATTTATATAACCCCCTCAACTGCGCATTAAGGACAGCAGAAAACTCAATCTCCAAAATTCCTTCACCGATACCTAGTGCGTTATCAAACACCAAAACAAGAAATTCATCATCTCCATCCAAAACAACATCACATGGGCGGTACTGCTGCAAATTAAGAATGCAAACCTTTCTTAGAGAAAAACCCAATAAACCAAATCGAATAAAATAAAATCATTGATCAAGGATTAGTTACTTGGCCGTGAGAGCTGGTGAACCAAACTTGATGAACATCAAGTTCAAGAGCGTTCAAGACAAGAAACTTGGTCTGCTCAATGATGCTAAGGTTAATCTGCACGGTGCCAGAGAAGGTGCAAGCAGATAGATCAAGCTTGAGATGAAGATGATAGCGCTTTGGGATTGCGAAATTCGGTAACCTTGCTTGGCCTTTGAATTGTTCTATGCTTTGCTTCTGCTCCATTTCTGTGTGTGGTAGCTTAGTGTAGTCAAGCTAATAGTGAGTCGGATATATATTCTTCTGCAAATGGTGACCGAACTGACCGTCCAACAAAGACGTTTAGCTCTGATGTTTCAGTTTTGAGTCTTTGCACAGAAAGTCTAAGATGGCTATGTAGGTGGACCAAGGTTGACGGTGAATGAGTGAAAGCGATGAATCATGGATCCCTCTATTTCTATAACATTAGATTGGTTTAATATAATAGGAGTCGTCATTTTAGACACTGACAACTGAGAAAACAGAGAGCCACAGATCGATGAGGAGTCAAACAAGCATTATCCAGAAAGCATAAAAGAAATAGAACTAGAGTGGAAGTTCATTTGTTAGTGAAAAGTTAGAACCTTAAGCACATGGTTTTGAGGGTGTGGAAGTACGAAAATAAATAATATATTGCTAATTAGAACGTGAACTCTTAATTGCTATACTTCTGCTTGAACAAGTAGGAGTTGTAATTACAAGCTCAATGCTCGTAGGATATTCATTCATTCCCAAAACTAAGGTGCTCGTTGAATCCGAATCCAAAAAATGAGGTTGAAAACAGTAAGAAACTTCTCCTGCTTGCCGTCAAATACCAAACAGAGCAAGTCAGCAAGCAATTGGCAGCAAAATCTGTGGCATACAGAACGCTAGTAATGACTAGGAAGCTAAAGAAACTCATTATAAAGAAAAATGTGGTGGAATTCATATGATAATGAGCTCATACAAAAGTTGACAAAGCTGCCTTATAATAATCCCCCATCGAAGCAGCAAAGCAAAAAGCACAAAGAGAACAATACCGATGCCTAAAGGGCTAAAGGCTCTAAACAAAATAACGATAACATAGTACATGAGCACTTGATCAGAACAGACTCACAATGCCCTTTACAAAACTAATGCTGTGGAGCCTCTGACTTACTCAAGTACTTCTTCAAAACATCCATAACTGACCCGAAATCTGCCTTCACTTGAACCGGTGGGTTAGCAAACCGGCAAGCCAAATCCTTAATCTCCTTAGAGTGATAATCAATCTTTGCCTGCGTGAATTTCAACCCATGAGCCGTGCTCACCACCACTGTCCGTTCAGTAGGGCCTATAACCCCTTTGTTCCGAAGCTTGATCAATGCCGCCAATGCCACACCAGTGTGAGGACAGATAAACATGCCAGTTGAATCCGCTTGAGCCATGGCATCCATCAACTCCTCCTCAGTAGCCTCCTCCACGATCCCATCCGACTTCTTCAGCGCGTACACAGCTCTGTCAATCGAAACCGGATCCCCAATTTGGATTGCGGAAGCAAATGTAGTGTTTGCCTTGACAGGCTTGAACTCCTCCTCCCACCCTGACTTGTAATGCAGGTACAAGGGGTTTGCATTCGCAGCTTGGGCACATACAAGCCTAGGAATCTTATCAACTAGCCCTAATTCCTTGCACATATGAAACCCCTTGTAAAAAGCATAGATATTTCCCAGATTACCTCCCGGGACTATAACCCAATCCGGCACTTGCCAATCAAATTGCTGCAAAATCTCAATAGCAGCGGTTTTCTGGCCCTCTAATCTCAGACTATTCAAAGAATTAGCCAAATAAATAGGTAATTCAGCTGTGACTTCTCGAATCAATTGCATACACCCATCAAAATCAGTATCAATGCTGAGCACAAAAGCCCCATTTGCAATGGGCTGAACCAACTGCGCCAGCGAAATCTTATTCGCCGGTAGAAACACAATGGACGGGATCCCGGCGGCCGCGCAATAGGCGGATAAGGCGGCGGAGGTGTCTCCGGTGGAGGCACATCCGACGCCGACGACGGGTCGTTTCATTTTTCGCAGGCGATTGACTTGGCTGACCAAGACGGTCATGCCCAAGTCCTTGAAACTACCGGTGTGGCTAATCCCACAGTGTTTGACCCACAACTCATTCATGCCGAGAACCTGTTTGCCATAACGCTCAGCCCAAAAGAGATTGGAGTTACCTTCGAAGGCGCTGACGATGTCGTCGCTGTCGATCTCCGGCAAGACCCACTCTTTTTTGCTCCAGACGCCGGAGCCGTAGGGCCAGGTGGTCTTGCCGACGCGGGAGTCAAAGAGGTCGCGCCAGTACTTGCCGTCGTAGTTCTTGAGGGCGGCCATGTCGTGCTGGACGTCGAGGAGGCCGCCGGACTGGGAGCGGTAGACGATCTCGTCCAGGGAGTAGGACTCGGAGGAGGACGACATGTCGCCGTTGAAGGGGACGTACTTGGCGGAGAAGTGGTGGCTATGGGTGGTGTTGTGGCGGTGGGCGTCGTCGCGGATGTTCTCGCGGCATTTCGTGGAGGAGCATTTGATGGTGGCGAAATGGGGTTTGCTGGTGGGTGGGTTTGGGGAAGTGGGGTTTTGGAGTTTGATGGAGAAGGAGGGGGATTGGAAGAGAGATGAGGAGGCCATTGTTGAGACCGATGAGAGCTGCTGCTGCTTCTTCTGTGATCTGAAAGGTCTTGTAGTTTTGTTACTTGTATTAACAGTGAGTGAGTGAGGTTTAAGGGGATTCTTCGCTGGGGTGTAGGGTAGGCCTGTAGGGTTTAGGATGGGTTACCTACAACAGGATTAAACTTTCTTTTGTATTTTTTTTTTGCCCTTTTCAAGTGATAAATATAATCAACTCATGGTAAACATTCATCACTCACCGCTCAATCAAATGAAATTGAGCTATGTTTCCCATCTCTTCTAACAATGGGAAGGTATAGAGAATAAAAAAGCCCTCGCCTTCATTGCTAAGACGTATTGATGTTGTTGTTTCTCTTTCGACCCGCTTTAGTGCGGCGGATGACGTGCTGCTGTTTGGATTTCGAATTCAAATATGGGATCGAGGTAGCATATGGGTTCAGGATCCAAGTTAGATATGGTTTTGGTACATGGCTTGGCTTCAAATCTCAATCTCGAGTCTTTAGTTATTGTATGTCAATGGTTTTGAGTTCATTCTCGCCAACTTTTGTTGGGTCTGTTTTCGCTATCTGGTTGATAGGTTGGGGAATAACTACTATCTTAAGAATGATGATCTTATATGGTAAATTTCCGTACTAAGAATGTTTTGTCATTTGTGTCGTCATTTTTATCGATGACAAAACATACATACAATTTTTGTACCAAGACAAAATTAGAGTCATTTGTGTCATCATTTTTCATACTAGAAATGTTTTGTTTAGGCTTTCTTTCACTTAGCACCAAATTATTATTGCTAATTGTAGATTTGCTTAATATTATTGCTTGATTTTTTTTGTTGGAAAAATCTTTAAAAAATAGCCATTAAAATATATCATCAAATACATGAAAATAAAGAGGAAAAAGTTAGAAAACTCAAGTCCTGGCTCAAGTCCATAGTTAACTCACGACTCACCTATGATTAACGTTTTCAACAGTGTAAGTGGCCTCTCAAAAAAAAACGTAAAAGCCTTGCTCAAGTCCATAGTTAACCTAATTCATTAGGCTTTGTCCTAACTTTTCTTTTATTTCATTTTTAAAAAATAAAAATTCATTTTTGGGAATTATTATAATAGAAGGTCACCTGGCAAACCGATGTCTATAAATAAAAACCTTTTGCGCCTAAAACCCTAAAACAAAAAACTAAAACCTCAGAAGCTGAACCAGGCAGCACAGAAACCCTAACCTCAAGCTTCTGGGCCAAACCCTTTCTTCAGAAAAAAGAAGAAAAGAAATAGACCCTAATTTCTATTTGTCTTCTGAGAAACTGGTGTTGAGAGTTTTGCACTTGAAAATCATTTTTGAGAATCGCTTTTGTCAAATTGATTTAGACTGAAAACAAAGCGGGCCTTTTGTTTTAAACGAATTTCTCCATTTTCACTGAACTATATACATCGAATTTTGTTTGGTTTTGATTTTGCTTCTGAAATTATATATAGTATCTACTACAACATATATTGATATATATAACAGTACACTTTTTTCATCTTTACAATTGAGTATCCAAAGTCGCCATGGATGGGAGTTTCAGTCTGGAATCTGCACTGGAGAGGTTTCTCGCTCGTTGCCCAAAGCTCCGATCGTTTCCGAAATTCGATTTGCTCTCGAAAAAGGTACCTGTGCTTTCTCAATTGTCCAGCTTTGTTTGGTTGCTGAGAAAATTGAAGAACTAAAATGGTTTTCTACCGTATTGGATGACTAAAATATTTATGATATGAATTAAATTTGGTCCCTTTTATGCAGGGAGACAAAGTGACCGAAGGTGAAGTGGTGAAAGCTCTAGTTGAGGTGTTTGTGAATCCTAGTTACACCATTCCCCTGGTAGGATGTTTTCGGCCGATAGTGGAGGAGGTTGTGGTTAAAACTGTGGAGTTGCTTCGGCTGGTGACCAATTTGGGGACTAATACCGACAGGAGAGTCGGAAGAGTTGAGGGAGATAGAGATTTAAGTGAAGTGTACAGTGTTATTGAGTTCTACAATAGTGCTGGGAGGGGATTGGATCTTCATGAGCATGCTTGTTTGGCCTTCTGTCGCGCCCTTGATTTGGCTCCTTTTTTGTTGGGGTAGGTTCATTTGTTTATCTGTTTAGGCCTAATGGTAATGTATAATCTATGTATTGTGTGCATATACTTATGTCTATGTATTTGTATTTTGCCTGTTGTGTGTAATTGTATATGAGACCCCAATGAGTTACCTGGTGTATGAGGTGCACAGTTAATATGTACTACCCAAGCAATATTTTTGCACTTTACATCTTAAAGGTTTAACTTAGACAGAAAATATACACGAATTCCTGGAATTAGGGATCCGAGGACCAAACCTAGTTATTTTCGTAGAAACATGAACTTTATAAATGTCCTAATAATTGGGGCAGACTGTTATGGAATGAAGCATGTTTTTGTAGCTTTTCTAGTGGTCATGACCATTGCTAGGACAAAGGTAAAGTGTCATATAGTTCCATATCTATGTGTATCTCAGCATGTAACCTCAAAGATGACTAACATATTTTGTTCTTGCCTGATGGGCAAAAAATTAAGTTGGAGCTTCTACTCTAAGATTGTGGACCTTGGTGGCTGAGGCACAAATAGTGTAATTTTTCAGGAGGCAACTGCTTTCCTCTTCATCCTCCCTCCAAAAGCTAGTGGACAAGGGCATGATTGAAGGCTCCTTTAGAAATATATTCTCTATCAGCTGTCTAAGATGCTAGTAAACATATAATGAACTTGACCCGTAATCCACAAGAATTTCCCTCGGCCTATACAGAAAAATAAAGTTAAATAGAAAATTCAAAAATGTTCATGGCCAAACAGGAATAATTGATTGGTGAAATTTCTTGTTGATTATAATTATCTTGTGTTTGAAACTCATTTTGTCACTACCTCTGCTTCATTTGTTTTTTTGACATAAAGGCATATAGTTTTAGAGGCAACTTTTCTTTTGATATTTGGTGACCGTTTAGATGTGCTTATCTGGTTGATAATGGGAAGTTTAATTTTAGAAGTTGTATCATCTCTTGCGTCTGACACACTTTCCCCATTTTTGCAGGTCTGTAGAAAATTATTTCAAATTTTCTCCACCTCCCTTTGAGCGCATTTTGAAGAGACCAAAAACTTCTGATCTCTCTATTGAGGTATGTAAGTTTTCTAGCAAGTATTTATCTCAATATGAATTCTATGTCTTCCTCACCCTCTCCCAAATAATAAAGAAATTTAGAAAAGAGTTGATCTATGATCACTATTATTTTTTATTTCCAATTGCATATATTTTGGTTCAGTTTTTTTATTGTCTGTAATTTCTTTCCCTACAAATGGTTTTATGGTATGGAAACGAATGAGTTAGACAGCTGTTTTTCCTTGATACACTAGATTTACATTTTCTCTGATAGGTTTATCTGTATATATTGGCTAATCTTGTGTAATTGTATACCATTCCTCTTCCAAATAATCATGCTTGATATATTTTTTTGCGATTGATATCACTACATAATCTTTTTGGTGCTGCTACTTTTTGGCCACTATTTGTCTTATTTCCTTTGTTTTGCTTTTATTTTTAGAATTGCTTTAAGCTTTAATGGAAGGAGAATATAGCAGAACCATTCTCATTTTTTGTAAAAACGAAGTCAGAAATACATAGTGGTTGAAAGCGGATGGAATGTTTTTGTGGTGAACGAACGGTCGAAAAACATTCTCATCAAAATGCCCCAAAACATTTCATTAAGGTGTGTGCCAAATGAATATACAATATGTGCCTTAGCTTTGTTGTGCTAGCCTTGCAGTAGTGTAGAATATTTCTTTGCGAACTTGGATTTTGGTTTCATGAGAGTGTTCTCTTATTGTCATGATAGTGTTCCGACATGAGTGTTCTACTTTTGAACTTCAACTTCTCCTTAAAGGACAAAGAAAAAAAAAATCACTCCAGTGAGTGGGGGAGCTATTTTATCTTATGTGGAAACAAACTATAGTTATATTTCAGTGATATTTTGCATTTGTGAGCTGATTGGTCCACATTTGTCAATTTGTTTCCCCTGCTGATAATTTCATTTTATATCATGTCTTCATTTTGTAGGTTGGAACAAGTGTATTGCATGCCGTACGGATTTCCTACCGCCTCCTTTTAACGGAATATAATAAATTTTCTGAAGTGTGGGACTTGTCCTGTTTCTTGGAGCTTGTTAGCCATTATGCAAATCTCGACCTGTGCAGTAGTACCTCAGATATTGTGGTGGTTATCAACGACATAATATGGTGTGGACTGCAGATAACTTCACTTATTCTTAAGCTCGGTGATAAAACAACTTCAAATTTGGGTATCGGAGATGAAGATGCATTTTCATGTTTATTGAGGTTGGTTTTGTTCACTCTGAAATAGTTCTTGAACTGCAATGATAATTAGTGAAGAACATAACAATACAAAGGACCACATAAGGAATCCACGGCCTAGAGCTGAGAATAGCACAAAACAATAGCAACCAGAAAACACCAGAAGCCACCCTTACTTCACAGCAGCTAACAGATTCATAGTAATAGAAGCGATGGAATAGTGTGTCAAAACAGCAGTAACCAAAGCCCATAATGCAGATCGATATCGCACTTGCTCCCAACTCTGTTCCAACCCCAACCCCACAAGCATCAAATTCTTCTGTTGCGCTCCATCCATAAACCCAAAAACCTGCCTCCAGTAAACAGCCCCATAGAATTTAGCTTTTGTTCCTTACCCCAGAGTCAGAAGCATGTGCCCGAAAGCTCATAGCACCTTTTTGGAATAACCCAGCAAGCTCCAATCTCCCCATTCAACTTCTTCCACTATTTTTAAGCAATAAGGACAATGTAGGAAACATAATTTGCATTTCCTCCCCACCAGTGAGATGAAAGACACATACAGTCCTCCTTTGGCAAGATCACATGTGTCAACTCCCAAAAGCCACCAACCGAACCAAAACTCTCACTTTAGGTGGCACCATCGTTTTCCAAATCTGAGAAGCAAGAGAAAAATAGGGACGATAATCTATATTTTGTAATGTATTGTTAATGAATGCTCCTTCCCCAACTAGCTATTGGTGTAATAGCATTTCTCCACATTTTTGGATAAGGTCTGAAGTTCATAGCCTCCCTCTCCCAAGATGAAAAAATTTACATTTGATTATCTGTGGTTGTTATGGAAATATTTATCTTGATTTCATTATTCCAGGTGGAAGGAATTTTGTCAGGATGTGTCATTAGAAGGTGCAGGCTGGTATGCTGAATCATTCAACCGAAATGAAATGGAGTCACAGAATGGAAGCATTGTTTACCATCCTTGTAGCCTCAATTCTATTCGTACTCCTTCACATTGTTATGGAATTGAGCCACAAATTAAGCGTCAAAGGTGGGTTACATGGTTCTCTTTCTTTTTTTTATTTTTTGTTCTCTTTTGCTAGGAACAAGGAATTTTATCATAATCTTGTATTCCTCTATGAGCTCTGCTCTCTCGCTCTCTCTATCTCAGACACACATGAAAAAAAAAACTTATTATTCATAAATTATCTTTTGTTTTCCCCATATGCATTCATAACTGTTCTTAGGTTTCTCACTTTACTTGTCAACGTTTACGTGTATATTAGGAATGAGAGATTCGCTACCGATCCTTTGCCAAATGATATGTCAGATGGAAATCCATTTGTCTTGACATCAGCTGTGAAGAAAAGTTTTGAGATGATGCTATTAGCTGTGAATCAAAAGTGGCCCGTTCTCCTGTATGGTCCCACTGGTAGCGGGAAATCTGCTCTCATCAGCAAGTTGTCCCAGGACAGTGGCAATCAAGGTATATGGAAGTTTATAAAGTTTATAATTCTATTCCATATCAAATTGATAAAATGTTCAAAGTCTTCTGAAATGAAATTTATATAATGATGTTGACTTTAGATGACTGTAGGGTGTAGTAAGTGATGCATAATGAAACTTGTTCAGTTTATGGGCTAGAGCTCGAAAGGAAACACCCCAAACTGGTTTTCATTGCATGATGCATGTGGTATTCTCACCTTGAAAAAGGGTCAATAGTAGAAACTTAACTCTTCTGTGTTGCTTCATTTTGTAAAAGTAACAATTCATTTGCAAACATAATATCCTTCAAGGGAAATTATGACGCAAAAGCTGGAACATCTTTCTGTTTGAATTTTTTCTATAGTGATAATGAGAATCCAGAATTTGGCTAGATGCCTTAAGGGTTGGGACTGCCAGCGAACAAAACAGATGATGAGATAAAGGAACATGATGGACTGCCATTGAACAAAACTGTTGATGAGATATAAGGAACATTATCTTAGTCCCCATTATGAAATTGTTGTATTTTGTTAACATTTGCACTACAAAAATAACAGGTATCATTTTGAGATATGGTCATAAATAAATGGTCTAGAAATGCTGGGTATTTTGTAGCACTCGATCTAAGGCTTCGTTTCTACAGGAATTTCTGCTTAGGCATTAGTTCTTGGTTAATGTGAAACATGCTTTAGCTAATAAGTTAGTGAATTACCTATATGTCTACAAGTATATATCCTCTGCTCTGTGTCTAGTGTTTCTTGTTTCATGCTTTTTGATTGTATATCCTTGTGTGACTGGTATCTGCTTTCTATTTTGCAGTGTTGTCCATTCACATGGATGATCAAATTGATGGTAGAACACTGATTGGTAGTTATGTCTGTACCGAAACACCTGGCGAATTTAGATGGCAGCCAGGGTCACTTACCCAGGTTTGTAATCCTTTTAATTTATAATTTCTATGTACTATAATAGTGCTCTAACCTCAAATTTTCCTTTTGGCAGGCTGTTTCTAAGGGGTATTGGGTTGTCTTTGAGGATATAGACAAAGCACCCTCTGATGTCCATTCTATCCTATCACCCTTACTGGAGGGTGCAGGCTCGTTCGCAACAGGGCATGGACAGGTAACTACGCACTAGATGTTTTGCTTACCTAGAGGAGTTCTGTGATATGCTTGCTTGCTTTACTGCCAACTTCAGTAAAACAAATCTACTCTTATTGTCAAGTAATAATTGGTTTATTACCAAGCGTTAGTTCTCGGAGTTGTTTCTTGGATCTTAGGAAACTAAACATGTCATGGTCTGAGGATGCTTGCAATATATTCTTTAAGTTACTGTTCACCAAAGTAGGTTTATGACCGCACAATAAATCTCAAGCACAACTTTCAACCTGATTTAAATGAGTGGCCAGTGTTCATAGACCATAGATTAGGGAAACACATACCATGAGTTGAAGCAAAATATACAATTTCGGAACACTTATTTTCTTTTTGATAATGAACTACTTGTATTGATCATCTTGAATGATGTAATACAAGAATTAACAACACTTTTCTTTTTTAAGCAACTGAAACAAGTCAAGTAGCAGCTAACCCAAACAATATGGTCCCAATATTTTAGTAATTGGTATGGACTATGTGGTCCTGAACAAACAAGAAAAAGGAAAAAAAAACTGATGAAATAGTTGCTTTGGCTATTGTTTTGCGTATTCTGTGGTTCGTTACTTTATTGATTAAATGTTCTATTCTTGATTTGCAATTAGAACCTGTACTGTATTAGGTGCTTTTGTTGTTATTTTGTTTTGATATCTGTTGCGAGTATTATGTATTTATTTCTATGCCGAGGAAAGTGGTTTCTTCGTCTATATATGGTTTACTTGCATTTCTGTTCGAGCATTTAAATGTTCTTAGTGTATTTTTGGGACATTTGCAGGAGATTAGGGTGGCAGAAAGTTTTCGACTTTTTTCCACAATTTCAACTTCTAAGCTTGATGTATCTTGCATTACGGAAGGTGTGATCTTTTTCCTTTTGTCCCAAGGCTTAATACTTGTACATAGCAGTATAGTACTATATAAATTCTTTTGTTTGTCTATTTATTATTTTGTTACCTTGTTATTTGATCTTGAACTTTTTTATGGCTTCATTTGCAATGGTAAGTATCTTTTGAAAACTAATTATATCCTACTTTAGGTAATATTTTTGGCTCTTTGGGAGGGTTATGTGGTTGTTTTGAAAATGTTTTTTTATGGCCTTAAATTTGTGTAAATCTTCAATTCTTCACTAACAGGAGTCATAAAAAGTGTATTCGTTTGTTGAATTATCTTGTATTGTGACCCATTGTCCTCAAAGATGGGATAGTGTTGAAAGCTGATCCATACGTTAGAACAAATGTGTTCTTGTAAAAATATGTCAGTTCACTAGTTGACGTGGAAACTTTTTGGCGGCAGGTGGGAGTTCACTTTCTGTTGTTTGGAGGAGAGTGATGGTTGCACCTTCAACTATCAATGACTTGCAAACCATAGTGAAAGTGTGCCATTCAAGTTTAGATCCTCTCTCTGTGAAGCTCACAGGTTTGGTCTATAACATGTCATGAATTGTTTCATATTATATGATTCTTACAGACTGCTAACTAGTGTCTGTTCCACTGTTTCCAGAGACATTTGAAAGTGTCAACTCTGTCATATTACATCAATTCGGTGGATATGAATCTGGAAACTCTGCTTCTGTTAGTTACCCAAGTAGATTCTCTTTAAGGTAAGTGAAGTTGGTTTCTGGTTTTTCTTTGGTTTGTTTGGGTTTTTATGTTTTTTTTTTCATTGAATTTAATGGCAGAGATCTTCTCAAATGGTGCAAGCGTATAAAAGGGCTGAAACTAAGCTTTTATGGAGATAAATTGGATTCTGATGCGAGCATATGCATATATCAGGAGGTGTTATTGGCCTTCCTCTTTTTTCTGTCCTTTGTATTTTGGTGATGATTATCTTTCTTTGTTGAAGATTGTGAATATTGTCTTGTGACCTTAGGCTGTTGACATATTTGCGGCCTTCTCAATGTCTATGAAAAGTCGGTTAACTATAATGAAAGAGATAGCCAGGTTTTGGGAAGTGCCATCAGATGTTTCAGAGACCTTGTATGCAAGACCTGACAAACATAAACTCCAGGTCTAAACTAATTTCAGACTTCAGATTGCATTGAACTTTGTTTATCATTAGGTCGCATCATCAGTTTCTCATGATTTGTTTTGTACTGCAGGAATTACTCTCGGAATTAAGAGTTTCCCTCCGTCACCCTCAGAGCACTGTTAGTCTGAGCTTTTCACCTTGTCTATATATATATATTACCTTGAATACAGCTTTTGTTTTGATATTTTTGTGTACTCTTGCAGTTATGCGGAACAAGGAAATCGTTTATTGAGTTACGTAGTTCCATTCATTTACTTGAGAGACTAGCCTTGTCAGTAAAGTGGAATGAGCCTGTTCTCTTGGTTGGTGAAACTGGGACTGGGAAGACTACAGTTGTTCAGAACCTCGCTTCGAGGCTTGATCAGAAACTTACAGTTTTGGTACTATTGCTTATTTCCTTCCCTGTTTCTCTTTCTTGATCTGTGGTTATTAACTTTGTTATAGGTGTGTCCCATTGAATAAAGTTTAAAGTGATTTTTTTTTTGTATCAGAACTTAAGTCAGCAAAGTGATGTTGCTGATTTATTAGGGGGATATAGGCCTATGGATGCAAATTTTGTGTACCCTCTCCTGTATAAGGAGTTTGAGAATCTATTCAAGAAATCATTTTCTGTGAAGGTATTATTTCTACCAAATTTTCTTTGCTTGACTGCTTGTTTTGTACAGTGTGCTGATAATTTCATTGTTTATGTTTAAATGTAGCGGAACCATGCTTTTCTTGAGCGTGTAAAAGAGATTTTTTGCAGAAAAAAATGGGAGAAGTTAAGGAAAATATTTGAGACTTTCCTGAAATCTGTGAAGGAAAAATTGAAGTTGGTTGAAGAGGAAACGATGGAGTCAGTTGAAGAGGGAAGATCTGACTCTCTTAAAAAGCGGAAACAGATGAAACTTCGGGTTGATGAAAAAATCAAAGCCTGGGAAAATTTTAAATTGAACCTAGAGAATGCTCGTGGAATGATATTTTCATTTGTAGAAGGAGCATTTGTAACTGCTATGAAAAACGGTGAGTGGATTTTGCTTGATGAGGTGAATTTGGCCCCTCCAGAGACGTTGCAGAGGGTTATGGGTGTTCTTGAAGGAGAGCATGGGTCACTCTGTTTAGCCGAAAGAGGGGATATTAGTTATATAGATCGACATCCCAACTTCCGGTTATTTGCCTGTATGAATCCTGCTACTGATGCTGGCAAGCGGGACTTGCCCTTCTCTCTAAGGAGCAGATTTACAGAGTACTTCGTTGATGATGTGTTAGATGATGATGATCTTATCAAATTTGTTGAGGGGACTTTTGGAGATCTAACATCAAAAGGGAAATTAGTAAAGAATATTGTGTCTTTTTATAAGAAAGCGAAGGAACTATCCGAAGAAAAGCTGCAGGATGGAGCTAATCAGAAACCACAATATAGTTTAAGGTCTCTCTACCGTGCTCTAAAATATACAGAGGAGGCAGAGAGATATTTTGGATTTGAAAAGGCGATATATGACGGGTTCCGTATGTTTTTCCTCACTTTGTTGGATAGAAGTAGTGCTGTAGCCATGGAAAAAGTGATCTTGGAATGTTTGTTAAAGAAGAAGACTCCACAGAGTGTGTCTTATGATCGTTACTTATCCAAACGCTACACCATTGGAGAGAACTCTGAGGAGTTTAAAAAGACGTACATCATAACTGAAAGTGTTGAGGAGCATCTCAGGAATTTGGCTCGTGCTATTTGGACAAAAAATCAGAAGTATCCTGTTCTCTTGCAGGGGCCTACATCCAGCGGCAAAACTAGCCTTGTTCGGTATCTCGCTGCAGTAACAAATCATAATTTTGTACGGATAAATAATCACGAACACACGGATTTGCAGGAATATCTTGGCTCTTATATACCTGATGCTTTTGGGAACCTTGTATTCCAGGAAGGTGTATTGGTAAAGGCTGTAAGAAATGGTGATTGGATAGTTCTAGATGAGCTTAACTTGGCTCCATCTGATGTGCTGGAAGCATTGAATCGATTACTGGATGATAACAGGGAGCTTTTTGTGCCTGAGCTGCAGGAAAGTATTCATGCACATCCCAATTTTATGCTTTTTGCTACGCAGAATCCACCTGGTTGTTATGGAGGCCGTAAAATGCTTTCTCGGGCTTTCCGCAATCGTTTTGTAGAGATCCACGTAGACGAAATTCCTGAATCTGAGTTGAGCACAATCTTGGAGAGGCGGCGGTCTGGAATATCTGAAAGTATGGCTAAGACAATGGTTGCTGTAATGAAGGAATTGCAAGAGAAGAGGCAGACAAGTAATGTTTTTGCCGGGAAACATGGGTTTTTTACTCCGCGTGATTTGTTCCGTTGGGCTGATCGTTTCATAGAACTTGGGGCGGGAAATGGAAGGGAGGATCTAGCCAAAGATGGTTATTATCTTTTGGCAGAGAGGTTGAGGGATGAAGGCGAGAAATGTGTTGTTAGAGAAGTTCTAGCGAAACACTTCCATGTTAAAGTTGCTGACCTGTACAGTCAGGTCCCTTCTTTTTCCCCCTTTCTGTTTATGTTTGGTGCATCCTGCTTTGAGGTTCTTTTGGCTCTCACCTGTTTCACACGGGTCTCAACTTGCATTTGTATTTTATTTCAAGTTGACATCCCCCATGTTATGTCATTGTCGATTATCGAATTAAGTCACTTCTCAGTATCATTCAAGATTGATTCGTTTTTTCAGAGTTGAGACAATGGATTGTGCATCAATGAAAAACAGCTCTAGATACTAAAGTTATCATTTTACTGGAATTGTAGCATTTATCTGTTGATGGAAGGATTTGTGATTGCCATGTTCTGTGTCCAGGAAAAAATTACTACTGCTGAGAAACCTTGATGATTTAAGACACTTGCTTGGAAATAGCACAATTGTTTTATGTTGAATATTTTTGAAGTCTTGTTTGTCTTATTTTAATTTTATTTTCTATTACAGGAGCATTTTCCCGACTTGCCTAATAGTGCTGAAGTACCGAAGAGTCTTGAGTATGGGCTAAGATTTTATTTAATGCCAGTGGCTTTTGATTATTTTTATAAATCACTGTTTATTCTCACACTAGTCATTATGCTCAATGTAGTGTTAGTTGGACGAAGAGTATGTGGAGATTGTTTTTTCTTGTGGAACGTTGCTACAGAGTGAAGGAGCCTGTACTTCTTGTTGGTGAAACAGGGGCAGGAAAGACAACTGTCTGCCAGTTACTGAGTATTATTATGGGTTCACAATTGCACATTTTGAACTGTCATCAGTACACAGAGACTTCTGATTTTCTTGGGGTTGGTTATATTTTTGTATTCTGTTTGTGGCCTGAAATTTAATTCCTATTGGGTATCTTTCAGATGCTCAGTGTTTTTTAAAATAGTTGTTTCATTTTTATTCCTGTGAAGATTCAAATGGTATTAAATGAACTTTTGTACAGGGGCATTACCCTATTCGAGATAGATCAAGACTGATGTCAGATTTTAAGAAAGGAATTGAAGAACTACTGATCGCGGGAGCTTCTAATCGCTTCCATCTGGACCCTGTAAGCATCTTATTATTTGTTTTATGTTCTACAGTACCTGCGTGGAAGGTTGGATTAGTTGAGACTTGAGAGTGCGCCAAGAGATTGTGGACTATTGGTCTTGTACTCTGGTTGCTTTTATCTATGCTTTGAAAGGACATCAACAATTGGGATTTGCATTCATGTTTCTTATTAAAAAAGAATCCTCTTTCATTTATTTGTAAAAATTTATTGTATTTATGTCCTGTAAAAAATGTATCCCTTTTATAAAAGAATTTGATGGTGCTTCCATACCTGGGGTCCAGCCAAGAAATGAGTTTGATTTTTGTGTAGTTATTTGCGTTTTGTTTTTGCTTTGTCTAGTTTATTTGTTGTTTTCTTATGCATCTCTTCTTCTGTAGACTCTTTCTTCAGACATAGTTCAAGCCTCTTCAATATTGTCCTATCTGGACAAGATGTTCAAAGATTACAAAGACTGTCCTGATGTCACAAGTGAAGATATAAGGACTTTAGAGGAGATTATGGTGAAGCTCTCGAAGATTGACCAATTGTGGAAAAAACTCTTTACGTGGCAGGATGGACCCCTTGTTCAGGCAATGAGGAATGGTGATTTCTTTCTGGTGGATGAGATTTCCCTTGCTGATGATAGTGTACTTGAAAGATTGAACAGTGTCCTGGAGCCAGAGAGAACTCTGTCTTTAGCTGAGAAAGGAAGTCATGATCTGGAGAACATTATTGCTAATAAAAGTTTTTTTTTGCTTGCTACAATGAATCCTGGTGGTGATTTTGGCAAGAAGGAACTGTCTCCAGCTCTTCGTAACCGGTTTACGGAGATATGGGTACCTCCTGTTGATGATATAGCTGAGCTCAGAAGTATTGCTTCCAAGAGGTTGTCCTCCCAGAAGCTCACATGCATCTTGGATCCTATGCTGGGGTTTTGGAAGTGGTTCAACGATCTAAAGCCAGGGAGAATGCTTACCGTGAGAGATCTGCTGTCTTGGGTTGACTTTATCAATGTCACTGAAATCACATTGGGACCTCAGTATGCATTCCTTCATGGAGCATTCCTCGTTTTGCTTGATGGACTGAGTTTAGGGAGTGGGATTTCTAAAAGGAATGTTGAGGAGCTAAGGGAGCAATGCCTATTAAAACTTTTAGAGCATTTGAAGGTGTGTATGGTTTTCTTTTATAACTCTCCTCTTTCAGTTTTAGATGCCTCGCAAAACTGTTAAAATTTATTTATTTTTGATCGTCTCTTCTTTACCTGTACAACTATTAGTTTTGGGTGTCAAGTTGTAGTGTTTCACCATCAATTTAAAGTAGCTCTGCTTTTGTTCAATGTTGGTAAAACAGGGTGAAGATAAACTGGTGTATTCAATGCAAGATTTTGGTTGGGGGGATCTTGAAACAGCTAAAAGTGATTTGTGCAGTGATAGCATGCAGTGTGACAACATTTTTGGTGTCTATCCATTCTACATAGAAAAAGGTAACTATTTCATGCAAGATTCTGGATTTTTTGAAGGGGGTTTATTTTTATTTGGGAACGGAGACAGGATATATGTGTTCTTCCCCCCTCCCCCCTCCCCACTCTGTTTTTGGTTCTGAATTTTACTCTCCCATTCTTTTTTATGTTTTAGATCTTCAATCTTAGAGATTTTCCTTTTTCTATGCTGTCTATAGGTTCTGAGAATTGTGATGCCGAAGGTTTTGAGATTTTGGCACCAACCACCAGGAGAAATGCTCTGCGTGTACTACGAGCTATGCAGCTTCCAAAACCTGGTAATTGCTTATTACTTGTGCCTCTTCCAAATGTTCTCTTTGTCTTCAGTTTTTTGTTTAAGTTCTTCGTCTTTAACAATCTTAATTGGTTAATGCATTCCAGTTCTATTAGAAGGTAGTCCAGGTGTTGGGAAAACTAGTTTGATAGTTGCCTTGGGAAAATTTTCTGGTCACAGAGTTGTAAGGATAAATTTGTCTGAGCAGGTATGTAATCTTTTTTTTTATTTTTTTATTTTTACCTATTGTAGAGTTTCTGATAGTTATAATCGTAGCAAGCTCTCTCTCTATTGCTCCCTCACTTTTATCTTTTCTATGCATCCCGTAATGGTTCTTTGGCTTCTTGTGCAGACTGATATGATGGACTTGTTGGGATCAGATTTACCGGTTGAAAGTGACGAAGGAATGAAGTTTGCCTGGTCAGATGGGATCTTACTGCAGGTTTTAACAGCTTATCTTGAAGCTTTTACTGTCTGTTCCTATGACATGAATACATGGATTTCCATGATTCTCATTTTCTTTTCTTATGTGCAACTCCTGCAGGCTTTAAAAGAAGGTTCTTGGGTTTTGCTTGATGAACTCAATCTTGCACCGCAGTCTGTATTGGAGGCATATCCCTGATCCTTTATTCCTTGTGCAGTTTTTTTAATGTTTTAAATTTTGAAGCTCATGATGATTAATGGAAAATCGGTTCTTATCAGGGTTTGAATGCTATTCTGGATCATCGAGCTGAGGTCTTCATCCCAGAGTTGGGCTGTACTTTTAAGTGTCCAACATCGTTTAGAATATTTGCTTGTCAAAATCCTTCTCATCAAGGTGGTGGCAGAAAAGGCCTTCCAAAGTCCTTTCTCAACCGTTTCACTAAGGTATTTGTCTCTGAATTTACTTGTGTGAATCTGATGCTTATATTATTCAATATTTAATCCGTGTGCTTTAATTTGTTTCAGGTTTATGTGGAGGAGTTGGTTGATGATGACTATCTTTTTATATGTAGTTCACTTTATCCTTCGATCTGTACATCTCTACTTTCAAAACTGATTCTATTTAATAAACGAATGTTTGAAGACACCATGATGCATCACAAGTTTGCTCTGGATGGTTCTCCTTGGGAGTTTAATCTACGAGATGTGATTCGATCTTGTCAAATTATAAAGGGTTTGTACCACTTGTTTACCTTTTCATTCTTTTCTTCTGCAATTTGTATTTTACGTATTGATGCTGGTTTCTAAAATGATGTGTTCAATCTTAGATGCACCCTCGAAGTCCAAAGATTATTGCTTTCTGGATGTTGTCTATGTTCAAAGGATGCGTACAGAATCAGACCGGAGAAAAGTCCTACAGTTGTATGAGCAGATTTTTGAGATGAAGCCATATATAAATCCTTATCCACGAGTTCAAGTCAATTCTCAGTACTTATACGTTGGAAATACTGCTATAAGGAGGAGTTGTGCCCAGTCATCTGCACTCCCTAGCAGTTCGCTTCAGATTTTGCCTGAAATTCGTCAGAGCTTGGAAGCTGCTGCACGTTGTGTAGAGCATCAATGGATGTGTATCCTGATTGGTCCAGCTTCGTCTGGTAAGACCTCATTGATCAGGTTACTGGCTCAGCTCACTGGAAACGTGCTAAATGAATTACATCTTTCATCTGGGACTGACATATCAGAATTGCTCGGATGCTTTGAGCAATACAATGCCTTCCGGAACTTTCGTTTGGTTATTACTCAGGTTAAGTTCTGGGTAAATGAGTTCTGCAGTTTGCAGTTGGAGTCGTCAAATGAAGCTTTTTTATCGAGCATAAATGATAATTATATTTCCAGATGGTTTGCTTTCTTACCAAGCATGGAAGATGACTCTGTTTCTTCTTTCTCTTCAACTCATGTGGAGGATAGAGAGAGATTTTCAAGTATTATCACTTTGTTGGTGAAGATTATTGAACAATTAAAGCTGGTTTTGGAGAACAATAACTTATCCGTAAGTTGGTCAAGCAAAGAACTCGACAAAGTCATGAAGACAATTTTCAAGTTGCAAGAAGGATATGAGAGAGGGCAAGGGCAATTTTCAGCGAAGTTTGAATGGGTAACAGGAGTACTAATAAAGGCCATAGAACGTGGGGAATGGATTGTCCTAGAGAATGCAAATTGTTGCAATCCCTCGGTATGCAAATTTTGCTATGATAACGACTTACTTATCCTTCTCTCTTTATAATGCTGTTGTTTTATGGAGTACCAAAATTTATCAATTCATTAGTGTTCTCTTATTTTGTCATCTGGTTTCTTTTTTATTTTTTAAACTTAGGTACTTGATAGGATCAACTCTTTGGTGGAACCATCTGGATCCATTACACTTAATGAGTGCGGGGTCGTTGATGGAAGGCCAGTTGTTCTCCGTCCGCATTCTAATTTTCGAGTGTTCCTCACAGTTAACCCAAGGTTTGGTGAAGTATCCCGAGCCATGAGGAACAGAGGAGTTGAAATATTTGTGATGCCACCATATTGGCTAATGAATGAGAATATGAGAAGTTGTGGAAGAATTGAATTAAATGATGTGAAAAGATTCCTTGTTCTATCTGGTATTCCCTTTGCTAAATTGGTTTGTTCAATGGCCAAATCACATATATATGCTAGAGAGGAAGGATTACATTTTAATGTTTCCATCACATATCTTGAGCTTTCACGCTGGGTTCAGTTGTTTCAACAACTGCTCAAAACTGGCAGCCAGCCTTTGTGGAGCCTACAAACAAGTTGGGAACATATATATCTTAGTTCATTTGGTGTGGCCACAGGTGAAAATGTTATCAGTCATGTGAAATATACATATTTATCGGTGACTGAATTATGTGAATCTGGCTCGTCACTTTCTCCATATTTGTGTTTACCTGGAGGATGGCCAATGCCTCTGAAGCTCAGGGATCTTGTGTGGCACTCAAAAGAATCTTTTGTGATGACTAATTGCATGTACCTCGAGTACCTGGGGGCTAGGTATGCATCATACAAATTACAACTAGCCAGGAATAGGTGCTCTATGTACCAGGATTCAACCACCTGTGGATTTGCAGGGTCTTACTTGATGTGTACGAAGAAGTTAAATGATACTATGATTCATAAGGCTCCTCATTTTGTCACATTAACCCCCGGGGAGAATGCTGAAATTGACGAGGCATTGGCTAGGGTTGGGAAAAAACTATTGTTTGCTGCCAACTGGGCATTTGAACAATCTACTGAAAGTGATCTCAAGCTCTATCTTCTATATTTTAGCTGGTTTCATTCTCAATTACAGCCCTTCTGTGAGTTCTTTGATTCTTTTGTGAAGTCAATTACACTCACCATGGAGCATAAGATTTGGAAATATGTTTCCCATCATTACCGTGAGCTTTCATCTTTTTACCAAGTAGAGTTTAAAAAGAAGCTAATACCAATGCTGTCCTTTGAATTAGTTGACGTGCCTGAATCAAATGACAGGTCTAAAATTTCCATAAAGTTTCTCCGCAATGCTATGTACTGTATACTGCCACTGAGGGTTAGTTATCAACAGTGGAATTCTGAGGATAGCTACATATGTGAAAAAGCTAGCTGTTTTAAAGAAGTCTTAAAATCTTTGCGGAAGTTGGAGGAGCAATTTATCAATAAGCTCCTTGATTCATCTCTCATTGAGTCTTCTTCTTTTGACACACTTATTGAGATGTACACTGACCTTCTTGAAGATCACATATTATTTTGGGAAGGTCTTGAGTCATCTGAATTTGAACTTTCGGTAATTTGTTGGCATATTGTACTAAAGGGTGCTACAAAATTGAAGGATTTCTGTCCAGAAGCAGTAGATGATCTGCTGGTAGGTTGAATATGATGTGCTGCTTTACTTTTTCTGTAATGTACTTTCAGATTGATATTTTTTTTGTTGGGTTGTCTGTCATAGAAGGAGAGCAAGAAACTGGAAAAAGTCTCTTCTTGGCGATTTCACTCAGAAAAGTCTTTGTTGTGGGTTCATGGTGGTCACCCAATATTGCCGTCTTCTGCTAAAATATTTGAAAAGCAGCTCCAGATTTCAAGACTTTGTGAGTTGGTTTGGCCAACCACACCAAAATTATTGGTGCAAGGTAATATTATCATTTCCTGTTTCTTTTGTTACTGCAACTTTTGAGTTGAAATAACATGGTCATCGATATTTGTTGTTACAGTTAATGATCAACTTGGCTTTGTTGCGTCTTTCTCTTCGGATATGCGCTCCCTTGTTCTGGAAGGTAGAGTCTTATTCTGCTTCTGCGATTTCTCTTAACCATGTTTATTCAATGCCGTACCCATTCCAATTTCCTATTAACATTTGTTATTCACGTAGGTGTTTCCATCTCATCGTGCATCACTGGAAAATCTGATTCTGATGAGGATGAAGACCGTCTTTTTTCGCAGTTGGACGACATTTATCAGGTGAGACCTTCGTGGCTTCTCGTAATCATCATTTTGTCTTATCAAGAAAAAGAATAACCACATTAATCTTTCAATACCGTGGTATGGTAATGAAAATTATATTTTTTTTCCCTCTGCAGAAGCTCCTGCAAATGTTTGAAAAGCAAAGAATCAAATTGAAGGAGATTTCATCGTCTACCAAGCTTTTTTCTGGATCAAATTCATCTGTTTGTTGTTCTTATTCCACCGAGGCATTAGGCCACACATCTGGGTATGATACTTGGCGGGACACTTCTCCCCTCATTGACAGTACCAGTTTTACCCTGGATATGAAGCTACTTCTGGAGCTATCACGTGTTCTTTCTATTGATCCCAAAAGAATGCAGCTAGTAAGATCATCTATATTGTTCTACTCTGTCGGCATATATAACCATAAGCTACATATTTTTGAGGTTTTTAAGTTCTAATTTCCAATTGATCAATTGGGTTTCCTTTACCCCTTGCAGACTTCTAATAATTAGATAATATCTTTGTTGGATTTTGGTTATCGTTTTTCCTTTACCCCAATTCTTTCTGAGTTTTGCTTTTCAAGTTGAGGTTTCCAAGTTTTGTTTTAGATCTTCTTTTTGCCTAAATAGAGATCAACTACTTTTAAATACGATGCTCTCATTTCATTGTCGCCTATATCAATTGTTTACTTATCTGTAAATGACAGGATTTAGCGAAAGTATCTGGCCATCTGAAGTATGCGTTGGATTTCTCATTGGACTTCTCATCAAGACCTCCTCAAATGTTTTTGCCACATCAAAAGATTTTGTGGATACTGGATATGTGGAGTTCAGTGGATGCAGGTAAATGAATTGTTAAATTATTTCACCTGTGCTTGCATCTGTACCCTTACGCATTTCCGTGTGTTGCAGCAAATGTAAAAATTGCCAGTTTTGTGCTCGAAATGTGGTTCAGGTGGCATCAATCTTTGTGGATCTATTGTCCTCTTTCAGTTAAGGTACATATATTAGCATACACTGTACTTATTGAAATAGTAATGTTTTGTTTTCATTGATTGACTTTCTGTTTTATGGTTCTCTAATTGTATACAGAGCTTCTCGATGAATGATGATTATAATAGTACAGTACCTGATGTGCTCCTTCAGCCTGTGGTAACAGCAACAGTCTTCCAGATACTGTAAGATGTTTATGTCTCTTTCAAGGATTACTAATTCTCCCATATGATTAGAAATGGAAACTAAATAGTGCATGTGTTTGCTTCTTGTGTAACTTGGTAGATTTTCTTACTGATTATCATTTCTAATAGGATTATTGAGATGAATATATATCCACCTAAATGAAATGTTGATCGTCTCTTGTTTGATTAAAATCAGTTCAACAACTAGGTTATTGTCTCAAAGAATTTCCCCACTTACCTAGTGGTTGCCAGTTTGTAGTCTTGCTGAAGAGAAGCTGCTTTCTCTTCAACATTATATGAAATGAAATTTAAAAACAAGACTGAAGTTTGATGTTTGAAGGCATGTATGTCCATATGAAAGTTATTATATATGTCATGCAACTTTTTGGTGTATTCTCATAGATACGCTGTATACATTTTATAACTGTCTTTGGTGTGCAAAATAGGCAAAGCAGCACCTCTGCTATTAAGGATTATTTCGCGGGTTCTTTAAAGCTTAGAGTTGCATCATCTAATCTTTGGCACAGCTCTCTGCCTGGAGCCAATTTACCTGGTTTTCTACTATCTGCTGCCCACTCTTTGTTCCAGCAGGTAGACTAACTTCTGTGACTTTCTGAGTAACTTTTGTTGAGGTTTATATCAATTTATTCGTATATTTCTCTGTTTAACTGCACCAAATCAAACCCCTTCCATCTAAATGACCTTGTCCGGTCCCTTGCAGATTGTATATGCACATGAGAAATCTTTTGATGCTGATCACTTTGCTGAAATTAAGTCTGTATTAGAGGTATGTTGTTTAAGTTTCTAAGTGGAGAGTAATTGATCTTTATATCGTGAAATGATTGTAAATTACCATTCTTCTTTTACCTCATTGACGTTCCGAAATTTAATAAGTGGTATACCATGTAATCTCTCGATGCTTCAATTGGTCATATGGTTATGCCACTGTGCTTTTATGCACTTTAATGGTCTGAAACTGCATAAGTGGCATACCATCTGACGAGGGCAGAGTCTGGAGATTCTCTGTCCTGGTTACTATATGTAGAAGAAGTTGAACTTCAATCATATTAGTTTTTCTATGATGGGAAACCATGTTGAATTTTAAAACTGAAAGATATTGACTGCACTACTACACATTCTTATGGTAACAGAAAGGAAACATTCTTGCGGAATCTCTTCTTTCAAAGTCAAGACACAATGGGATGGAAGAGTCAGTGGAAAAGTTTATTGAGCTTGTGGGATCTCTTATTTCAAAATCAAGTCATTGCGGGCTGAAAGAGTCCGTGGATAAGTTTATCAAGCCACTACTTTATAACCTCTATCCTCATTGCTTATCTAAAGGTCATCTTTCTTTCAATTCTTGGTTCACATAAATTTGGAATCTGAGCAAGCATGTTTCTGATTATTATTTTTGGTTCACAAATGTGATATTTTTATCTTTTTTGAGGGGGAACTAACAATTTGGAATATTGTGTTTGTGTTGAGATAGTTACTTATCTTCTTTTCTTCATTTTGAAGATTGCATATTCTCTTCGGTTTTCTCCTTGTTATCTTAATGTTGACTTGATTATTTACTGCCTGTCTCCAGAGTTTCCTTTTAATCATGGTTGTGCTTGGTTGCGGCTTGGGATATTACGTTTTAGACTATTGCTTAGCTGTGATGATATGGATCCTGCCATGAAATACTATTACAAGCATTCACAGACGGCAGAAAAGATCTCTTTGCTGAAACTTGAAATTCAGGTTGTCTTCCATGACCATATTCTTCCATTCCATTCTCAGTCATGAATAATTCTATTATTATTCATAAGCCACGTTTTCTACAATTGCTTTTCAAAATATTCATCTCCAAGCATGTGTATGTTGACATAAGTGCACACACAGTTCTACTAGTTTGTGAAGTTCTGCATGGTCAAATAAAAGCTTAACTTATACTTTGGTAATGCTATTTTCTCTTGTTAGAAGAAAGTAAGGTTTCATGATTTTTTTTTCCTTTTTTGTGTTTTGTAGGTGCGGCAAAAATGTGATTATTTAGCTGGGCAAATTGCTAACAGAGATTCTGATGAAAAAAGGGTACAGACATTGAAAAAGCTTGAAGTGGAGCAGAGAAGGCTGCAGAGAAAGGTCTAAATTTTTTTTTGTTCCATTACTATATCAGTGGGGTTCTAGAAAGTCATATATGTTTGGTTGATTTATTGTTCTTTTTTGGTGTTCTTGAACTGGCCACTTTTTTTTATTTCCTATTCAATTTTGAAATTTCTGCGTGTAAGATGAGCTATTGCAGCTTCCTTCATTGATCTCCGTTTTGTCCTTATGGTATCTCGAGGATTTTAATCGTACAGCAGTTCAAGTCTTCATCTCCTTTTGAGTTGTTTGCTGATAGCAGTCTGGTTGGGTTATATGGACATAATGGAATGCTGTATGGTCTTCTGTTACTACAGATTGTAATGGGATTTGCTAGCCATGGGAGTATGACATCAGTTGTTAGCTTATTGCGTTAGGTTTTTTTCTTCGGTTTTTGGTCTTGAATGTTGATTGGTCGTTGACTAGTTGCAACCTTTGATGTCAATTAAATTTATTTTCTCTTCAAAAACTAAAAAACAAATTCACTTGATGATTTTAAAGTGAGCATGGGAAAACAGTCTAATATGTTATACAGTTATACTTTTCAATAATAGTATGCTGCAGGTTCTTCAATTAGTTGTTGCTTTTCTTTTAACTGATGGTAATTTTTTTTGGTGCTTAGATCATCTTCCGCTCTGATTTTCGAAAATTTAAGGGATTAAAACATGAATGTGATAAGTTTCTTGAACGTGTCACCTCTGATGTGTTTTTTCAACATGTTACATCTGATACGTTATGCGAGTGCATAACATCTTCAAAGGTTTTGGTGGGTAGTGTTGAAGCCATTAATTTACAACAGATTCTTGATCAAGGCTCCAACTGGCAGGTATAATTCTGCTCAACTTGTGATTGAATGTATTTATTGATGGTGATTCTTTTTATTTTTCTTTTAAACTGTTTTGTTGATTTTAAATCACTAATGTTTTTCCACTTATTATGTCATTCTCAGAAAATGGCTACCGGTTTTATTGAACAACTGTTATCTGATAAGTACACCGAGTACACTGATTTTGTTCAACCCATTCTGGTTGCTTTGTATGAAATGAAATTGGGCTTGTCGCTGATTCTGGCAAGCATCATGCAAAAAATAATCCTGATTAGAGTACAGCTGGACAATACAAATACGATTGTGGTACTTCTTGGACTCTTCAATCATCTTATGTTTGTTCAACTTGGTGGTTTTGTGGCTTCAATGATCTGTCTGGAAATTTTTGCAGGGATCTATTTATTCATTTATGAGGTTCCCTAGGGTAGCTTCTTCCAAGACCATTTCTGTCAACTTTCATACCTGTTCCAGTGAGTTTCCCTCTTATAAGTTGGAAATTCCTACAATCTTCAATGCTGAGGATATAGGTCTTCTGGAGAAGTTGCTGACCTTTTCAAGTGACGTTGGGTCTGATAAACGAGTATGTATATCATCTTGTACATTTTTCTTATCCCTCTTTAGTTTGCCTATTTCCGGCTGAACTATGTCATTATAGTTTATTTTTTGGTCTGTTCAATAGTATGACGATCAACACGACTATGAAAGTTTGTGGTGATTAAGAAATGTCTCAATTTGTAACAGGTCTCTGTTGCACAACTTAAAGCTGCTCTGTATCAAAACATTCTTGTCCGTGTTGCACATTTTGTTACCAATGCACGACTGGTGGATTGTGAATCTTTTAAGGTTTGTTTTTTTATTTTTTATTCCATGGTCTTTGTATTACTTTTGGAGTTACTGGCATCTATCAATGCATTGTGTTTTGTGAATCAGCTCTTGGATAAGATATTTAGTGAATCTGCAAACCATTGGATGAGTTCGAAGATTCATGCGAAAGCCAAACAAGACTTTGCTTCTCAGCAATACAAGTTTAGGGCTCGTGCATTTAAACTTGAGAGTATAATTGAAATTGATATATCAGCTCTTGAGAAGTCATTTCCTAGTGAAAGCTTCTCAGAATGGAAGGAATTTCTCTCTGAAAAGGTTCAAAATTTATGTATATTTATTCCACGTGTTCTGCCTACACAGTACATTTTTCTTACCTTTTTTCCCTTGTCTCATAAAAACTCAGGAGGAAGTTTTGAAGGAACAAGAAAACTCAGAGGAAGAATTGAATCACATGGAGGATTCTAGTGTGAAAGACATAGTTGACATTCACAATCAGTTATTCGGGACAAGGAATCTTGTTATAGCGGTAAGAAGTTTGTGAAATTCAATCATTTACTTTCATTTACTGCTGAAAAGTTGTCCTATTTGGAGGCTGTATGATGTGTTTGTTCATCTATGAAATTGCTCTTGTTTTCCCCCCTTTATTTGCACCACTTAGTTATATAATTGTGAACTATATGTCCCACCTAATTCACAAAAGCCTTTTTTTTGGGGGGGGGGGGGGGGGGGGGGGAGTGAATCATCTGCTTTTACACTGTCGAATTGCGTTGACTCTTTGGACAAGCCTTTTTTGGGAGGCTAAGCTGTGTTGGGACTCCTGCTCATGAGAGGCACAAATTGAATGAAGGTGTTCTTCATTCCTGTTTACTGGTTTAGACTTTGAGGATGTTATGGGACAGGAGCTAGAACACTTGTGTGGAACATTTTGTTTCCAGGCATCTTATCAGTTCCAGTTCCTTCAGAGTCTAGGGACGGTTCCTGTTCTGCAATAATTTTTAATTTGGAATGCAGCTCTTTGTTGATTTTAGTGCAGTCGGAATTATTATATTTGTTGATTGCTTTTTACTATGGTTTACTCAGTTATAGGTTTCTAAGATCAGTGTATATTTGTCCACTGTTCTATAAGCTTAAATTTTAATAGTGAAATGATTCCTACAGAAGAATATGGTATTTTGGGTCCCTTGTTTTTTGACTTCTAAATTTCCAATTGTGATTAGGATTTTTATGTTTCCTAACGTTTTCATTCTTTTAATTCAGCCCGGTGATTGTCGTATCGATGATTCGGATAGAATGCTTTCATTCACTGCTTCGCATGCACTTGGAGTAGAGATGCTTAAAGGTATGCTGTTGAAGATTCTCTTTTTTGGGTGGATGTTGTTATACTCCGTGTTTGTATGTATTTACTCCTTTCTATTTCCAGGTTTAGGGTGTTTGTTTCTTGCCAGTTTGGATGCCGAACTGGTGCCAGAGAATTTGTTTCGTATTTGTTTGGAGCATGAGCAGATGTTCACTTCATCTCACAAATCACCCTTCAGATACAATTTCTACAAGGTCTGGATACATTGATGTAGTAGTAAGATGGAAAATTTACTTCAGTCATATCATATATTGATGTATTTTGTTTTGTGATTGCATCCCTATTGTAGGATCCGAATGCCACAGAGATGTATGAAATGGTGAAAATGCTTACCCCTCTTCAGCAGCGGATTCGTTCCCTTTTAAATGAATATGAAGAACATCCGCAGCTTCAGAAAATATTGGATATAATTGAAATGCTTTTGAATATTCCATTGCGCACCTCCCTAGCTAAGGTATTGATAGTCCTATTGGCGTACTGTGTAATAAGAGGCTCAATGCTTTTATTGTAATGGATCTACTTGCTGTTCATTTGGGTTTGGTCCTACACGTCATTGAGCTTTTTTAGCAGTCTGTGTTTGTGTGTGGGCTTCAGTGCAACTACAAGCTTGCATGCACTGTTTTTGCTGTTAAATCTTATCTTATGTGATATTCAAAAAAATCTTATCTTATGTGGAAAGTATTCAACTCTCTTTTTATTTTTCCTGCGAAGACTCTTTCAGGATTGCAGTTTCTAATTAGAAGTCTCGATTCGTTACAAGATGGCTCAAAATTCTCTTTTGCTGGTACCAGTTCTCGCTCAATAAGCCTTTTCTTTCTTTCTTGGAATTGGTGTGTTGTGTACTATGTTTTCTTTGTGTCTGCTGATAGATCAAGTGAAGTCCATTATTGATCTGGTGTACTCATGGAGAAAGATGGAGTTAAGGTCGTGGCCTGCATTGCTTGACGAAGTGCAGGATCAATATGAGATTAATGCTGGAAAGGTAAATCATGGACTGGGGAATGCTCAGTGCAGTTACTTACATTTGTGAAGGTGAATCTGTTGAAATGTAGTCTGGCAAAAAGCTCAGATTGTCTGCTGGGGACTGGTGAAATAATAAAACTAAATACTCGAGTAACAATAACTTTGTACTAAACCGATGTCTTGACCGATGTCTTGCAGTGCTCTTTGTGTCATGAAGTCATGATACTCATTTTTGAAAGAAAAAAAAATTGATTTGTTAATGGGTTTCTGGAGTCAATTATCAAACTAATGTTCAGATTTTAGTTATAATTGAGGGAAACATGTAGCATAAATGATTTGTCAATTGATCTGCGAATGCATTAATCTCGTATAATGTTATGGCATGATAAACAGTGTTGCTTTGGTCTCAAAGCAGTCCAGGTCTTAAAGTATAGTCAAATAAGCTTTTATAGTTGTTAATGAATTTTGAGTACCTAACATGATAATTTATTTCAAATTTTTGCAGTTGTGGTTTCCTCTTTACTCAGTTCTACGACACCAAATTTCTTCTGATGTTGCTGCCTATAAACTATCTATTATCCAAAGGCATGTTGAGAGTAACTTTTTACTTGAATTTAATGAAGGCTGCTTTATGAGAAACTTTCTTTTAGTAGTTTTTGAGGTGGCATGACACAATTGTAACTTTACAGTTTGGAGGACTTCATTCGCACATCCAGCATTGGTGAATTTAGAAAACGACTTCAACTTCTTTTCGCATTCCTTGGCCAAATAAAAGCTGGTGTATGCCTGGAAGTTTATTCAAGGTAGGATTTTAAAATTGTGCTATACTTCAAACATTCCTTGGTGTTTGATTACGAAACGGGTAATCGTAGGCCTTTTACGAGTAATTCCTGGTTACTCAACTAACCGATAGTAATTCTTGCAGTTCTTGTGAGAAGGAAAATGAGGAGGTTTTATACAATGCGTTTGGGTATTATGTGCAATTCCTACCAAAGTGAGTTGGTTATAAAAACATGTGTTATTATTCTCTCTCTCTCTCTCTCTCAGGAGCATTGATATATAACCTTTTCATTCTAGAATTCTTGCGCACATAGAATCTGGTAGAAGTGTTATTGAGAAGAAACTTGAAGATCTTCTCAAACCATGTCAGTGGGAGCATCGCGAGATTTCTCTGTCCATTGAAAACTCCAAAACAAAAAGGCAGAAGCTCAGGAAGATTATACAGGAGTACACAGTAAGTATACATCAACTATTTGATTTCATTTATCAAATCAGCATAAGTAATTTAAATACGGTGCAGACTACATAATTAGTGATTCAGCCGGGCTAAACTAGTAACTTGATGATTTATCCCCCACTAAAATCTTCCTATGCATTCAGCATAATTGTTTCAGCTTCAAATCTGTTTGGCAAGGCTTCGTAGGTCATTTTTGTATATCAATTTCTCAGTTTTGTGCATATCAGAGTTAATATCTCTTACATTGTTCCAACGTTGAATTTTTTCAGAAAGTGTTTCTAATATCCATTTATGGAGTAAATTTTTTTGTCAGAGATATTGTGTTGTGTAATAGTGGGATTGAGTGTCATCAAGTTGGTATCATTTTCCTTATTGTCAGTGTGTTAACTCCCTAGTCATGTGCTTGGTCACACACTATTGCAAGGAGCAATAATAATTATGTGCTCTGTTACCTTGTTGATCCATAGGTTCTGCTGGAACAACCTGTGATTGTGTTCCTTGAGCAAGATGCAGCTAAACAAGCTGAAGCTCAGTCTCATCAAGGTCAGAATTTCGTCATTGATAATGTGAACAAAAAAATTAGGATGATGGATGCTGCTTTTGATTTAACAGTTATCAATGATGAAGACAGGTAAAACTCTTTGTTTATGTAATTATTACTTATGCTTTATTTCAAAATGCAGACAGTCTAAATCTAGAAGTTGGGCATAATTTCTTTGTTATAGGTGTATGTGGTATACTAGTTGGATAAAAAAAGCAGAGTCTGCCCTGCGCAAATTACAAATTGATACATTAGTTGAATTTGGAGATTCAGAATCTGAAGGTGCTGCAAGTCTTTTCATTCTTTTAAGGTTTTTTTTTTCTTTCTTCATTCTTGCATATTAATTTACATAAATTTCAGGTATTAGTAGTTCAGAAATCTGCTTGGAGGTTAGAGAAATTCCCAAGCAATGGTGTGCTGTGTGGGACACACTTGAAAGAATAATTAGGAAGGCAATGGATTGTTGTGAGCTGTGGAAGGATGCAAACAAAGAGTCAAAAGAAGGGGCGGACTTTTTCTGACCTTCTAAATCTTTTAAAAAGCAGTGGCTTGTCTAGAGACATATTTACTGAGGTATGAATGTTATATGTTAGCTATAGTTTGTCAGAGGACATTTTATCTCACTTTATACACTAATTGTGGTTTTGTTGCTGACTGGCATCTGATAGGATGAAGTTAAATCTTGGTGGTTCGTTGAGCCGTCGTTCGATGTCCAGCATTTGCTGCTAACACAGAGTAGGCTTCCCCATGGCTTTTCTGATACAGCTCTTCCAAGCACCTTCCAAAGTTCTTCCGATCAGAATTTGGTTTCCGAGTGGAGAATGGCCAATGCGTACTATTTCACGAGTGTGGAATCTGTTCTCTTCACTCACCAACAGGTAAGTAAACCCCAGGTTTCAAATGTGAGGCTTGTTGTTTTGTCTTCTTCGCCAGGCTTTTTGTGTTAATGTTATACACTTTGCAGGTTGGCATGCCAGACCCTTATCTGCAGCAATTCATCAAAATACAACAAGATCAACACCAAGCTGCTAATAAGTTTGCAGAGCATTTAACGCGATTGAAGGAATGCATTTCTACTTTCGAGAAATGCATTGATTTGGATGATGGAAATGGTAGCAAGTGCTCTATTGGTCAAAATCAACATGCCACCTTCAAATGCATGTGGCAGCAGAAGGTAATTTGTCAATGTGGAATTTCACTATCCATTTATTTGATTTGTCTTGACATTACTCATTATTTATAATGATAAAAAATATTGGTATGTTGCAGCAACTGTTTGATACTCTGTATGCCATGATGCATGAAGAGGTTTTGTTGCTAAAGATATTTGAGAACACCCATTTAAACAATTGTCATACTATCAAGAATCAAGCAAATGAGTTTCTTGGTTCTGTCGAGAAATTTATTCCAGAGCTGCAGAAGTCTAAGGTGTGTGTTTTCTGTTACTTGTCTGCTCTAGACTTTCACTCTTATTGTAGTAGCTGTCACACTAATTCCTTGTCAACTGTAACAGGAATCCTTGGACAATTATCTTCTTGGCTCAGGCAGAACAATTTGTCCCTTGCAATCCTTCGTTACTTCAAAGCAGATGGAGAAGTTGGTGATTCACAACTTTGAGGTTATAAAGCAGTTTGAGGCTCATCTTCTTGCTTTCCATGGTCAAGATGTGGTTAAAAGCTCTGTTAAAGATATTTTGCTCCGTCATCTTTTGGAAATATTTAAGAAGGTATCTCTGAGTTTGTCCCTTTCTCTGCATATGATCTTAATTTAATATTGTTAGTATGACAATGAATTTGTTGGAGCGGAGTCTATGACATTCCTGAATATAGTTTTATGCTTTGTATGAGAGAAACTGGATATTGTTTTGTTTGTTGTTTTCAGGTCAAATTGTTGGAAGGTGTATTTAATTCAGCAATGGACAAGAAAAACAATTCAATCATTGAACATGATATGGACGATTGCCATAAAACAGATGCTGCATATCAGGAAGCCCTAAGAAGTACGTTTGGACATATTGCGGGAGCAATGCAGAAGTTGGGTTCACCGAGTAATGGCCAGCTTCATTCGGACAAATCTTTGGGGCAAATTACCTCCTGGGAAAAAATATTTGACATGTTTGTCGAAAATATGAGTTTGGACCAATTATGTGATAAGCTTCTAAGAACAATATTTTCTGCTGTGAGTTCTGTCACGTTGATATTATGTTTATTTGTTACTTATGAATGAATACCCAATAAATCATCTTATATGCTGTCCTCAGGAAAAAATGGTGAATCATTGTGGTGCTCATTCTAGCAGTCTATTTGTCCAAGTTGAAGCTGATTTTAACCAACTACGTCTGTGTTTGGACATCTTGTTGAATTTTGGTCATGCTCTGTTAAAAGAACTTTTGGCTATGCGGAAAACTGTAAGTTGGTCTTATTTGCATCTTCATTTTGAGTATATCTCAAATGCAGTCTCTTTTTATTTGTCTCAAGTGTTCCATTCGCTTCCTTGTTTATACATCAAAATGCTACCACCCCATCCATTATCATAATGCTGCTGACCAACCCATACTATGCACCCTCTACCATCGTCTGCATTTCGTTTTGTAATTCTTCTCCTTCTTCCCTCCACTCTGCCATCAAAGGATGTGTTCCTCTAACTTATTCGCCAACCAGCACCACCACATACGTAGGCTTCACTTAAACATCTGGATATCCACGATTGCAGCCACTTGCTCAACTCAAGAGAAAAACACGACCTCTATTAGTCCATATAATGGCCTCATTTTCATTGTTGTACCGAGATACTGACCATCTGACTGTTACAAGGCTGCCGGTGCCAGCACGCATAAGCATACAGCTGTGGAACTAATAGGCTATTTATTTTTTCTAATCCCAGTTACATAGAATGTAGTTGTCAGTCTACTTAAATTTATGCTTGTAGGATTTGATAAACTAAATTCTGAAATTATCCGTAGGTGGTTCTTCAAGTTCTTATAACATTGTTCTTAAAATATATATATATGCTTGTGTGCAGGTATCTCTAACGACTCATATACTCGCGAATCTTTTTGCTTTATCTTCAAATGGGCCTGTAATCTCTCCTGAGGGCCAAGGGGATGATGCTACTCAAGAACAAAATGGAACAGGTATGGGGGAGGGTGTAGGGCTGAATGATGTCAGTGATCAGATTACCGATGAAGATCAGTTGAATGTGACATCAGAGAAGGTATTGATTTGAGTACATGACATTTCCAACCAATTTTATCATACTAGGTGGGTTTCTTCGAGATGTAATTGATTTTCCTTTCTAATGTTTCAGCAGCCCTGTGATGAACAAGATGCCTCAGGTGAAGCCCCAAGTAAAGATGATAAAGGAATTGAGATGGATGAGGATTTTATAGCTGATACACATAGTGTCAGTGAGGATTCTGAAGAAGATACAAATCCAAATGATGATGAGGATAATGAACATTTAGACACTCAAATGGGAAAAACTGGAGAAAATGCAGTTGATGAGAAACTTGGTAATAAGGATGAAGATGAAAATCCCAATAATTCAAATGAGAAGTATGAACCTGGGAGTTCAGTTAGAGATAAAGATGCAAGCTCTAGGGAGGTTCGAGCCAAGCCAGATTCTCCTGCCACTAATGAACTAGGAGAGCTTGATTCTAATGAACTTGACGGAGAAAAGTGTGAGACTGGAAGCGAGGATGATCTTACTGATATAGAGAATGTAGATGACATGAACCTGGATAAACAAGCAGATCTAGATTGTACAGAATTAAATCCTGATGATCCTGATGGGATGGATCAAAATTCTGCTGAAGATATGGAGTTGGATGATCCTGAAGTGCATGATGAATATGATGAGAATGGTACTCATGAAGACGACCATGAACGTTCAACCGATGAAACCATGGTAGAGCCAGAGGCAATGGCAGAAGAAATAGATGCAACCTCTGAAAAGGATGACTTGAGTAGGGATGAGGAAGAAAATGCTGAGATGAATTCAGGATTGAGGAAGGATGTTTTCGAACCAGGAGTATCCGACTCAATCAGTGGTAATGTGCCTAATGAAGAATCTTCAACACAGCCAAAGGGTGACTCGAAGGCATCAGATGCAGGGGATAAAGCACCAGAGTCAAACTTGGAAAATAGCAATTATGTTAATAATGAGCTCACACCTATCAGAGGTTTACCATCCAATAATACCTCTGAGATGGATATGATGACTTCTGAGTCATCAAATAATGGCAGAAATGCTGGTGAGCAGCCAAAAGGTCAACTGCCTAGGCAGGAAATGCCATCTGTTTGTAAAAGTCAACCAAATCCTTACCGTAGTGTTGGGGATGCACTGAGGGAATGGGAGGAAAGAGTTAGAGTGTCTGTCGATCTTCAGGATGACAATCTAGAGGTACAGGATGATGTCGAGAATGAAAATGCAGATGAGTTTGGATATGTTTCTCAGTATGAAAAGGGCACGGCTCAGGCTTTGGGACCTGCAACATCAGAGCAGATTGACAAAAGTGCCAATGGCAATAAGAGCAATGAAGATGGTATTTCAATGGACAAAGATGACCTCATTGAGATGGAAATTGAAAAGCTAAAAACTGAAATGCATCCTAACAGGAGTTGTGACTCGATCCTTAAAAATACGGTAGAGGATCAGATGCCTCTTTCTGGTCTAGAGAAAGTGCCTGATGAGGGATCTCAGCGTAATCATCATGATATTGACCCTGAAAGCATGGTCGAGGATGTAGTTTCTGTCAAGAGATCATATTTGAGTGATGGCATACATCAGCTCAGTAAACTTTCTGTAGATGATGATGACATGGGGACAGTACAAGATCCTGGGGAATTTTCTGACGAAGTTACAAGCAATGCTACTGCACTTTGGAGTAGATATGAGAGGGTCACGACAAGATTATCCCAAGAGTTGGCTGAACAATTGCGTCTCATCATGGAGCCTAACATGGCCAGCAAGCTTGAAGGGGATTATAAGACTGGGAAACGTATTAACATGAAGAAGGTAAATGAAATATAACCCTTTTCGTAACTACTACAATTTTTTGCATAGTTTGTTGATTTTCCTTGTCATATATTTTTTATTAGGTGATTCCCTACATAGCAAGTCATTACCGGAAAGATAAAATATGGCTGAGACGGACCCGGCCTAACAAACGTGATTATCAAGTTGTCATTGCTATTGATGATTCCCGCAGTATGTCTGAGAGTTGCTGTGGGGATGTTGCTATTGAAGCTCTGGTGACGGTGTGTCGTGCAATGTCACAACTGGAAATGGGCAATCTTGCTGTTGCAAGCTTTGGAAAGAAAGGCAACATAAGGTTGATGCATGACTTTGATCAGCCCTTTACTGGAGAGGCTGGAATTAAGGTCAGTGCCCTTAATATCAGTTCTATTTCTAATGAATTTAACAATACCTTGGGGATTCTATACATCCTTGGCGTTTGGATATTTCTATTTAGTCTGTCTCATGGCATATCGGCTGAAAATTCTTTTGCTAATGGTGCAGATGATCTCTAGTTTGTCATTCAAGCAAGAAAATACTATTTTTGATGAACCAGTTGTTGATCTGTTGAAGTTTCTGAACAACAAGCTAGATACAGCAGTTGCAAAAGCAAGACTCCCTTCTGGACGGAATCCACTACAACAGCTTGTTTTGATAATTGCAGATGGTCGTTTGCACGAGAGGGTAACTTCCATTTTCTCTCGCTGCCAACAAGCTGTTATTGCTGCCTGTCTTGTTCAATTCAGTGTTTTTTATTTTTATTTTATTTCATTGTTAAAAATTTCATCTGTGCAGGAGAGGTTGAAACGTTGTGTTAGGGATGCCTTGGCAAAGAACCGCATGATTGCCTTTTTGCTTCTTGATGACCCACAGAATTCCGTCATGGACGTCGAGGTAATTACCTATATTCTCTTTTCACTGTTATAGTAAATTTATTTGTCTAATAATTTTTACTCTTTAGTCAAGTGGATCTAATACCAACATTTTCTTTTCTGCACCGTCTTTAGGAACCAAGTTACGAGGGTCAGGAGATCAAATTTTCAAAGTACATGGAATCTTTCCCCTTCCCATACTACATTGTACTGAGGAATATCGAAGCACTTCCCAGGACTCTTGCTGATCTACTGAGACAGGTAAGCATAAAATCTGATGTATATTTTACGTGTCCATACTTCGTTGCTATTGTCTGAAAATCTTTTACCTGTTCTTTGCAGTGGTTTGAGCTCATGCAGCAGAGAAGGGACTGAAAGAAGTGATGCAATTGTGAAAATCATACAATGAAGTGGCACCCCTTCCCATTCATATTACTTGCTGAAATCCAGAACCAAGAATGAAAATTTCATATCCTAGATGATGAAAATACCCACCAAAGAGATTCTTGTATAGGAAACTATTACAGTTATCAACTTATCATCAATGAAGAAGTTTTTGCATTCCTCTCTTTTTATATCATCAATCGAATATTGATTAATATCTTATTGAGTAATCGATTGACTATTTGAAAATGAAAATTGCAAACAATGAAAGGGTAACTAACAATGTATGCCGAGAGGCTAACGATGCCTATGTCCATGCTTAGCATTCCCACGATTGCCATGCGTATTTTTAAAGTCGGAAAACATAAAAATTTATAAAAAAAATAAATGATCCGAGATTTTCTAGTTTTGTAAATTGGAACATTTTTTTTAAAACATGTTTTACATATGGTGAAATTTTGAGAAATGTTTATTTTCGTTACCTAAACCTTGGTTTTTCACCCAAAATAGTGAGTTATAACACACGATTTTTGGGTCAAAATTGCATATTTTTATTTTTACACCAAAATTCTTTTAAGATCAAGTCATGATTTTTAAGGACTTTTTGAGTTGATAGAATGCAAAAAAAAATTTACTCATTTATTTTTTACGATTTTTCTATCTCAGAAAACTAAAAAATTCATAAAAAATAAACAATTTGAGATTTTTGGGTTTTGTTAATTGGAACACCTTTTGAAAAATATGTTTTACCGATTGTGAATTTTTGAGATTTTTTTTTTTGCCTAAACCATGGTTTTCACCCAAAGTCGTTGGTTATAACACACGATTTATACCAAAAATTGTGTGTTTTTATTTTTGCCCCAAAATCTTTCCATACTCAAATCATGATTTTTAAGGATTTTATGAGTTGACGAAACATAAAAAAATCGACTCGTTTATTTTTTACGATTTTCAAATTCTAAACACCAAAAAAATCATAAAAAATAAAAGGTTGAAGATTTTTGAGCTCTGTTAGTTGCAAAACCTTTTAAAAAATATGTTTTTTACCAATGGTGTATTTTTGCGAAAGTTTTTTTTTTGCCCAAAACTGTTTTTCGCACCAAAATCTTTTTACACTCGAACCATAATTTTTAAGCACTTCTCGAATTTGACATAACAAAAATATGGACTTGTTTATTTTTTACAATTTTTTAAAGTAGGAAAACTAGAAAATTCTTAATGATAAACGATTCAAAAATTTCAAGTAAAAGTTAGTTGGAACACTTTTTAAAAATTATGTTTTACCGGTGGTGAAGTTCTGGTAAGGACAAACTTAAAGGAAAAACAGGGTTTGCAAGATTTGGCATACCGTGACACCTCTAAACGTGCTAAACAATGCCAACCCCTTTGCACTGCAATTATGTCCGTGATAAAACTTCACCAGAAGTAAAAAATAATTTTTAAAGAGTTTCCAACTCACTTCACTCAAAAAATTCGAGTCATTTGTGAGTTATGATTTTTCAAAGTCGACAACTTAAAAAATCATAACTCAAAAATAAGTCGGATTTTTCGTGTAAAGTCAGTTGGCACACTTTTTAAAAAATATTTTTACGAATTAAGAAATTAAACACTGATAAACTTGAAGGAAAAAGTCATGTTCACAATGAGGCGTCCCCGACTCATTTATTTTTTGCGATTTTTCAAATTCGGAAAACTAGAAAATTCATAAAAAAATAAATGATCCTAGATTTTGAGTTCTGTCAATTGGAACACCTTTTTAAAAACATATTTTACAAGTGGTGAAGTTTTAAAAACTGTTTATTTATTTTTTTCCAAACCTTGGTTTTTAATTAAAAACAGTGGGTATAACACATGATTTTTTGGCCAACCTTGTATATTCTTATTTTTTCACCAAAATCTTTCCACACTCAAATCATGATTTTTGAGGACTTTTTGAGTGAACAGAACGAAAAAATCGACTCGTTTATTTTTAAAAATTTTCAAAGTCGGAAATCTAGAAAATTCATAAAAAATAAATGATTTGAGATTTTTGAGTTATGTCAATTGAAACACTTTTAAAACAAATACGTTTCACCAATGTGAATTTTTGAGAATTTTTTTTTTGCCGAAACCATAGTTTTTTCACCCAAAACTGTGGGTTACAAAGTCGTAAAACTTAAAAAATCGTAACTCACAAACGAATTGAGTTTTTCGAGCAAAGTCAGTTGGCACACCATTTAAAATTATGTTTTACCAATGGTGAAGTTTTGACACTGGTAAAGTTGAAAGAAACAATGCAGTTCAGAAGGAGACATCCCGAAGTGCTTTTGACACTTCCAATGATGCCAATGCTAGTGAGGTTAACAATGCCTATACCGAAGCTAAGGATGCTCATGATGCCTATACAATTTTTCAATGTCGAAAAACTTGAAAATTTATTAAAAAAAATAAATGATTCGAGATTTTCGAGTTTTGTCTAATATAACACATTTTTTAAAAACATGTTTTACTAATTGTGAAGTTCTAAGAAATTTTTATTTTGGCCCATGTGAGATGTTTTTCATGATTTTCATGATATTTTCTCATTTAATTGAGATGATGGAAGAAACATGTGCTTCAACATATTTCATTTAATTGAGATATGATGAAAAATGGACTAAGGTATTCCAATCATATATTTTTTAAAATCTAAGTACCTTATTGATCACTTTTGAAAGTTATGATATGTCAAATTACTGTTATTGTGTTATGTCATCCTAATTAAAGAACAAGTAACGAAAAAGAGACAGAGGTATCCCAATGATCTGTTTTTGAAAGTATAAATATTTTACTAATTATTTTTGAAAGTTGAATATCTTATGTTCGGAGTATCAAAATTTAGATCATATGTTTATTTAAACATTTCTAATACCTGACATTAGAACTATGTACTTTAAAAATACATAGTCTTATGTAGTGGAGAAAGTCTATTGGATCATATTTGTAATTAACACGTATTACTAAAAAATGCATAATTTTCAACACTCACTCGTGTCAGAAAAAAACTATTTGCATTTTTCTGAAATGGATAGGATCACACGTCACGCACCCTCCACCTTCAACCTTGCAACCGGACAAATCCCAAAACCCTAACGAGAAATAACGAGCAGGGACTCTAATCCAAAACAGCCACGTGTCGGTTTTCTTCCTTGGCTGTAATCCTCTTTAAGCCTCCTGCCTAAATTTAAGTCCGGTCACCCACCTTTCTCTCCTACTCTCTCACTCCTTTTATCTCTGTTCTCTGTTAGTCTGTTTGTTGTACATTGGAACCTTAGCTTGCTCCTCCGGCGAGGTCTCCGGCTTCCGATGACCTCTTTTCCGGTAAGGTTCTTCGATAACCTCCGTTGTTGGTGTTGTTGTGCCCCAAAATGCTAGATGCATTTGGCGCGGTTCTTGTCCGATCCAAGGCCTGGTTCCACTGGAGGAAGAAGACGCTGATTCGTTGATTTGATCCATTTCATTGTGAAATTTTATCATATATGTATCATATTTCAAGTCTTTATTGTTGTACAGCCCGCCGAACACGTAGGATTCGTTTCGATTTTTGTAAATTTTGTACAGTTAGGAATTGTAGACTGGAAGAGGCTTGGATAATCAAATCATGGATTGAAATCTGAGTGATAGTATTTTGTGACAGTTTTGGTTTTGGTTTTGGGAGTGAAAGGTAAGGAGAGAATTGTGGTTTGAAATTTGTGGATTTGATTCATCTAGAAAGTGGCTAAGATGAATTTGAGGGCCGCCGAGGAAGAATCGGCGAAAGAGATTCATATCCCGGCCGAAATCGATTGGGAAATGCTTGATAAATCCAAGTTTTTTTTTCTCGGAGCGGCGCTCTTTTCCGGCGTATCGGCGACTCTCTACCCTGTTGTGGTGTTGAAAACCCGGCAACAAGTAGCTCAATCCCAAGTGTCCTGTATCAAAACCGCGTTTTCGATTGTCAGGCACGAAGGATTTCGGGCATTGTATAGAGGATTTGGGACTTCTTTGATGGGCACAATACCGGCTCGGACGCTGTACATGGCGGCGCTTGAGATTACCAAGAGTAATGTTGGGACTGCCACGGTTAGGTTAGGGTTTTCGGATTCAACTGCGGCCGCCATTGCCAATGCAGTTGCAGGGCTTAGTGCAGCTATGGCTGCACAGCTTGTGTGGACTCCAATCGATGTTGTGAGTCAGAGACTGATGGTGCAAGGCCGTGTTAATCCCAATTCGAAATTTCCTAATGCATCTTCTTGTAAATATAATAATGGGTACGATGCATTTAGGAAGATTCTTCACACAGATGGGCCGAGGGGATTGTATAGAGGGTTTGGGATTTCGATTTTGACATATGCACCATCCAATGCAGTTTGGTGGGCATCATATTCTGTTGCTCAGAGGATGGTTTGGAGTGGAGTTGGGTGTTATTGTTGTAAGAGCAATGAGAATGGGGTTGGCATATATAGACCCGATTCGAAGACGATAATGGCAGTTCAGGGAGCCAGTGCAGCCATGGCGGGTGGCATGTCAGCTTTGATTACAATGCCCCTCGACACGGTCAAGACGAGGCTGCAAGTTCTGGATGGGGATGACAATGGGCGGCGCGGACCAACCATTGGGCAGACTGTTCGGAATTTGGTTAAAGAAGGCGGGTGGATGGCTTGTTACAGAGGATTGGGGCCAAGGTGGGCTTCAATGTCGATTTCAGCAACCACCATGATCACCACCTATGAGTTTCTCAAACGGCTCTCCACCAAGAACCAAGAGGTTTTGACCTGATGAACTTCAGAGACTCAGATCTTTGTCTAATCCTGTTTAATTTGTCTTAAACTTGTCATTGTTGTTTTCTCTTCTTGCAACCAACAAGTTGTCCTGTTTATCTTTTGTTTCTGTTAACCTGCACAGTTGGTTGGTCATCAATGTAATACAAATGCAGGTGTTTCTGTTATACCTTAATTTTTGTTAAATCAATGGATCTCAACAGAATTAGAACTTCTGGTTTAGCATTTAAGAAAGCTCCATCAGTTACATAACACTTGCGGCATTGAATTCCTTGGATTGAAATATTGTGTGGAAGTCTCATCATTCTAATAAAGTCTTGAGGTAGCTCAACTTTTAGCCCTCCCTACTGCTAGTGATGTATCCAATGATTTTATCTTAAATTTCAAATCTCAACCATATCCACTAAGTAGAGTAAATTCTAAATTAATGTGGTTTCCTTGCAGATAAGTCTAGATTTAATGGTGGGGCTTTACCTAACTTTCAATTAATCGGTGGGCCATCATATCCATATACCATGATCCATAATTTGTTTATTTGAGGAATCTTTACCAATGTGACCAACTTGGTTTTCAGTGTACTTTATACCGTATGATATAAAATACAATCAGTATTTGTATTATTATGTGACCCATGTGCTGGATTTAGCAGTTATTGAGTTTTGTGAAGCTCTTAATTCATGGAGATTTATGCTTAGCAACCAGCGAGTGTTAGTTTTATACATGGTTGGAAACTTGGAATGCTCATAATCTGTTTCTGACTCTCTATTTAACAAGAGAACATATTCCCTGCACGAAACGTGAAAAACGTGTAACAAAAAAAGGGCAAAATAGTAATTTCTCATTTTAATCTTCTCATCTGGACGGCTGACATTTATTATACCTTTATATGGACAGTTGAGATTGACCGTGCATACAATAATTTTCTATATAACAAAGAGGGTAAAAGACTAAAAGGGCTTATGATTTTACCCACACAAAAAAAAGTAATTTTACCAAACGGCAAGTTGACAAAACTAGCATGGAAGTCAACTTCATTGCTAAAAAAAAAAATTTCTATTTATGACCAAACTCTTCACATAGGATGGGAAGTTGGAAACTCTCTGGGTTCCAAAACCTTTTTCCACACAGCTGTCAAAAATATGATGGGGAATCAGAATCTCAATACAATGTTATAGTTTTTGCACTCCATTCAAACAGACCACGTCTCTGAAGCAAAAACTCCCATACCAATCTGCTTTTGGATCGAATTGACGGGTTCACATTTTTCGTTTAGGGTTTTCACAATTAAAATTGGAGAAGAATTGTAAGGTAAAACAAAGTACTAAATGAATAATGACGTCTTTTCACGGTTGATGAAATACCATTCTTGATAACCCGTCGTCACCCAGCAAAAATTGAAACCATGACTGGAGGGGTTAACTACAAGACCATTAGAAACACAGTTAACAATAACACTATACTGACAAGTAGTGTTTAGTTCCTTCTTCATCTATAATGTCTTCCTTTTTTCTTTCTTTATATATATATATATATATATATATATATATAATTATATATGTCTTAGAAAAAAATAAATAGCGAGTGACATAGAGGCTGTTTTGGTCTTTTTAAAATATTGAGAATATCGTCGATATCAATACTTAGGAAATCAACAATCTATTAGAGTACTAAAATGCTAAGAATTACATAGAAACATAAATACTCAAATGTTTTATGATACTAAACAACAAATCTATCACTAATGTGTTCTGAAAGTATGTTTAGGAAAAGGAAAATGCCATTAGAGGAAACCTACATTGGGCGAGCCCTCTTGTTGCTGCATGAAGGGCATTTGTACTGCTTAATCTGTTTTGCTTTTGCAGGGGTCACCTTCACGCACTTCATATGGAACCACGTCTCGCAGAAGTCACACAAAATCCAGGGTTCATCTAACGAAGATGGCCCGCCGCGGCCACAAGCTCCACATGTCTCTTCTTCGTGTTCGTCTTCCTCGTCTTCCTCCAAGCCCTCATCTTCATCTTTTGCCGGAAGCACTTCCAAATGTCTTGCTTGAGATTCTGATCCCCTCTGCTTTTTTGTCACCAACAGAAAAAGAGCAAAGCATTTTCAAATCAGTTTATGAGGAAGAGATAAAAAGAATGAGCTTCCCCCTAACTTTTCACAAATGCTATATGCCTAAAAAAGTTATTTTACCGCTTTGGAGTTTGACTTGGATTTGTTGCTACCATGATTTGAAGATGGCTTCTCCTTTACTTCTTTCTTAGCAGCACCAGTCACAACTTCAAATATTGTTGGAAGTTCATTTATCATGCTAAAAAGTTTCTTCCTGCACCACAAAACAGCAATACAGTAAACACAAGCCTACAATTTGGCAACCAAAAGTCATAGAAAACAAAGGTTTCTTATTTGAAAGGAAAAAAAAATGGTGTGGGGCGAGCAAGAGAACGACAAAAGGGAGCTAGAAGCTGGCATTTATTTCAGTATAGTTGTCAATCTTACTAAACGAGAAGACAATGAAACCATAGATATTTTTCACAAACCAAATTATCCAGTCATAGAAAACCAAGAAAACATAAGAATCAAGCATAAAACATTAGTTCTGCACCATAGACTGTTCTTTACCATCTGATCAAATATAATCAAATTAACCCCCACCCAGGAAAAAGAAGAATGCAATATTTGAACAGCATCAACTAACAAAGAAACTCTGTACATAGTTGGTGGACTCACCTATCAGCCTTATCGAACCCAAATCTGGATCCAAAATAGAAGGCTACAGAAAGTAGCCATGCATCACTATGAACAGCAACCAGAGCTAGCCAATCCTTTTCCGCCATACCATCTCTTGCAAAGTTGATACCTAGTGCAGGCTCTGGCAGCTCTGGAGGCACTTCTTCAGCAGGTAAGTTGACTTCCCATTGCTCACTAGGATATCCATACAAGGAAAGATTCTCCTTCTCTGTAAGTAGAACACAACTCAAAAACGGTAGTTGAAAAAGACGAGAAAGATAGCCACAAAAAAGAAGTAGCAACCAAAAAGACAACTGATTGAAAAACTCTATTAGATACAGCTTTCATTGTTTAACAGCCCTGATCTTCAAAATATTTCAGAAAGCAATGTGAATATTTTATAAGGCCTGGTGTGTATATACATATATATAAGATTTCAAGGCATAAAATCAATTAGAAAAAATGTAAAAGAAGGACCAAGCACTAATGCATAAAGGGTCAAAAACGGAACAATACAAACATTATATAGTATACCAACAACAATCAGTATTGTCACCATTACTTCATAAAAGCCTCATCTAGAATGTGACATCTCTAAACTAGAAAAAGACAGATAACTCTCCTTTCACTACAGCTCCCTAGAAATAGAAATATATTTCACAATACAGATCAGGCTAGCATGCACACAAAATATTATGGTTTTCTTCTTCATTCTCCAAAATAACTATTTGGCTGATTTCATTTATAGATTATTTCACCAATTATAATATATTCAATAATACCATTGTTCAACAAAAATTTCCAAAACAGAAAGAGTCAACAGAAGAAATTCGAACAATGCTATGGACCTTTCATGTTTCTCTTTTTTATGTGGCATTGCATGAACCTTGAACATGCTCTCATTCATCGCAGACCTCTCATTTAGAGCTCCAAGAATAAAGGAACAATTTATAAATTGCACACAAGCTAATCTACAACTAGGTGCCACATTTGCCGAAAAATTTACAAGCCAACAAAGATAAAGACTTACCAGGATCACACTGCTGATGGAACTCTTCAGCATCTGCAACAAAAATGTAAAAGCATTTAAATCACTCAAAATCAAACCCAAAAAACAGCTCTTACTGTAAACAAAGATCGAACAATTTTTTTTCTAAAACACTTTTAAGAGTAAAACTGAAATGGCCCATTATGAATTAAAATACACACGGTCACAAAGAAACAAAACACATAAAAAGCAGGATCCTTTTTACACATGGCTCTCCATAGTCCATTCAACTAACCACATATGTTAATCTAGTACAACAGTATTCAAAATTTCAAATGCAATTTTTTATCCATATAGAGGTTAATTTTCTTTACATAACAATTCGCCATTTGGTTCATAAGGAAAAGGGTAACATATAGTCAAACTCAAGTCTCCTAACATTAAGTCATTCTTTACAACCAATTGGGGAACAAGCAACTCGTCAGAAGAACTCGAAATCACAAACAAAAACATAACAACAGTGAAGGAAACGAAGTATCGTTTTAGCCTCTCTTCTCAAGGAATTCTCAGAAAACTAACACTGAAGCTACAAGACAGCGTACCATTCCAAGATCAAAATAGTTCATCCTGCGATCCTGAATGAGATAAAAACAAAAACAAAAACAACAGAAAAAATGAAAGCAAAGCTCAAAACTTTTAACCATGAATTAATCTTAACCACCCAATTCACAATTCTTCTATCCTTTTCTTTTCACTGGTTTTCTCAGATACCAAACAGACATATAAACGAAATCCCAATTCCAATATGCAAGAAAAGAGTTATTTTCCTATCAATCTAAAAGTGCACTTCAATGGAATAAAGCCACATTCTTCCGAACCGAAAACAACATTTAACACTAGAATTCGTAATTCTGTGCAATTTTACTTCCTGGGCCATCTCCGAAACCAAATTGACAAGAAGCTAAACCCAGTAAGAGACGACGAAATAGGGCAATATCCAATTCAAAAACACTAGTGAACCCAACAAAGAGAGAAGAGCAACGACCAAAATTCAAATCAATATAAACCCCTAATAACTGCAAATCACCAATTGCGTTTGTGGGTTTTCTCAAGACGCTAATTGAGTGGAAATAGAATAAAGGAAAGGGAAAAGACCAGTAGTTAGGGCCTTGATCAAGCCAGTTCTGCGGCCCTTGAAATCTCTGAAAACCTCTTCAACGGTTCGAGGATTGTAGGCTGCTCCGGCACCAGCTCCATTCATTGCCATCTCTCTCTCTCTCTGTCAGTGAGTGCCTCGGAAAACCAAGTCAATATGTTTGAGTCAGAGAGAGGGAGCGAGTTTAAGAAGGTATTTATATAAAAAGCCAAATTGCTTGCTTTCGTTAACCTTCACCTTGAATCTTCTTCTTATGCTCTGTGGATTTAGTCTTAGGACAGATTTACCCTCTTTCATATTATGGATTAATTCTTATAAGAATTATCTTATTATCCTATTGGTTTTAAGGAAAAACCTTTGGTCCAACCTTTACTATTACAATTTTATGAAAAAATTAAGTATATTTTATAGTAAGAAAACAAAAAACATTTCAGCAATTTTGATAATCACTTTTGAGTTTTGATGACTTAAATATTGGTCAAACCTCGATATTAAAATATAATACTACTTTCTATTATCACAAAATCTTAACTCATTGTTCACATAATTAAGAACGTGAATATAAGTCGAAACCACAACAGCACATGGATATAATTAATTTCATGGATGTGGGTTTTAGGACCATTGTGTTCACACTTCACAAAAGGCATGCATGTCACATAAAATGACCAAACAAATTATGTTTCCCATATGTAAACCTACTCTAATTAGTAATTACACACTTGGAAAGGCATAGCCATTTATTAAAATGACTGTATAGCCTAATTTTATAACCTAATTTTCAAATGTATGTTATTCCTAATTAAAAAAATTGATTTGGGCATGGTTAACTCAACAAACAAATGAAATCACTTACGTTTGGACTTAAAAATCTTTTTCTTCTCCCGATAAAATAATTATAAAATTTCACTTTTTCCTAAAATTGTGTGTGCTATAAGAAAATTTTGAGTTGTTTGGCATGGTCGGCAAAAACTAATTAAGAGCAAAATTCTCTTATCACAATGAGGATTCTAAAAGACACCCATTATGATAACATGATATCGTAATATTTGGGAATCTCTTTGAAGTTTTTTAAAAATTATTTTTAAATAAATTAAAAAATGTATATAAAATAGACTTTTACCGATGAATATTTTGTCGGAAAAAGGGTGTCTTGACATTTTAAAAAAAATTGATTTTGGCATGGGTGACTTAAGAAACAAAAGAAATCACTTCCATTTGGACTTAAAAGCATTTTCATTCCTTTCAAAAAAAAAATCCTTCACCAGTTTAAAAGAATTATGAAATTGTCATTTTTTTCAAAAAAAAAAAAAAATTGTGTGTGCTACAATAAGAAAATTAGGAATTGTTTGGCATGGTCAGCTGAAATTCCGGTTGCACGGAATAGTCCCAATAAACGGTAGTCGTCCTAAATACTAATCGGAGAGTATACACAACTTTGAACAAATTAAAAGTTACTCTCCACAACCTAGGTTCTAGCTATTGCACAAGCAATACACAATTGAATACCAATTCGATATGCAACAATCACATTCAATTGTACAACCTAGAATCCCAAAGTGAGCATCATCAATAGCTCACCACAGACTATATCTAACAATGTATGATCAAGCATGCAACATGTTAATCAATTAAGCACAATAGCATATAGATAAGCAATCACACAATATGCTAATCAATTAAGCATAATACAATAGACAAGCAAACACACAAACAACACAACGATATGTTCACCCGGAAACCTCTACCTCTAGAGGGAAAACCGGAGGGGAGCCGTACCCCACGCTCTTGTGTAACACTATGAAAAACGCCAATTGACAAACACATACAAGGGGGAATCACAATCCCAAACTCTACACTATCAACCCTATGACTAGTGGCAGCACTAACCTTGTGTAGCCTCCAAATGCTTCTTCAAGTGCTCCCACCTCAAGCCGCTCCAATTGAAAGAACTTCACCACGTGAATCCTCCAACCGCAAGCATCACCAACAATGCAAATGTGTGTGTGTATGAGTGAATGAAATGAATTCAATTCGTTTGACACAAGCAAGTAAACAAGGAACACTTGCTAGAATCAAACAAACCGAATTGACAAACCTTGAATATGATTCAAGGGTTGATTTAGTTATTCACAAGGAACAATAACTAAATCAACAATATCAAAGATGTGAGGATCCTATATCATGGAACTAGGGTCACTCAACAATACCAGAAAACTCTCTCAAGGATGTATTTGACAGTAGGGAAAGAGTTGGCCGAAATGAAACAAGAGAGTTCTATTTATAGAATCTGTCCAGCGATATGCGATCGATCGCACGATAGGTGGCGATCGATCGCCTAGTGTAAAACTGCAAAACATAAGCTAAAACCCTCATGTGCGATCGATCGCCCGATAGGATGCGATCGATCGCCTAATAGAAAGCAACGGATATATTCCGCACTCAAATCAAAATCCAACGGCCATATTGTCCACGTGGACTAGGCGATCGATCGCCCGATACCATGCGATCGATCGCACGTCTTCAATCAACGGACAGATTGTCCAACGTGGAGCGATCGATCGCCAATCATGGTGCGATCGATCGTCAGGCTTAAAACAACCTTAAACAAAGAGGAATGCTAATCAAAATGAATCTAAGTGAAGATCTAGCAATCCTAACATAATAAACTCAAATGTATGAAATAATGCATTCAACATTTGAGCCGGTCACGTTGCGACCGGGTGCTTATAGCTAAGCACTCGAAACTTGTGTGAATTAAACAACACAAGTGTGGCTAACAAACAAACCTAGATAAACCTAGGACACCAAGGAAAACTCAATATAAATAAGTGCATGTGCATATGCATGAGTCATACCTTGAGGAGCTTGAAATGAAACCTTCGATGACCAATGATCGAAGTCCGGAGAAAAGACCGGATAAGAAAAGCGTCTTCACGAACCATCTCGAGCAAGAACAACCTAAGCCACTATACCTAATCCCTTAAGCAACCTAGCATTGAATACAAAGAAATGCTAATACAACGGAAGAGGTTTTGTCAAATAGGAAATAGCCAATAGCAAATATTTTGCCCTTACATCAGCAAAAACTAATCAAGAGCACGGCTCTCCTATCACTATGAGGTTTCTAAAAGACAACCATGATATTGTACTATTTGCAAATATTTTTTATGTTTAAAAAACATATTTTCAAATAAATTAAAAAATGTATATAGAATAGACCTTTACTACCGAATACTTCGTCGGCAAAAGTTGTACCTTGAATTTTTTTTTTGGAAAAAAAAATTGATTTGGGCATGGTTGACTTTAGAAATCAGTTCTGTTTGGACGTAAATTCATTTTCTTTCACCAGTTGAAAGAATTATGAAATTGTAATTTTTTCAAAGATTTTGAGTTGTTTGGCATGGTTGGCAAAAACTAAATAAGAGTACGGCTCTCCTATCACCATAAGGTTTCTAAAAGACACCCATGAAGATAACATGATAATCGTAATATATGGAAATTTTTTTTAAGTTGTAAAAAAAAATTTCAAATAAATTAAAAGATGTATATTGAATAGACCTTTACTGACAAATATTTCATTGGGAAAAGGTATGTCGGCATGGTCGACTTTAGAAACCAAAGAAATCACTTCTGTTTGTACTAAAAAGCATTTTCTTTCACCCGTTAAAAGAATTATGAAATTACAATTTTCTCAAAAAAATTGTGTGCTATATAAGAAAATTTTGAGTTGTTTGACAGGGTAGACAAAAACTAATCAAGAGCACGGCTCTCCTATCACGATGAGGTATCTAAAAGACACACATGATGATAACATGATATTGGTAATATTTGGAAATGTTTTTGAAGTCAAAAAAATTATTTTCAAATAAATATAAATGTATATAGAATACACATTTACCGACGAATATTTCGTCGGCAAAAGGTGTGTTCCTTGTTTATTTATTTATTTAATATCAATTTAGACATTGTTGACTTAACAAACAAAATAAATCACTTTTGTTTGGACTTAAAAGCATTTTCCTTCACTTGCTGAAAGAATTATGAAATTGTAATTTTCCCTAAATATTTGTGTACTATATATGCCGTAAGAAAATCAGGAGTTGTTTAGCATAAAATTATTTTCAAATAAATAAAAATAATGTATATAGAATAAACCATTGCCGACGAATATTTATTTTTTCTTCAACATTGGTAGGCATGTATTTTTTACCGTCAACATACTTCTCACGAACCGAATTCTCTTAGCTTGCTTGGCATGAGTCCCATAGCTCCTTTGGGTCTCCAAAACCCCAAGCCAACAGTCGTGGAAGAAAAGAATTTTTTAAAAAGAATAATTCAGAAGCTCTATAAAAATGAAGGAACAGCTTTTCCGACGAAAGATTGTTTCTTTAATTTTTCTTTCATTTCTTTTCTTTATACTGTGGGATGTATAGCTCAACAAGTCCACTTCCGGCAAGCAATGTGAATCTTTGGGACTATATCATTTACCTTAGCTCTCAGGAAAAAAAAGTCTCCACAATTGTATTGTTTTGTTGAAATCCATAGGGTATAGCACATATGTGGTTAATAATCTTCAAAAATTCTAGAAGAGAAGACAACCACTATGCTTAGTTTTTGAAGAAAGATGACATTTTCAAAAATTGACTCGAGGCTCCACACTGGACCAAATGTAGAAATTTTACTCCACTTAGGGATTCACTAGCCCTAGAAGTGACTTGATTTATTTTAAAGAAGGGTTTTGATCACCAGCAAGGTCTAAACTTTGGTGTATCGGACAGAAAGGTACTCAACTTTAAAAATGTGATCAATAAGGTACCTGAACTTTCAAAAACACATCATCGGGATACCTCCGTCCATTTTTTCGTTAATTATGAGAGCATATTAGTCATTTGACATACTTCAACTTTCAAAAGTGATCAATAAGTTACTTGAACTTCTAAAAACACATCATCATGATACCTCCATTAATATTTCATCATAACTCAATTAAATGAGATCATGTATGACCTATGTGAGATATTTTCCAAGACTTTTATGGTATTTTCTCACCTTTTTTTTTGCTTATATCATCTTTTTTTCTCTCTTTTTCTCTTCGATTCCTACCGAGGTATTTTCTCATGTATAGATGATGCACGTAAAGTTGTTTGAAATATAATGTATGGGCAATCCTGATTTTCAATTAGTCAGTACTTAAATTCATATTAAAGTAAAACCCTTAAAAAATAGCATGTACCCTCTAAAAAAATAATTAAAGTCTACTTAATTATTGGTTATAGAAAGATGATAATGATGAAATTTTGAAGAGAAATATGGAAAAAGAATAATTAATTGCATTGTTAATTTTGGAGGGAAAAAATAATGTGAGATGAGGGAAGAGACATATGTTTCAACATATTTCATTTAACTGATATATGATGAAAAATGGATGGAGAAATCCCGATGATATATTTTTAAAAGTTCAAAATCAGAAATCTTGAGTCGTTTGTGAGTTATGATGTTTCATCATAACTCCTTGTGAACTGCATTTTTTCCTTCAACTTTACTTGTGTCAAAATTTCACTATTGGTAAAACATAAATTTTAAAAGGTAGGTCAATTGAATTTTCTAAAAAAAACTCGACTCGTTTGTGAGTTATGATTTTTTAAGTTTTCCAACTTTGAAAATCATAACCCAATAACTCATAAACGACTCGAACTTTTCAAGCAAAGTCTGTTGGAAAAGTTTAAAAATTATTTTTTAACATTGGTGAAGTTTTGTCACATACAAAGTTGAAGGGAAAAGGGGATTGACACAAGTAAAGTTTTGATTAGTCGGTACTTAAATTCAGATTGATTAAAGTAATCAAAGTAATACCCTCCAAAAAAAAATAGCACATACCCTCCAAAAAAATAATCAAAGTCTACTTAATTATTGATTATAGAAAGAGGATAAGGATGAAGTTTTGAAGGAAAAATCTGGAATGAGAATAATTATTTGCATTGTTAATTTGGAGGAAAAAGATAAGGTGAGAGGAGGGAAGAGACATGAGTAATGTGTTTCAACATATTTTATTTAACTGATATATGATGAAAAATGGACGGATATATCCCGATGATATGTTTTTAAAAGTTCAGATACGTTATTGATCACTTTTGAAAGTTGAGATATATCAAATGACTGTTATGCCCTCATAATTAACGGACAAGTAACTAAAAATGAACGGAAGTATTCAAATTATGTGTTTTTGAAAATCCAGGTACCTTATTAATCACTTTTAAAAGTTTAGTATATTTGTGTCCGGTGCATTAAAGTTTAGACCATATTAGTGACAAAAAAACGTCTTTAAAGAAAGTATTTAATAATTTCAAAAACAACATATGAATGACCTTTTTTGACGACAATTCACTCCATTTTTTTTATTTATTTCTTGACGTCCATGACAAGATACCTAAGGTTGGGTATGGTCGGGCTATCTTATAACTATCCCATACATTCTGGGAGCTTCTCTAGTGAAGACCTATTAAATGAGGACCATTTGATGACTTTTTGATTAATGGTTGTGATATCTATTTTTCGATCACATCCCGAGAAATCAACCGTTCAATGTTAATATATTCATGAGAGATCCTCACAAGTATTTCAACAAAATTTGAAATCGTTAAGGTACCAAATTGACCAAATATATGAATGAACCATGTCAATTTTGAACGATTCATATTCATAAATGGTAAATCACAATTATAGAGACCTAACCATTTTAGATTTTATTGAAAATTTCTTGAAGTCCATGACAAGATACCTAAAGGTTGAACGGTATGGTCGGGCTATCTTATAACTATCCCATACATTCTCGGAACCTCATTGGGCTTTGAAAACATGTTGAAATTCAGTTACTTAAATAAAATAAAAAAACTTGCAATAGGAGTGTATTATAGTACGAGTCCTCAGCATGCATCAAGGATAATATCTTTTTTTTCCTTTAGTCAAGATTGGAAATCATCCATTAGATTCTTTGAAATTACATCAACAATTCAACATCTTTGGAAATACATTTCATGAGCCACTCCGGCCTTCCTTCAGCCAAACTTTATTACTAGAATCACGAGGGTGGATTTTGATTGAAATTCCAACAAAGCGAGTAAGCGACTAAGATGCCTCCAACAATTTGCCCAACATGGATTTGGATCCAAAATTAAGCGAACTTCCATGGAGGAAACGACCATCAAGAACAAAGTTTAAGCCCCCCCACAACGCCAATAACCCTGGTAATCTACAGTATGTAATGGCTTTCATCAGGGGGTTCCCAATGAACTCCAGCTCTATTCACTCACTTAGCTTCCATGGAGTTTGCAGCGTTTTATTCAACTAGGGTTCAAGCTGGTTTGAGCTTTGAACTTAATCGTCCAAACTACCAGTGTGGTTTGCACCCAAGCATTGGTCATTATCAATTTTGACACAAATGGGGAACATAAACAGCATACAAAGTGAGGCATCCCACTTATTCTTCATTTCATTGATTGCACAAATACACATTGTTTGCTCTTCATCACAATTCTAAAACCAAGATCAATTCTTAATTGTTTGCACAGATACACAAATTGTTTATCATCACATACAGATATTTCTTCGATCGTATGTCAATTGTCTGCACAACCGCAGATTATTCATCACCACACAAGAAAAATCATGTTCTTTGTTACAATGTACCAGTTAACTAACCATAGTTCTTCAAGCATGATTTGATTTGCTTGAGAAAGGGTTAAACCATCGCCAGTACAGGTCAACACTGACGGTAAAGAAACAGTAGAAGATAAACTTCAATGAGCCAAGGATGACTTCCCAAAGGGAACAACACTAGCAGCCGTATTCTCCAACAGAACGTCGGAACACAGACTGCTGAGTTGACTGTTCACCGGAAGATGGAAATATGGTGCTGGTTTCCGCCACCACGCACTACATCAACTAACGGACCATGCAGTGTCCCACCAATGTGAGAGGGGTAGCCAGAGAACCTGAAATCTTTCTGTAGAAAGCTGTCGTCACTGTTGGAAGTGCTAGTGACGTCTGAGCAAGAGGTTGTGGAAGCACCATCTGTATAGTTGTTAGTCTCATGTACATCGGATTCTGACATATTTCCGGTCAAATGTAGCTGAGCAGAACCTGAAACATCCACTCTATAGCTTGTGGTGTTAGTTTTGGAGTCTTGCAGCTTCTTCATGTTGAGAAAGCGCCCACCAGATCCTCTAGCCCTCTTTAATGCATGAACATGCCGAGATTCATGAAGATATGGCTGCACATACATGACAATGGCCTTTCTAAGATAACACTGTTGTGTCAGTCAAAAAAAGTAAAACTCTCCTTTACACAGTGTCCTGCAAACACATACCTTCCGAACTTTGATGAGTTTATTCTGAGCTTCAAGCTTGGCACGAAATTGCCTCCGCCGGAGAATTGCGCGGTACTGTTTTGCGTTTACATAAATGGGTTCATCTTCTGTAAGATCAAGAGGCAAGGGAACCCGACCAGGAGCAAACCCCATCATTTGGGGATGATGGAACTGGAGACGTACAAATGATAAATATCTCATAAATAGTCAACAGAAAAGACACATTCTTACGGAAAACCACCACAACTGGTGTTTGATTTTATGAACCTTTAGGTCATATTATGACTGAAGGACACGCAAAAGAATCAGAATTTATGTCAACACCACTAGATTGTAGAATCAACAGGGTAGAACCATAGATGAATATAAAAGAGTATCTGTAAACTTTTTTTATTAGACTTTTGATCCCAACAAGAAATCTCTTCAAGATTAACCCCACTTTGCATATATGCCTTAAAAGTTCAAACGTCATAAAATATGTAGTCTAAGCTTAGATAGGCAAGAAGAATCTTTACTACTGTAAACAATTACTAAATAGACAAAATAGAGAAGAATAAGAGCAAAGGAGATGCAAAGAAAAATAGAGCCAAAGATTTATAAGATCAAAAGCTGATTTAAGAATACTGAAGTATCTGGTGTGCATTTACTTTAAACATTTTGCAAGCAGAGATGCCTAGGAAGGTGCTATATGGCACTTTGAATATGTATATGTTGAGTTAATAATGGACCCTTTAGCCTACCTAATAAAGACAGTCACATAACCACAGCACTTGAAAAAGAGAATGAAGATTGAAAAGTGAAATTCCCTTTAAAGCTGATTTTTACACTATTGTAATTGCAACTTTCATAATGAAATACGAGTTAATTATGTAACCTCAAATATAGTTGCAACTGTCATGATGAAATATGAGTTAATTTTTGTGCGTAGAAAATTCATTTTAAACTTCTCCAAATAGGATTTTTATGTTTTGAAGCCTGTGAAAATTTTAGGAATCTATGGTATCTGCTTTCCTGGAAAGGCATTCCCTTCAAAGTCAGTAACTTGCTACTTTCTATTAAATGCACACATTAGTTAATGCCAAGTCAACATAAGAACCATTTTAGTTCAAGATCTTGCGCGACCACATTAAAGGAAATAGCCAAGCCCCATTTTACTATTCTTTGAAGTAGCAATTTCTATAAGAACCAACCAACCTCTACTAATATCATTTGATGAGGAAAATATCGGAGAGTATAAATTCCAGTTTTCAACATAATACGGAAGCAGACAAATAAGAATTACAAAGAGGTATTATATGAATTAACTTTGAAGCACTTACCATAGCTTGTGACCCATAAGCAGCAAGTAAGCCACCAAAGTATGGTTCAGCACAGTGGAATGGAACGTGAGCCTGAATTAGTAGCCATAAAATGTTTAAGATTTTAATCTTCACTCAACAACCAGAAAGAACACAGGAAAGAATCAACTTACCATCGAATGGCTAAAATCAAGCTGTGAAGGGAAGACAAATTCCTGACTTGCCATTGAGGAGAGCGATTTCTTGTGGACCCCAACAGGCCTCCCCTGTATTTCATTATATCCTGTGCAAGAACAAGACTAACTAAATTAGAAGGTGATCAATTTGCAGAAACCATGTATTTTATTAGGGAAATCTCAAATAATATCGTCGTATGTCAAATTGCAAATAGAATAAAGGCATGATATTGATGTTCATGCCATCATTTGTAAACATTTACTCTAGTACATACTATAAGTCAACTTATCTCTTCCACATATCTTTTGCAAAGCATGAAAATGATTATATACAGATTATACCACATATGATGGACAATTTTTTTGTAGAAGCATCAAGGATAAGCAATTTCTAACATATGAATACAAAAGAAAAAGAAGGGAAAGAAAGCATAGTGAGATAAATATATGGACCTGAAGCTACGCCTTTCCCACAAGGGTTGCCTTCTTTCAAAGTAGCCACTTCAGAGTGCGATTGACCAGTGGATTGAGTTGAGGATGAATCCTGATCGTGAAGATGCATTCCAAATTTCTTGGTGTTATGACAATGTGGTAGTAGCACACCCATCTTCAAGATTACACTTTTCGATATAGATGACTGTTGGGTGTGCGTTTCAGCAGAATTTTCCCAAGATGAGGATCCAACAATGAATGAAGATGTTGAGTGGCCAGAACTAATACCGGAGTTTTTACTATACAAACTCTGCATAGTCTTAAACAACTACTCAGCTTGTTGACAAATTGTAGCGTTGAAACTTTATAGTTATCTTCAGATCTGTTAAAAGAGAAAGACCTTAACTTTTACTTAAATTGCCCACCAATCAGCAACCAGGAATCCAAGTAAGTGCAAACTGCCACAATGTTAGTACATTTGAGTCACAAAGAACAGTACCGGAATTTTAAGCATTGACCATGCAGTAATGAAATTAAGACATTTCCGTATAAGATGAAAGAAGAATAATAGATCATAACTTGATTGAACTAAGGTACTAGTAAACATGAAGCATAACTAGTGATATATCACCTTGACTACACCCAAAAGGGCAAACCAAAAAGAGTCGATGCAGCAGAATATGAGTATATTACATAGAACACACCAATTAAGAGTGTTCATGATACCAAGTAGTGGTATATGATTTCCAGTAAGAACCCTGAATGGAATTAAAGGGAAATTAAGTAGGGGATGGCAAAAAGATTTGCAAAGATTTTCACAAAAATATAGGATTTGGGCAATGACAATGTCTTGCACTACTGCAATTGCATTCTACATCTCTAGTCTTTCGGATCAACTTACCCTCAGAATTGCATTCCAGATATGCAGACCTCCATCCCATCATTTAGAATTTGCTACAAGGACCGAGCTATGATCTCATCGACTCAAGTGCAGAGACTATTTCTAAAACCATGGAACCAATTTGAATGTTCATAATATGAAGCCCGTTTTACTTTCAATCCCCATTTGAACTTGTAAAGTACATAAAAGTAAGGAAGATTTAGCACCAATTACAATCAAATCACTACAGATACAAGCATATTAAGGGGGCAAACAGACAACTGAGACAAGCATATTTTTATGTTCCAAAAAAGAAAAGAAAAAATCATTTAATTCACTTGAATTTTGGTAAATCAGACTGCGTAAAGCAAATGAATCATTCTTTAATTTTCCCCAACTCCAAATGAAATTGTAAAACCTTGAAATGGAAAAAAAAAAAAAAACAGGGTTGAAAATGTTGCATAAACTCTTTCACAGAATTGGATGCCATTTCATATATGCAACAGTGCAACACCAAGAGAATAAGAATCTCAAAACAAGAAAAAAAAAATCCATCATTTCAATAACAAGGATAACTCTTGAACCAGCAGAAAAACATGACTCTTTTGTCTCACCCAAAATAAGAAACCCATCATTTCAAAACCAGAAAACACTTCACCATCTCAATTTCCACATGCAATCAAATCAAAGGCTCCCTTGTACCACACAGTAAATTTAAATAAAAGTAGAATTCCTTTAAAAAAATAACAAAAATTAGTGAGTTTCACCAAAATAAATGAAAGAAAACAAACCCAGCTTAAGAACAAAAAAAAGCACATCAAAGAGAGAGTGTGAGGAAGTCAGAGAGAGAAAGAAGACACCTTTTGGATTGTCAGCTTTGAATTGTGCATGTCCTCTTCTTCTTCTTCCTCCTCCTTGAAACAACTGCCTCCTCCTCTAAAACTCACTGTCTCTCTCTCTCATCTTATGTTGGCTTTGGTGGTACAAACCAAAGCTTTTTACTTCTCCAAATCTCTCCTTAAGATTCAATTGCATTAAACGCACCCCCACTCACAAAGTCACACACTAGAAGTCTAGAATACAATACAATCACCCCTTAATTCCACCTCACCACCCCCACCTTCTCCATTCTCTCTCTCTCTCTCCCTGCCTGTCCTTAAATAAAGTAATATTATCCCAAGTGTCATTTAATTTACTTAATCCTTGTGATAATTATCTATTATCTGTCTCGTTTGGTACTTCGTCTGCTTCCTTAGTAGTTCGGACTTTGTCGTCTTCTGCTCAATAAATACTCATAATTTTTGATTGAAATACATAAGCAATGCCACCTAGGACCGGTCCCTGGTAGCCGTCTGGCCGCCCTTGGATTTTCAGCTGCTAGTCCCGCGCGAAACCGTTGGGTCAACGGCTTGGTTTCTTCGTATGTCCAAATGTTCCGGAAATGACGGGACCGTTGGATCAGATGGAACCCCTGCTGTCGGTCTCATCCTACGGTGATTGTTCCTCGTAAGGGAATCAGTCGCCGTCAACGGTGTTAAGAATCTTAGGAACAGTTGCTCATTAGTCATAGGAACGGGGGACATGGGGTATGACCGTATGAATAGTGTTTGATCAGTGCATAAGGGACAAAATTGTATCTTAAGATTCTAGCGGAGACCATAGGATAATGAATAGGATCCTCTTCTAATCCTCCTCTTGGTATTAATTTTGATAACGTCTTTATGAGTTTTAAAGATTCACATTTTGAATTTAGAGTTTAGTGTATGTTTACTAAAAGATAAATGCGCCTTTGGTCTCAAGTGAGGCTTTCGAATCTCTAGCAAGAATTCTTTTTAAGACCTGAATATTGAATATTTATCTTTACCAAAGAGACTTGAGTGCTAACTCAGAATGACGATTCACAAACTGTAAATTCTAACTTTCAAGGAATGAACGTTGAGGCTAAGTAACTCTAACATGAGGACTGCAAATTTTAAAGACCTTGAAGCCAATGCTTTGATCCTAGACTGTAAGCTCTGATCATCGAAGTTGACACAAAATCACAAAGGACACAAGAACACTCAGCCCCAAGCTAGTATAATTGTTGGGTAATTAGGAAGACAACAAAAACTTTTTTTTTTCACATTAGATGATTATAAGTACACACTTAACAATTCATGTAGTTAGCTTAATATCTAAGTATCATCATTGTTGTTCAATTCATCTTCCTTTATATTTTTTTGAGAATAATTCATCTTCCTTTATACATGATCTTGATTCGTAAGTCGTACTCTTATACAGGCTTGAAATGACAGTGAAACTATGTTCATGAGTTTTTTCATCACCTTTTTTTTTAGAAAGAAAAGGCATTAAAGGCTAAAGCACTAGAGAGAAGATAAGGCAGCTCCCCACACCTGACCCTCCACAGGGTATTTAGGGGTATTTTAATACTTGAGTGCCATCTGCATTGGCTTCCATCCATTATTATATGAAAGCATATTAATTAGTGTCTAATTGTAGCTAAATTTTCTAATTAAGGATTACATTAGAAATCACCACTAGTGTACATGTTAGTCGAGCCTATAGGTGTGGTACATCCCACATGGATTCAAATCATGCCGAATATGAATAAAAAATTTCAATTCATTTTGTGGCTGATTAGAAGGAAGGAGAATTTGACAACCCCCCTCAGGTCTAGAAACCTTTTGAGATACCACGATTTCGATCAAAAAAGTAAAAAGAATTGCATTAGAAGGTTGTCAGCCACGGACTCATCTTCATACAACCTCCCAAAAGCTCCAAAAGTTGCACAGTGCTAATTATTTAATATTCCACTTGTAAACTTTGAATTTAGAGATGACAAAATTGTATATGGAGTATCCACGACCAATCAGTTCATTTCTCTCATTAATTTCATCTTTTTTTATATGGGAGTAAAAAAGTAGAAAATTGATGTTGACTGACAAAGTGACAAGTAATCTCCGGATAAAGTTGTCATGAACACAAGTTTCCTTCATGACTAATCAGTTTCTTTCTCTCATTCATCTCATCTTTCCTTATATGGGAGTAAGAAAATAAAAAATTGATATTGACTGAGAAGTAATCTCCAGATAAAGTTATCATCTTCGAAGTAGTTCCAAACTTTTCAAAGACAAGATTTCGGTAAATCCTTAAATTGTAAACATTGTGAACGTTAAGAAAACTTACATGAGTTGCTTCTAATAAGTAGGGGTTGACAACACAATTTTAAATTAAATTTTTGTTTGTCCAAAAAAAATATTATATTTTTATTGCCCTTTCAATTATATTTAAATATAAGAGCATTTTTATCACTCTCTATCTTATCTCATTTGCTATTTTAGATAGCCTATTTAATTTTTAATTTATTTTAGCAGCTACATCATCCTCTCACGTGACTCTCTACTTTAGTTTTTAGCTATATGGCTATTAAATATAGAGAGCGAGATAAAACTCTCTATTATTTTTGTTAATTTAACACATTCTATTTTCAGTAGTTTTGTGTAATTATTAAATACACTTAAAATATTATTTATTTATTAAAAAAAAATTAAATTCAATAATAGCTAAAGTAAAGAGTATTTGTGCTAAAAAAATAGATTTTTAGTTACTTTAACTAAAATTTGATTAAAAAATAATTAACATTACTAAAGATGCTAGCAATGAACACAAATATTTTTTAACACTTAAATCAAGATCAATATTGTAACCTATGACGGATAAAGATTAAGAATAAAACTCCACATGCCTTGGTGTCAATTTTTAATTATCATGAAGATATCCAATGAAATTTGGCATCACAAAAAATTGCCAAGTATTACTGGTCACGGAGATTTATAATAGAGGGATCAAAGAGATTGACTTACAGCCTATATTTTAAATAAGTGAGCCATATTCAATTAGTTGCCAGCCCATGAGATTAGATCAAACCGAATATTTAAATTTCGAATGAGCAAAAAGAAGAGAAAAAATAAAAATAAAAAGGGTAAATGCTAATCTGACCAAAATTCTCATCTTTGATTAAATCTCATCAATTAGCGCCCTTATAGTGACAAGCATCACTTCAAACACATTTAATTGAAGGTTGATTAAGCCAAAAGATTACTAATTCTGCACCTCATTCCAAATCTATATACTGGTTAAGCCCAAAACACTTTTAGTTTCCAATGTTATATTATTCTTTTGAATTACAAAAAAAAGAATAGTATACATACATATATCAAAATTGTAGAAAACGACCAACAAATAATATTTCCAGTTTATCAAAGGTCGTATAGGAGTCTGAAGTTACATCATTAAACTAAGTTTTTCAATAGTGGAGATTCCTCGAATCATTAGTTCAATGATTAATATTAATCTCAACCAACTAGGACAAAATTGGCAGTATTCTTTATCAACTTCCTAAAATAGAAATTCATTTTAAAGTGAGACTTGTGGGTAACGGCCATCTGTTAGTTGGAGAACTACGTCTCATGTTCATCCTTTTTTTAATCTGCAATTTGTACTAATCAATTATTTGTTTAATTGGATAGAAAGTTAGAAACTCTCAGTCTTGGAATTAATATAATTGCTGTTTTGGCTTATCACTCCCAATCGCTTAGGTTGAGAACTTGGTTTAGGTACGAGTGCTTACGATGGAATCAAAGATCATAATTGGTACACCTTGAAAATTACAAGACTTGTGAACTCGTGCCCAAAAAAACAAGACATTAGTCAATAAGACCCTTATATTGTGTGTTAAGAACATAACATAAGGAGACGATGAATGAGGGAATCTGAGGAAGAACGGAGACGATGGTGGTGCAGCAAACAACACCGTCACGAGAGACCCTGAACTAAAGCACACACCAGCTGCTCAAACCAAACGAGAGAGCTTGGAAGATACTACAAAGATCCCATCGTAGAAACACCTTAATTTCCACAATCTTCCACATATACTGAACACACTCTACCAAACCCAAATTGGCGTTGCACTAGGAGAAACGTCCCTCGAACTGACCATAAAGATCCACCAAAGGATCAAAGAGGGAGCCACCACAAGGTGGAAACACAGCCTCTGACTAGGGAGTTACCGCTTACAAAGGATGCTCCGAAAAGGAGGATCAATAATGATGGCTGAAATTCCTGACAACGGAGAAACTATATCCGTGAAACTGATTGTCATAGATTCAAACATGGATTTGGGTTGATGAGAGGAGACTGATGAATGAGGGAATCTGAGGAAAAGAGGATTTAAGGAAACTGAAAAGAGTGATGCATTGGAAGAGTAAGAAATTGAAATGGAAGATGGATGGAAGGTTTAAAGTTGCTTGAATTAATTTTGCAGTCAGGTGACATACCTTCATGAGTCATCTATATAAATATAATTACACATATATATATATATAGCAAAAATAAGAAATTGAAAAGTCGGTGGGTCAAGATTTTATTTATTTTCTAAAGTACACCTAAAAATCACCAGAGCTCTAGAGACATTATATTTCGGCAATTTGTCATACCCGCACACAATGTTCATAAATGCCCAAACCCATTACACTTGAGTTAAAAATCCTAATAATTTGCAAGTTACTGTTACAACAAAACCTAATGATACATGGCAATAATACCAAATATTTGTACATAAATAAAAAAACATCAAATCACGGGTCGATCAAATAACAGACCCCACAAACAACAGAAAATGCATATGGCATTCACAAGTTTGGCAAAAAGTAAAATGTGAACTAATAGTGTGTACATTAACCCAAACAAACAAACTCCTTGAAATATAACTGTTTGCATAAATTGAAAAAGAGACAATGGTAATGTGCTATATGAAATTGGGAAATCCAGAGTCAGCGGGTTAAGGTACAGGTTAATGCATAGGTCACGAAGGTATATCCGGGAAGGAGAAAACTTCCCTGGCACACAAAGGTTCATAAAATATGTAGCATCTTTTTGGACTGGAGGGCTCTCTTCCGTGAAGGAGAAAACTTCCTTGGCACATAAAGGTTCATAAAAATATGTAGCATCTTTTTGGACTGGAGGGCTCTCTTCCGTGAAAAATTAATCCAAGAAGTCTTCAAGGAATTATTCATTGGTTGCAGACCGGAACAGCCAGAGTGCATTCATCCGAATAAATGATTAATAATCTCGTCCTTTATATGGCATGTCCTGTCAAGAGAAATACAAAGCTCTAGGTATATAGGATATTTGAAACTGGAATCATAATCTTTTTCATACAGGGGTAACTAAAGTGCGATTCTACATTAAAATAGAATATCTGAATCAACTAAGCTAAAATATGTCAGAGCAAAATGAAATGGCTTACAGGTTGGTAGCTCGGCATGTATACAACTTGTCTAGGGTGTCCAAGAAGCATCTGTTGTCCATACTGCAATTAGATGAACAAATGCAATAATATCAGGAATTTGAATTCTGTGTGCAAGAAATTTCCACATGACCTTTGAAACCAAATTCAAGAACGAGTTGCACCTGAGGCCCATTTGGATGATAATATGCTTGGGGTGATTGCATCTGCCCCACCTGTGGATTAAATATAACAGGTTGGGGTGCAAAAGAGGGTCCAACCTGCATATATCATAGAAGTTGTAATGGTTAAAAATCTTTAATCGAAAGGTTTAATCCCAACACCAAAATATAAGATTCTATAGAGGAAAAAAGAGGAATGTTTTAAAATGATCTGGATAGCAGCTTCTTTTATCATCTAATTTTATCATTTCCCTTTGCTCTATAATATAACAGGAAAAAAAAATGTCTATAATATTTGATGCTAAGAATTTAAAATCAAATTAAAAGCCAACTAAGCATTTTAGGTAATCAATTTATTATAAAACTTTGAGATAATATAACTTAACATTTCCAGTAATGTAGTATCTTTTCAATTCCGGTCAGTATTCCATATCAAGGTTATTGTGTCGGACATAGTGTCTTTACTCATGATAAACTAAGAATTCTGTCTATACCAGTGCAGTAGGGAGTAAGGAAGATAGAACCTTTTTGGAAAATGAAAAATAAAAACAGTTAAATTTATGGTTGCTTCTTCAGGACCACAGTCTAGGTAAGAGGCATAATAGTTAATTATGTACACAATCATAGATTGTCTAGCAGACATACAACTCCATACAGAACCACCATCGAACACAAGTCCATACAAGGAAAAAAAACAAAAACAAAAAAAGAGTGAATAAAGGTACAAGAATTCAGGAATGCGTCCAAGTACTAACCCCAATGCCAACAGGCATGCCAGGCATATGTGGGACAGCAGGCATGTTAGTTGGATAATAGAAGGAACCATCTGACACTGGGGACGGAGGCCGAACAGGGGCTTGAGATGGAACAAAACTCTTTGCATGTGGGTTGAATTTGAATTCCTGAAGACAAAATAAAAATAGTTAAAAAAATGTATAACAGTTGGATGTATCAGTTACCCATCAGACAGGCACCTAATTTTAGCAAGTGAGCATATCTGTGTAATAATGATGATGATGATAATGAGTAATTGTGTGCACTTCAGGCCTACTATTTTAAGAGTGTATCAACAAAGCATAAGCTAATCAAACACACCTTAGCATTGGGATTCAATGTCGACTTTTCAGAAGACAAGGAACCCAGTGATGAGCTTGGTGATAAACCACGGCCAACAGAAGCAGAGACAGCACCTGCACATTCTGAATTGGAAGATGCAGAACTACCAGGCCGTCCATGAGAATTTACTGTGTGTGTTTGTACATGTGCTTTGCCGGTCACCGGACGCTCCAATTCACTAGCATTCGTCTTCTCATGACCTTTTGATGAAGCAGGAGGTGGAGCATAAGAGGTGGCATTCGGGGATAACACACCTGTATCAAATGCATCTTTCTTCCCATTCCAGGATGACTCTGAATCTACATCCCATAATCAACAAATCAGTTCAACTAGAATAATGACAAACTATTATAATATAATGCTTCTCATCCTTCTGGGCGGAGAGGCGGGGTAAAGCACAGATAGAGAGAGATAAAGAATCACCACGAATATTTAAAAACATAAATTCATAGTTGGCTCAACTTTAGATAACCCCATCTAATTAAAATCACCCTTTAGATCTCTAAGGAAGAAACACATAGAATGGCACTCACCATCTGGTTTTGACGTTTGAGTGTCCCCAGCTAGCTGTATTGACAAGAACATAAATCAGAAGCACTGATTTTAGATCCAGAAAAGCACAAATGATAATACAAGGCACCTCAAAAATTTCACACATAATAGATACAGAACCATCACTCACCATCTGCTTTTCTACAGAGTCAGTAGCACTGTCTGTATCTCCATGTTCACTGGAAATCATGCACATTGTTGGTCAGAAGGAAAAACAAAAAGAAAAAGAAAACAACATTTTCATAAACCCTGAGGACTTGCCCCGGCGGTGAGGGGGGACATGGGAAAGGATAGGTCATGAGTTTAACCAATGTATCAAAAAAGGGGTGTTTTCGTGTAACCACAATAAAAATAATGGCTAAAAAGGAAATGCAGAACAGATGTTGAACGGATGGGGTCACACATTTAGAATAAAACTATCTATCTAGCAGGAAACAAGAAGCTATACAAACGTGGGAAAAAAAAAATCAGACCTGCTTTCACCGGCTGTACAGGTAAAACTTTTAAAGGGTGGTTCTGATGCCAACTGCCTAGCATGGTCATAAGATCCAGATCGATATAACTCTGGGGCGACATTTGATTCAGAATAGTGTGTGTAATCCTGCAAAGAAAAATAAGATCATTGTACTGTTAACAGTTTATATATAAATTACTGTCAAAAGACTTCAAAAGAAGCTCACAAATAAGAAGAAAAGACAGAATCAATCCACAATTCTCATAGATGTAGTAAACTTAAAGACTTAAACAATGATGGGATTATCATCAGGGATAGCTACATTCTCAGTATCGCAATAGCTGTACAAATGAGATAATTTAAAAGAAATGTTCAGAGACAGCTTTCTTCAACAAGAATATAAGAATAACGGAGTAACGGAGTAACTATGATAAACTTTGGGAATGTAGGGCTCCTTTTATGAGGGAGGAATGATGAGCTCCCCATACACTCCTCTTAATTGCTGTCATTGCAAGTAATGACAGTGCCGTTAAAAATTATAGAATGAGGGAAAGGATGAAAAAAATCTCATGCTTCAGTAACAACCAATCCAAGAAAATAAGCACAGAAGATATTCAAAAACACTTTATCTATGGTATATATATAGATGTCCTACTGGACATGCTTCAGTAACAACCAATCCAAGAAAATAAGCACAGATGATATTCAAATACACTTTATCCATGGCATATACATAGATGTCCTACTGGACCATATATCCACAGCTGAACAAATTAATCACTATAGAACCTAGAAACTAAACCCACCATGCTCAGCCAACTATGGTCAGAACAATGAGATAATAGTGAGGGAAATACCACAGATGAAGAGCTTGACGGCACCTGAGCTCCATTGTTGCCTTTTCCACTGGTCCAATCAATTGAACTCTTCCTCACAGAACCAGGAGAACCTCCAAAGGTCTCAGTATTACGTGTATCCAACAAAATATCCTCATCTTCATCATATCCACTATCATCAACTACCTCACCTCGATAAACAGAGGAGTATCTGGTCTCCTCATCAATATCAAAATTTTCATACGGCTGCATGCCTCTTTCCTGTGAAACCAAATCAACATGTAATATATAAGGGGATGAGAAGAAGATAATAAATTTGAAAAAGCACAAAATCACATCAACAAAGCCTCACCTCTGCCGCGTGCAGATCCTGGGTATCCTCACCCTCAATTTCTCTTGCTATTCTTAAAGCTTCCCTTTCCAACTCTCTCATTTTAGGACCTTTCTCAAGCTTTGTTGTATAGAGATCCTCATCAAATGTGCTTTTTACCCCAAATAATGCTTCATTTGTTTCAAATTGATCCCAGTTCCTAAATAGAAAAGAATAAAGAATAAATTTAGCAATCACAATTTTTCTCTTTCTTTTGAAATATATTATAGAACTGTTTTGTGTTTCTTTGATACAAATAACAAAAAGATTTGAGAACCAAGCACCGATCATATATTCAATAAGTCAAAATGCAACTATTTGCAATTGTCTCTCCTATCATATGACTCTTAAGGCAATTATATTTCTTAAATCCATGTCTAAAAATAGCATCATATAAAGTAATATTTCAGTATTAATGCATCCTCTCTGTGTAACCATTATCACTACCGACCAGTAAATCATTGGTCCATCTACTTTATTCATTTTTCTCCATTTAACTCCTTCACGTTCTCAGGAAACTAAATCCTGTGATGAAATTTGGCTACATACAGAAAAGAGAGGCACCCCCTCTTAAGGATCCACCCTACAAAGAAATTCAGCACCACACCTCTCTACAGAAAATAGATAATGAAAGGGCTAGATTTCATATAATGCTCACCATCACATCATAATTCATGCCTATGCCCTTAAAATAAGTTCAAAACAATTCAAGGTTCAGGTTCATTCGTCAATAATAGCTACATAAAATCCATTAACTCAAAAGATCACACTGTGGCTCAAACCTCCTTAATAACAGAACCAAACAAGAATAATCACTTGATCAGATATTCTGCAATAATATGGTATCTGATTACTAAAGCTGAATACCACTTCAACAGGATAAATAACAAAAAAGTCAAGTCACCAATTGAAAAAATAGTTTCCAGATGGCACCGGAACCAAGTAGAGAAGCTATTGAACAGTTGAACAATTACCAAGAGATTTGGGGAAAGAAAGTTACTATATAACAACCTATTCCAATGTCCATCAAATATATTTTCCAACTCAGGACATTGTGGATCATCTTCATCAGGGATCCACGGTTCCAGCTCTCTCTCCATCTCAACACGGCGGGATTGTGATATTGAGGAATCTAGCATAAGATCCTGAGGTTTTTCATGCTGGACCTCATTTAACAATCCCTCTCTACTTATTGAGACATCCTGTCACCATTCATTAAAAAAATGCAATTAGTTCACAAGAGATCAGATGAATAAAATATTAAAGTAGCTAATTCATCTACCACATCATCTACGGCTTTATTATCACATCGTCCTTATCTCTCTACTTGCTATTACTTCTAATATACAGCTCCCCAAAGCAGGATTCATAAAAAAAATAAAATATTATAAAAATATAAATAAAAGTTAAAAAGAAAACCACCACATTCCTCCGAAAAAGAAAGACACCTGAAACTAATTTCACTCGCACAACACAATGATACAATGATAGTAAATCAATAATAATAATAATATTATTATTAATAACAATAAAAATAATAATATAATTATTTTACATAATTCAGACAATAGCATTGCTAAGAAATGCAGCAAAACCTTTGCTATGACTTGCACAAGTTCTTTGGAAGGTATAATTAAAGTCTTTAAAGGAGCCTTGATAACTGAATCTGCCAGAGACTTCTGCCCTCGTAAGGAACCATCCTTTGTCATGCGAGCCATTTTTAATATGATTCCTGAAAGTAAAAATTGAGTGACTTTCGATAAATGTAATTAACCACATATCAAATCGCAAGAAGTAGGGATGGTCGATAGAAATAGATATATACAGTTACAGTGACACAACATGATCTCTCAGGGAAAAACAAAAAAAACAAAAAATATGCCAGCCATAGTCTCTTTAAGGAAACGAAATTCAACACAAACAAAACAGGAATCAATTTTCAAGAGGATTCCTAAGTGACAACAGGTGAATGTATCAGAATTCAGATGATATTATATTGCACGGGACAAGAATGTCAAAAATAAAAAAGTACACACTAGTGACAAATGCATGATCTCTCAACAAACCAAAAGTGCTAGTGTAAATTGCAGTCACTTGAAGAAAACCAAATTCAATACCAACAAGGAAAAAACTATACCAAAATCTTTATCAGCATTTGTTGCATGAAATATTCCAGTGTATATGCATCCATTTTTCATCTGGACCTCCACGTGATGTCCAATAAGACATGTAGTTACAAATACTAATCGATCACGCGAAGGACTCTCATAGTTACCAGCTTTACTGCCTGTTCGAGCATGTACACAGTTAGAAAGGGAAAGATAATGTACTACACAAACAATTTATATCTAACAATGCCATCAGTATTACTTGATTTGCTATGGTTTGCCTTTCCAGACTGTGACTTATTCTCGACCCTCGCACCCCCTTCTCTTTCACCTCTTCGACGACCAAAACCATTAGCAGATGATTTAGAATGGACAGCTTGTTGCATATTCATCCTCGGCAGCAACCTCTAACCTATGAAAAAGGGGGGGGAGGAAACTTATATCATACTACTAATATAAAATAAATCATACGGATGGGTATATCTTCTAAAAGGCAAGGATGGTGCTACAAGAAGTAAACATAAAACGCAGGAACCATGAGGGGAAGAAACTGTATGATGATTAACGGTGCATATATGATATACACTTTTATACGTTCTAATGCAATAACATAATCAAAATCTAGTCTATGGCTCGAAGGAACATGAACAGAGAAAGCAAATGACTTGCGGGAATTCCATCCAAGTACATAAGTGGAAAATGCTAATACATGCGCATCTTCTGGCCAAAAGAACAAAAACAATGTAATTGCTTAACAAATACAATAGAGAAACATGTTATTGTAATTAAAAAAAAAACTCTAATGCCAAACAACTAACAATCTCTAAATTCACATGCGACACCAGGTTCAATCAACATGAAGATTCAGCATTACAGTAACATTAAAAAAGAAAAGAAACATAATTGAGTTTCCTTGAAGTTGGGAAGAAGTAAAGGAGAGGCCAATTGGATCGAGGAAGTAAGATTTGGTAATTGGGTAAAAGGAGTCAATCCGAAAAACAATGGCCATTACTTGGCATAATGAAACTACAGGAACTGGGAAAGAAATGCTAGGGCCGATAGAACTAGAACTCATTTATTTTTATTTTCTTCTTCAATTTGGTACAAAAAAGAATTGTTTTTTTGATACAGCATATCAATATTTCCATTAGTTATCTTATACAACCTTGACCATGGAGATAGTGACAACATGGCTGGCGATATAACAGGCTCGAATCTTAGATTTTCCATTCCATTGAGAAAAGCCCACAAATTTGAATTAACTCGACATAAAATCCTCTCAAAATGCAAAGAAATTTCTATAACCAACAAGGAAGCAGGCAAAGCAATGCATACATAGAATTAAGAAATTAAGATACGAAATTGGAAACATGATCCTGACCTTAATAAGCTTAATCAAGCCTATAATTACTCCGAGGCTGCTTCCGAGTTGGGTGGTGGGGGGAGAAGCTAGGGGATTGAACTCAGTGTTAGGGTTCGGTTCGAATTAGGGTTTCCTTTAGGTTGCGGAAGAGAGGAGCTGGAAATCAGGGCGCGAATCACGAGGACAAGGAGAGAGAGAGTTAGGGGAAGGAGGGAAAAGAGAGAGGGTGATCTGGGCGTGATCGTAATCTTCGAGCAAACGAGAAAGAGTTTGAGATTTTGAAGATGAATGAAGAAATAGAAACAAGGACAAACCCCGCTGTAAATTTCGCAGGCGTCTATGTTCCCCTGTGGTCGGGCCTATGGTAAAATAATACAGCTTTTGTTTTTTTTTTCTTTTTGTTTTTTTCCTTATTCTATGACTTTTTTGTTTTTTCTCTTAATTAGGCATGCAAGGGATTGGTTCTATTCATTCAATCCAGTGGCATCATTAGTGCAATTCATTAGTACCGCGGGATAATGCTCTAGTGATTATCATTGTACTTGTAGTAAAAGATCATTTGTACCATTAGGACAAAGTAATTAATGATATTATTACCGCGATTTGAAATGGAAATTACTCAATTTTGTAGCGAAAATTAAAAAAAGAATCCAATGGGTTAAGGGGTTCTTTATTTTAGGGCATTTTCTCATGCAATAGAGGCTTTGTTTTTTCTATATAGCTTTTATCCAATATTAGGAATATGATTGTTTTTTTAAGTTTGAAGCCTAAATGCAAACCAAAAGTGTATTTTTAGCGTGAAGTATCGTTGTTTATGATTTGTTTTAGAACCCCTCGAAAGAAAGAGTATTGATTATTGAAGGTTATTAGAGTGATTAATTATTGAAGTAATGTTAAAGAAAGGGTATGATGGAGAACTTTAATTCAGCACAAAAAAACAAATTTTGAACTATATGCTGCATATATTAGAGATCCACTTGAAAAATGCCAATAATGGAACACACATTCCCGCATTTTAAAAATAAATAAAACCTTTTAGTTTTTACAGATAGAAATCTATATGGATATATGGATGCCTTCAATCCAAAACTAGAACCTAAGAACAAGAAGAATAAAATGATGACAAAAGCTTGGTATAATAATTGGTATCCACATCCTCATTCCAAGTCAATCTGCAGGGCCGCTGAAGGGGACAAGAAACGCAATCCAGGCCGTTTTATTGTCTTCTTTGGATCTATTTATTCTAGACTTTCCAATAGATGGGTTCCATATGGGTATAGGACTATTCAGATGAAGTGTTTCATCGATCAGAAGGCCATTGCTTGAATCATGTATCTTAAATTGTTCTTTGGTCCATATAGGATGTGTTAACTTCAAGCATGCATGGCTCAAATATTTCGTTATAGAAAAGAGACTACTGGAATGGCAAAGTTCTAGTTTATCTACGGAGGATTGGTGGTAAGCAATTAGATAACTGTTGGAACGTTTTGTTACATTCCTATTAATTATAATGTGTTCGAACATAACTTGAGCTGCATGCCAATCAAATCTCTTCTTACTAGCTAGGATATCTGGTAATTAATATATCTTCAGGGATATGATCGAGGCTAGTCATGATCTGAGACAGCTAGTAGAGTAGTAGACCATAGAAACCTCATGAAAAGCAAAGATATAAACCAGATGCGGCTTTTTATAGGCTTCAAACTCCTAGTTCTACTAGGTAAATTAAAGGGATTAAGTAAAGCGAAACCAAATAGGATAATTAAGTAGTCACAAACTTTCCTAGACCCTTCCAACAAAGCTTTCAGGCTTTAAAATTCATCTTTGAACAGATTTGCATATGTAAGTTTCTACAGGATGATGAATATTTATTTGTTTCCAGCAACTACTCATCATATTAATTACATGTCCTCCACATCAGTTAAAGGCAACTAAGCCCCCGGCCAGTACTAACAGGGAACGTCCAGTCTACATAATTTGAATTACATGACAGAACAGCTTCTGGTGTTTCCATCACATTGAACATATAAGCTTCAGTGTTGCCACCACTATGGGGCAGAACTAGGACTAGGACCATAGATGTAATAATTAATTGCCGGTACTGAGAGGAATGAATGGGAACCTATCTGTGGTTGTTGCTGCTGTATTGCTTGCCTCGCCTGCTATCTTTGATGCAATTGATGTTCTTTTGCTCCTGGTTTTGGACCAAAGCTCAGAGGGCATGGTTCCCAGCTCTTAGCAATTTCTTGATCAAAGTGGCAGGATCTATAACTCCAGAAACTGCATGCATGCATGTGACTTTCTGCTGATCAGCATCAATATTGACTTGGTAAACACCTTCAATTCTCTGAAGGAGTTTCTTTACTTTCGGCTTAGACCCATCACAGTGTGTGTTCATTTTGAGAGAAAATGTACCAGTCTGGATCTTGAGGAGATAAAGTCTTCATCTTTAGTCATTAATTTCTTCAATGCTCTTTGGATTGGAACTTCTCTATTTCTCTTTTATCTTTCTCTGTGCATCTCTGTCTCTGAGCTATGAAAGAAGAAACGGACAACTGTCAAGAAAAAAGTTGAAAACAACAAAGTAGCAAATGCATATGATTATTTAAGGATCAGGGTGCATGTCAATTACTTTCTCAGCGACAAATACCGGGTAGCCCACAGAAACTATAACATCAAAATACAACAGCAGTGAATGAAATACAAACAAAGAAAACAGTCATACAAGCATAATCAAGTAAAAGAAGATATAGAAAATTAACACACTGTGAATCAATGTTAATGTCAGCTGAGAAGTGATTGATAATTATACCCTACCTCATACTCAAAGAAAAACAAGCGTGGCGAATGAAGGACAAGCACGAATAAGAAGAAGCAATTAAGCATCGTCCATAAAACTTCCCCAGAAGCTACACTCGTGAGAAAGCTGGATCACAAATTAAGTAAAAGAAAAATCAGAACCCACTCTTTTGTTTTAACATCTCAGCTACTTGGGAAGAAAAAAATGGCTGAATCTCCCACGGCATTACTATCTATCTTTGAAGTAATATATATGCCCTGTTTGCAACATTTGGTATCTTATCTGAAAATAAATTTTTCTTGTTGAAAACGATGTAACATATCTAAATTGCTTAAGGCCAGCTAGCTAGGTCTCTTTAATTTGTATCAAAATAGAAAACAAAAATAATGGCTAACACCAGATTAATAACCTTGGGTACGTAGAAGTATAAAAAATACCCACATAGGCAGAAGCTGTCGATCATCAGTAAGCAAATCCTCTTTCCCTGCAATCAACAAAATACACAACATTATTCAAGAGAAAGAGAAACGAAAAATCAGATAGAATTCTTTTCAACTCAATCCATTAACCAGCTCCGATCCAATGAGACTATTGACGTTCCAAAAGAACGAACCTTGCCAAGTTATGAGCCACACAGTTGACCTTGCCTGGGCGGCGCGGAAACACACATCACTAACCAAAGCCCTGCTGGATCAAAGACTTGATTAATGTCTCCAAACACATGCCCCAAAAGTCCCCAGTAATCATTTGGAGAGCAACAACAATCCCCATGAGAACAAGTTTCTAACACCTTGCATGAGATTAAGAGCATGGTTTAAAGCATAGAGAAGCCCATACCTTACTGCGCACAACTTCCAGAACAGTATACGGCTTTAGTGAATCCGAACTCATTGCATTTTGTATATGGCCCTCTCTATGGTTCCATATAACCTTAACACACAGTTGTAAAACTAACTTCACTTGATGTGTTTATGAAAAAAAACTTTGATCCAAACCAAAATGGGCAAAAATCATTTAATTAATAACATACGCAAAAACCAAAATATTAACAAAAAAATAGGGAAGACAAATTTTCCTAACGAAATATTCGTCGGGAAAAGTGGATTCCTTATTGTTTTTATTGTTATTAACTTATTTTAATTAAAAATTAAGAAATTGAGAGATAGAACTCCATTTCGATCTTTAGCTCTTAGGGTGAATATTCAATTATTATTGATGCACATAAAAATCATTTTGTGTAAATGGGGCAAATTTTTCAAAAAAACTGTTTGCTATATATACTTATATAGCACACTAAATTTTGACAAATTACGCGAATTGATTATTTCTTGCCTTAAACCATGGGTTTTTGGGGTAATAAGTTGTTATTAAGTTGAATAAATGATGAGCAAGAAAGCATTTGATTAATAAAATAGATAAAAATCAAAATATTAAAAATAAAAATAGGGAATTCGACCACTTTTCTTGATGAATTAGTCGTCAGGAAAGGTGGTTTCCTCATTTTTTTCCTTATTGTTATTTACTTATTTTAATTATAAAATTAAGAAATTGAAATATGAAACCCCATTTTGATTTTGAGCTATCGGGATTGATATTTCAATTATTATTCATGCACTGGGCATTGGAAATTATTTCTTGTAAACGCCGCAAATTTATCAAAAAATTGTTTGATATTGCACACCATTTTTCGACAAATTGATAATTTCGTTCCTTAAAGCATAGGTCCCTGAAGTAATAAGTTGTTATTAAGTTGAATGATTATTCAAGCAAGAAAATATTTAATTAATAAAATAGGTAAAAACTAAAATATTAAAAAAAAATAGAGATGACCACTTTTCCGGATGAAATATATATTTGATTCGTCAGGAAAGGTGGCTTCCTTTTTTTTATTGTTATTAACTTATTTTAATTACAAAATTAGGAAATTGAAAGAGGGAACGTCTTTTTTATCTTGAACTAACAGAGTTGATATTTCAATTATTATTGATGCACACTAAGCATTGAAAATTATTTTGTATAATATATCGCAAATTTGCAAAAATTAATTAGTTGCTATAGCCATTTTTAAACAAATTAATAATTCCGTACCTTAAAGCATGTATCATATCATATATATCTGGGAATAATTAATTACACGCATGCAACAAGAAAACTTCTTCGATCATTTCATTTTCTTAATCATCCATTTTCTCTCACTAAATCTTTTGTTTGATCAATGTTTCAGTCGATTGTTCTGCGTACACGTACATATGTCAACTTGTGCTTTTTTAACCAAGACCGACAAGAGGGAAAGTTGCCCATGCACACATGATTGACTTCTAGCAGTACGTAAATGCTTTGGATAAATAATGTTTTGAAGCATTTAGTGGATGATCTACATGATATCTATGCATGTGCGCGCCCTGTTTTTGGTTTAGGGTTTGAAGTTCCATGCAATGACCACAAGAATATCACCATCTTGATCACATCCACATATCGATCATAAATGATTTCGATCGAGCTCATAATATCTTTGTAACAATCAAAGGTTATATGAAAACAAAAATCAAACCCTAAAACATATATATAGAAGTATATACCACCATCAATCATCATATTCTGATTATATTAGACAAACTAAGGGAATGTTTCCAATAGTATAAGAAGTAATTTGATGGGGAAACTTTGAATTATAGCCAAAGCAACCCCTTTAATTAAACAACTTTAGCCCATTCTTTAGACCATTCAAATTTGAACCACAGTTGGTTATTCGAGCACTATGCTACACAAGAGGACTTGAGCCAGAACCTGCACGACAATATATTGAGGACGACAATAAATAGATAGCCTGCTTCATCAAATAATGAAGTAAAGTGATCAGCTGAAATTAGTGGCCGGAACATTGTTGGATTCTGCAGAAGGAGATATATGCCAACCTTATACTATTTCATGCAAGAGTGAGAGATGTAGTTGAGTGCAAAAACAACCCTGCCCTTACAAAATGCATATGTACGTATGAGGATATATATATTATGATATTATCCCATGCATAACATATATATATATATATGAAAAATATTTACATTGATCGATCGACCAGAATCAAGAAATACAACTAGTTATAAATACTTCCATTCAATTAAACTAAACACTTTAAAGTTACTAATTTAAAGGTAATCGATCAGTTATACAAGATAAACTGTTCCTCAACTTCAATCTACTTAACCATCGAGTAAAACCAGACTTTCAATGTAAGCAAAATAATAAACCTCGCCACCGATACTTGCCAACTTAATTCCAGTTTTCTTAAATTGTTTGGATTCGAGGTTATATAAAGGCATTTGATCAATTACTACTCCACGTCCGTCTTTATATCTATGTGCACCTTCAACGACTAGTTCATTGTCTATGCTAAACCCTAGTGGCCGATAGAAGTATATATATTCTCCAAAATCGCAAGGTGAACTAATTGTATGCAACTTCTCTAAAGATTGCTGTTTCATCATCCAAAAGTCAATGAACAGCCTTCCTCTCTCACGCTCACCGTAGTAATGAAGGAGGCAAATTGATTCTTTGTACGGTTGAATACGCGTCATACTGTTAAAGGAAATAGCATTGGGCAACATGACTTGTTGAAATTCTTCACTGCCCGTATCGAACAACACAATTGTATATTTTGAACCTTTCCAAGCAAGCCAGTATACGATTCCCCCATTCGAAAACGCACTTCCACCAAAAAATGCCCTAGTGGAATTGAACCAAGGAAGAGTCACTCCAATCCTCTTCCAAGAGTCGGTGCTAAGGGTATAAACTTCAACTTCAGCGGGACTCTTTATCTGATGCACTATCTTCACAACCTTGTAGTCATTAAGCTCTGGGTGGAATCCAAATGAGAGAGTGATGAGATGTAGTGTATCGGCCAAACGCTGCTCAATATTCGAAAGAGTCCTCGACTTCCCAATAGATGGGTTCCATATGCATATACGACTATTCCGATGGAGTTCTCGATCAGAGACACAAACAAGGCCATTGCTTGAACCATATATCTGAAATTCTTCTTTAGTCCATAAGGGATGTTTTAACTTCAAGCACGGCTCAAATGTTTCATTAGAGAAAAGAGAGTGCTGACGAAGTTCGGGTTCATCTATGGTGGAGTGGTGGTAAGCAATTAGATAACTATTGGAACGTTTTTCTACGTTCCTATCAAGATGTGATCGTCCGAAACTTGAGCTGCCAATCAAATCTCTCCATGACTTGCATACGCATCTGAACAGAATGAGGGATTTTGAGGGCAGTCTCAGTAGGATATCGGTCAATACGTCTTCAGGGATATGATTGAGACTACTTCTGGTGCGAGAAACTAGACCACAGGCATCAAACAGCACATGTTAACATAAACACAAACAGCACACACATAAACATGTTATAAAGATCAAATCAAACAGTTCATGAGTTTGCTTGGATTCTAAAAAATACCTGATGATAAGGAGGCCATCAATAGTTCAATACTAATACAAAGTCGGATTCTCTCTAGTTTAGCAATATATCTATGAGGCAAGATATATAAACCTAGAATTTATAGGGATCAAGCTCATACAATCCTTCCCATAAAAGAATAATAAATTTCATTATACCTATATATAATATAATTAAATCCGATACCCTAATATAATTATAAGATTCACAATATAATTATATTTAATCAAGGAGTTAGAACTGGTTAATATATATCTCCAGTAACTTACTATATATATGTAAGTAATTGTTGTTGTTGTACTTAAAATAAACTTGCAATTGTTCATTTAATTTTATAATCTCCCACTTGTACGTTTACAGGTTTATACAACCAAAAAACAATAAGGTATCAGAATGGTGCGAGAACCTAGACCATAGGCGTCAAAACCTTATCAGAATGGGATTAATTTCAAATTGGATTAAACAAGTGATTAAGATATCTAAAATACAACCAGATCGAGCATGCCTTTATATACACGGTTATGGAAATCCTAGGTTAACCAGAACAAGTAAAACCAAAACCAAACATATATAAAAAGAAAACACAAATACCGTTTGAATTAGAGCTCGTCTAATTTTACATAGTTCTCACTCACTGCGTCAACGATTAATTGACAACTAAATTCTGACATGAAAATACTGAATCAAATAGAAGTGAATCAGCCTTAACTTGCAACGTACATCTTTTCCCAATTCAAATGATATAACTCTTGGCATCTTTTCCTTCTCTGGGCCGTACGTTAAAACTTGGCTGAAGCGCTTGTGGTAACGACATGCATGTACATAACTTAACAATTTAACAGGTCTGTCTGGCCCAATAAATTAAGCATAAGAATATACTTCTTAAAACATGCCGCATGCATATATTAGGAAAATTCTAATATGCAGTGCTGCATACCATGCAGCTTTTTTTTTGAAAATGCAATTGCATTTTTGAAATGTGTGAACTATACATTTTTGAAATGTGTGAACTATACATTTCAAAAATGCAATTGTCATTTCAAATAATGTAATTGTCATTTCGAAAATGCAATTGTCATTCCAAAATGCAATTGCATTTCAAAATTATCAGTTTTACTTTTTCAAATGGCAATTGCATTTCAAAAATGCAATTGCATTTTAAAAAAACAGGCTGCATGGTATGCAACACTGTATATTAGACAAATCCATATATTAACCCAAATACAAACAAAGCCTCTACTTTATGCTAACAAATTTGCTAAGTGAAAACCAAAAAAGCTTACTAGTTCTTGTGCTTTTTTGGTCTTTAGGTTTGGTACTAACTAGTACTGGGGCAGATTTGTACGTTCCATCTAAGATGCAAGCAAAGCATATGATCCTATATATATATAATATGGTTTTCATTTGTATATACTAATTAAATGTTACTTACCCACAAAGCACAAGGAAGCAAAGTAGTTAATCTCCCACGAGCACAAACAATCACATGCTTGGTTTGCAAGGAGACAGAAAGGTGCACCAAAATATATAGTCTCTATATATAGGCTTAGTTGGAAAAGAACTACTTTACTACTCTTCCCATATTATAGTACTAGAATTGAGTCTCTACCTCTTTTGTGAAGGAACAATGTGGAACTTTCCACATAGGAAAGAAACATATTTGGTTGTTGTCACCTTAAAGAAAAGCACAACACAATAATGGAGCTTTATAGGCACTCATTTGTGTCGTAGGGTTCTACACTTGATCTACTCAACAAAATGTACGCTTACTGGTTTAGCATCATTAGTTAATTTATATCTAAACCTAGCTATCAAGCTATGTGCACGATGTATAATTATTTAACCCAATGTAGATAACCTTAATCATAATTTAAGAAGGGTAAGTCTAATATACAGAGCTGCATAGTATGCAGCATTTTTTTTGAAATGCAATTGCTGTTCAAAAAGGTAAAACTAATTATTTTAAAATGCAATTGCATTTTGAAATGACAATTGCATTTTTAGAATGACAATTGCATTTTTTAAATGTATAGTTTCACATTTTTAAACGGCAATTGCATTTCAAAATGCAACAAAAATGCAATTGCATTTTTAAAAAAAAACTGCATGCTATGCAGTGATGTATATTAGAATTTTCCATTTAAGAAATCTGCCACAATTCTTGAATTACCAACTCGATCAAGCTCAAATTTGGGTTGAGTTCGGGTTTAGGGGTTTTGGTCCGTCTCAACCCTCAATATGACAACCAACAATCCAACTCAACAAAAGATTATTCAAATATGTTCTCAAATCAACTCAACCCGAGATAATAATTTAAGCCTTAAGAAAGCATTGTATACAAGTATAATTCATGTGTTGAGGATAATGTGAGATAAAACTATTTAGGGTTTCTTTAACTTTGGGGCTCAATTTGGACTAGCCGGCCGGTGGGCCAATTTGGTACCTAAACTCTAAAGGGAAATGCCCTATAGGTCCTACTGTTCACACATATTTCCCCTAAACCCCAAGTATTTTCTAAATACCATCTCTACCCTTTTCACTCAAATTCTATGTTTAAAACCCATTCTATCTTACAAAATAAAAAATTGGCGGAGCGTTGTGGGCCCATATTATGAATTTGTTTGTTATAAACAGGTACAGCTAAGATCTATCCTCAATACTCGAAGGTAAACAGTTATTTCCCTCATATTCTTACAATAGCATTTTACTATATTCTTACAATTTTTGAAAGAAGAAAATTAAAACAAATCAGACAGTTCATTGAAAAGGTTCAAAAAGATATCGAAAGCAAGCAGTTTATGATAAGGAACATCAGGACTAGTAGTCCGGAGAAAATAGCTAAACAGAAGTTAGCTCTTGAAAAAGAAATCTTAATCTTAGAAAAGATTATAGAAAATTCTCAAAAAGAAAAAAGAGAGGTAGAAATTCTCTTGGAAAGGCTTTTAGCCTAATGAACCATATAGGTCTTTTGCTAACAAGAGCAGATCTATTAGCATATTGTAAAGATTCTGTAGAAGCACTACAGTACGAAAGAAAGAAATTAAAAGATCTTGAGTGGCTCCGTGATAATACGCCACCCAGTTCTCCAAACTTCTTGTCTATTTTACTCAGAATTATAAACGCTCAAGAAAGAGTGTCAGAAGCCAAAGAATCTCTTGCTGTTTATAAAGAACAGCTTGACTTTATGAGCATTGGTTAGATCCGCAGTCTCACTGGTATCAGAGCTTGTTTTAGCTCAAAGAATTCCTAAGATGGGAACGACATCTGATGTAATAATAGAGAAACTAAATTCTCTATTCACAAAAATTGATGAAAGTCATCAAGAAGTAATAGAAGAAATTTCTAAAAACATAGAAATTATTCAAGGTATAATCAACCAATTAACTAAATTGGAAGAAAAAATTGATTATATCAAAACCCTTCCAGAAACGAAGGTAGAAAAACTAAAAGAGTTAGTAGAAACTCTATCAAAAGAAAAAGAGAAACAAGTTCTCTTACCCAAAAATACAGAAAAATCTGTAAAATCTAACGCTTTCATACCGTTAGAAAACCCTATACATACTAAGTTCAGTATGCCGGATATAGGACAGTCAACAAGCTTGACTAAAATATCTTTTGAAAAATCCAAAGTTCTAAAAGGAACTAAAGAAACCACAAGAAATATCAAGATGCTAAGCATCTTCAAGAAAAAGAAGGAAGTACAGCTAGTAAATGCTGAAGAATTTGAATTCAATGAAATTGAGAATAGAGTAAAAAACTCTACAATCCCGAAATTTGAATTCAGACAAATATATAAACGAGGAAGTTTAGAATTGCTAGATAGCCATCAATTCAAAATGCTTGAGTTCACTACTCCAGCAAACTCCGGAGAAACAGATCTCCTAATGATAACACCTAGCGAGGTAGCTAAGGCAAAAGAAAGAAAATATGAATTTATGCATATTGGTGCAGTCCAAGTAGGCATAAAATTGTTAGCCAGAGAAGGCATAGATTGTTCGGCGCTATGTGTCTTACAAGACAATAGAATAACAGATTTCCAAAAAAGTCTGTTAGGAGCACTTGAAGCTTCCTTATGCAATCAAATTGCATACTTCAATTGTTTTCCGAACTTCACAACTAGCATAAAAGATGTTACTCATGCTCTAAGATTAAGAGTAAAAACAGATGGCATTGCCATGAAAGAAGGCATGCAAGAACTTGCAATAGTGTACAGAGTATACTATAAATTAATGGGTACTACGGTAGAACCAAGGACAAAAATCTCAAACATCCCTGGTATTACTACTGGTTTCATCACAAATCCAAGAAACTACTCAGAGCAGATAAAGAAAGTTACTTGGAATGAAGTAACATTTCCAATAGAATGGAAACTTTCTGGTCCAAAGTTACAGCCAGAAAACACAAAAGCAAAGTCTTATCAAGACAAGAAAACTGGTAATATCAGTTTAAGATTCGAAGGTCACAGAAAGAGTGATGTGAACCTTGAAGAATTAAATAGAAGTCTACCAAATCTTAGACTTCAAAATCTCAGAAGGAGTAACACTGTAAGAGAAACGTCTAGCAGTGAAACTAAACCCTATCTAGATGAACAAGATGAGTTCGAACTAGAACTCCATCGACCAGCAAAAATGCTAAGGTCTGATAAGCTTTATGAGCTTTATGAAGAAGCAGAAAACTGTGAAAACCTAGAGAGGTTAGAACAGCTTCTTAAAGAAATTGAAAACTTCAACATAAAGAAAAAGGAACGAAAAACTCAACCTTTCCAAGATATGGAAATAGGAGAAAGTTCAGGAACGAATACTGCATCCATCACCCGAGATGGAAAGATAAAACTTCCGATAAGGGAAGGCCCTACGGGTAAGAAAGGAGAAAGAAACTCCGAGAGATATATTCTTGAAAATAACATACCAAGAGTTCCAGTTACCACCCAAGGAACATGGTTAGAACTAGAGAAAGCTCTAGACAAAAGAAAAGCCTTATATCAATGGGCTGAGAGTCTTTTTCTAATGGGAGCTTTAACCTTAGGAAAACTGGAACCCCAAGACCTACAAGTGGTCTATGAGGCAACCCTAACAGGAATTGCAAAAAAATTTTACCTCATGTTTAAAGAAACGGAAAGAGGAAAGAATTGGTTAGAACAGATAGTAAGTTCAAAAAATCCATATGAATTTGCTGTACCGTTCTATGAACAATTCTGTGGCAGTGTAACTAGCCATGATGATCAAGCTAAGAAGGTAGCTAGAATAAACATTGAAAAATTGTCCATATGTGACATAGGATATTTCGAAGAATATCTGAATGAATTCCAACAGTATTACTGTACTATTGGAGAACTAGATGATACAAATCTAGTAAACTTACTTCACAGGAAGTTACCAGCCCCTTGGAATATAGCTGTGGCAGAAAGCATAGCTGAACGTCCTCTAGAAAGATTTACAGTAGGAGGAGTTGCAGAAAGAATTCAAGAACTGTTAAGAAAACAGTGTATAGAAAATAATAAGTCCAAAATGGCAAAGAAACAATTAAAAGGAAATGAGAATTTCTGCTATAAAATTCTCGATATTCCTACAAATTGGGGATGTCATAATCCTCAATACCCCCAAAGGAAAAGAAAAGATAAATTCTTTTCAAAAAATAGGTTTAAGAAAAACCAGAATAAAAATTGGAGATTCAAGAAGAGTTCCAATTTTAAAAATAACTTTAGAAATAAAGATTCTAAAGATAGAAAAACCTACAAGAAGAAAAGATTCTTCAAGAAAAAATCCTCTTCTCCAGAAAAATCAGAGAAGAAGAAATGCAGATGCTGGCTCTGCAAGGCAGAAGGGCATTATGCAAATGAATGTCCCGAAAAGGACAAAAGAACTTCGAAGGCTCTTCTAGAAGAATATGAAGAAATCATAGAAGAAGCTAATATCAAAGGATACGAAATAGCATATTCTGATGAAGATAACCAGTCTATCTACTCAGCTTATGAAGAAGAACAAAGTTCTTCAGAATCTGATACATCAGAAGATGAATACCAAAGAGAAGTATACGTTCTCAAGGTAAAAAATTGGGAAGAAAGCACAACAGAAATGATGTCTTCTTATTGTGTTAAACCTGGTTCATTTGTCTGTGACTATTGTCAATGTCAAGAGAAAAATGGCCTCCCAATGTTCTGTGAAAGCACAGGATTCACCTATCATAAAGAATGCTTCATAGCTGAAGCTAGAAGAAAGACTAAAAATGGCTCAATAAGCCAACTAGTTGAACAAGAGTACGAAGAGTACTTTGATGATCTAGCAGAAAGAAATGAATTATATGCTAGAGAAAAGGAAAGAGCTAAGTTTGCTGACAACAAAGAAGACTTTGTCAACTTAGTCTCACCAAACCTAATAATTCAACCAAAGCCAAAGGCTGAAGAAGTCGAAAAAGAAAAAATCGACGAAGAAATAGAAATGGAGAAATGTCCAACAGAAGGATGCAAACCACTGACGGAAGAAATACAGTCAGAACTTCAACATTCAAAAATAATCTCTACTAGTAGGTTCAGCAACTACATAGAGATCGGATTGAAGTTCCCTGATCATAAAAAGTATCATCTACATGCCTTTGTAGATAGCGGATCAGGATTCACTATAGCAAAATTTTTTTTGCTATTCCAGAAGAACTCTGGATTGAAGATAAAAATAAAATAGCTACGGGAATACAAATGGATGGAAGCAGGTTATCCATGAAAAAGGTAGCAAAAGATGTAAAGATCACCATAGGTGGTGGAAACTTTACAATTAAAGCAGTCTGGCAATCAGAAGGCCAAGGCTCTGACATTTTGTTAGGAAATGATTTCCTATTAGAACAAACTGTCACACAAAACAAAGAAGTTTTAGGCTTCGAGAAAGGTGATAAAATGTTTTGGACAGAAAGAATCAAAAACGCAAAAAGCGTTGTTGGTCCAAATTTCACCTCTCAATATCAAAGGTTGCAGCAAAATCGTGGTGATTATAAACCAAAATTTGAAACTGTGTTGCAATACAAAAAGCAAGAAGAATTGCTTATAGAAGAATCTTCAGAGGAAGAAAATGAAGATGATGAAGAAGCAAGCTTCATCCATGAACATAATATAAAACACCTTCAACGATATAGATCCTCAGAAATTCTGGGAAAAGGACCCAGTAATCTGTGAATTAAAGCTGCATGATATGAATACCATATGTCATGTAAAAGCTATTCCTCAGTATAAGGAAGAAGATCAAAAGGAGTTCAGAAAAGATATAGCTGATCTCTTAGAAAAGAAATTGATAAGGCCATCCACTAGCCCTCATCATGCTCCTGCATTCTATGTCAGGAACCATGCAGAAGAAGTAAGAGGAAAGGCTAGAATGGTTATTGACTATAGAGATGTCAATAAGAAGACCGTTAAAGACGGTTACCAAATTGCTCAAGCAAGAGTATTAATTAACCAGCTCAAAGGAGCAAAGGTTTTTTCAAAATTTGATGCTAAATCAGGATTTTGGCAAGTCAAGATGCATCCTGATAGTATCCCTTTAACAGCCTTCGGAACACCACAGGGTCATTACGAATGGTTAGTTATGCCTTTCGGTTTGAAACAAGCTCCATCAATCTTCCAAAGAAAGATGGATAATATCTTCAAACACGCGGCAGAATTCTGTGTAGTATACATAGATGATATATTAGTTTTCTCTAAGAACAGAGAAGAACACATGAAACACCTACATGAAGTAGTCAAGCTGATAGTTCAGCATGGAATTATCCTAGGAGAAAAGAAAATTTTCTTTATCTTAGATGAAGTTGATTTTCTTGGGATCAATATAAAAAATGGAGAAATAAAACTCCAGCCCCATATCCTTGAGAAAATCTGGAAGTTTCCAGATAAGATTCCTGACGCTAAAATCCTACAGAGGTTTTTAGGAGTCATAAACTATGGGAGAGACTTTATTCCCAAAATATCAGGGTTAACAACAATGTTATCTCCTAAAACAAGTTCTAAGAGAACCTGGAAATTCTCAGAAGATGATGAGAAAATAGTGGGACAGATAAAAAATCTGTGTAAAAACTTACCCCCACTACAACAACCTGAAGAGAATGATGAAATCATTCTTCAAACTGATGCTAGTGATCATTACTGGTCGGGAATAGTTTTAGCTAAAACCCCAGGCACTAACATCGAAAAGATTTGCAAATTTTGCAGCGGTAAATTCAACCCTGCAGAACAAAATTATCCCACAGGGGAAAAAGAAATCTTAGCAGTCAAGAAGACTATTTTAAACTCTCCTGCATTTTTAGGAAAACCGTTTACGGTTAGAACTGATTGTGCTAGAGTAAAGAATTTTAAAAACTTTAAACTTGATAAAGCTGCTGATAGAGGAAGATTAGCTAATTGGCAATTATTTCTTAACCAATATGATTATAATGTTGAATTAATTGCAGGTAACAAAAATTATCTTCCAGACACCCTCACAAGAGAGATGGCAATGTTCAGAAGAACGGACAAAGGCAAAGGCCGAATGAATGAAGAAGACTCATCAATGAAGGATGTTCTTGAATCCTATACTAAGGTTCCAAAAGAAACCTTCACAACTGATCAGTCCCAGGGAAAAGGACTGGCTAGCCCGTCTCAAACGGTAGGCGGTAAAGGCTCATCAAACCCGTTAATGGTTGTTGCTTTGCCAAAAAGCAAACATGTTCCTACTGGAACAAAAATTATTCATGGATACCAACTCCAAACCTTTGACAGAGACGCCTGACAACAGATCAGAGAATTTTACTGGATAATCTCCTGTACAGTTATCTGGAGAAAAATACAAGGCAAATGTTTTCATCTTTATATGCCTTAACAGAAGAACTCCATGATGGAGGAAGAAGTGTTCAAAGAGAACCGAAATTAGAAATAAGCACTTCTCCAGAAAGCGCGAAAGTCCCGCTGAGAGCTCTAACAGAAAGAGAATGGTTTGAATTCCATAATACTCTAGGAACAACTGGAAGTTTACCAGACACTCTTGTTACTGTTCCTGGTCCTTTCTGTGGAAGATACGTGGTAAATGTTCAAGCAGAACACCACCAGAACCACAAGCTATGGCTTGTTGAAAATGGTTTTGTCCATAATCTTTGGTCAAAAACCAATGATGACCTGAGAGGTCTCCCTGCAATCATAGTCAACACGGTCAAGAACATCAGACCAGATGGTTGCATTCTGAGAATCAAATTCATCTCAACTCCACCAGAGTGGATTGAAAAGAAAGACGACACTATTGAATATATAGCGCCATATCATTATGTTCGATTGATCAACGGTCCTACAGTGGACGATAAACCTGCAGTTTCGGGTATCAATGGTAAACCAAATCAAAGCATCTCCTGGATGAAGGCAATGACTATTGAGTTTATCAAAAAATTCATTCCTCAAGATAGTGAGGCGAATCTTTTGGCAAGTGGCGAAAAGATAATGATCACCAGCTATGATCATCCCCCACCAACTGCATGTGACTGTTTCTCGTCAATAATGAGAGACGAGGTGGATTGTACAAAAGCCACATACACCTGGCTAGAGAATCTGGGAAAGGATAACCCTTATCAGATCTACCCAGACTCAGATTTAGAAGATTTCAATGTCGAAGATTACGACAAAGGAATAGCTAGTGGAATCGGGTCCCCAGGGTCCCCTAATTATCCTTTTGATGACGAGGTGCTAGCAAACATTGAAAATATGATGGAAAGCTGAAGCGCACCAAACCTTATCAAGAAGGAATCTGACTTTTTCTGCCGACAGCAGACAAGTCCCCATCATCCACCAAGAATTCCACTAAGAACGAAATAATTTGCTGGTCCACATGAGCTGGATCTTATCTCTTAATTCTGTATTTTGAATTCCGTTTTGAGTTCCGCTCCCTATATAAGGAGCCTTTCATTCATTTTTGTAGGGCATCGAAAATCAGAACTATCACTAAGATATCTGAGAGTAGAGCCAAGTGTGCGAGTCGAAGCATCCTGGTCTAGCTTCTAAAGTTCTTATTTTTCAAGTAAGTTTGTATTTAATTATGAGTAGCTAAACAGCTTATAGCTGTTTACCCAAGAGTGAGGCTCTGGGTTCTTAGTTTGTATTTATGTTTGAATAAATAAATTCAGTTTGTGCCCAGAACACCGTCGCAAAAATATATGTTTTTTTTTATATAATCATCTATTGTCAGTATATCGGATAAAGAGTACCTTGGGACGATCTTCATGATCACTTGCACTCCAAGTTCTTCCTCTCCACGTACTGTACAAATATCTATGTTGTTCACGAAATTTCTTTTCAAAAAGCTGATGTTAGAATTTATAGAACATGTGTTAATCTGTTGAAAAATCTAAGAGGCAGCAGTGATTCCGCCCTTGTAGTAACCAGTTAGGCAGTTGGCCGTTAGGTGAAATGACATGTTGAAGGCTAGCTTCTGAAAGTTTGATTCTAATTATTGCATGGTACTGTTTATGCTTATGTCAGCAAAGGAAAGAAAGAGTAAATTGTTTGAACTTAAAGCCTATTCTAGTCTTTTCCACTACAATACAGTCCTTAGTGAGCAAATACCTCCAAATACGTCCTTATTGGGAAAGCTCCCAAACTCTAATTTATCTATGCGTATTTAGTATATGAAATAATTGTTTAATACACTTCAAAGTCAAACGAGTTGAGATTGAATGGAGTTCATTCTAAACTTCAAACATTTTGAGATCAACTAAACTATATATAGAAGCTATCATCGTGTTGAATATGAAAAGGGTGCGCATTGTGACAGCTAGGAATCCATTGGTTGGGAGAAAAGATAGTAGAGCTAGTCAGCTAGTGAAACTAAATGATCGCCTTGTCATGTAAGAAAAATATAATATCAACTAAAAAAAGAAAGAACTAATTGATCTATTCCTACGGGTAAAGTAGAGCTAGATTGTCTGGTCAATTTGACAAAACAGAGTTACAGAACTGTAAACCACCACCACCATGCATCTTAGTATTCTGATCAGACAAAGGAAATGTTACCAATGCTTAAGAAGTAATTGATTTGATGGGGAAACTTTTTGAAATATAGCCAAGGCTAGGGTTGCAACGTACCCTAGCTATGAAAGACTTATAGCCCTTTCTTAATTTAGATCATTACAATTCCGACCACACAATTTGATATTCCAGCACCATACTATAAATGTTAAAGGGTTTGACCCCAATTGATAATGCTGCGGTGGTTACGATATAAGATTGGTAAGACCAACGTCAAAATCCTAAAAAGATAAACATTGGAAAAAATCAACAAAGTAGAGAAACTTCTCTAAACTTTATTGAATTTGATATGATAATTAAAACTGAATTAATAATACAAAGCATAGACGGTGCTTATATAAGCATCAAAGTCCTAAACATAATCTAACAAGAAATCTTAAAGTATTTTAAAGCAAGAAAACATCTAAACTTAAAAGGAAAATAAAATTCTAAAATAAAAATAATATTTTTTCAGAAAGATATCATGTGTCAAAAACAGACATTACAGTCCAAAGTTAAGTCAAACCAGATTCACAATCCAAATCCGACTTTTAGCAAGAGTCACCTGAAAAGTTTGAAACCACAACTCTCTAAATCTTCCAGAAGCTAGCAACCTCATAAACCGTGAATTTTCAATCATCCAATCACTCCTCTTTATTTTGCGCCACTTCTTTATTTTAATCATTTTAGGGGTGAACTAACACATTTCTTATCCTACATTAATCGAAGACTACAATAGTGTTCAATGTGAAAGATATCAATATGCCAACTGTGCGCGCTCTATTTATATAAGCAATTTTATCAGCTCATGAAGTACTTGAGCTACAGAGCAAAAAGATATATCCCAAGTGTATATAGTGAGAAACATATAGATCGATCCATCTTATTTGTCTACTTGCAACTAAATTGCTTGTTTGAAATTTTCAAACACCATACAATGTTATTAGGAAGTTGATGTACATATGGCTGTATGAAAATCTGAATATATACCCCAAAAAATAAAGAAAATTCATATTTCATATTGACCAACATCAAGAAATACACTAGTCATGAATACTTCCATTAATTCAATTAAACTAAACATTCTAAGTTACTAATTAATTTAAAGAGCAAAATTAAGGTAATCGATTAGCTAGTTATACAAGATACGACTAAAATTGTTCCTCGACCTCGATCTCTTTAACCATCGAGTAAAACAAAATTTCTTTGTCTATTTGCAACTTACTTGACTGTTTGAAATGTTCAAACACCATACAATGTTATTAGGAAGTTGATACCAAAAGAAAAAAATATATATATGACTATGAGAATATCCCAAATATAAAGAAAATTCATATTTCATATTGACCAGCATCGATCAAGAAATACAACTAGTTATGAATAATTCCATTCAATCAAACTAAACATTCTAAGAATCTAAGTTACTAATTTAAATAGCAAAATTAAAGTAATTGATCAGTTATACAGGATACGATTTAAAGTGCTGTTTCTCGACCTCGATCTATCTACTTAACCATCGAGCAAAACCAAACTTTCAATGTAAGCAAAAGAATAGCACTTGCCACTGATACGTGCCAACTTAATTTCAGTGTTCTTAAATTGTTTAGATTCGAGGTTATAAAAAGTCACGTACGTTTGGCGAATTACTACTGCACGTTCGTATGTATATGTAAGTGCACCTTGAAGGACTAGTTCATTGTGTATGCTAATCCCTAGTGGCAAATACAACAATTCTTCTTCCCAAGGTGAACTAATTATTGTATGTACCTTCTCTAAAGATTGCTGTTTCATCATCCAAAACTCAACGTTCAGCCTTCGTCCCTCAAAATAGAAATAAAAGATGCAAATTGATTCTTTGCACGGATGAATGCCCAGCGACCCACTGTTAAAGGAAATAGCATCGGGCACCATGACTTGTTGAAATTCTTCACTGCCCGTATCGAACAACACAATTGTATCTTTTGAACCTTTGGAAACAAGCCAGTATACGATTCCATTCGAAAATGCACTCTCAAAAATAAATTGGTCAGTGGAATTGAACCAAGCAGGAGTTACTCCAATCCTCTTCCAAGAGTCGGTGCTAAGGGTATAAACCTCAACTTGAGAGGAACCCTCCATCTGCTGCACCATCCTCACAACCTTGTAGTCATTAAGCTCTGGGTGGAATCCAAATGAGAGAGTGATTAGATGTGTATGGGGCGAACGCTGCTCAATATTCAGAAGAGTCCTCGACTTCCCAATAGATGGGTTCCATATGCATATACGACTATTCTGATGGAGTAGTTGATCAGAGATACAAACAAGGCCATTGCTTGAACCATATATCTGAAATTCTTCTTTAGTCCATAAGGGATGTTTTAACTTCAAGCACGGCTCAAATGTCTCATTAGAGAAAAGAGAGTAGTGCTGACGAAGTTCGTGTTCATCTATGGAGGAGTGGTGGTAAGCAATTAGATAACTATTGGAACGTTTTGCTACGTTCCTATTAAGATGTGATCGTCCGAAACTTGAGCTGCCAATCAAATCTCTCCATGACTTGCATACGCATCTGAACCGAATGAGGGATTTTGAGGGCAGTCTCAGTAGGATATCGGTCAATATGTCTTCAGGGATAGGATTGAGACTACTCCTGGTGCGAGAAACTGGACCACAGGCATCAAACAGGACATGTTAACATAAACACAAACAGCACACACATAAACATACTATAAAGATCAAATCAAACAGTTCATGAGTTTACATGGACTCAAAGTAGTACCTGATGATGAGGAGGCCATCAATACTATCACATAGTCTTCTGCATGTGATTCTCTCTGGTTTAGCAATCTATTTAATTATGGGACAAGATTAACTTTAGAGCTTGTGATAAAAAGGTCACAGGGACCTAACATTTTTTTAAATATAAACAATAAATTCTTGGTTTGGACAAATGCATTGTTTTCCTGGTTGGTTGGTGGTTGAATTTCGTGGTGGGGGAGAGAGAGATAGGTTTCTTCTGTCAAGGTTTGTCTATTGATCGTTTGTTTCTTTTGTCACCCCAAAGAAATAAACAAAGTCTGTGGGGAGTAAGAGTAAATAAATTCTCTCGATTTCTATGTTCAGGTTCGTTGCCCTTGGTTTTTTGAGGAATTTTTTTTTGTAAGAAGGATTCTTTTCTGTCTCTTTGTATGTTTGGTTTTCATATCTCTCTGTGTTTATGTTCTTTTGTGTGTTGTCGGTAAATTTGTTTTTTGAATGTTTGGTTTTGAGGGTTTGAATTGAATCTCATCTCGATGAATATGGGGTTTTTATTTGAATTTGTGTTGTTATATGTGGTTAATTGGGTCTATGTTTGGTTGGGGTTGTGTTTTGTTTTTTACTATTGAAATTCTATTTTTGAATTTCTATCTATTTTGAAAAATTTAATTTGGATTTTGGGGTCTATTGGGTTTTGTGAATTTTCTCTAAAAAATTGGGAGTATTTAGTATTATTAATTGAAGTTGGGTTTTTGTTTTTGGGTTTGTTTTTTCTTGTTTTGGTCAATGTTTGTTGAATAAATTGTTGGTTTTGTTGTGGTGGAAGAAAAGTGTTTTGTTTGGGTTTTTTGGTGTGGTGGGTCTCTTGTTTTATGTTTGTTGGGGATGATGTATAAATGTTGTCTTTGTGGAATTGGAAAAAATCTAATATGGGGAAAGGTGATTAAGGGGATTGTAGGGGGTTTAAAGGGTTGGTGGGAGTTAATTTGGAAAGAAAATTTGGAATAGGTTTTGTTAGGGTCTGTAAAAATCTTGTGATGGGTTATCTTCTCGTCATTTAATTAAAATCCTAGGTTTGGAAATCTTTGTTTTATAGTATGTTGTGTTAGAATTATCAATGTTTTTTTTGTGGAGGTTTGGTTTTGTGTTTTGTGTGTTTTTTGGTTTGTTTTATTTGTGGTTGTGTATTATGTAATTTTTTAGTTTTTGTTTTTGTTGGATATTTGATTGGTTGATTTTTTAATCTCTTAAAATTGGGGGGTCTAGTGTATTCTCTCTTTTGTTTTTTGTTTTATATCTTTTGTTTGAATAAATAGGTTTTTTGAATATATTTTATAATTATTTTTATAGTTTTTTTATATTGATTTTTGTCTATAAATTTTTGTTGTAGTATTAAATTTTTTATTTGTAATTTTTCTCAATTGGTTTCATTTCTTTGTTGTTTTTTTTTATATTGATTTTTGTTGTTTTCGTTTTCTCTTTTCTTGTATTGTTATTCAGAGATGGAGAGTTGGGTTTTTTATGACTTGAGAATTGGTGATGGGAAGTTGTGAGTGAAGATTTGTTTTTTATTGTTACAATAATTATCTTTTGGGATAATTTATTGGGAGTTTTATGTATTATTGGTTCTTACTTCTTATGTTTTGATTGTTGTAGAAATTGTTTCTGGTGTTTTTTTATTTTGGGAATATATATTTTTTATTGTGGAATAAAATTTTATGTAAATATGTGTTAGATTTTAAGTGGTAGTTTGTTAGTTGTTTTGTGAAATTGTTGAAGTGATGTAGGTTATGTTTTTGTTTTATTTCATTGAAATTTTGAAAATTTTGTGTTGAAATAAAAAATAATTAGAATAATCATTGTTGTTCTATCTATTTAATTGAAAAAGGTTTGTATCAATTTATATTAAATTATGGGAGATATTTAAGTCAAAATTTTAAATAAATAAATTTGTAATTATTGAGTGAAATAAGAATAGAAATTAATCTAATGTTGTTGATTTAAAGATAAATAGTTCTTATTTAAAAATTTTAAACAAAAATAAAAATAATTGAAATAATTGCCCTCATTCAACATGAAAAATGTTAAAATTTTTAGTTATGATGTGTGAAATTATGTTAATTATAATAGGTGTGTCTTAAATAGGTAAGTTAAAATGGAGGAAAAAAAAAAACAAAATATTTTATAAAATGAAGGCAGAAATATATCAAAAAAGAATGGCATATGGAGGGGTGTAGAATTAAAAAACATTTCTTAAATTCACTTTTACCAACAAAGAGTGATAATAGATGGTCTGGATATTATAAAAACAAATTTTTTATCCTAGTGTTTTTCTTTTTTCACTTTATCCTTGATGTATCTTTTTAATTAATTATGATAGTTCTAGATGGAATGATAAATAAAAAAAAATTTGAAAATTTTCAGGATTTAAGTGTTCATATATAGTCTGGTATATATGGATTCAGATAATTAATGGTTTGGATTTAATGAATTATGGGAATGGGGAAAAAGTTCATCAGAAAATAGTGGAGTGTTAATGTATTTTGTAGTTTCAACCTAAATAATTGAAATCATTGGACATAAAAGGTTATATCAGACAAAGTCTAAATAAAATATGAAAAAGGGTTAGGAAATAAAGTATGAAGATTGTGAAATAAGTATTGTTGGGTAATATAATCTTGTATTTCGTTTTGGATTTTTAAATTTTTCTCTTTATATTCTAGAGTGTTGAGGTCTAGAAAAGTGAATTGGTATTTCTCTATCAATCTGAAAATTAATTTATACTAAAACTATTAAATGATCAAAATTGGTCGGATATCTCAGAAAAGAAGGTTGAGATCAATTCGCAATAAATAATCCACTTAGATAAATTAAGAAATGAGATCAAAATGAAATCGGAGAAGAGGAGGAATTAGATATCTCAGAAAAAAGTTGAGATGATGAAGTGAGTTGATCTCGTGGGGTAAATTTTCGATGTAATTTTGATCGGGTAGTTGGTCAAATCGAGAGAGATTTTTATTTTTAATTTTCCTTATATTTATAGGGATCAATCTCATACAGTCCTTCCCATAGAAGGATATTGTATTTTATTATGCCTTTATCTCTAATAATTAATTAAAACCAATATCTATTTACTTGGTTACCAAGTCATTTAGATCTTCTAATATAATTATAAGATTTTTGTATTTTTTAATATTTTTTTTTATTATTTGGATTAAATAATTTTATTATTTTGTAAATTTGGTTATTTTGTTTTTATATGTTGGGATTTATTCACAATATAATTATATTTAAGAGAAAATTTCTCATATGGTACCTGAACTATTATCATAAGAAATTTTTTGTACTTGAAGTTTCATAAAAAACATGGTGGTGCCTGAACTATTTTTCTGTTTGCCATTATAGTACCTACCGTTAAATATTTCGTTAAATGCTTATGTGGCATGGGTAAAATTTGCAATTTGTTGACTAGAGTATAAGCAAAACAGTCATTAAAGGTTTGTTACTATTAAATTTAAAAATAAAAATAAATTATGCAAAAAAAAAATTATATTAACATAATCAAACTAGAGTTTTTATCCCCAAACATTCAATATTAAAAATACAAAATTATTTTTATTCTCAAATATTCAAGATTAAAGATGTCATGTAGGTGGTTTATTATTAAATTTTAAAATCAAAATAAATATATCATTATTTTTAATATAATAAAAAAATGAATTACTTTTTTGAATATGTTTAATTAATAATAAACCCCTTGGTTAAATAAAAATTGGAAATTAAAAAAAGGTTTCCAAACTGGGAAACCAATCAAGGAATAAGGTTTTCCAAACTAATAAAAATACAAAATATTTTTTTCCAAATATTAAGATTAAAGATGTATGTAGGTGGTTTTTATTAAATTTTAAAATAAAAAAAATTATCATTATTTTGAATATAATAAAAAATAAATTACTTTTTTTAGGGGAGTCAAACATTTTATTCAAGCGTGCTGGCTCGGGGGGGTACGTATCCCCTTGTGTAGACGGGAGAGAAACTAAAGGTCGAAATAAAATTTCTGGATCAATACGGACTCCCCGACCAATAGCCCAACATTTCTCGGGGTATTGTCCCAAAAATAAGATAGTTGAAATCCAACAAAACTCGTGGGTCCCACCTTTATACAAAATCCACTTGGATCCCAAAAGCAAATCCATAAGCCAATAGACCCAAAGTCCATTTTCTCAACCCACCAGGATGCCCAAGCCCAACGCGAGCAAAACGGGGCACCCACGGGGGCTCTCCGCCCCGCCCCCTGCCGCGAACCCGTGAAGACACACCACCCACTCCAATACCCGGCCTCACCACCTCGCCTAACCCACCTTCGAAGAAAACCTCGCGAAACAATGGGAAACCTCGAGAGACCTCACCGCAGAACGAGGTGCATGGATTGGATCGGAGAAAGGAGCTTCGATCGACATGGCGGAAGGTGGTCGTCCGACCCTTCCCACACCTCACGCGACGACCCCAGCCCCCCTTCGAGAACAAAACTCCCACCAACTGGCAATAAAACGTTGTAAAGGAATAGAGACGAGCCGGTCCCGTCCGACGGGTCTCTCAAAACCTGAGAGACCACCTGAAGCCATCCCCAATCCGAACAAGGACCATCTTCCTCAGTCGGAGACAAGAGGATAACAATGGAGAGAGGAGGAGAAACGAGAGAGATCACTCGCGCGGAGGACGGGTCGTCTAGCAATAGGGTGGGAGAGGGAGAGAAAAGATTTTAGTAATACTTGATGACCACTCAATATAAATTACTTTTTTGAATATGTTTAATTAATAATGAAACCACCTACATGGTAATAAATTATATTAAAAACATAAAAATTGGCAATAAATTATATTATAAAAAAATTCTCATTTTTAGTTTTGAATTATTGATAAATTATCTAAATCTTTTTTTTTGTATAATTTATTTTGAAAATTAAAAAATTATGAAATGATTGTATTACATATTATGTCATATGTGACAAAAGCACTTAATGGAATATTTAACGATAAGTACTATAATAGCAAACAGATGAATAGTTCAGGTACCACCATATTCTTTATGAAAGTTCAGGTACTAAAAATTACATTTGGTGATAGTTTAGGTACCATATGAAAGTTTTTCCCATATTTAATGAAGGAGTTGGAATTTTTTAATATCTCTAGTAACTTAACCTGTAAGTAATTAATAGTTGTTCTACTTAAAATAACCTTTGTAATTGTGCATTTAATCTTGCATTCTCTCACTTGAACATGTACAGGTTTATACAACAAGAAAAATAACTATAATTCTAGACTTAGTCACTGACTTAAGTATGCACCGGCCTGAGATAAAAAGAGTTATAGAAATCTAAACAATTCCCTACCAATTCATAACTGTACGTGATGAAGAACTAAAGAAAGAATGCACTTAAAAGAACAGATACTCTGCAATTACAAAACGTACATCATGAATCACATAAGATACAACTGAACTGACAGAACTTAATATATACAATGAGGCTTTAGTGAATCCGAACTCATTGCATTTTCTATATGGCCCTCTCTATGGTTCCATATGCTAGAACTAACTGCACTTGATGTGTTTATGAAAATAAAATTTTGATCCAAACCAAAATGGGCAAGACCCATTTAATTAATAAAATAGGCAAAAACCAAAATATTAACAAATTAAAAAATAGGGAAGACAATTTTTTCTGACGAAGTATTCGCCGGGAAAGGTGGCTTCCTTATTATTTTTATTGTTATTAACTTATTTTAATTAAAAAATTAAGAAATTGAGAGATGGAACTCCATTTCGATCTTTAGCTCTCAAGGTTAATATTTTAATTATTATTATTGCACATTGGGCATCAAAAATCATCTTAATGCCACAAATTTCTCAAAAAATTGTTTGCTACATATATCACACTACTTTTCAATAAATTACGCAAATTGGTTATTTCTTGCCTCTTTTTTTTTAGAAACAGATAATGTTATATATTGTCAAATCCAGAAAGGCATATACATCAAAATCTTAGGCCTGTAACCAATCTGACGGACAGGCAACTAAGGACTCTAACAAATATATACCACTCATTGAAGACAACTAAACTTGTTTATTCAACGAGCCTACAGAGGCAAAAACCACGAAGAAACAATTAAACGCTAACCTATAGATCTTTAAGTCTTTAACTACCAAGGCCACGTAATTGTAGAGTAGTCAAAAATCCTAGTTTAACTGACCTTACGAAGCATTCGCAATTGTAGGCTTAAAAAACTAAAAAATAAAGCTAGGGTTTTTCCTTGCCCCTAGAGGTAGGGCAAGAAAGTGCAACTGGATAAGTTAAATGCAAAGGACCAACCCAAACAAATCCAAACATAGACTTTGTTGAAGAGGATGCCGCCCAACAAAGAAGGTTCGACCGCCTGAGCCGCCAACAAACCCACCCATCCGGAGACCATAACCAACCCTCCTCCATCCTCTCCCAGACAGCGCAACAGCCACCACCTGCCAAGTGGAGATGTAGAGAAGCAGTACCTCCATTCCGATTAGCTTCAGACCTTGTAGCACTAGTCATGGAGGATCTGAATAAATCAGATCTTAACCCACACGCCAAGTGGAGATGATGCCGCCATAGTAGTTATTTCTTGCCTTAAACCATGGGTGTCTGGGGTAATAAATTGTTATTAAGTTGAAAGATTGTTCGAGCAAGAAAGCATTTGATTAATAAAATAGGCAAAAACCAAAATATTAAAAATAAAAATAGGAAATACCACTTTTCTTGATGAAATAGTTGTCTGGAAAGGTGGTTTCCTCATTTTTTTTCCTTATTGTTATTTACTTATTTTAATTATAATATTAAGAATTGAAATATGGAACTAATTTCGATTTTGAGCTCTTGGGATTGATATTTCAATTATTATTCATGCATTGGGCATTGGAAATTATTTTGTGTAACGAGGGGGGAGGAGGGGGTTGGCCGGGTCGTGGTGGGTGGGGGGTGGAAAGGGGAAGTGGAAGGAGGAAGTGTGGGTTGGCAAGTGTGAAGGAGTGGTGTTAGGTTTGTGTGGAAAGAATGTGAGGATGGATAAACAAAAAGAAGAAAGAAGAAGATAAGATAAAGAGTTGAATGATGGAAATGTGGGGTTTCGCAAACCAGTTGACAAGAATTTACAACTCAATCATACCAATGTGCAAAATCAAGCCCCGTTCCTAGCATGTATGGGCTAGACGTGTTTAAGGTATTCGAATGCTTATTAGGGTCTTCAACTCTCTAGGTGTCGGGGATTCTCTAGTTACAATGATCCTTAATGTGAAGGCAAGGAAAACAGGATAAACAAAACACCTCACTCAGATGTTTCGATGTGGAGTGGATTATTAAGGTATTCCTAAACGTGTAGGGATTAGGGATTGGAGATGGAGAAAGAAATGGGGAGGTGATTAGGAGATATAAATTGATTGATAAAATAATTCATCTAAATATAAAAATAAAATTAGAAGTGAATTCCTCAAAAAATTAATATATTAAATTAGAAATTAATATAAAACAAGTTTTATTATCATCAAGATTAAAATATGGACTAGAAAAGTTTATCTAATTCTAATATAATCATAAATTATAATATGAAGTGAAAAATAAGGAAAAGAGAGAGTAGAGGGGAAATTTTTTCTGGCTGTGATAAGATGGTGATGTGGGGGTCGGAAAGTGGTGGGGAGGTAGGAGGGGGGAACTTTGAAGGGTGGAAGAGGAAAGGAGGAGTGGAAGTTGGTGGAAGTGGTGGGGGGGGTGGGGGGGGTGAGGGAGAGAAGGAAAAGGGGAAAGGGAAAAGGGGAGGAATTTTGGGGGGGGAGTGGGGTAAATGGAAAATTATATAGGAGTGGAGGAATAATGGATGGGGGTGGTAATGAAGGGTAAATGGGTAAATCATAGGAGGAAAAAATGAATAGTGGGGATAATGATGGGGGGATGGGGGGTGTTGGTTTGGTATCTTGGAATTGATTGGTTGTTGATTAAGGGGGGAAGGTTTGATTGGGTTTTTGAAAATAAAATAAAATTTGTAATATGTTTGTTGTTAAACTCCGCAAATTTATCAAAAAAATATTTGATATTGCATACCATTTTTCGACAAATTGATAATGCCTTAAAGTATGGTGCTTACAGTAATAAGTTGTTATTGATCGAGTTGAATGATATATTATTCGAGCAAGAAAAAAATTAATTAATAAAATTATAAAATAGGCAAAAACTAAAATATTTTAAAAAAAATAATACCACTTTTTCAGATGAAATATTCGTAGGAAAAGGTAGTTTCCTTTTTTTATTGTTATTAACTTATTTTAATTACAAAATTAAGAAATTGAAAGATAGAACGTCTTTTTTATCTTGAGTTAACGAGGTTGATATTTCAATTATTATTGATGTACACTAGACAGTGAAAATTATTTTGTGTAATATGTTGCAAATTTGCAAAAATTAGTTGCTATAGCACACCATTAATTTTGAACAAATTAAGAACTGATAATTTCATACCTTAAAACATGCATCATATCATGCATATATATATCTAGGAATAGTTAACACGAATGCAACAAGAAATAAATTTTTCATTTCATTTTCATCTCATATGGCGTCATACCCTTAATTTTAATCATCCATTTTCTCTTTTTCACTAAATCTTTGTTTGATCAATGTTTCCTTCGATTGTTCTGCGTACACATATGTCAACTTGTTTTTTTTTTTTTAAGATACAACCATGACCGACAAGATGGAAAGTTTCCATGCACACATGATTGACTTCTAGCCGTAAATGCTTTGGATAAATGATGTTTTGAAGCATGCAGTGGATGATCTACATGATATATATGCATGTGCCCTGTTTCTGTTTCTGTTCACGGGAGGATGACATCGATCTTTAACTTAGGCATGGTTTTTCGTTTAGGGTTTGAACTTGCAATGACCACAAGAATATCATCTTCTTGATCACATCCACATATCGATCATAAATGATTTCGATCGAGCTCATAATCTCTTTGTAACAAGGTTATATAAGAAGTAATTTGATGGGGAAACTTTGAATTATAGCCAAAGCAACCCCTTTAAACACTTTTAGCCCATTCTCTAGACCATTCAAATTTGAACCACGGTCATTCGAGCACTATGCTACACGAGAGGACTTGAGCTAGCTAGCTAGAACCTTACAGAGCCCTTACAAAATGCATATATATGAGGATATATTATCCCATGCATAACATATATGAAAAATATTTATATTGATCGATCGACCAGCATCAAGAAATACAACTAGTCATAAATTGTTCCATTCAATCAAACTAAACATTTGAAGTTACCAATTTAAAGATAATCGATCAGTTATACAAGATAAACTGTTTCCCGACCTCAATCTACTTAACCATCAAGCAAAAACTAGACTTTCAATGTAAGCAAAACAATAAAATCTGCCGCTCATATTTACCAACTTAAGTCCAGTTTCCTTAAATTGTTTGGATTCGAGGTTATATAAAGTCATGTAGTCTACTCCATGTTCGTCTTTATATCTATATCTATGTGCACCTCCAAGGAGTAGTTCATTGTTCATGCTAAACCATAGAGGCAAATAGAAGAAATCTCCTCCCCAGGGTGAAATAATCGTATGCAACTTCTCTAAAGATTGCTGTTTCAACATCCATAAGTCAAAGGTCAGCCTTTGTCCCTCACAAAAGTAATAAAAGAGGCAAATTGATTCTTTGCACGGTTGAATAAACAGCGCCCTTCTCTCAGAGGAAATAGCATCCGGCACCGTTACTTGTTGAAATTCTTCACTGCCCGTATCGAACAACACAATTGTATCTTTTGAACCTTTGGAAACAAGCCAGTATACGATTCCATTCGAAAATGCCCTCTCAAAAATAAATTGGCGAGTGGAATTGAGCCAAGCAGGAGTTACTCCAATCCTCTTCCATGAGTCGGTGCTAAGGGTATAAACCTCAACTTGAGCCATCTGCTGCACCATCCTCACAACTTTGTAGTCATTAAGCTCTGAGTGGAATCCAAATGAGAGAGTGATTAGATGTGTATCGGGCAAGCGCTGCTCAATATTCGGAAGAGTCCTCGACTTCCCAATAGATGGGTTCCATATGCATATACGACTATTCTGATGGAGTTCTCGATCAGAGATACAAACAAGGCCATTGCTTGAACCATATATCTGAAATTCTTCTTTAGTCCATAAGGGATGTTTTAACTTCAAGCACGGCTCAAATGTCTCATTAGAGAAAAGAGAGTGCTCACAAAGTTCGGGTTCATCTATAGAGGAGTGGTGGTAAGCAATTAGATAACTATTGGAACGTTTTGCTACGTTCCTATCGAGATGTGATCGTCCGAAACTTGAGCTGCCAATCAAATCTCTCCATGACTTGCATACGCATCTGAACCGAATGAGGGATTTTGAGGGCAGTCTCAGTAGGATATCGGTCAATATGTCTTCAGGGATATGATTGAGATTACTCCTGGTGCGAGAAACTAGACCACAGGAATCAAACAGCACATGTTAACATAAACACCAACAGCACACACATAAACATACTATAAAGATCAAATCAAACAGTTCATGAGTTTACATGGACTCAAATAGTACCTGATGATGAGGATACTGAGGCCATCAATAGTAACACAAAGTCCTCTGTGATTTTCTCTGTTTAGCAATCTATCTATGGGGCAAGATAAACCTAGTATATATAGGAATCGATCAAGCTCATACAATCCTTTCCATAAAAGAATAATGTACTTCATTATGCATGTATCTCTTATAATTAAAACCGATCGATATCTATTTACTTGGTTACCAAGTCACTTAGATCTCCTAATATAATTATAAGATTCACAATATAAATATATATATTTAATCAAGGAGTTAGAACTGCTTAATATCTCCAGCAACTTACTTTATATGTAAGTAATTGTTGTTGTTGTACTTAAAATAAAATAAACTTGTAATTGTTCATTTAATCTTATAATCTCCCACTTGAACATTTACAGGTTTATACAACCAAAAAACTGCAACAATAAGTTATCAGAATGGTCTGAGAAACTAGACCCTAGGCGTCAAAACCTTAAGAATGGGATTAATTTCAAATTGGATATATTAAACAACTGATTAATTAAGATATCTAAAATACAACCAAGAGCATTCCTTTATATATGGTTATGGTGAAGGCTAGGGAAATCCAAAAGTTAACCAGAACAAGTAAACTGAAACCAAACAGAAAAAGAAAACACAAACACGAAAGAGCTCGTCTAATTTTACATAGTTCTCGATCACTCAGTGCGTCAACGAATATTAATTGACAACTAAATTCTGACATGAAAATACTGAATCAAATAGAAGTGAATCAGCCTTTGCAACGTACATCTTTTCCCAAATGATAAAACTCTTGGCATCTTTTCCTTCTCTGAGCCGTACGTTAAAACTTGGCTGAAGCTAGCTTGTGGTAACGACATGCATGTATATAACTAAACGACATGCATGTATATAACTTAACTAACAATTTAACAGGTCTGCTTGGCCCAATAAATTAAGCATAAGCAGCTGATACTTCTTAAATTATGCTGCATGCATTATTAACAAAGCCTCTACTTTATGCTAATTAACAAATTTGTGGAGTGAAAAGCAAAAAAGCGCACTAGTTCTTGTGCTTTTTAGGTCTTTAGGTTTGATACTAACTAGTACTGGGGCAGATTTGTTCCGTCTAAGTTGCAAGCAAAGCATATGATCCTATATATATAATATGGTTTTCATTTGTATATACTAATTAAATGTTACTTACCCACAAATCACAAGGAAGCAAAGTAGTTAATCTCCCACGAGCACAAACAATCCCATGCTTGGTTTGCAAGGGGACAGAAAGGTGCCCCAAAATATAGTCTCTATATATAGGCTTAGTTGGAAAAGAACTGCTTTACTCTTCCCATATTACAGTACTAGCTTGGAGTCTCTACCTCTTTTGTGAAGGAACGATGTGGAACTTTCCACATAGGAAAACGGAATTTTCCCCGGCTTGGATCTCCGTTGAATCTTATCATCACCTTCTTCATTCTTCTTTTACAAACAGACTCCCGCAGTGCCGCTAAACTCTTTTCCCCGATTTTTTTTCTCTTTCTGTCTTGTCTCTCCCCCCCCCCTCGTTTTCTCGTTCTCTCCCCCTCTTTTCTCTCTCCCTCTCTCTCCTCTTCGCACTCTCTCTTCTTCCTCATTTAGTCTTTGATTTAATTTTTCTTCTTCTCTTCTACTCTACTCTTCTCTTCTCCTTCTCTTTGTCTCTTCCTTCTTCCGCGAACCCAATTTTTTGTTTTTAGGTTGAAATTTTTCTTGCATCCTCCTTAATTTCGAAAAAATTTCGAAAATTGTGTGAATTTCAAAAAATGAATGCATTGACGAATTTTCTTGAAGACATATGTTGATTTCCCGTTCTTGAATTTAAGAAAAACTATGAACAAAAGAACATGAAGAAAAATGAAGAACAAATATGAAAGGGAAAAGGAAAGAGAAGGGGGGGGTTTGGGTTGACGAAGGAAGAAGAAAAAATTTTTTTTTTTTGTGTGGGAGGAAAGGTTTCTTCTAATTAAATCAAAGTTTAATTAATTAAGAGTGATGATTTTATTTTCTTTTTTCTTTTTATGTCTATGGTATAAATATTAAAAAAATTCATCTTCGTTTTTAATTTCAATCCGATAGCAACTATAGGATCATAATACTTTATTTAAACCACTTGATCCTGTAAAATCTTGTGAGGATTGTAATAAAATATAGCGATGAGTTTATAATTTTTGGAGAATTTTTTTAGACACAAAGTATTTTTTATGATTTTCTGATGTTTCACAAATATAGAATAATTTGTGAAAAAAATTTGAGGCAAGTTTGAATTGATCGTATCATTCCAAGATCAGGATAGTAAATTAAATTAAATGGAAGTTCATATCAATAATCGATCAAAGAGATATGACAAATCTAATTAATAAATATATGGGAAAAATATCCAACTGATCATTAAAATTAAAAAAAAATCAAGACGGAGGGGGGTGAGTATTGGCTAAACTCATCTTTAAACAACAATAAAATTATAAATATATTTTATCCAATTATTAAATGATACTTTTTCCTTTATATATATTTGATCATTCTAATTTTTACATGGGAGACAAAGTAAACGAGAGTGTGAAAACTTTGTATGAGGATTTATGAGAAGTGATTATAGGGTTTTAATAGTAGGGGTATTACGGTCACTATGGTTGACTTTAATGATCGAGTCGAAACGAAGTCGAAAGTGGAATATTTTTTTCATGGATAAGACATTGCAATAATCGTAACGGAATTTTATATTTTCAATTTTTATTTTTCAGATTGACAAAATCTCATTGGCTCTAATGTAGTATAATTTGTTCATTAGTTATATGAAAAATGTATCGAAAACTAGAGATAGAGGAAAAATAGTCAAATTCACGTTGGATGAATTATTGGATATGTTGTAACAAGTAAAATTATTAGATTTTTATCCTCATTTGCCTTGATCCACGTGATCAAGGATGAATTATTGCGATATGTTGTAACTACAGTAAAATTATTAGATTTTTTATCCTCGTTTTGCCTTGATCACGTGATCAACCATAGTGATTGTAATACCCCTACGTAAACTACTCGTAATTATCGTAACAAATCTCGAATGATGTAATAAAGTATACAGTCATTGAAATTTTTAGAAAATTTTTTAGAAAAAACTATTTTTAATGATTTTCTGAAGTTTGAGAAATAAAAATAGTATGGGTATTACGCTATGATTAACTAATCGATCGGTGAAACGAGGTGAAAGTGGTAATATTTTTCACAATCATAAAATATTGAATAATCGATCAAGGTAATTTTATATTTTCAATTTTTATTTTTCAGATTGAAAAATCTCATTGTGTACTAATGTAGTATAATTTGTTTATTGGTTATCATGAAATGTGAATTTAAAAACTACGAGATAGAGGAAAAAAAAATCAATCACCGTTGGATGAATTATTGTGATATGTTGTAACTATAGTGAAAATATTATATTTTTGTCCTCGTTTGATCTATCCAATGGTAACGTAATGATTGTAATAACTCTACGTAAATCACTCGTAATCATTCGTGAAAATCTCGCGATGATTAATAAACTACATAGAGAGTATAAAATTTTGGAGAATTTTTAGACACGTATTTTAAATGTTTTTAAGTTTGAGAAATAAAAATAGTATGTGTATTATCGTACTATGGTTGATTATTGATCGAGGTGAAAGAGGTCGGAAGTGTAATATTTTTTACAATCATAAAACATTGAGTAATCGATAAATAATTTTATCATTTTCAATTTTTATTTTCAGATTGAAAAATCTCATTGTGTCTACTAATGCAGTGTATTTGTTTATTGGTCATCATGGAAAATGTATATTTGAAAACCTACGAGATAGAGGAAAAAGAAAATAGTCAATTCCACCGTTGGATGATTATTGAGATATTTTGTAACTATAGTAAAAATATTAGATTTTTGTCCTCGTTTTGATCTCGATCTACATGGTCAACCGTAGTGATGTAATACTCCTACCTAAACCACATGTAATTACTGTAAAATGTTGGATGATCATAATAAAGTATAATCAGACGAGTTATAAGATTTTTGAGAATTTTAGATACGAGTTATTTTTTAATGATTTTCGAAGTTTGAGAAGTAAAGAATAATTTATGGAAAAAGAAATTTGAGGATTGTGATTTGGAGTTAGATCAGTACCATTGAAGATCAAGACCGTTCAAATTAAATTAAAGGGAGGAAACGAGTTTTTGTCATGTGCACGACATCTTCCGATGCGAATACTCTCTCCTCGGTCATTTCACGCAGTGAAGTCGTTGGAGAGGCGAACATGGTGGTTTGGTTTTCTAATGGATAGCGAAGACTAATAATCTAAGGGGAGAAGATCAAAGAATTCGGGAGTTATCGGGATTTCGGACTCCCGGTGTCGAAAGGTATGGAGAGCATTAATTTTCAACATCTACAAGTTCATGTTGGAATTCAGTTGGGATTTTGGGTGTGTTCGCCATGGATGGTGCGATTCGATGGTAATTGTTCAAGGTTTTCGGTTTCAATCGACTACGAAATCATCGATTTCGATTAGATTGATCGCATTTAGTTTGCAACTTTCATTCGTGTCCCAATATTGTGAGGTGTGTATCTTGGAATCGAGTCAGAGAGGGAGAGGAGAGAGACAAGAAAAGAAGAAGATTGGAGAGGGATAATGAGGATTGGGGGAGGTGGGTTAACAAAAGAGATAACGGATGTATATTTTAAGGAAAATGAATGTGGGAGAAAACGGGAAAGAAACACATTTGGTTGTTGTCACCTTAAAGAAAATGGAGCTTTATAGGCACTCATTTGTGTCGTAGGGTTCTACACTTGATCTACTCCACAAAATGTACGTTTAGCATCATTAGTTAATTTATATCTTAACCTAGCTATCAAGCTATGTGCATTTAAGAAATCTGCCACCATTCTTGAATTACCAACTCGATCAAGCTCAAATTTGGGTTGAGTTCGGATTAGGGTTTGGTCCGTCTCAACCTCAATATGACAACCAACAATCCGACTCAACAAAAGAATATTTAAATATGTTCTCAAATATTAATCAACTCAACCCAAGATAATAACGTAAGCCTTAAGAAAACATTGTATACAAATAGAATATTTCATGTGTTGAGTATAATGTGAGATACAACTATTTAGGGTTTCTTCAACTTTGGTGCTCAATTTGGACTGGCCGGCGGGCCAATTTAGTACCTAAATTCTAATTTATTCATGCTTATTTAGTGTACAAAATAATTGTTTAATACACTTCAAAGCCAAACTATATACGAGTTGAGATCAAATGGAGTTCATCATAAACTTCAAACATTTTCAGATCAACTAAACTATATATAGAAGCTATCATCGTTTCTTCAATTTTGGGGTCTAAATTAATCAATAAATCTGTTGTAAACTCGTAATCCAATTTAAAATGAAGAAATTAAAATTAAAAAAAAAACTTTTTCGATTTAAAATTGAAACCAAGAGCGTTGACCAGCTGGCAACTAGGTAGCTCAAGTTGCCCTTAATTTCAGCATAGATTTTATAATAATCATTAGCAATATCTTGCTTTGACAGGGATTCGATCTTGACTCATCCTGGGACAAGTTGAAACTTGTTGCCAGACACACACCAGTGGATTAAACTGCAAAGGAAGGAAGGAATAGGTTGGCCTTGGGGCATTGGCTTGGCTGAAATTGAAATGGAGCTGGCCTTTTTTGGGGGAGGATCAGGATCCACAGGCCTTGGGAAGATCAGCGCTGTGCGGGTACGTGTTGCTTCAAATCTCTGACTAACTCGTGGGGCCCACTATTTGAGACCCGCTCGTGATCAGTGATTCAGTGATTCAGTGATCACTATGATATAAATTTTTTTTTATCCAGATGGATAAGTTTTTTTATTTATTTATAAAATATTAGTAGAAGTCTACAAATTTACAAAGTATAATATTGGCCGCTATTGCTACATTTATTGTCCAAAATGGTGAACTCTTCTTTTGGTTAGAGGAATAATTGTTTTGGCTCATGAATTGTATTGAACATGATATGTCTGTTATCTTTTAACTATCGGGATCCAAGTTCTACATTCCTCACCCCCTCCGGCTGTATTCTTTCTCTAGTAATAATTGATTGGGTTCTTTGACCCGCTTTCAAACAAAAAAATAGTGGTTCGGTCAATTTATTCAGTTGTCGCGATAAAAAAATGATCAACATACAATAGAAATGATTAGGGTGCAAGGGGAACATGCATGTGTGTGTTGGGGATCCTACACTATCATAACTTCCCAGCATTTTGGTTCATCATCTTCCATGTGGCCTGAACAAGGTCATGATTTTTCTTTTCTTCTTTTGTTTAAGGAAAGGATGAAGGCCATGATTTTGTTTCCGTGCAAGTCATTGATTCCACCTTCAAATCATGAACGTACTTGAATGGCATCTTGCATGATCCTCATCAATGATATTTGTTTGCTCCGTTTCAAACTGGAAATTAATTTAGAGTAGACAGTTTTTCTCGTTTTCTCCTCCTCCCCATCCCACCACCCATTCCCGCATATGCCACTTACTCTGCCATTATATATTTCCGATAAGGCTACTTCACTATCTATGACAAGATTATCTTTTAGTGGATAGACACACACAAAAATTGTGTTTAAAAAAAAAACTCGTATTTGACACACAAAAAAGTCATTATATAAGTAACTTTCGATCTTGAGAAGGTTACATACAAAATTACACATCTATCACAAGAACTTACATATCTCATTTTTCCATGATTAAAATCTGAAAGTGAAAAAGAACAATGAAAGTATAATTTTTTTTTCTCCCAGCATGTCGGGTCCTTTCTTTCTTTTTCCGGCAATGTATATTCTAAATCAAAAAAATGTTAGCTCACTTAAGATACTAGTATGCGTTTAGAATTTGTGAGCTGTGACTAAATCGTTGTTAAATTATTACATGGATTCTCTACGCCTAATTTCCTTCTGCAAACGAGCCCAACACTAATTAATCCAAATTTTTATTGAGGTTCCATTGGTCGAAAACAAAATCCAAATTTTTATTTTTCTAAAAATCAATTTATCCACAAACTGTTTCTCTCCGAGATCCGAAAAGTAAAACTTGTCGGTAACGAGAGCTGGTAGCGGGGGACAAAAGACCGGGAAGCAGAGTTACTGTGGCAGGTGATGTGTGATTGGTCAGGCAGTCAAGAAGTAAAAAGCACTAAGCGTCTTGTTTCAAGTTTCAACCTTTTAAAATGTTTTTAACTTTTTTCACCCAGTAGAGTAAAAAAGCGGAGGAATTAGGGATTTGGAAATAGGGTGGCGCAGTGCACGCATGACTCAGACTCAGACGACAAGTTAAGAAAACGCCACAGTGCCTCACACTTCCCCCGGGCGCACAGTCACTTCCCTGTGGGCCCTACACCCACACGCACAAGGGCCACGCCCAAACACACTCATTAATACTCTAATAAATAGGCTTAATTGCACTAAAATCGCCCCCAATTTTGGTGTCATTTCCTTTTCAGTTCACAAGCTTTTATATATTGCATTTTGGTCACTGAGTTTTGTATAGGGTTTTGCATTTTGGTTCATAAGCTTTAGTGTATTGCATTTTGATAACCAAATTTTGTATAGTGTGACTCTGTTTAGAACGAAGACAAAAAAAAGCTTTAGTTAGGATCAAAAAGGAAATTTTAGTCGTTCCAAGGGGTTTTCTACGCAAACCACTACTCTATGTGCGTTATGAAGAAAAATAGTCTAAAAGAAGACAAAAAATCGTACCATTCAATTTGAAAGAAAATCTTCTTGAAAAATGATCGCATTCACTAGTTTTATATACTAGAATAAAACTATAAAAGTTAAGAGTTGTCCTTATAAATCGAAAAGTGAAGTATTTGGTGGGAAAATTTTGAAAAAAAGTTAGGATTTGTCGTTACTAAAGTTTTTGACAGCTTTTTATATACTAAACGATATAAATTACTGAGTGTTGAAATATTTGCTTGAGAATATCAAACTAGTTTTGAACTATACGGACAAAAGTAAAAATTTATCGTTACTAAACGATTACAATTGATCGTAAAATATTGTTGTCTACCGACATTCATCTAACGCATTTATTTAAAAAAAACAATTTATTTCAGATTTTGTGGCTAACATGAGACGTCAACTTTTTTTTTGGTTACAATATGAGACGTCAACTTTGCAAGCTACTTCTTTTGATCATTTTGGAAAGAAAACACACCTATACCACAAAGTTGAAGGACCAAAATGGACATTTAGAGGCTGAAAATGCGACAACTACGGAAGTTGATCGGGGCAATAGTGCAATTAATCATAATAATAACTATGATTAAATTCCTCATTTATTATTACTAACCTCTCCCACCACCCTTTTAGCAATTTGCAATTAGCCCGAATCTCAATGTCCCCAGGAAGAACAAAAAGGGAGAGAGAGTGACAGATACTCAAAGAGTCAAATTCTTTCTCATTTATATTTTTGTTGTGTAGGTATAAGTTTTACAAGTCATTCGGATCCAAAACCAAGAGAGGCCCTCACAAATCGCCACAGGCACCAGCCCCTGGCGTCTTTCATTCTTTAACGGTCACCTGAACCCACCTCATTCTCTCTCTCTCTCTGCTTCTCTGTCACTTTGAGTAGACTGAGTGCAACGTACCAGACTAGTCCATAGCCCATAGCCCATAGGCCATTACTATACATTATTCAATATTTCTCTCTCACTATGTTGAGGTTTTTTTTTCTTCTTCTCTGAGATCAAATTCTTGACCGAGAATGAGATCTCCTTGGCTTATTAGCTCTGGCTGTGTGATTGTGAATTTCGGTGACTCGTGAATCTCGTGAAAATTTGGGATTCCGAGATGCTGACGTGTATTCCCTGCTCCAAGCAGCTCAACAATGGATCTCTGCAGCACCCGGAGGAGAACGACGGAGTTGTTGCGACTCCCAGGACCAAGCAAGCACTCAAGGCTCTCACTGCTCAGGTAAATCATAACTGTTTCTCCCGAAGCAAACAGACTTGTTTCTGCTCTTGCGCATTTTTCATGGACAAAGCAATGGAATTAATTGAGTTTCTGTTCATTTTCAGATCAAGGATATGGCAGTGAAGGCCTCGGGAGCCTACAAAAACTGCAAGCCGTGTACGCGGCCGTGCAACGACCACCGGAACCGGAACCGCGCCGAGTCCGATACGGCCTCAGAGTCGGCCAAGTTCCACTGCTCCTACCGCAGGACCGGGAGCTCGAATTCGACGCCGAGGCTGTGGGGGAAGGAGATGGAGAGCAGGCTAAAAGCGCTTTCGAGCGGGGAAGGGACGCCGGCGTCGGTGAGTGGGAGGACCGAGTCTGTTGTGTTGATGGAGGATGATGAGCCCAAGGAATGGGAAGCACAAGTGGAGCCTGGTGTGCTCATCACTTTTGTTTCTTTGCCCCAAGGAGGAAATGATCTGAAGCGCATTCGGTTCAGGTACTTTAATCTCTTTGTTTCGAGTGTTTGTATGATGGTGGAGGTTCTGGTTTTGGTGGAGTGTGAATGTGTGAATGTGTGATGATGAATTGATGATGATCACATATGCTTGTGAATTGTGATGTGGTGGCACTGCCATTTGATTCACTGTGTGCTTTTGTCCTTTGTGTGTTGGACTTGTGCTATTGTTCTTGATCTGGAAGCATAGCTTCTGATTCCTTTTCAGCGTGATTACTTGTTTTTAGTGCGGGGATGTTGATTGGGGTTGAACTTTCGTGACATTGACCTTTTAAGTTGGAATTTAGCAATAGAGGGAGGATGTGAGACTACAGTAGTCATTTAAATTGCTATTTCTCACATTCATTTGTGCCGTGTTTACGGTCTAAGAGTGAAAGATTTTATCATTAGCATTTACGGTCTAAACATTTTACCAAGTTTCCAAAACCTAACACTCTGGTTAGCCAACCCTATCTACAGTCAACACTGACCTGGTGATACCAGAGAGAGCTTGATTCATCTACCAGCATTCGATGACTTAGCATTGTGTCCATACGTGATACCATGCTATTTTAATTAATTCTCTTGGTCATCCCTGATTAGTGTCAAGGAGAGAGAGGTAATTTTTTATCCTTTGAAATTGTAACTCCCTTTCTGTGGGGGACTTGAATATGGTAGCTCTATTTCATTGCCTTTATTTAGAACACAAAAACAATATAGAAGAAAAAAACAAGAATCTCCTACTCAAAGAATTGGATTCATTTGAATGTTGAAATCATCGAGTTATGATTTGTGACATTATTGCTAGAGGGGATGGTTTGAGTACTTCTTGGTGCTTTTGGTTTAGTGGAATCCCTCTGAAGGTAGAATAATCGGGAGTCTGATCAGAGTTTAAGCACATAATCCACATATCAAGGAACTTAGATGTCCACTGCATTTGCATATTCGGGGACAGTCATCTATCCTACAGTTAAAACTTTATATTTTGACAATATATTATTTACTGGTATGTCACAAGTAAACATTCTGAGACAACGAAAGAGTAGATCTAAGTTTAGCTGAACTTGGTGCTTAGTTTCCCACGAATAGCAATAGTTCTGTTTTCTTGAATGTGTTTTGATTCATCCTGTAATCTCCTTTCTGAAGCCTAACCAAATAATTGCCGGGTTCAGCATTTCAATATGCCTGGATTATGTTTAGTTGTTTATCTTCTTGTTGTTGGACATGTTTTCATAGTTTACTATAAATCACTAAATCTGCTATCATTGGTTTGTAAATTTGACCAGCCGGGAATTGTTTAACAAATGGCAAGCTCAAAGGTGGTGGGCAGAGAATTATGACAAGGTCATGGAATTATACAATGTCCAAAGGTTCAATCACCAAGAAGTCCCACTTCCAACCCCACCTAGAGATGAAGATGAGGTGAGCTAACCCCCCCAAATGTATTGTGTAAAGTTTTTTCTTGCTGCCAACCTAAGGTTAAGTTTGGTCAAACATTTTCTTTTAGCAAGTATTCATTCTTGTTTCTAGGATGTTGAATCAGGGAACCTCAATAATTTGTGCGTGAGATTGAGACATTTTTTTGTTAACAGCCAAGGTTAACAAGAATATGATCTCTCCCTCCCTCTCTCCTCTCTCTGCTACTTTATTTGCTTTACTTAACAATTGGATGGATAAAAGGGCTCAGCTGGAATCATTTTCTAATTGTATACTCTCTTCCCCTCTTTTCTAGAGTTCAAAGGTTGAATCTGTTAGGGAAAGTCCTGTGACTCCCCCACTGAGCAAAGAACGCCTGCCCCGCAACTTTAATCGACCAATAGGCGTGGGGTACTCTTCTTCAGATTCACTTGACCACCATCCAATGCAATCGCATCAGTACTGTGATACCAGTGGCTTAGCTTCAACACCTAAACTCTCCAGCATAAGTGGAGTCAAAACTGAGACATCATCAGTAGATGGTTCCATAAGGACCAGTTCAGAGGCAGATCGCTCAGAGGTTTCAATTAGCAACGCCAGCGATATGGAGACTGAATGGGTTGAGCAGGATGAACCAGGAGTGTACATCACTATCAGAGCATTGCCAGGTGGGGGTCGGGAGCTTAGACGTGTCCGTTTCAGGTAAGTAATTTTCCAAGTTTTACTTTGTACTGCCTTGCCTATTTTAGTGATTGCTTCCTTCTTCACTTCAACAGTGAGAACTGTAACTGGGCCAGCTCCCTTGCTTGTTGTTTTGTTTTTACCTTGCATACAAGCCATTTGAACGGTTAATATCACAATGAAACCAAGACCTTCCAAGGTTTTTTTGTTTGACTTGTAAACTTGCATATTAACCACAGCACTATCAGCCCAAACCCATCCCCAGGAAGAGAAAAGGAACCGAAAGTGCAGCTATTGATTATTCAACGCTATCAAATGAGACAGATGATAAAATTGGCTTGAATATTTATTTTATTTCTTTCTTTCTGTTATGCAGCCGAGAAAAGTTTGGTGAAATGCATGCGAGATTGTGGTGGGAAGAGAATAGGGCCAGGATTCAGGAGCAGTACTTATGACTTAGAAGTTAGCACATCTTTGACATTGGCGGTGCATGGGATTTGCATTTCCTCTTGAAAATGACATTTAAAGCAGCTGTATGTTCTTAGGCTCAAACCTCATCAGAAAAGCTTTCATGTAGCAACTATGTCCCGGTTACTTAATTTGGTTGAATATATCTCTGTGAATTATGGGTTTCTTTTTTCATTTTTCTATTCTTTTTCGTTGAATGTTGGTTTCTTGGGAATTTGGTGAATGGGTGTGGACAATAGGTATGATGAGAAATGTTTTCTCACCAAAATGAAAATTTGATTTTAATGACGTATACTTTTCATCTTACTCAGAGTGTAACCTGCTCTTCTTCATCTGAAATGCAATGTTCCTTGAAGGTAAAGGGTTCCTTTTAATCCAGCAAATTTTGTGCGACCTTAGTATGGGGATGTTCTTCAAGAATTGTCCTTTCAAACCAAGCAAAGAACCAGGATCATAAAACTCCCACACTGACGGACGACCAAAAGAAAACTCTATAAATCCACAACAAATCCCAAAATCTCACCAAGAGTAAATCCAATAGAATATATCAAACTAGCAAGATCCAAGTGTCAACAAGCCGAATTAAACCAAAAGACACTATTGTTAGGAGGTTGTGATGGGTTTCTTTTTTTCCTAACCACAAAATTTAGGCCTTATTTGAGAATGGTTTTGCTCATTCCCCTATAACAATGGTGAATGCTCATGCCCCGCTCTTAGAAATTTGGCACCTCAACAAAGTGACAATAAATGTTGACCCATGGTTAACTTTTATATTTAATATATCTATCTATTTATATTATAAAGTCTGACCTCAATTTTAGTGTCAAAAGTTTCACCAAATTATACAGTGTCTATAATACCATTCAGAATAAAACAATAAAATCATTTAAAAAAATTATTATCATAAAATAAAGCATAAAAATATATATGAAAAAAAATCAAAAATTGAGTGACAATGAAACTTCTACGTTCTTCCTCATTTCAATAGTAACACATGAATTGCACATATTTATGCTAATAAGCGTTATTCTTTCACGAAATTATTGTTTATTGCATTATCTATTTGACCAAATTTTTGATGAGTTTGTTATGTGCTGCAATTTAAATCCAGTGTCACTTAAGTATCCAAATTAAATCACCAAATAGTTTTTTTTTTAGAGGAAAAGATAAAAACTTTATTCAAGGAAAATTGAGGATTACAAAGCTAAGATGTACTAAAGCATCGATAAAGAAAGCAGTAAACATAATAAGATGCACAAGTACATATGATAAGGAAAACCAGAACATAACTAGAGACAAGATGTCATCGAATCGATACACTGCGTTTATCATTGCAGTGATATTGTTAACAAGGTAACCAGTGGTAGTATGGATTGTAATCCTCCCACCTAGAGCGTAGCATAACAAACGTACTCTACTTGACCAGAACCAAGAACACGAAACCCAACACCCGGAATAGCAATAAACTGGTAACCAGAGTCCAAGAAGATGCCAATTCCAAAAGCAAGTATGACCCGGATCCCAGATCCGGATCCGACATCCACCTGGATTCCAAATACGGAACCCAGACTGCTCAAAGCCAAACAGCCCAAAAACCAAGCCTCCCTTCCGAGTCCAAGCCCACCCAGCTTTACTCTCCACACCCAGACCATCGCCGCCAATACCAATGCCAACCCTAGACCACCGCCAGCACTGAAAACCTCGCCGTAGCAAGCCGCCTTACTACGAGAAGACCGCACCAACCCGAACCCGCTCGGACCGCCACATAGCCGACCAAATCGGAAAAAGGAGGCACGATCTACACCTATCGGCCACCGGACAAAGGAGATCGATCGAACTAACCTCTCCCAAACTCGAAACCAACCACCACAAACCCAATCCCATTTTGGTACCCGCTCAAAACAAGATCTCATCGAAAATTTCGACGCCCACGTTTAGGTCTCAATTTACTGACAATAGGAGGAGCCCAGAGCCGCTCGGAAGAGACGACCAGATCTCGAGAAGCAAACCAACTTCCCGCACCCAAACCAGAACCAAAATCCTTCACCCCTTGAACTGGGCGAACCCACAGATCCAGCCGCTCAAAAGCGACCAAAGGCCGACAACGAAGAAGATGTCGAGATACTACGTCGAAGGAGGACGTCAGAGGTGAGATAGGGAAGTAAATACTTACTCAATTAGTTACAATGTAAGTGATAGAAGAAAAAAAAAATGTGACAAAATTGTAAATTATTGACAAATACAATATCGTAACTATTGATACTTCACATATTAAAAAAAAAACTTTGTTAGGGTTTCAAGTAGAGAGCATAGAGCAACAATTGTTGCATCCAAGGTGGTTGGTATAATGGTTTGACACCAAAGTTGTCTAGGAGAGATCCTGGGTTCGACTCCCATAGAATACCATGAGTCCATGATGGAATGAGATGGGGTGGGGGTGTGTGTAAAAAAAAGAGAAAAAAAAAGTAGAGAGCATGGAGGTCGAGGCATATGCTAGGATTGTCGCTTGTGATCGTTTGCAGCACTTAGCCTTGAGCTTGGTTATGGTTGCTTGTTTTTGTTTAGAGGTGTTGCTTCGTACTTGGTGCTGGAGTTTCGCCACAATACATGGTGAACAATGCGGTTGTGGACCAAGACGTGATTGGTGTGGTGAGTCTTCTTGGGGCTAGCAGGGTTTAAGAATGAGTCAGTATTGGCTAATAGGTGCGTTTGTCAACGGTTGGACATGCTTGGACTCAAGTGCTGCGATGGTGAGGTTACTTGAGAGGTTGGGTCGATCTTGGCTTTGGGTGGGTGTAGGTTGTCTCTTGATGGCTGAGCCACTCTCGAATTGTGGGCTGTGATGGTGGTGCGTTAGTGTTGATGTTCTCAAAGTGTGAATCATTTTGAATTGAATTTGAGAACCAAGTCGATGCCCAGTCTTGATAGGTTGTCTTGATGGTTTGGGTCTTACAGGTCAACAATTTAAGATCTCTGTGTCTTGTTGGGTTGTGTGTTTTTGGATTTAGGACATTTATACAATTTTTTGTTGCCCAACAGTAGACAACACAATTAGGCTTGAGTTTTTATGTATGTTCAAGTATTCGATTTTTGTTGTATTTAGGTTATGAGTGAAGATGAAATAACTTAAATAGTAGCTCTTTTTGTCGCGTCTTGAAGAATGAGTCATTATATAATAAATTTTTCGTTTTTTACTAAAAAAATTGATAAGAGGCTGCTAAAAGTTATTAGGAAGTGACTAATAATACCCTTCATGCGTTCAATATGTTATATTTGGAAATAAAACGGACATTAAATGTTATAAATTTAGTAAAATAGCTAGAAAATTTAAACCCCAAAACCCTACAGTAATTTAACCCAATCATGAGGGCCAAATCTCCAATTATTAACATTTCAGGATTTTGGCCCAGAGAAAGTCTTTGAGTGGTAAACCGTTTTCAAAACCCTCTCTTTCAAAGCTCTCGCCTTTCTCATTCTAATGCACACAAAACCCTAGCCCTCGCTTCCCTCTCTCCCACCTTCTGCTACATTAGGGTTTTGCTTCCGACCTATATAAAATATATCTATTATATAATATTGAATTTTCCTTCTCCTTCTTTTTCAATTTTTAATTTGGGGACAAAATCAGTTAGAGATGGTCTCTGGATCGCGAATCGAAGGTGGGACTCAGATAATCTCCGCTGGAGTGAGAAAGACCATCCAATCCATCAAAGAAATAGTGGGCAATCACTCTGATATTGATATCTATTGGGCTCTCAAAGAGACCGATATGGATCCTAATGAAACTACCCAGAAATTACTCAACCAAGGTGAACTTTTGCTCTGCCTTTGACTCTTTTATTCATAGTTTTGTGGCTGCTCGCTTTGTTTCGGGTAATATATTTTGTTTGTTTTTAGTCATCTTGAGCTGGGTATTGTTCCTTCTGATGGTACCATTTTTACTTGTAGAGTTTATTGTATTGCTCGTTTCTGAGTTCATATCGTTATAGGTTTTGGTTTTATTAGTTAATTGTTGAGTTGGGGAGTTGGTTTGTGGAATGTGGAAGTCAATGATAGTGTTGAGGAGTGTATTCCGGTGTAAAAGTTCCATCTTCAACTCGGTTCGTGAGTTGTTTTGGTTGAATTCAGTGACCTGCAGTTCAAATTGTAACAAGTTTGAGTTTTTATTTATGTCCTTCATTATAACTTTAACTCTAATTATGCAGGAAAGAAAATGATGAGTGCATGTTTACTGAATTTATATGTATGTTATGACCAATCTTCATCTAGTGTGGTAAATGGCTTGGTGAAATCTCTGATTCTATAGATAGCTGATAGCATGACTGGAGTTCTGTTGGTTAGTGTCCTTTAATTCTGCACATTGTCTATCTCCTTTCATTAGAAGTTTCTTTTTAAGCTATATGGCCATACATGCATTTATGCTTGTACTAAAGTTTTGAGTCTGTATTGGAAGTTGTACCTCATTATTGCTTTAATTCTTAAACCTGTTAAGTGTTAATACAACATCATTGTTGATTGCATAAAGCTCACTTTTTTGAACAATTTGTTGGTGCAGTTTTCTTACTATGATTTTTTCTTGTTTTTACGCAGACCCGTTTCATGAGGTGAAGAGAAAAAGAGACAAAAAGAAGGAGGTATCACCTAAGGTAAATTTTGGTTTCGCTCTAAATTACCATTCATATGTCGGTAAATGAACAGTAGTTGATGCACATAATTCTCTTTGTTTATGAAGCGATTAACTCAATAAGGGCATGTGATGCATTTTAGAGCACTTTGATGTTGTGGCCTCCTGTGTAACATAAATCACCAGTCAATAGTGACACAAACCCTATGTAGTACATTTGGTTTACCGAGTTTTCAATTTTATTTTTTGTTTCGTTTATTAAATTGGATTGTTTTCTCACCAAACTGAAGCCCAGGAAACTGATGCCATTTTCTGTTACTAAAATGATCTGTTTTGTTGTAAAAGATCACTGTCATTACTTATCGTAAATGTCTACTCTAGCTCAAATACTAATTTGACAAGTTAGCATCCTATTCTTAAGTTATTAAGTCATGTTTGTTTTTTGTTTTTTTCCGGTATCTGTTTAGATTCTCTAAGCAATTTGTTACTTGTCCCAACTGAAACTGTTACTTGACTTAACTCAACTGTTGACTACAGTCTAAATGCTTTCACATTTTCTTTTGTATCATTCTTTGGGAGAAAGTTATAGTGTTTTAGGATTTAGTAGGGTTCTATTTGTAATTAACATTATTATATTTTTATTCATAATGTGAACATATTTTATGTTATCTTGAAGAGAACTTATTAAAATGAAAAACTTCTAACTGATTTAGTGTATTGATGGCTTTAGAGTGTTGGGCCCAAGGTTCCTACCGAGCCAAGAAGACATTTTGAGAGTGCGGGTCAAGGACCAAGATCAAATACAATTTCTGATCATAATGTGGAGCCTAGAAGACATTTTGAGAGTGCAGGTCAAGGACCAAGATCAAATACAATTTCTGATCGTAATGGGGAGCCTGAAAGACATTTTGAGAGTGCAGGTCAAGGACCTAGGTCAAATACAATTTCTGATCGTAATTTGGAGCCTAGAAGACATTTTGAGAGTGCCGGTCAAGGACCAAGATCAAATACAATTTCTGATCGTAATGTGGAGCCTAAAAGACATTTTGTGAGTGCAGGTCAAGGACCTAGATCAAATACAATTTCTGATCGTAATGTTGAGCCTAGAAGACATTTTGAGAGTGCAGGTCAAGGACCAAAATCAAATACATTTTCTGATCGGAATGTCGAGCCAAGAAGACATTTTGAGAGTGCTGGTCAAGGACCAAGACTAAATTCATTTTCTGATCGTAATGTTAGAAGAGGAGGTTATGTTCGCAGGGGTTTACCGGGTAATTCATTTTCCCTGATTTCATTATAAGTTTGTTTGTTTTTTCTCTTGATATATTCATTTTATGCTTATATCTATATACCATCTTTCTTTTGTTTCAATGTTTTATGAACTTGGTAGCTGTTTCTTGAGTTGCTAATTGACTTTATTTGGATGTTTTTTTAGTGGATTGCTAGGTAACTGTAAGGTAAGTTTTGCATATTTTAAAATAAGATAGTTCTGTGTCCTATAAAAAAGTGGGTAATGAAAGATGCTTGCATGCAGCATGACACATTGGTAGTCTATGCATGATAACATAGCCCGATCTAATTATGTAAAGAAAATGGTCCAATCTGTATCTAAATTAGGGAACTCCCCAGGGTCTATTTCGCTCATTTTTTATGGTTCTTATGTCACCTAGTGTTATAAGGACGGTGGAACCACAGTGAAGGATACAGGGTTTTTAACAAAGATTGAAGATGTAATATATAGGTACATGTTGCAAGTGTCCAGGTTAGCAAGGAGCAGCTAATATCATTGAGAGGAGTGGATTGTGAATTTTTTCGATGAAGGTAGAGTTTTGAACAACATAGTGGGTGGTGGATAGCAGGATTAGAAAGCTTTGACTAAATTATTCAACAATTGGGTTGGAAAGTACTTGAATAAAAGAGTTTATTTCTGCAAGTAGTGAAGTTACATAGTTATGGGCATAGGGACGACAACATATTGCCGGAGGTGGTAATGGGTGGTCAGAAACTGAGATGGGAACTAATCAATGAAGTTCTGGCCGGAGAACATTTGATATACCACAATGTCAGAGAAACATATGCTGAGATATCACAATGAAAACAAAGTAGAATATTAGAAAATAAAAAACAATTGTGCTGTCCCTTATGTAACAGTAGTTGGTTACAGCTTGAAAATAGAGCATACATTAGATGTTCTATACTGTTGCTGTAGCTTGACCTTGAGAGAAGAACACATCTATAGAAAGTGACAGATGGGATTGCATGGTGGTTTGTGGGAGGAAGATGTGGCATTGTTCATTTTACAAAACTTGGATGTTCTTTTGGGGTTACTGAATAAGATTACTCTCTCTCTCTCTCTCTGCCCCCGCCCCCCCCCCAAAACAAGAAGAATTTCTCTGTTGTAGTAAATGAGGCAATGAGGATGGATAATTACGGTAGGTGCTCTCTTGAAATCCTTACTCACTGTTTCTATCAAATGGAGTCCAATTATAAATGGAATGAATGTCGGTTATGGTAGTTGGATGGTGATCATTGGGCTCCCTTTGAATTTGCAGTAACTCAAAATTCATAAGAAATTAGGTGATGCGGTGAGGATCTTTGGAAACCATTAGGTGAACTTTACATTTTTCATACTTATTTGGATCTGGGATTGCATGATCTGGTTTCAATCTACCTGCAACCTATGAGGTGAGAGAGAAGAGTGCATCTTGGTTAATACTTGGCCTCTGTTGGTGGCAAGAAATTTAGCCACAATGCTGAATTGGGTAGCAAAGAGGGGGATAGTGGAGTGGAATTGGGGAAGAGTAGTGTATGAAGTAGAGAGTGGAATTGGGGAAGAGTATAACACGTGGCAGCAAAAAGGATTGGTACAAAATCTATGAAATAAAAGCCATTGAACTAGTGTTTTATTAATATCATATATATGCTACTGAAAATTAGAAGATGTACCGATCAGAGTGGTTGCTAAATGTTAAGAGTTTAGTAGAAGAGTTATGATAGAAGTGTTGTGAAAGTTGAAAATTACCAAATTGGGAGAGGGAAATAGAAAACAAAAGATTATTACTGTGGTACATTATATAAAAAGAGAAGATTAATGTCCAATAAAAATCAAAAGAATCAGTAGCTTCTGAAAAAAAAAAAACGCTGGAAATAACTTTAAAATGCATCTAAGTTTACAAAAGCCTGGCAAAAAGTTGCCAAATATGAAATATGTGATCGAGTCCTCCCTGAAAAGGAATGCACAAATTCCCTGTCAAAAGACAATCCCAAACAGGGCGTACCCATATGTATTGGTAACTTTGTACTGCCATGTGTACTATGGTATTTTCATTTTGAAATCCCTTTGCATTTTTTGTTTTCAAAGAAATTTTGAAGTTGTTGTGGACTTGTGGCTGTGTTACTCCATGTTTCTTTGAATTACTGGCTGATTATAGAATCTTGCGTACAGGAATCAGCAGAGAGTTTCGTGTTGTGAGAGACAACAGAGCTAACCAAAATATGGATAGAGAAATGAAACCTGCTCCACTGCATGATACTACCTCCACCAACGAGCAACTGATTCCAAATGTTTCTGAGAAGGGGTATGTTTTCCTATTGTTACCGTCTCGTGTCTTTATGGAGTGTGCATATATTGTCTTCGTAATATGCCTATGACCTTGACATAAAATATCAAAGTTTAATAATGAATAATTATCTTCATTTGCTGGATTAAAAGGTAGTTTAATCATTAATAGAATATGTTTGCCGTAGAGAGTATTGTCACACGAAACAGAAGCTGAGATATCAAGGAGAAGAGGTTTCACTGGCTAGCAGCATTCTAAGTAATGTCATTTTTTTTTAACCTGATGAAGTTTGGCCTTTTAGGATTTGGTAAAAGCAGATATTATTCTTTCTCTCTTATTGGAGGATAAAGTGACCTAGGAAGTATGGATAGGCAAAGTGGGGACCTTAAGGAAACTGAGTTTTATTTGTATCAAGTAATTTGATATAACATGAATCTTGCTGTATATTTATTGTGCACCGTGTGCAAGCTGTTTTCTTAATTCATCATTTATGTTGTTTGTTTTTTTCTGCTTTCAGCCAAACAGGAAGTTCAAGTAGTCAAAAGCCATCTAATAGACAGAATTCCTCGCAAGCATTGAATGGGCAAACTGATTCTCGAATTAGAACCAGCGATGCTAATTCAACTGGTAGTATTAGAAAAGAGACATTAGTGGAGAAGCGAGTTGCTCTTCCAAATTCAGCTTCACGGGTACAAGCAGGGAAGCCAAACAACTCCCAACCTCACTCTGCATCGAGCACTTCTGTTATTGGGGTGTATTCCTCTTCCACAGATCCTGTTCATGTGCCATCTCCTGATTCTAGACCATCTGCTTCTGTTGGTGCTATTAAGCGTGAAGTTGGGGTGGTTGGCGTTCGGAAACAATCTGCTGACCTCTCCAAGTCATCTGTACCAAGTAGTTCTTTCTCAAATTCACTGTTGGGAAAAGAGGGCTCAACAGAATCATATAGATCTTTCACTGGTATCTCTAAAACTGATCAACTCAGCCAAACTTCTGAATCTGTGATGCCTAGCATACCGGTCAGCAGATCTTTCATAAGTAATCAGCACAATGTCAGGCCGCATCAACAACCTGTGGGTCATCAGAAAGGTATACTACTCTATCTGCTTCAAGAATGATCTATAAGTTAATGAAGTTCCTCATAAAAATGAACATGTTCTCGCACGCAAACTTTAATAACAAAATATGTTTGAACAAAGCATAAGCTTCTGACTTTCCTGTCTGACGTATCTGATGTAAAAAATATGGGGGTGGGAAAATCAACTCTTACCTCAGGCAAAGCTGAAAAAACGTGGAATTTTGTTTACTGATCTCTGGTGCTGTCCCACTTTATGTCCCTGTTGAAATTTATTGTATTACCATTGAAGTAGTGTTTTATTGTTCGAAAAAGGAATCTGTTTTATTTTGTTATCGACTCCTTTGTGTTTCTTATCAAAAAAACATATTTTATGCTTTAGATTGAAAGTTTGTATTCCCTTCTGGAGCCTGTGAGACATTTGTTTTTCTAAAAGTCTGCTAGAGTATTAATCATGTTTCCAGATGCAGCTTCCCAGCCCAAGGAGTGGAAACCTAAATCAAGTCAAAAACCAAGCTCTAATAGTCCTGGAGTCATTGGAACACCAACAAAATCTGCTTCTCCTCCTGCTGATGATTCTAAGGTCTCAGAGTCAGAAGCAGCTAAGTTGCAAGATAAGCTTGCCCGAGTAAATATATATGAGAACTGTAATGTCGTGATAGCACAAAATATTAGAGTCCCTGAGAGTGACCGTTTTCGGCTAACCTTTGGAAGCTTGGGGGCAGAGTTTGATTCAACAGGGAACACAGTTAACGGATTTCAAGCTGGAGCTACAGAGGAATTGAACAGGGAATCTCCAGCAAGGTATGTGTTAGTCTTTTTCTTGTTGACAGGCATTATTCTTTTTAATTATAGAAGCCATTGTTCAAATTTTGGGATGAGATGAATTTGGTAAATCTGAAATATGATGATTATTAAACTCTTTGGATGTTCAGGATTTTTGGTTATTCTACTTCATATAAAACAAGTGCATAAAACAAATACATATGTAGTTTTAAGAATTTTGTTGTTAACATTTATAAAATGCTACATTGCTGTATCATCTGTCTTGCCATCTATCGATAACTGCTATTTTATGTTGCTCATATGTGAAGTGGAAAACATGTTTTGGAGAGCAAATAATAGTGTTTGACTTGTATGTGATTATTTGTGCAGTTTGTCAACATCAGCTCCTGAGTCACGCAGTGATGAGGCTTCTGGAACGAAGTCAGTAGATTTATTAGATGACCATGTTAGAAATTCTGGATCTGATTTTCCGGCACCATCTGCAGTGCCTGAACATCAATTGCCTGAGAAAAAAGAGACCTCAAGTCCTCAGAGTTTGGACAATTATGTAGATATTGGTTTGGTTCGAGACAACAGTCCGTCTTTTGCACCTTCAGATTCGCAGCACCAAGATCCACCAGAGTTGCAAGGTTTTACGGTGAGTCCACCAAGATCCTTTGCACCTCATTTTAGTGTCCCATTTGCTAAATGTGTATATATGTGATTAGTGTAACCTTTGCAATTTCACTAGCCAATAATGGTAAGTTTGATCTGTTCTGATGCTTTTCCGTTTGCAAGCAGGCATTTGATCCTCAGACTGGTTATGATATACCTTATTATAGACCGACTATGGACGAAAGTGTTCGCGGACAGGGTCTACCATCTCCTCAGGAGGTATGTTTGAGTTCATACGTTATTTTGATATGTACTTACCATTGTTGCCTGCAGGTTTTAGAAATGCCTTTGAATATATTAAAACTGATGCCTGATACCTTTGTGATAGGAATGTAAGTCCTTGAGGAGGTCTTACACATTTCATTTTATACACTTGCCTACATACTGAACCCGTTTGAACCATATTTGCTCCTTTTGATACATAGTTGGGATTAAATAACAATCTATTCATATATTATAGGGTACTTGTAATAGAAATCTTGTCTTGCTGGTATGTTTTAAAACAATACCGGAGGGAAACTTATGTTTTTCTTCTCCTCTAATTACAGTCCTTGAGTTCACATACTGCCAACAGTATCCCTGCATCAACAGTTGCCATGGTGCAACAGCAACCACCACATGTGGCGCAGATGTACCCACAAGTTCATGTTTCACATTATGCTAATCTTATGCCATATCGTCAGTTTATCTCACCAGTTTATGTTCCACCAATGGCTGTGCCTGGCTATTCCAATAATCCTGCCTATCCTCACATGTCTAATGGCAATAGCTACTTGCTGATGCCTGGAGGTGGTTCCCACCTAAATGCGAACAGCCTCAAGTATGGAGTTCAGCAATTTAAGCCCGTCCCTGCTGGAAGTCCCACTGGGTTTGGAAATTTTACTAACCCTGCTGGTTATGCAATGAATGCCCCTGGCGTAGTTGGAGGTGCCACTGGGCTCGAAGATTCATCTAGAATGAAGTACAAAGACGGCAATCTTTATGTTCCAAATCCGCAGGTAAAATTTACCGTATGTTGTAGGGGGACTTGTAATGAATTCCAAAATAAAATACTGCCTGGGTAAAAGTTAATGTAATGATTAAATACAGGTTGAACAATTCACATTTGTATTGATTACAGTGCCATTTATGGTCTTATATTTTTCAGGCGGAGACATCAGAGATTTGGATTCAGAACCCAAGGGATCATCCAGGAATGCAATCCACTCCATACTACAACATGCCTGGGCAAACACCTCATGCCGCTTATATGCCATCCCACGCTGGCCACGCTTCCTTTAATGCAGCTGCAGCACAATCTTCACACATGCAGTTCCCGGGAATGTACCATCCTCCTCAGCCTGCTGCAATGGCCAGTCCACACCATATGGGCCCTGCTATGCCCGGCAATGTTGGAGTAGGGGTGGCCGCAGCTGCTCCTGGGGCACAGGCGTATCAGCAGTCCCAGTTGAACCATATGAACTGGACAACAAACTTCTGATAATCAAAAGAGAAAATATGAATCTAACTCCTGTCAAAAAGTAGGAGAGCTGTAGTAGGGTTTTCCTCTATCAAAATGAATAACCCAGAATTTCTTATTTAATGAATCAATGCTTCATCTTGTGTTCCATTTTTTCCAATTAGTCTTAAATGTGTCATACCCAAAGATATCCATTTGTGTGGTCTGCTGAAAATGAGTTCAATAAAACTGTATACGACTAGATTTAGGAGTTGAGGTGGTTTTGACGGTGTTGAAAGTAAGAGATTGGGTATGGGGAACAAAACCCCCTTTCGTTTTTGTTTTCATGGTCTCCGTCTCCGTTAACAAATTGGAAAGCACAAGCCAAGGGAATATCGAATGTGCTTTCTCTACGGTAAAATAAAACGAAAAAGAAAAAAGGGGAGGCTGCTTTTGTTTTTGTTTCTCTAAATTACTTTTCTCTTGGGAGAGTGAGAGAGGGACAGGGAGAGTTCATTGTTTTGGTCTTGCTTTCATCAGAAGAAAGGAGGAGGGGAGCTCTTTATTCCCTCGTTCCATACCATTCCATGCTTTGTGTCATTGTTCTCTTTCAAGATCCAAGAAGTGTTCTTATTACCTCGGGATTGCCAACAAATGTCTTCCTTTTTTGTTATTTCCTTCATGATTATTCACAAAACCACAATCCACAGGGATAAAGGGTGAAACCCCACATAACACATCCAGATGAGTTTCAGTTTCCCATGTTGCATCCATTGCCTTTGGCTGGTGCTTGTTTAGTTGTCCCCAACCTTTTGAAATTCAGTTGTCTATAACGAGAAATTATTTGATTGACAATGTTGATGTGGTGTATCATTTTATTAAAATTAGTGTATTTAAAATTTTCTAAGACACGTAATAAATTTTGAATTTTTGTATATATTTTTAAACTTTAAATTCTTGTCGTTACATGTTTTATTTTATATATGACATTATTAAAGTGAAACAATACGCCACTTGCAAATAATTGATAATTTTTAGTATATAACTATCAAGTTTTCTAGCTTAGTTGTCCGTACCACCATAATCATGATTTACTCCAAATTCCAAAATTTACATATCATCAAATTGTGATTAAAATCAGGCTCTAGGATTGATTATATTGATTAGAATGTGAAAGATATTATGTTTTGTTGGTTGGATTCTCTTCTACATATCAAACCCTACAGGAGTTGTGTAGCCTTTTATAGGTTGTTAGTTGCATTCCCAATTCACAACTATAAAATCCTCTCATGAAACTAACAAATGAAGCAAAGCTGCACGTGCAGGGGCCCCTGACAGATTGTCCTCAGTCATTGCTGGTGGTGGTGCTCGATTTTTTCTCCTCTCTCACGCATGCTCTCTCAACTTTTTCTTTCTTTCTTTTTGGCCTAACTCACCATCACAGTCCGTACAGACCACCTTACAAGGTAGCCGTTTTCCGTTTGAAAATCCTAAATAGACAGACCTCTGTATTTGTATTCCCTGTTGATTCTGAGCTTATAGTTAGAACAGTCTATCTAGCTAAGTAATGAGACAGTGTAGGAAATGATTTTAGATAAGTCACGGGTTTGTTGTGTTTGTATTAGGCAGAGGGTAAAAAATGATGTAATTTTGGTGAATTTTAATAGAGGATGATTCATTTTAAAAGAAAATCTTTGCGTTGCTATGGATTAATTTGCATCATGATCATTAGTAGTGCAGGCGAAGCACTTTATATATAGCTTCTATGTGTTGTTTATGCAGTTGTGAGTTGTATTGTATGTAAATGGTGGAACCATGCACAGCTCTTTGGGTAGTCTTGGCTTTACGATAGCATGATTAAGATGGGGCAAAGCAATCTATGGTTGCAATAGGAGACGTACAGTAAATTAGGGTTTTTGTTTGTCTTTTTTGGTAGAGAAATATATCATGGCTAGAGCTAGGGTTTGGGTTTGGGTGACCCATATGCACTGCTAAAAAGAAGATTGAGAAGAAATGATGGAAGCATGAACCGATAGAATTTCCAAGTAATTGAGCAGCTAGGATGCTGGTATACCAATATTGAGGTGTTATCATCAACCATCATTTTAAATTTATTATTATTAATTATGATAAATAGGAAGAAAATAAACAAACTGAAAGAGATAGACTGATGTGATCGAATTTTCACATCCATTGTGCCATTATGGACGCCGCACTAATTAAAATTAAACACCACTAGGGTTTAAACCAGTTGGTGCATGTTGCATGTAAAATTGTACAAGATCGATCAACGATCCATCAAATCAAGAAATATGCTTTAAGTAGTGCCCAATACTATTCCTCAATGGAGCTAGATTTTCTTTTTCCAATATGTAGTTTTTATGCATGCAGGACAAATTAGTTTATGTGCTTTTGTCCAAAAAAAAAAAAGTTTATGTGCTAGCTTACACACAAACCCTTTCTGTCACTTGTTCTCTTTCTTTTGATCGACGTGCTTACTTTGTGCGGCTCCCGGTTCCGGAGTTTCAGTACTCCGGACTATAAAACACCTCTGGATTTGCCGATGTTAAATCCCAGATCATTCAAGAACTTGCATCATTGTATTTGTGATACGTATAATAAGCATGTTAGTATCACTAATATGCTATCAAAAATTGAACCCTTCTGCTTCCCATATCCAAAAGTTAGGTGATATAAGAATCAAACTCTTTTTGTGCGCGAGGAATTAGTGTTCTACCCTAGCTGATTGTTGAAACTAAAAGCTCCCAAATTCAATTATCGCTCGTAAATTACCCTAGCTAGCTATATTTATATATGTCAATCTATGTGGATGGTGGTGGTGGAAACTGGAGTCTACATCCACCAAGAACATTGTTTTCATACGTTGTTCAATAAAAGTGGGATGATATATGGTAGCTAGTGGGAATTTTATGCGGTACAGATAGCCTTTTTTTTTCCTGGTTAGGGCATGTCAGTGTTTGCATTCGATGGATCAATTGGTATTTTTGGTCCCTGAATTGGTCGACACATGACCTGAATGGAATCTTCTTTCATAAACATTTCTCATATCATCGATCTCTATTCCACTGATCTGAAAGGAATCTCTCCGACCCTTTTCATAATAAGATAGCTACTCTCCTTTGAATTATGCAATATAGTTATCTAGCTACCTACCTAGATAAGCATTCCACCAAGGCACCAACTAATTCACTACTTCGGCTTTGGTGTTATTGCAAGGCATATTATAGAAAATTACTATCCTACTTCTATGTATGAGACTATGAGCATGCATAGAACATTAGAACCCACTTACCATCCTAATTTTTTTTTCCCAACAATAGAAAATTAAGTGATTAATCCCTCAGCAGTAACCTACGCTACCCTCCCCCGAAGGGGAAGCCGGGAATCCACCGCTCGTCCTCCATTTTACTGATAGAAAAATTAAATAATTAAGAAGGAAAAAGGGGACATAAAACTAATACCTCTCCCAAGAAAGAAACAGTAAACAAGGAGGCCAGATATGTTATGTTAGCAGTTAGAAATGAGTTGCATGAAATATTCACAATATTTTCCGCGTGCTTGTATGAAAGTATGAAACGTTCCCAAAATGAGTTGCATTAAATATTCACAATATTTGCGATGGTAATCTTCTATATATATGACAATATATTACCATGAATTTTAGGTACTACAGTATGTACGTTTATATGAATGTAAAAGCTTCTTCGAACGTCTAGGGTTTCGGTAACTAATTGAGGTGTTGTATGAAATTAAAGTATTGGTAATTAGGAAAGAGTTTTATAGTATTTAACGGAGATTCAGTCTACAATATACGAACTATCTCTTTGCCACTGCTTAAATCATGCTATAATAATATATCCTTGTTCTAGCTCATTATATGGAACTAATTCATCCAAATTAATAAGTTGGAATAAGTTTCTTATTTGACATCATATCGATAGTACGTTAAGATGATAAACTTGAATTATGATATGAAAATAAGAATAAGTAGCACAATAATGGAGAGTAAGTATATATCTCAAGGTAAAAACTGTTTATAATAAGACAACGTACGTAATCTGTGTAAATCTCCATTAGTCCCAACACATTAAAGTAACTGGAAAAGAAACAGATGCATATTTTGTTAGTTACATTATATATTTAAAATGATCTATATAACCACCTAGCTTGTATTTTCTTTTTGTTCATGTTTATGTTCAAACTCGAGTTCTAACCCCCACAATATTTTATCAAAAAAAAAAAACATAATATTTGATTAATTTATGTTCAACTTTTGGCATGGAATACTTGCCAAAGGGTACACGTGTAGCATGCAGTTTCATGGCTCCATAGCTAGCATGATTAATTTGGGAAAAGTAGTAGGGTTTTTGGATTATTAAAATTCTATTATCATGTAGAGAATTAAGAAAACATGTGAAGAAAGGGAAGGGAAGAAGAGCAACGGCACACGAACTTTGCTTTTAAGTTGCTCTTTTGCTTAATCTATTAGCTTAATCTTAATTAATATTTCTTTCTCTATATACATACACACATTCTCTATTGTCCTAATCCTTTGATGGATTAAACAAATCACATCTAACTAGCTAGCTTTGTTATTCGTTTTGGGTCTTAATTAGATCTCTATCTCTAGCTCACAACTTTCTCCCAAAAAGTTAAGGAACCACGAGTGCAATCATTGTGCAAATAAGCACTACCCACTAAGAACATGCTCTCTCTCTCTCTCTCACACACACAAAATAATTAAGCCAGTCTTGAACGGACAGAGAATCCGCTCAAACAACGCCGACTCTAGGGAGTCTCTCTAGCTCTCTGTCTTCCAAAATAAGCCAGCCTTGAACGGACAAAGAATCCGCTCAAACAACGCCGACAGCCGACTTGATATATGTGTGTGTACATTATACATATTAAACAATTAATTTTAAAAATAGTACATATAATATCAATGAATCGGACAAAATGGTGTTCATAATCTTTTCTTTCTAAAATTGGGACTTGTGAAATTCCGTTATCGGCCAATTTGGTATCTTAGTTAACTTTCTGTCAAATTTGAACATACAATGAAACCTTGTTCTTCAAAATCATGTACTAAACCTTAGTTACACTATAAGTATACATCCCCAAACTCGAGGTGCCTTATTCGAATTTTCATGTACTTATATCGATAATTATCGAGGGAAAAAAAACAACATTATGGGAAATTTGCAATAAAATGAGACAAAATGAGAAGAAACTAAAGTGATTTATTTGTTTATAAAAAAAAAAGTGGGGAAAATTTGTCAACGGGAGCAATTATATTTGAACAACTTTGGTCCTTTTGATGTGCTTGGAGTGATGGAAGTCATAACCAGTCAGAAGTTTATCTAATTTATACTGGAGATCGAGCTAGCAAGCCGCATTAGTTGACTGAGATCAGACCCAGTTCTACTACTAAAGCTTGAGCTTAGGGCAATAATACTGTTTAATCATACCTACTGTTTCACGCCAAGTTCCACCTTCCAAAGCTAGAAATTACAAGCCCATCTTTTTTGTTTTTTCTTAAATCATGAGCTTATATACAATAATAATTTAGTTATATGAATGAGATCTTAGCTTGGAAAAGCTAGATTCTTAACAGTTAGAATGTTATTGAAACAATAATTAAAGAGCCCCCTATAGATAAGAAATGGAAAAGCCTATATCAGTTGGTAAATAAAAGGTAATGATACAAAGATCTTATTAATCAGTAAAGGCTCTACTATTAGGATCAACGTCTTCTATTTATGTCCTACACTAGACATTAATTAATAGTTAGTTAATATGCTCTTTGTTTTCTTTTTGGATTAAAAGCAAGGATCTTAGGTCACCTCAAGTCTAATTGAGCAGCTAAGCAAACTGTGTACGTAGGGCACAGAAGAAGAAGATGAAGAAGGATTAAGAAGCAGCCAATTATCCGATTCAATAATGGCAAAAACTATGAGAATCATTTTAATTATTAAATAAAAAGTTAATTGTACTCTCCATATGGGATTAACCTTGTATCCATATCGGCAGTAAAATTGATATTTTTGGGATTTAGGATTTAGGATTTAGGCCATGTTTGGTTCATGGATTCTAGGAACACGGAAAGGAAAGTCATTATTTTTCCTCTGTTTGGGAAGCACAAACTCAGGAAGTACTTTCCTGATAAAGGGGAAAGTAGGGGAAAAATTTGTTCCACTCAAATCCCATAGGAATGATTTTTCATTCTCATTTCCCAGCATTAATTACGAAATTTTTGGACAACAATACCCATGTCCAAACTTTTTGCCCATCTTTTATGATAGTTAATTGTATTTTAAAATACAAGGGTACTATTGAAGTATTGACATATTTTTACTTTTCTTTCCTGCACCAACCAAACACATGAAATGAAATCAAATGGTCTTTCCTGAGTACTTTCCTTGCTTTACCAAACACATGAAAAGAAACCTTATAGGAATTTTAATTTCCAAATCACATTGGAAAGACAAGGGAATTGATTTCCCTTCCGTGAACCAAACATGGCCTTAGAGTTGAGGGTAGGGGTGGACTCGGTTCCATCGGTTCGGTTTTTTGGTACTAACCGAAACCGCATTGACTTTAATAAGTTGACTCATATTTTTATCAAAAAATTACTTCTTCAATTTTATTTATATCATTAGTAATTAACTAAACAACATCAATATCCACAATTTTAATGTGAATGCATTGAAATGCCAACAAGATAAGAGAAATTAAATATATATTATAGCTAACTCCATATTTAAAATCTACAAGAAATAAAAAATAAGAATAAACAAATAAAACTATAATTAAAATTAAGCTAAAACTTAAATAAATTAAAAGTAGCAATAGAAAATTAAACACATGTAAGAATTATAGTATTCTACTACTTGAGAGCATATGATAGAAAATAAAAATGAAGAGGAATTAACCTCTTATAATAAAAATATAACTTTTAACTAAGCATCGCTTCGGTTCGGTTCGGTTCGGTTCGTTTTTTTTTTGGTTTATCATAAACACTAACCGAAAACTACACCGCAAGTGTCGGTTCGGTTAATTTTTGTCTATTCAGTGCGGTTTGTCGGTTTTCAGTTCCAAAAAGACCACCCCTAGTTGAGGGTAATAATATAAACCAAGAATTATAATAATATTTTGAAATGTGAAAAACATAAAAAGTATCGCTATATTTGGACAACCTCTAAATTTTTTATTAGTCTCGAAATTCGACTATAATTGATGTTTGACATATGTTTCTTTCGAGATATAGTGTAATGGTCAAATTCACGAATAGAACGATCATAATATTAATCGATAACGAGGTGATGATGCTTGAAAGAAGTTAGCTACTATGACTAAATACCAATCAAGGGTGGAAAAAGACCGGTCAAGACGGGCCGGTATGGTATGACCGATCAAAGAATCTCTGACGCTGAAATTAGTGTGTTATTTTTGGTAGAATACCAATATAAAATAAAAGTGGTGAGAGATTGTAGAGAATTGAGATATTGAACCAAATGTGACAAAATAGAGTTCACATATTTTTTCGTTGTATAATACATTTCCAAATCGAGTTGCATTATTATTATAATAATAATAATAATAATTATTATTATTATTATTATTATTGATAAATATGTGACACGTCATTAATTTCTAGCTGGACCCCATTCCAGCTTGGAGTTTGCATGCACGCGCTAACTCCCATCCCTTATAAGAGCGTGTGAAAAAAGAGACTCGCACATCCTCACTCTCTTTCTCTCTCTCTCTCTCTGTTTTCAATCATCCCACTCTGCTCTGTATTCCTCTCTGCTAATTAAGCAGGCGTGGTCTCTGGTTTTCATTACACAGACTCTCTCTCTCTCTCTCTCTCTCTCTCTCTCTCTCTCTCTCTCTCTCTCTCTCTCTCTCTCTCTCTCTCTCTCTCTCTCTCTCTCCCCTCTCTCTCTCTCTCTCTCTCTCTCTCTCTCTCTCTCTCTCTCTCTCTCTCTCTCTCTCTCTCTCTCTCTCTCTCTCTCTCTCTCTCTCTCTCTCTCTCTCTCTCTCTCTCTCTCTCTCTCTCTCTCTCTCTCTCTCTCTCTCTCTCTCTCTCTCTCTCTCTCTCTCTCTCTCTCTCTCTCTCTCTCTCTCTCTCTCTCTCTCTCTCTCTCTCTCTCTCTCTCTCTCTCTCTCTCTCTCTCTCTCTCTCTCTCTCTCTCTCTCTCTCTCTCTCTCTCTCTCTCTCTCTCTCTCTCTCTCTCTCTCTCCTCTCTCTCTCTCTCTCTCTCTCTCTCTCTCTCTCTCTCTCTCTCTCTCTCTCTCTCTCTCTCTCTCTCTCTCTCTCTCTTTTAAGGCATCAAAGAACCCATCGAAACCCCCATGCCTGCTTTGTTTCTTTCTTCTTTTAACCTCACACAGCTAGACACAGTGATGAGAGCAAAACAGAGAGTGTTTCATCATTGAATCTCAAACCCGCTGTCGTCTCTGACGTTTGTTTCACTTAGCTTTAGCATCTACAGCAGACAAAACAGAGCGAGCTTCATAATTGGGCATCATTGAAAAACCCAATATATTCTGTTTCCCAGCCTTGTACTTTCTCTGTTTTCTATTTCTATATATAGATATGGAGAGGTGGGATCACAAATCACAACGGGAAGGTCGACACAATAAGCACCGTAGAGAAAACCCATCTTTCTCTTCGACTCTGCTCGACTCTATTTACCGCTCAATCGACGAAGGAGAACAGATTGAAGCTCGGAGAGAAGGAGAGCTCATATTCTACAAAGAAACCATGAGGAAGAAACAGAGCACTAATGTTTCTTCTTGTGGCGTCAAAGCCGAGGAGGAAATCATGAGTCTCCGGCGAGCCTGCTTGATAGAGAAATGGATGGAGAAGAAGGCTGCGGTGAGTGAGAAAGTTGTTGTTCGAAGAAATTCCATCGCCGATTTCGACAGACGGTTCTTGAATTCGAGCTCCAGCTCTTCGGATTCGAGTTGCGGTGGTGCGTTTTCCTCGTCGGAGTCGGACTCCATGTACGGGTCGAGATCGAGGTCCTCGTCTTCGTGCTACAGCATGCCGAGGCCCAAACCTATCCGGACCAGTGTCTCATCGACCCGACCCGAAGCCCATCAGAAGCCGAAGCAAGAAAACGGGTTCGTGAAGACGAAATCAAAAGCCTTGAAGATTTACGGCGACCTGAAGAAAGTGAAGCAGCCCATCTCACCCGGCGGAAAGCTAGCCAGTTTTCTCAATTCAATTTTTAACGGAGGAAACGGAAAGAAGGCGAAGATTAATATGGACGATTTGGGTTCGGAGAGGAACTCGAAATCCACAAACGGGTCGAACTGTTCTTCGGCTTCTTCGTTCTCGAGGTCCTGTTTGCGGAAGACCTCTGTTTCGAGAGGTGAACTCAGTAATGGCGGCGGCGACAGTGCAAAAAGGTCGGTGAGGTTTTATCCGGTGAGTGTGATCGTAGACGAGGATTGTCGGCCGTGCGGCCACAAAACTCTTCAAGAGATGAAGATGAGTTCTGCACTTGACTGTTATGCAATGGATGAAGATGATCATCGTCGCCAAGTTGAGGAAGTAGCTAGAAGCTACTTGATGAAGAATTATCAGAAGAAGAATCACGATGAGGACATGGAGGAGGAAGACGATGATGCAGCGAGTTATGCGAGCTCTGATCTGTTCGAGTTGGACACTGTTGGGGTTGAAGAAAGGTACCGTGAAGAGTTGCCTGTGTATGAAACTACCTATTTCGATAGAAATCGAGCCATTGCTAATGGTTTGATTTTGTAATTTCAGAAGTGAAAAAAAAAACAAAACAAAAAAAGGAAGACGAAGAAGAGGGAGGTTGGTGAAAATTTTATTAGCTTTTTGAAGTAAATTTGGTTTGGGGGTTACATCTGAAAATTAATAATATTAATATCTCTTTCTTGTACGTAGTATTAATTATTCTCTACTCTAGATTTTTAACTTCCTTTGAGTAATTAAGATAAACTGATTATATATCTTTAGTAGTTAATAGTATTTACCTAGCTAATTCATACTTGAGTTTCAGATCTGTCTCTTGATTTATAACTAAAGCGTCGAAAAATGCTAGTTTCGGACTTCCGGTGGTCTATACTTGCCGGCAAGAATCCGAATTGTCTAGTAAAAAAGATTTTATATTTGTCTAGTATTTAAAAACCACAGTTGTTCATGGTAAACGATTGGAGTTTGTAGAGTGCTAAGCATAATAAAATAGTGACAAAAGATGGAAGATTTATTCACACCCAAAACATGCATGAAAAGGTAAAGAGAAGAGGATGAGGTACCTAAAAAAAATATAAAGCAAAGGCAGATTTTCTCCATACTCTCATCACAATGTGAATGTGGGACCTTTGCCTTGCTTGAAGATGACACTGGAAATCTTCATGCACTATAATGATATATACGCAGAGATCGTTAACAGTCAAAAAGCTAGATCTTTCAACCCCTTTAATGTGTTCTTGTATATTGTTTATGCAAATTGAACTTAAATTTTGGTTAAATTGTGATTAAAGTTACCGACCGGAGTGTGATTTTGATTGGCGGCCTGGGATTTAGAGGCGGTAAAATAAGGTGATCAATGATGAGTTTAGGGGAAAGATAAAGAAGGAGATGTATGCATGGTCTCCAAAGCTGTGGACAGAAGAATCTAATCTTTGATTCGATCTCAGCCTTGATGTCAAATTTGGTTGGTTTCTAAGCTAATGGAAATTTCTATTGGTTCAAAAAGCATTTCACTGATATTTTCCAAGTATATCTAGCTGAGCTCATAATAAACTTCATTTTCAAACTAATGCATAGATCATTCTCTGATTCTCATTTCTCAAGCTATCTAGCTAAGTAATTTGGTAGCATTTTCTCCACTTGTGCTTTTCCACTCCTTTCTCTAGTGTACAAGTGCAATCCTTCTCTTCCACCATCCACACAATACTTTTCAATAAAAGGATGCGTTGTCTTTTAGGTTTCTTGTTAAAAATTCATTGTGGAAAAAAATCAGCTATATCGAAAATAATTTGGTCATTTAAATTGTGTTGACATAAACAGTCCGTTTTATAGAACTTGAATAATAATGATCATAAATTCATAATGATTAAAAAGTCAACCAATTTTTATTTTGATTTGATTTTTTTTTTGTAGAAATTTTTTATATATAGACAATTTCGACCATTAGAATGTATGTCTCTAATGACAATAACAATGTACATTTTTCTCATGTGGTGTTTACCTTTACAAGAGAAAATATATACATATGTATGGATATGTCATTATGTCAAAAGAAACACAATATATAGCTAGGGCTTCGAAATGTTCTCTTTGGTTTAATTCTTGTGTCGGTTTTATATAAGTTTGTAATTGGCTTGGTCTCCATGATTGGCGCTTAGAATTGCGGCCAAGCTAGTGCCTCAGATCATCAAAATGCAAAATTGTCAAAAGACAGAAGCTGCTTTAACAGTTGTATTGTGGTTTAGAAACCATTTTCGACTTAAAAAAATTTATCCTTGTACTACTTCATAACTCGAACATAAGGAGGTTCGAGGGAAAAAGTTAATAGAGCTAGGGACACAAGTCACACAACTTTATAGGGAGCCACAACGTTGTTTGAAATTCAATATCCAAATTCACATGGGAAATTTTTTGGAAGATGTGGAATTTTGTGTGCTAGGAATTTTTGGGAAGACATAAAAAAACAATTAAGCTAATTTACCTTTTATGTCTCTAAAGTAGTCCTAATTAAGAAACAAGTTCGTCTGAGAGACTTGGGAGGACCACTAAATCATAACAGTTTGATATGCTAATTAAACTATCATAAGCTAGCTTATTCTTAACTAAATTAGTTTAACGACATGATTTAAAAGCAGGCTAGCTAGCTTGCACTGTAGGAAAAGAAAAGGCTACCCTATGGCCAAAAGTTGTATAGGCTCAATTGGCTACATTGAAAAATTGGCCAATACTTATTATTGGGAATGTGATCGATCACTTAAGTGGTTTTGTTAGCTAGGGTTAGTGTGTCATATCAGTTGATTAGTGTAGCTGTATATATGTGGACGAACAACAGTATATTAATGATGCCATTAGAATGATAGTGGGTTTTGAGACCACCTAACTATCCATGAATGTGTTGACCAATTTTGTATATGATGAACATTAACCCTAATCATCATTGTTATCGCATACCCTAGCCTCCACTAAGTTACCAACAATCGTTTCTCGATCTTTTCGAATCGATTCGATTATGTTCAAAGATAAAATTTTGTGGCGAAACTTTGCGTGGAGTTGTGTTTAATTTATGGGTTTGTTTTTTTGTAATTCTTTTCTTCTGCATGTTCAGCAAAAAAATTAATAATACTCATCTTAGAAACAAAAAAAATATAAGAAGCGAAAAAAGAAAATAAGACTAATAAAGTAACCAAAGAATGATAATTAATATAAATTTTAATTTTTCGGAAACTTAGTAACTCGCAAGGAGAGATCGAACCCTATTCACCCTAGGAAACCCTAGCCTCCCACAACCTACTGTCTATACAGCTTGGTGCTTGATCTTTTTTGTACGTACGTACATTGCTCAAGCTTTCAATTTGATCACATTTCATCCTTGACGATATTTTTACTTATCTGCCCGGCCGGTAAATATTTTGATTATACCCACCTTTAGCTAGCTTTAGGGTACGTACGTACGTACGTACGGAGTTCTATACTTGTATTGTTGTTAATTCGTTGTTCTTTACTTCTTTTAAGTTTGACTCCATGCAATATCTTTAAATATCTTATAAGCTCACGTACTGTAAAGGCCAGGGCAAGAGGATCTCGATTCTCGAATGCAATTTCAACTGCCCAATATATTTAAATAAATATTGGTTAGTTCTTTCTCAATCGTTTACTAACTCAACTATTATTGTCGTTTTTCCAACTGAAAACTGACTGTACAATATAATGGGATTTGACTATTATTGGCATCCATCAATCCTCTAATAAAAACGACTTGTTGCCATCATGAAGCACTAGCTAGGGTTAGGGCTCCGCACGCACATGTCACTCACCAACCATGCATGCACAAGTCACTGCCATCCATGCATAATTGACAATTCAAATTAAATAAAAATTAACTACCAAGACTACGATCGATACAGAGTCATATGTGGCTATTACAGATTATAGGTTTTAGGGTCCAAAGCATAAACCACAAACGATTTGAACACTGGCTTGTGGGCATGTCGAAGTTCGAGGGTGCACGATGGGTCACGTAAATCGGACTAATCTGTGGTGTATGAAACAGTGTGTCCCAAGAGATCGAATCAATAAGTGTGTTTGCTATAATGCTTCTACATTAATAGAGGCTCTAATTATTTGGGAGGTACGATCATTTTTGAGGAGAAACAAACAATGGATAGCTCATATATAGAACTTGTTGGTGGCCGGTCTACATGTTTGTTATTTTCTGAATGAATAGTTCCAATGGTATATTGTTGCTTGAGGATCATTTCTGTCCATTACATTTCTCAGGTCTCTTGCAAGAAAGAAATTGAATTAATGGTACTTATATATATGTAGCGAAACCCTTATGGATGTCGGTGGTTAAGTTGAACATAGGGTTGTAACTTTTGTGGTTTTTTTGTTTGTTATCAAATTGTGTCCAAAGGTTTTGTATTAATTTTTGAAGGAAAAATCAAATTTTAATGACAACACAGTTGATAGATTGGGGGGGCGGGGGCGGGGGGGGGAAAATAAAAAAAAAAAAAAAAAAAGAAAAAAAAAAAAAAACAAAAAAAGAAAAAAAGGAAAAACCTTCTCTAAGTTGTCCGAGGGCTGGGTCGGGCCTCAATCCTATTCAATTCTTGGTTTCGAAGTCGAAGTGAAGGGGGGTGGTAGAAAAGAAGGGGGAGGGAACAACAAATTATACCACAAGCATCAAAATAGATGTCCGTCTTTCGGTGAGGAGGATATACTTCATACTAACAAGCACAGCTCTCATCAACTGTACGGAAAAATAAATAGAGAAACAATAAAACATCTCTAACCAAGTAAAACACTGATTAGGGTCAGAAGAGACAAACTCCGAATTATCAAAATTTATTAAGTGGAGAACATCTAAAATCGAGGAACTGAGAGTCAACCGAATGCGAAAATTAAATCTTAGTGAGAAAAATCTAATAACAGTAGTAGAGGTGACAGTAAATAAAAAAAAAGAAAAAATAAATTAAACTAGCCCGAGAAAAAGCAAAAGGTAAAAGCAAAGGTAGAGATGAATGTGATCTGAGTAGGGTAGAAATTAGCCCACAAGAACACTGGAATTCAAGCGTGCTACGCAATGGGATTTTGGATTGTGAATTTGGCAGGACGTCAGTGTACAGTGACCGAGTGTCTGACTGACTTTCCCCTTTAGTTAAAGACTTTGTTTTGCCACCGCACGTGAAGCGGCGGGCCAGCCGTGCCCCAGCAGCTGTCGAGCATTCACACGTGTGCAGGGCCTCACAGATCCCGATAAATATCCGCTGTCACCACCGCCAACTCACCTCTGCCCCCCCTTCGGCCTAGCAACGATATCACCACCACTCGTGCTGTAGCAGCTTTGGCGGGGGAGAGTACGAAACTAACCTCGGAAATTGTATGGAGGGGTCGTCTTTTGATGGGTAGTTTTGGGAGGGTGAGAAAAAGAGGGGGCAACAAGGCAGCTTTAGTAAAAGAAAAGATGGTGGTGGAAATGGTGTTTGTGTGTGCAGAATAAAGAGAAAGTGCGGAGAATTTTTGGTGATCCCAAGAAGATTGCTCGTAGTGGTGAGAGAGACTCAGAGAAGTGTCTCTTTCTTGATGAAGGGAGATCTCGAGGGGGAAGGAGATAATCCAAAAATAAAACAGATATATTTGAACGTAAATTTGACATTTGATTTTACAAGAAATAAACATTTATCACTGTATATATAATTTTTTTATTTTCCCGATAACTTGTATTTAGGTTAACCAATATCGAAATCATAGTTTGTATAACAATGGATCATAAGAGAACTACGACGACTCAACAACTTTGGTAACTCGCTACGATTTTTATATGTTTTATATATAATAGATTAACGAAATTAAGTATATACAAATCACCAAATATCGGATGCATGAGGTGACTGTCTTATGTTGCAACCCTAAGGACCGGCTCTGATAAACGATATTAAATAATAGCAAACATTATTCATGCTAACCATAAATTTGATTTTCAATAATATAATAAGAGTATGTAAATATTATAGCAATTTGATCATCTACAAACTTTCGAACCTGCTCAATTATCCAAAGTACTGAAAATAATAGTAATTTGACACCTTATATGTTCTGTCAATTCATTACCCTAATAATATAAGGTTGAGAAAAGCTATTTTGACATAAACACCGATGAAATTAACGGAATCTAAAACCCGAATTAGTGTAAATATGTACTATATTTGATGCATGTGTTTCTATTTGGTGCAGTTGATCAAATTTCATGCCCTGAACATTAATTCCTTTGCTCTTGATACTCGTGGTGTGGAAACTAGATTTGGAAACTAGTACTAGCAAGCAAATTAACCTGCAGTAACAACTCTGATCTCCGGCCCTCTTCCTTTTGTTTAAGAACGAAAATATCTTCATTTTCATGCAATTAGAAACTTGTCCCGATTGTAATGGTGGTATTAGTCTTGTAGTCATGTAATAATGATGATGTTTGTATTTGTTTCAAACTAAATATGGATCAATTACAGTGAAAGGTATTGCTAGCTAATGACTTTCTCCACTACATAAAATTATGTACTTTTAGAATATATAGTTCTAATATCAACCGTCAGATCAAATCATTTAAACAGATCTGATGGTTGATATTAGAACTATGTATTTTAAAAGTACATAATCTTATGTAGTGGAGAAAATCATATATATATATATATATATTTCCGCAAAGACCAGTGTGGAAATTAATTGAATTAAGGGCTTAAACAACACTTCTGAAGTTATATGGTGGTGACAGCAACGGGCCTCGAGGGGGTTGATTGGGTACTGAGAAAAAGCTAAGCCATCCCACCAAGAAAAACTAGGGGCGGCCATGCATCACCCAGTATCAATTATTAGCTCCAAGCAATGAGAATCTCTTTGAGAAATTGAATGGTAAATCAGCAAAAAGTTGAAATGAGAAAATCATGTGTGGTGGCCGGCTAGTGAAGAAGGGAAGTGCCAATGTGCCGCCCCCACTATATATGTATACACCATTTTCTTGGGTTGTCCGGCCTGCACATATCGCATATATACTTGGAAGGTCATTTTCAATTCCCATATTACTGTATAAAGCATATATAGTAGGTGCTCTGAGCCTTCAGAGCAAAAAACCTGGAACGTATTTTTTAACCCGGCCACTTTAATAACCTCTTTTTGCTGCGCATTAATTGAATTTTTATTCATACCATTTCCTCCAGAAAATCTGTCTTACTGTAGTGTGTCTGAAGAAAAAGAAAGAACTAGGACACTGGAATCACTTCAATGATATACAGAAATAAGAATTGGATTGGTACATCGAATACAGGTCGGCCGGGTAGTTGCAGTCTTGACCAAAGTTACCAAACCATATATATGGACATATACAAGCCATTCAAAATTGTATAGACATATGTACATAAAAGTATGGTGTTGACCGCGCACCTAAATTTGAAGTTGAATCACGAACAGACTTTATTTGGCAGAAATGAAAGCAATTGATGTGCTTAAACATCAATTCTGCAAGTCATTTTGATTGAGACTAAGACTAGATGAACATATCTAGTTCACTAGAATCACTACTATCTCAATCTGTGCAATAATATGTGCATGCATCTGCAGTACAGGTATCCATCCTTGCTTAGCGTATTAGTAATTACCAATTAGTGGTATCAAAATCATGTTCCTATATATGCATGGTACTGAAAGGGTTTAGGTATGAGTCTTAATTTGTTGCATACGTGTATGGATTCTATTGTTTTGTGTGAAGACTTTAAGCTAATTTGAAGGCTAACTTTAAGCTAATTTGAAGGCTAGCTTCAAATGCTAGTTGATAGCGCGCAAGTAATTTATTGTTGTTAGTCAAACTTTCAAAATTCAGAATGAAAATGAACTGGGAATATATAATTGATTCAAAAACTTGAGTCACGTACCCTCAATTTTTCTAAACTTAATTATCCTCATTTTAAATGAATATGATGTGACATATAGTTTTCAACTTGATTCAGCTGCAGAATCGATCATGAAGGAAAAACAAAGATGAATCTCATTTCTCATTGGGTGTTGGTATTTATTTATATGTACGCTCTTTGCTATAAATTAAGCACATATCATCTGTGGTGCGGCCTTTCATTCTAAGGCCTTATTTTGGTGCTGGAAATATGGCCTCAAGCATAAACGAAAGGATCGTGTAAGACCTTGTTACTGCAGAAAGTATGAAAGGAGCGAGCTAGCTAGCACCAATGCAATGAAGGGACCGGGCTATAATTTCTGATTAATTAAAAGCGAGAAACTAAACAAAAAAAGGAACTCAAAATCTACATGATGACTGAGATAGTAGTTAAACTATCTCGGAATTTATTGAGACTTAGAACACTGAGAAAACCTATCGCCTAAAGTTTTTTTAATTAAATTAACAAAAAATAAATAATAAAATGCGCATTATTTTTGTAGACGAAATTGTTGACGGTAATGTGACCCATCAATTATTATTTTTTGGTTCCATTGTAAATTTTATAAAACGAGTTCTATTTCCAAGTCTTTGTCTACCCTTTTGCGATCCTAATGAGATGTAGAACATCAATTGGATGTAAAAAATTGAATGAAAGTTGGTTATGACACGATTTTTGTGACCCGATGATATAGCACATATTATTAATTAAAAGTGGGGATCTCAAAATTTATCGATTCTCCAAACACTAGGCAAAGAAAACACATTGATGTTTCTCTATAATTAACCGGGTGTTTCCGTTAGGGGGTTTTATTAGTTGATGACTTCTCATAAAAGCCAATGCGTGATTACAAACATGACTTGATCTAATTAATTCTAATCTAAGCCACTTCTTTCCAACCTACTACTATTGAGTTAAACTAAGTGATCTTAACATATATGGAAGACTTTGTTACTGCAGAAACATGAAATTGAAAGTACTATATAATGGAGCCATGGAGGGGACCTAAAACTTTAGCTTTTGATAAACCAAACTGTGATCGCGCGAAATCAACAAAGAAAAGAAATAAGGATCAATATTATTAACAGCTAGATGATTGAGATAGTCGTTAAGGTTAATGATGGGCTGATATCTACAGAGACTTCCTGTGATGACTTCCTGCCGGGTGTCAATACACCTTCATCCGGCAGCAACCGATCAATCTCCGTCCGACAGATGGGGCAAGCAGAATGAGAGTAGAGCCACATGTCTATACAAGGCGCGTGGAATGTGTGCTTGCATTTTGGAAGCTGCCTCACAAATTCCTCATTCTGCAAATCTCTCAAGCAAACCGCGCATTCATTCTGATCAGAATTTTCTTCTTCCTGATTTGGATCGTCACTCAATTCTTTCTTGTAGTTGAATGTGATCACATCCGGCTTCAATTTCCTGTAACTAAAGCTCTTCTCCTTAATTGGGTCCTCCTGGCTTAATGTTAGAGCAGATAGTAGTTGCCTACGATATAAATACCATGCTAGTGTAAATAGAATGTAAATTACAAAGCAAACGAGCATCACCCCTAATATCACAATGCCTGAGAAAATCAACGACATAGTGGCATGGGTTTTAACTCTTGCTGATGATAATACTGAATAACTAATGTTTGATCTTTAGGGCTTCAAAGACTTAAATATAGCTGCTAATCTAATCTATAAGAAGTGGTAGATCGATGAGGTTTCCGATAATTGTTCCGATTAGCACAACGACATAGCAATGATTTTAACAAGTTGGGTTTCTCTTGTTGATTAAATATATATTAAGAAATGAGCCTCCAAACTAGGTGCATTATTTTTTTGAGGGGAAACAAGATTTATTAGCAAGGACGAGAAAAGTTGTAGAGGGGGACATCAAACCAAGCTAGGTGCATTATTGTTGAGGTTTACTATGATACTTAAGGTGGAAGGTGACGCATATTTTGTGGGTATTGTTAGAGAGTTTTAGTTGAGAAGCATCGCCAAACTGCATGAGATTTGAAATGACTCCTCGTTGCATGCGTACTAATATCAAATACATCTATATGCATAGAAAGATGTGGGATCAAGCAATTACTCCTTGTTGCGTTAGATATGGGAGCTATGTTTTTTTCCTTTCATAATATTTAATCGGATGGTGCAACCAAAGTGCAATTAAAGTACGTAATTGCTTATTCTAAGTCACACAGGACAACAGCTAAACCTTGCCTAAACGCTTATTATAAGTCAATGAGCAGTCTAATTAACGATAAACAAGGGTTTTATGCCTCTTTCCAACTGTTCATAAATCTGTTCCTTTTCGATTGCTTACAAGATTTTTCCTCATCGTATAGGAATCGGCTAGTATTGATCGAATCGATGAGACATAAAATGCATGTCTTGAGCGCCATTACTAGGCCATAGGCACAGGAAGAGGTTAGCTATGAAGGACAGAAATTAATCACAGATCGAATTGAAGGCTAGGACTGATCGATCATGTTTAAACTGCAATATTACTTAGACGAATCTTTTTTCTTAAACATGGTTGGATATGAAAGTAATTGTTGGCGTAACAGAGTATGTAGTAGATACATGGATTTCATTAATAAGGCTTTTGAGTTTTGAATCAAGCTAGTTGTACCATGTAAACCATTATTAACTATTCTACAGTTGGTTTTTCCATATATTTTTTTTGTAATGGGCCAACTTCGATGCATGATAGAAATTTTCGGAGGGAGTTTTTTCTTAAATACATTACCGTATCATACATTAATTTCAAGGATGCGTCTAATATAGAGTGCTACATACCATGCAGTTTTTAATTTTTTAAATATATTATCGAATAATAGCTTTACAAGCTTCAACCTGTCAAGTTTCATATATATATATATATATCTATACATATGAGGTAAATGCTTTTAAAAAAGAAAGTTGAATCAACTAAAACACTTATATGTTGATGTGTGTTTCTCTAATCTTCTATAGTGGTACAAAGGGCTCTCTACAAGGGTGCAGATGTATGTCATACATCCTACTTGACATATGAACCAACAAAATTTGATGTCATTATGGTAAGAATGTCTTTTTCGCTTTGTGTAATCTTAGTCCTTATAAATGTAAATACTTAATCTACGACTTGTCACAACTTTGAAAACAGATTATTAATTCAAACTTGTAATTTTGGCTTAATTACTATGTACAAAACTGTAAAGACTAGAATGTTCATCGAAAAATGTTGTTATCGAATAATACTTTACTAGCTTCAAGTTTCATATCTATACATATTAAATACTTTCTGAACAACTAAAACACTTAGATGTTGATGTGTGTTTCTCTTCTTCTATATATACAAAGATATATAATTCTATCACTCTTCTATCCTTGTTTCCTTACATATTACACATGCTTTTTGAGCTTATATCCGTCATTTCTTAAACAACTTTCATCTGTACTAATAAGAAATCCTTCCCTCTTTTCAGGGCAGTTGATAACCAGGCAAGTGTTTACTTGTAGACAACTCTAACTGATAGTTTCGTACTGTCTACAGCCCACATTGCATTCTAATTTACATGGGCTTCCACAACCCCATATTATGTGGTTTTAGTTATTTGTTGCAAGTTGCTCACCCTCTCGTGACTCGGGTGGCTGTTATATATACGATATGGGAGCATTCCACACTAGTTGGACCAGTACAATAAAATTCAGAGAAAATATTCTCAATTTTCCGGGATGAAGAAGATTGAAGACAAGGTTTAACGATTGTTTGTGTATATATATGTGTAATTGGCAGTCTGGTGAGTTAATTTCAACCTCTGGCATGAGGAGACTGTTGTGGTTGCTGAGATTGATCACTCCAAAATTGAGCTTCAAAGTTGATCTGAAGTTTCTATCTCCATATTATGTTCATCCTTCTTCTAAATAATCTCTTGTATGAAATATGCAGAAAAACCCTCTCAGGCTCTCACTTGATGATCAAAAGAAGGAAGATATCTACAAGTTTATCGAGACGTGAACAAAAGCCTTGGAGGATAAATCTCATAACCATTAGCTTCTTTTTTTTGTTTTTGTTTTTTTATCAAATGGAAAATTTCATTAATAAACTGTGGTTGAAAGTTGAAACAATTAACCATGGGGTAAGCCTTGTTTAAAAGAAAGAATGCCGCACCCCTACATCAATATAAAACATCATCAAACATGAGCTCTCCAATCTAGGAGGTCCAACTTCTTTCCAATAAACTGGACCAATAATTGGGATAACAGCTTTGGCAAGAGCATGAGCCACATGACCAAAAGGCCACGGTTAGAATAGTTTTTATGCTTTTATTATATTACTTGATAATCATTAAACTAGCTAGAATCCCTAGCTAGGATTAATTAATCAACTTGTTGGAAAAGTTGTTTGACATTGAAGGCCCAAGAAGTCTGGCAACGAAAAAAACAAACAAATCAGACCAAAAAGGACCAGAGAATGGGACGCTGGTTATTGGAAAATCTATTTTTGATAATTTATAGGAAAACAGAAGGTTGCATGTAACAAATATATCTATACTATATATTAAGAGAACACCTCTTGTCAACAAAAACTGAATTTTTGTACTAAAATAACCCTAAAGTATTAAATAATCTTTGATAAAAGTCAACTGATAGGGACAAAAAGGTAAAAGACAAAAAAAATAAAATTATACCAACTACTTTTTAGAAAAAAAAACTGAAACAAAATAATTAAAAATAAAAAAAATAACCCACTACTTAAAAAAAAAACGGTCACACATGCATAGCATGTGTCCAAAATGCTAGTGTTTTCTTATTAAAAGGCTAGTGTAAGGATGATATTCGACTCTTAGACTCTTAGTGATAGGCTTAGTGTATGCACATGACATACATATGTGTGGTGGTTTTTTTACGCTAAAAAAAACATTTCACGCTCAGTCAGATTTCTTGCTGTTGTGGATATATGTGCAGTACAAGGTGATCAACCGTGCCCCGTTTATCCCTACACAATTGGAGAATTATTTCCTTTTGGAGCTATAATACTTTGTTACCAAGGTCTGATCATTACCTACTTGCTAACAGGATTTGATTGCATGCCAATAGACAAATGAACATTCAGCGGCTTTCTCCTCTAAACTTAATAAGTGACTCAAGTTACCTGCTTTAATTCTTGTTAAGCATAGACCTAGGACTATCAAAGGCACAAAACTTGTGAACATCCGAGAAGTTAATATTGCAGAATCAAAGCTACATGATTGTATTAATTCTGTTATCATAAACACCAGCATTCCCAATTTGAGACTGAACGGAATCATGATATTCTTATGTATTAACTGGTGCAGCCTTCACTAGTGAAAGCATTGAATAAATAGCTTGCATTTACCACTACCAACACATACTACTTTAATGAGAAAGTTCAAATGGAAAAATACAAAACATATTAACACCAAAAGGTGAATACGAGGCAGTAACAAAAAAAAGAGAGGTGAATATGAGGTAGCACAGTTACACTCCTATCAGAATCAACATCCACAATAACTGAATCTCTCTCTTTCATCTCTCTCTCTCTCTCTCTCTCTCTCTCTCATTCAAAATTGTACAAGAGAAAACGTCCACAAAATATTGTACTTATTGGAAATAAAAGGATCTACAAGAGAAAATGCAATTCCAAGGAGGGGAGGAAGGTGGTAATGTAAGGGAGGGGAGGCCAAGATGGCTTTTGACGGGATACAGATTCCAGATGCATTATGGAAAATGAGGGAAGCAAATGTGACAGGCAATGGTGGGAGCTATCTTAGCTTTAACACAATTTGGGGATATTGAAATTCAAGCCACTTTAGCAAAGCTACATGTGGAGGAAGGGTGTGGTGTTTCCTCGAACACTTGCAGAGAGGATCACATTCCAATTCGTACTTTGTTTTATATTTATATTTTGGTACTGCCTAACACAAAACTAATCGCCAAATTAGGATTGAAATCCAGTCCTGTGCAAGAATTGAGTAATCACATATAATTGTCCCCGAACTATAAATGAAAACGGCACAAATATCATACTAATGCTTCTCTTCCTGTGGTGCAAATATGCAATGCCCTCATCAATTAGTTTCAAAATCATCCAATCTCAAAAGGGACTGGATTTAATGATTCTTTAGAACCTTCCTGACAAAGCCAAAGATGGACATTTAAAATATAGAGAACTCGGGCGGATCACAGAACTATATATCTCTCTAAAAACAGAGCTATGATGCTGTTTATTTTCAAAATTCCAAGAAGTAATTAACTCATCGCCAAACATACAACACATGGATCCAAAAGCCTACCCATTCTGATTGGCATGACATCCTAACGCCAACTCTTCACTTTAGACCAATTCGTCAATTCAGCAAATGATATGATTACTACATAGGCATCTTGACTCTGGATCTAGTTCATAGGCATCTTCTGTTCACGGAAGAAAGTCATGTCTGCATGGTATTACAATCAGTGATACTATTGTTTCAAGGGGGCCTTCTTCTCTCTGTCAGCTATACGAGCAGGGGCTGTTGAATGCGACTTGAACCGACCCCTCCCTTCCCCTTCCTTCTCCTGGAGAATGCAATTTCCAAAAATTAGACCTTCATGAAATGGGGAATGAAACCCATATCGTTGCAAGAGAAAAACAAACACGAAAAAGAGCACCGAAATCTACAAGCATCCAGAATTAAAACAGATTTAAGACCCACGATGGGAAGTTAAAAAATAAAACCAATGGGACGTTAACCAAAAATAAAAACACTATGGGCCACTACATCTCACAAAAGAAGGATACCCTGGTCGAAGTAAAAATGTAACAGTGACCATGTATACTTCCATTGTAGTTTACCTCAATTGTAAACAGAAAAATAGGTTACCTTTTTCTTTACAATCTGAACCACGTCTTCATCATTAAGAAGCTGAGTGACACCACAATGCTGAGGGTAGTGCCTTGCACTTGTACCCCATACTAGCACATATTTTACCTCCTTCAGCAGACTCCTGTGTATATGGTTACAAAAGTCTGCGACTGTGCAGCCACCTCTATCCTACAGGTACATGCAAAGAATAATATGAGAAAGAAATTATTGAAACCAGAAACCAAGGAATAAATAATAATTGATAAAATAGATATCACACAAAGATTTGCAACATACAGCAGAAAGAACTACAGGATCACCAAAATCAGGTTGCTGGCCCTGTGGCTTTGTATAAACTCTAACAAGTCCCATCTCCTCCCACATCTTTGCGAGTAGTCTGTCAAAGTTCAGCTGTTAAGCAACAGCGAAAACAAAGTTAATGTTCCTGAAACCATTTCAAATGGGAAATGCATTGCTAATATGTTAAATAATGATGACAATGTAAAGTTGGGCAACTGCAACAGATTGCTCAACTCTCTTTATAGGGACAAGGCTGCAATTCTATGTGTACGATTTGAATTTCGTGAAATAAAAATTGAAGAACGTGCCTTCAGATTGCAGCTAATGACGATAGAATTAGGCTGCCGGGCTAATTTGTCCACATCATCGATACCAATAACGTCTATCTTGTTGTATACATATACACACTTCATGTATTTCCGGTTACCCTCAATCACATCAATAAGATCATCCACCGTGGCATCCTCACGAAACAGCAACTGCAATAAATTTATCATCACATGAGCATTTTTACCCACGGGATGGCTAGGGAAAAAAGATAGAAAATAAAGTATCTACCTATCAAAGACTCTACATAAGGAAATTACAGAATATTATTATGTACTATAATAGTGTATGGCCAGTAAAAGAATCATTATTAGTTGTGACGAAAGGACAGTCTTGACTCTTGATTGACACAAGGTAGGAAAATACATACCTCAGCATTGTGAATTTTGTATTCGTGTAGAATTTGATAACAAAGCTTCTCGTCCACATGAGTTAAAGTGAGAGTGCTATTAAAAGAAATGCCTCCAGTTTTTTTCTTTTTGAAGTATATCTGCCCAGAAAAAAAAAACAATTAAGCTCCGAGCGGATCGGCAAAATAATTGACAGTAACTGAATCTTAGCCAGATATTAGGAAATGCTAATATCCACATTAAAAGACAAAACTTACTTGTGGTGGTCTCTTGTTTAAACGCAAACCCACAGCTTCCAGCTCCTTTGTCAATATTTGCCGATGACCTTCACTCTGAAACATTTAAAGAACAACAGGAACATGAGTTCCAGAATTGGCACAAATTATACAAAACAGGAAATCAACCTAAAGTATCATCAGCTCAGGAGGTAGAACAAGTTGAATAAAATGAAATAATTGAACAGTCCAGTAAGCAGTTATTAGCACTAGTTTCAACGGCACTGCTGCTATAGGAAAGGTACTTACTTTGGAGGCATCCAGTACCATTAACACAATATCTGAAGACTTGGCAACAGCAATAACCTGCGAGAGACATAGTTGTGTGAAGTTATAGCTGTTTCATGATATCTAGCAATACTTACCATAAGAGCATATATGGATGGAATGACCAAGGGTCAATCTAAAAGTCATCTCAACTATCTAGAGACATTGACATTGCATCCCTTTGTAAACTTCACAAAATATTATTTGTAAGATACACGAATAATGACAAGTTATCCCAAGTGAACAAGACATTAAGGAATTCACCTGCCTCCCACGACCTTTGCCTTCAGAAGCACCTTCAATAATTCCAGGAAGATCAAGCAACTGGATTTTTGTATCATTATAGTGTATAATCCCAGGAATGCAGGTAAGTGTTGTGAACTCATAAGATGCTGCTTCAGAGTGCGTGCCCGTCAACATTGTCAAAAGGGTTGACTTCCCCACACTGCAAAATATAGGCAACAATTATGGATACCCTTTTTGAAGTCCCAATTTCCCATTTTATATTCTGTAAACGATACACAATATTATATTACGATGGCAAACCTTGGAAACCCTATTAGGGCAACACGGCCGTGGCCAAATTTTGTAACTTCAAAACCCTCTCCACCTCCACTAGAACCCTGAATCATAGTTTTGACTCATAAGGGAAAGAAAAAAAAATTGTAATAGGTAAACCTTAACCACAACAAATAGCTCCCAGCCATCACAAAGACTATTACAGGAAAATTCCAGTCATATCCAATTATTCTCATAGATAAATGATTACAATTACACAGTCCCAACATCACACACACGCATACATAAGCATACAAATATATGTATATGGATAAATTGCATACTTTTGGAGGCTCCAAGAGCTGAGTCCTTAGCTTTGCAATCTTTGCCTTGAGTTGACCAAGATGATACTCTGCAAAATTAAAGCAGAACCAAATTGAAGAACACTCCACAGATATATTACTGCAAAGAAAAAAAAATCAGAAAATCGGAATAATTGTGAAAGAGGAGAAGAACCTGTGGCTTTATTTTTCTGAGTCCGCGCCATTTCGGCCTCAATTTCTTTAATCCTTTCAATGATCCCCATTGTCGCTTGATTCTCTATTCAGCTGCTACCAGTCTAGAGCAGAAGAGAGGATAAGGTTAAATGTTCTACACAAGTTCAGATTTTTAACGGAAGTAATGCGAAATGGACCAAGTTGCTCACCGTGACTGCGGTTCCAGACGATCTCTGGAGCTGAAACCTGAGACGTGAGAGAGTGATGGACTTGTTAGGGCTAAGAAGGAAGAGAGACTCTGGGCTAAACTCGGACGTTTTGATGTTGGGCCTATCTTTTAACCTTTTTTTTTCTTTCTCTTTTTGAAATCAAAAGTAATCTGCAATGAATTCTCAAATCTCGAATATAGAAAATGTTTGGAATCCCATATACTTGTAATAAATTTATTTTCATTTTTTAATTTTCCGAGTGAAAGACGTTTATTTATATCCTTGCAAAACAAAAGGACACAACAGAAAGAGTCATAGACACAAGCTGTGCGGACCAATCACATTAGTTTGGACCGATATACACGTTGTGGTTCGAGACTATATTGTTCTCGGAAACCTAATCTTGAAAGCCTTAACAAAGCCAGGTTGCAATTTGCTTAGAGCACTTCAGAAATTGATTCCAGTAGTAAAAGGTTTTCATAAATTCCCTTTTCTTCTCTACTATTTCTCCGATTCCTCGTTCTTTGATGTGCCTTTTGTATCAAGTATCAACTGCGTTCAGTTCTTGACATTGAACAGTTGAACGTGGCATGAAGCATATTTCGCAACTCTGTTCTCTCCTACGTTCCCCCTTCACCCTTCTCCCTTCTATTTGATTTTGATCTGCCTTTTCCTTTTTGTATTGACAAATAATAGCCGTCATATATATATATATATTTTTTTAAGCATTATCTTGTTTCTTAGTTTGAAGGGTCAATTCAGGCAATCCATAGTTTGGTGAAGCCATGCCTGGCTTCTAGTAGTAGAGATAGATGTAACCGATCTAGTTCAGTCCTTGAGCTTTTTCCCTGGTTTTCTTATTTAATCCCATCTCTGCTGTTGCCTCGTTGAAGGTAGATCCCAAAATTAATACAAAGAAGCCTATACTAAAACAAAAGAAAAGAAAACATATCATACATAATCACAGAAAATGCATGATAAAACTTGTTGAAGTCAACAGCCTGCAATCCATAACCAGCATCCACCATGTTAACAAACAAATGAATATGGCAATGGAGCAGAGTAAAGTAGGTTACATACCTTATTTTCTATTCGAAACTAAATTCATATACACTATTACAAGTAGCCTGATCTCGTTTGATGCAAGCTTCGACTACCATTGGTGGCCAGCCTCGGCCCTAGATTTGGAGGTACCTGCGCGTGCATCTCGGCGAGCTCTCTCACTTTTAACAAAATTGGTGCTGGGATAGGCACTGCAGCATGTTTCCGCGACTACAGAATTCCCCGCCAAAAAAAAAAACAAGTTACACCAGAAATGAAAAAGACATTCAAAGAAGCAATGATAATATTGCACAACATAGACAAATCTCTACACTGATGCCAAGTTATCATCAGTTCTCACTAATTATAAGGCAGCAAGCCATCCTTGGGTAGCAGAAGTTGCAATCGGCAGAAACAAATTCTTATGCATGAGTAGAAATAGGAATAGCAGAATTGTATTGCCATTTGCTAATTAAAATAGTAGCAAAATAATGGAGATTTGACAGTTTGGAGAGAAGACATTTGAATGCAAAACTAGTGCTAACCTAAGAGTTCACAAGAAAATACATTAAAAATAAAAGGGTATATGAAGTTGAACGCTTCCAACCTAACCATTAATCCAGCGAAGGAAGGAGTATGTTAGCTATACTTACACCATCATCAGGAGGTGTTTGTGCAAAACTTGCTTTCAGCAGGTTCCTCCACTTGTCCTGATAGATAAGATAATACAAGTTAAAAACAGTCTAAAAGTATTTGCAGAGGCCAAGACCAATAAATATTTATTAATTTAACCTTCTTCTTTTTTTGACAAAACTCCAATACATACCTTGAGATCAACAGAAGTGCGGTATGAATACGATGCAAATGAAAGTCTTTTGATCTCAGACCATCTGCCAGTGCCACACTTAGAGACACCCTCGACTAATTTCATAACTTCAACAAGAGTCCAAGCTCGATGATGTTTCCTTCTCATTCCACCTTTTACTGTGGGAACTGCCACTATACTATCATCTGAATTGTCCTCAGATGAATCTGTCTGTTTCAAGACTAAATTTTTTCCATGTTCGATTGTGCCCATTACAGAGCGTCGCTTATCTTTCTCAGGTTCAGTAGCAAACTACATGAGGTACAAGTTTTTTATTAAGTAGACCCGAAATATGCAATCAATTTACAAGTATGAGATATATCACTCAAAATAAATGGCAGACCAAGATTGATACGAAGAAGTCATATCAGAAAACTTCAACATCAAATCAACCCCATCCAACAGTAAGAAGTAAAAAACATAAAGTGCCATGCCAATCCTAACCAGAATTCCCATACTACTTTGGCTAGCAAGCCTAAAAAATTTCCATAGTTCCATTTATATTGTAATTCCTGGAAACTATTGCATTCTGTCACATACACAATGATTCCGTAGTATTAGTGGCAGGGTATAGTCATTTAGTAGCCACACCTCTCATCTAAAGAGGAAGTCCCAAGTTCACATGCCCCCTCCCACAAATTTCTTAACTGATCCAAACATAAAAAAAAAAATATTGATCCCTTCTTCTTGGAAGACCCATTATACATGATAGAATTGGTTTACAACTTTATGAACACTCAAACACAAGATACATGCCCTATCCTGCCTACAGAAACACAATAGATGGTGAACTCAGGCTAGCCTTTAAACCTAACAAATAGAGATGAGCCCTCTCATTTACCTGAAATTTTAGTTCTTCAGAAGAGAAACTACCAAATTAGTACCGAAGGAGAGAAATGAGAGGGAGACGAGACTATCACCTCCCGCATAGACATTATATAGCTCTATAAATCCTAGTTCTGCCCCTGGCTCTATTCAATCCAAACAAATTAAACAAGTAATAATGTTTGAATCAAATTAAACAAGTTGATCTTACCAGTGGCTCATTCTGTTCAGAAGTAGATCTAGCTTTCAAAAATTTCTCTGCCCACTCACTTTCTGGTAGAAGAGAAGTACGCACAGCAAGTGTCTCTTTTACCAGTTTAGCTGTGACACCCATTCCACTCGGATCAAATTTCTACCAATCAAAATAGAAAATCACTTCAGTTATGGTATATTTGGATAATTTCTGGTACTCCGTTTTACACTTCAAATTTATATTTTAAATATTTTAAAAGAAACTTCAAAAATTAGATAAAAAAGAATAGCCTTGCAAAAAAACAATGGCACAGAGCATGTATCATCAGGCAACTTGTTTTATTGTCAGCTGACAGACAGAAAAATAAAAGAAGAGATTTAATATAGAAAGCGATACTCAAACTGCCTAGGTATTATATTGGTTTTACCTACCATAAGAGCCATAATATTTTTCCTCGGACGGCTTCTTCGAACCCGAGAAACATAAGGAACCTGAACCCCAGATCCACCAAGAGAATCCAACCTGGTGACAATAGTCCTCTCGTTTGAAGTTTTCTCATTTGAAGAGACATTTCTAAGAGGCCTTGCACAAGATGTTAGAGAAGTTTCTTCATGTCCAGCAATTTTAGCTGAACTAATCACTTTTTGGCTATGATCTCTTGATTCCACTTCAGAAAGTTCTTCAATGTATCGCCTAGTGGGCTTCCGAACTCTCTTGGCAGCTCTCTGTTCCGTGATAAGATCCTCACTGCCATATTCTTCTTCACTAAGGTTTCCCGATCTCTTGGCCGAAACAACTTGATGATTTTCCAATTGGCTACTGTGACTAGCTGGTGAATCTTCGTACACAAGATTCTTTGGTCCACCATCAGACCCCTCAGCGTGCATACCATTTGCATTCTGCAAGCTATCATCTTTGTCCTTCACCAATTTGTTATTTATAATAGTGAAAGTTGTGGTTGATACATCACAAGAATTAGTCAATCCCATTGCAATCCTCCTCTTAAGCCACAGCTTGTCCTTAACAGTAGTTTCTCGCCCAAACATTGCTCTAAATAATTCATGAAGTTCTCTAATTGATAGGTTGTCCAAGCATATCTCCTCGTTTGATGTGTAAAAATCAAGCTTTGAACTAGTGCAGATGACAGAAGCTGATGATCCGCTTCCATCTGGATGTTTTGACCCTTCCCCTTTTCTCCCAGATTCATTAATACTGCCATCTAAACTCAGTGCTGACGAAGGAACAATTTCCTGCAAAGGATTTTAAGATTGCAATTTCTCATCAGTAGCAGGCAATTTAACATGCTCGTCAGAATATAAGTTGTCTACATTCATACAATCATAAGAATGATCAGGAAATCGACATGCTAAGAGGAGCCTCTCTTCCTGTTTGACTTTGACCTTTTGCAACATCTCAACTCGATATACTAGCAGAGATTTTAGAGGTCGAGAAGGATCCATGATGGTTAATAACTATTTTATGCCAAATTATGCATATACTTGCAGACATACATGGAAAAACCAAATCAAAAGAAACTATCTATAAGTTACACGAGCAACTATCTATAAATCATGAATATGCTTTCTATGTTTCTTTTTCATTTTTTTGTAATTTACTTTCTTACCCTTCATATATTTTACCTTTGGTATATTAAAGGACAATTGTGGGCTTTCAAAAATTTAACCTCTTTAAGGAGAGTTTTCTTAATATATAAGATCAATATCCCATAAAAATGTCATACAGATCAAAAAAATAAAAATAAAAAATGTGCATAAAACTTAGACAGGGCTTATAAGGGTTTAGGCTTCTCCACCCATCACCAATTGGTATTGGGTCAGATGACTAGATTTCTTCACAAATCAAGTAAAGAAAATTGTGCAAAGCGCAGCAGCGAACATGTCCAAGCACTTGAGTCGATTTATTAGATAGAAACAAAAATAAAATATACAAAAGAAATACACTATCCTTTGCAATCATTACAAACCTACAAGCATAAACAAGACAGTACTCATCCATTTATATCTAAAGAAAAAATTAATACCTCAAGATGTGAACTTAATTTTGCATCAGCTTCTGTGACCTCTGAAGGTAACAGACCTAGCAACGTACAGTTCAATCAGAGAAAAACATTACAGAAACAATACGATAATATATAATACAGAATAGATTCAAATGAATTAACGAAGTGTCTCATATAAGCCATTTAGTATATCTTAAACAATAGTTCACTAGAGTGAGGAGAAAAGTAGGCACACAAAACAGAACATGAATATAAATACCCAAAACTATCCATAATGATAAAGTGGAAATTGGAATAATTAGTGACAACAAAAGCAAAAGTAGACCTTCTGAGCTTTCTTTCTGAGGCTTCCCAGACGAAGACTCGTTGGAAATACACTCAACATTTCCAGTGTTTGTAACAACAGGCAATTCAATCTGCTCATCAACAAGAAAATCCTCAACTTCCATTATTTCATCATCCGTTGCTGGCACTAATCTCCCATCACCTTCAACCTGCTATCCCATAAGAGGCCACAGCTTATAAAGATGACAAAATAAATGGCAAGGAAAATAATGACAATGAACAAACAACCTCCATACTAGTGAGTGCAGTGTCATTTTAAGCTTTCCCCCTTTCAAAGCATCATAGACAGTCTCATCCCGCTAAACCAAAGCTGGCCTCACATTTAATCCAAGTATAATCCTCATGTTTACAGGTAAAGACAGGGACAGCTTTCTCAACTTCCAAGGGGACAAAAACTTATCTCCAAAAATCAAGCTTCACAATGAAGAAAAATATATTTGTAATGATCTATATTCAATGTGTTTCTTTTATGACTTTCTTAAGTGTGACTCGATCCATCCCACTAGTTAATTCACATCGCTTTTAACAGCAGTATCTGATTTCCAATAATGAGTGGGGGCTTGACTAGCTTCTAACGGTGACCACCCACAAAGTAACTGTTAAAAACTTGACAGAAAGTCCTTTTATCAACTCTATAGCAGTATAATGAACACCCGTTACTTATCTAATCATGTCTCTTTCGAAATTAAAGTTTGAAACAATCATAATAAATAGACTACAGTTACTACATCTTGAGCAGCTGCCACAATAACAGACTTTAACCTCGAAAGAAAGAAGAAATAAGATATTTTCCTTCCAATTTTATACACATGGAACTACTGCCACCAGCATCATTCATAGTTAAATAACATACCCGAACGAGCTTGTACACAACAGGATCAGCAATCTGCTTTGGAGAAGACAAAGAAGAGCTACTTTTTTCAACCCCACTCTCCTCACACTTCCCTTCTTCATTCCCCTCAACAACAAACACTGTTTCCATGGAAAATCCACCACATGCAACTCAAATACACAAACTGAAACCCCAAAGAAATAAACAAAACAAAACCCAAGTAAATAATAAAGTTGACTTATATAGTTTTCAACCTCATCCAATACAAAATAAATGCACCTGAAACCTACATAGTAAAGCTCCAAAAACACATTCAAACTTAGTTACACATAAAGTTTCAAAATTAATTCATTCCCCACATATTCCAAAATTCAGAATTTTCAAAAACTGAAAGCAACCCCGTAGAAAATAGAACCAAGCAAAGGTTAATTTGCTCTAAAGACTGCAAATTTCCAAGCACAGTTACACAAAGCTACATTTCTCTGAAAGAAGAATCACTTAATGCTACGAATTCTCATGCATAAGTACCAAAAGACTACAAATTGGTACCAAAAATTCGCATTTGAAGCCAAATTGAAGGAAGAAAAAAAATTATGAGGGATGGGGCTCTCACCATAGGACTGTGTGAGTAGCGACCGAGTTGATTCGTCCTTGCAATTTGAGAATTCCGAGGAAAGCGACAGATTCGAAGCGCCGGAGATTACTGAGTTGGGGAAACGAGTCGTTTCAGGAAAAGCTAGTAAATTGTCAGAGAAGCTTAAGAGTTTTAATGCGAAAGGGAAAACAATCCGATTGGTGTGTGCCGGTCTGCCTATGTAATTTTTTTGGCTCGCTTTTTTAGTACGCTGTGTTTTGTGACCAACATACAGTGCTGGACTCCACTCTCTCCTTCCAATGCGGTTCACAACTTAGACTTGGCGTCCGCCTGTTTTCTCCTTTGTTTTTTTTTCTTTTGAGTTTTGACATTATTTATTTTGTTTTTGGTCACATAACAACTAAGAATACACAACAACTACTCATCATGAGTTCGCTCATAACGGTATGACCGTACACTTATAAAGAGGAAACTAATGCTACTGGACCAAATGTTTTCATCCGTGACATTTTGTATTTTGTTGGATGAAACATTTTATTATTTTGGATTGAATCGAAAAACAAAGTGAAAATACCTAGGAATTTGTTTCGGATGAATTGGTGTGTAAACAAGGGGAGGAGAATTCGATTTTTGGGTGTCTTCGAACCAAGTGAAAACAAATAGCACTAGACCTAGGGGTTTGTTTTCCGATGAAGTGGAGTGTAAACAAGGTGTTCCAATTCCAATTTAAAAAGAATTTTAACTTGCAAAATTCTAAAATTTCAATCTTTCGGCATCCTATTCCAATTTCGAAACTATGAACGGCTAAAATCTTTGAAACTTTATGGTGTGTTTGGATGAAGGAAAAAGTGAGGGAATTTAATTAAAAATAAGAATTTTACAATTCCTCCGGTTGAATTTTAGTGTTTGGCTTCCTTATTCAGTGAAATTAGCAATTCTCATGGAAAATAATCGTGTAATTTGGGGAGGCAAATTCCTGACTTGAATTCCTTCTAAAATAGGTGTCTTTTATGAATTCCTTCCAAGCAGGTTTAAATTCTTGTCATTTTAAAAATTTAAATGATGAAATCCAAACAATAGAATTATTAATTAACGAAATTTAAATTCATGGAATCATAATTCCCATCATTTAAGAATATCTGTGAAAATAGAAAATACTTCATCCAAACACACCGTTAGGGAATATCGAATTTCTAAAATTGCAGATAATAATATGTAATTTAAACTACTTCAAATTTTAACATTTCCATAATTTTGATGTCAATAATGATGTAAACACTAATGACATATTTACTTACTTGGAATGAAAATGCAAGGTTCGAAAAATCGCTAGGCGCTAGGCGGGCGGTGGGCTGGGGCCTAGCGCTAGGGATGGCAATAAGACCCGCGGGTTTGGGTACCCGCTAATAACCAAACCGAATGGGTCGGGTTTAAACCGAAAATGGGTGTGGGTTTGGATTCGGTTTTTTTTTAAAAAACCCGTAGCGGGTTCGGGTTGGGTATGGATATGCACATCCGAATCCATACCCAAACCCAAACCCAACCCGTTGTATATTAATATTTTTAATTGTATATTTTATACATAATATTAATACATATATTTATATTTATATTAAATATATATATGAGCATGCTTTGAAGCTTATGGCTTTGAAACAATTTCATTTGTAGAGGAACAATTGAGCTTTAATTTTCATTAATTATATAATTTTTATTTGGTGAATTATTTATGGAGTTTGAATTATGTATTAAGCATTTAAGCTTTTTGAATTGTTAAGTTAAACTTTTATTTTCTTTGATAGTTGTAATTTGTGAATTTCATGTATAAGATGAAATTATTTAAAAAATGGTGGCATATTATTTTTGGAGTTTGGGTACATTTGGGTACCCGTTGGTACCCGTTACCCGATACATTTGGGTTTGGGTTTTCCCCGAACCCGGAAAAACGGGTTTCGGGTTTGGATTCGGGTAGGGTACCCGCTACGGGTTCGGGTATGGATAGTGGAAACCCATACCCGACCCTACCCATTGCCATCCCTACCTAGCGCCTAGAAGCCTAGGCGGGGATTAATCGGTTTTTTTTTATTAATTTTTTTAATTATACTATATATAAATAAATAAATAAGTACAAGATAAAACCATGAAAAATTCAAAGAACTACAAAAATTTAAGCATAATACTATAAATCTATAATAGCATATAATATTACAATGAGTACACTTAACTTTTGACCAAAAGTCTTTTGTCTTTATTTTTTATTTTTTATAATTCCTATGCTTTTGACTATGACCTATCTCCCCCCCTCCCTTATTCCCTTCTCTCTTCCCGAGCTCCATCTCTCTTCTATTTCTCCCTTTGCTGTTTTCTGCTTTGTCGCCGTACTCCACACTACACCACCACAATTTCCAGCCCACACGAATTTCAGGCCAACAACCACCATCACCGCTGCCTCCCTACCCAGAGAAATTGCCTTGGGCACCCATCACCAATTCCGCCGCTACTCCTCTGTGCAACACCTCCATTCCAGGAGCCCAGACTACTCTCTAGATCTCTTGCAGTCCTGCTCTATGCGCCTTTGTTTCCAGTTTATTTTACTTTTTTTCGTTTTGACTCCCCAGTCCTCTGTCTTGCTTGATTTTCAAAGCACAAAAAAAAATATTTTTTGTTTTCAAATCGCCGCCCAGGCCGCCTAGGACCGCCTAATCGGCTGATTTTGTCCGCCTGGGCGTCCGACCGCCTAGCTTGGCGATTTGCCCATTAATCCAGGCGGCAACCTCACGCCTAGCGCCGCCTAGGCCGATTTTTCAAACCTTGTGAAAATGTGAATGAATCGGAGTTCATTCCGATGAAGTTTATTTCTAATACCTACACCCTTCTTGGTAATTAAACTCCGGATATTCAGGAATAAATTTATCTTTTTAATCACTTTTTCGTAAGACCCACAACCATTCCGATTCATGTGCATATTAGTAAACACAAGAGACTAAAGGGGTGTTTCTGGTTCAAGTTGTTTTGTTTTTAAAATTATAGGTTTTATTAAGTTTTTAAAATCTTTAATCGATTATTAATTAAGTTTTAAAATATCCTCTTATCTGTGGTTTGAAAAGTTGAATTTTCAAGGTTTCTTAAATGCTGGATTGTGAAGGTTTTAGTGTTAAGTATAAATAGAAAACAAACCCCCCTCCCTAGAGTTTTCAACCTCTCTCTCTCTCTCGCTAAAACTTGCCCACTACAACACCAAACCCCTCCCCACAACAACTCCTAAAACAGAATTTATAATCAACCCCCTCCTCACTTAACCCCACCGCCCGTTCCCAAACTCCCCGTTGTTATTTGATTGTTGAAATTATTAAAATTGTATATTCGATTTCCTTGTAATTATAGGCATTCATTTCCAGATTTCTTTGTAATTGTTGGGATAATATAGCTAATTATTAGCCTCATAAGATTTCCTTTTTCTTGGATATATATGTACATTGTATAGCTATATATATGAAAAATAATTCGTCGTGCAATTTATATTATTTTTACATTTTTAAATGGATCATTTTGGCGAGGTTATACGTTGTTGTGTGTGTGAATGGGTTTGAGTCAAATAATGTATGGCATGTGTAGGGATTTGGGAGATGGTAAGGTGTTTGATGAAATGCTTAAGAGAGTGTGATGGGATGTTATGTCGTGGAATTAGATTTTGGTGGTTTATGCTCAGAGTGGGAATTCAAAGAATGCTATAGATATGTTTGGTTGGATGATGGGTAATTTTCGTGTGCGGTTCCATTGGTGAACAGAAGTGGGGGATGCAGATTCATTGTTCTGAGCCTATTGTTGTGACCATTGTCTCTTCAATGGCTTAATTCCATTGGTGAACAGAAGTGGGGGATGCAGATTCATTGTTCTGAGCCTATTGTTGTGACCATTGTCTCTTCAATGGCTTAATTGATATGTATACTAACTAAATGCAAGAGTGCCAAAGTTGCTCGGAGGTTGTTTGCTTGATTGCTTTTCTCCTATTATTTTCAATTATAAATTTTGTTTGTTTCAAGTTGTAATTGTTTTCCTCCTATTGTTTATAGGATCTTAATTTGGCATAAGAAAACAGTACAAGGAAGGAGAGAGTTGTTGGCCTTAATTTGGCATTAGCATTGGATTCCTATATGCAGTTATTAATAATAAAAATATAGCAAAAGACTACAGATTTATTAAAATCTAAACAAATCAGTGTAACAATGAATTAAAATCCAAACAAATTCAATTGAAGTCTATATAGAATTAGAACAATCTATAGATTCTGCAAAATCCAAGGATTATAAAAAATCAGAAAATCTTTTAAAATCTGAATTGAATACACCCCCCTAAGTAAACATTCCAAACAAGTAAACATGCCATAATTCTCAGAAGATCCCCATTAGTAGTCGACCAGCTTACTTAGTGATACTGTGATAGGGTATTATTAAGGGATGAAATAAAATTTTAAAATTATTTAAGAAAAACAAAAACAAAATTATTAAACTAAAAAGTATGTTCGTTCAATATTATTCCCATTGAATTCTTAGATGATCCAATAGTATACAACCGGCGGTATGGGAGATATTGTCCTTCATTCGAACCAAACATTGGACTGAGATCCAAACATACGAATGATCAGATGAAAGTTTGCAAGGTAATGAATGACCGGAACAAGATACACAATAGCTCATGTAAGGGATTCAGAAAACCCGAGGAAGAAAAGGCAACTGTAACTTCAAGTACGAAATGCCAAAACTTTATCATTCACCAATCATAAACTCATATAATGCTTTAATGGCAAGACAAAATCCGATACTCTACAGAGTACACATGTTTTTAACGAAGCTAAGAATGTGAATGATGTCTAAGCAGCAAGAACTGGTACTTCTATTTCTAATGGTATTTCTGTTGCCAAAACTGAGGGACTCATGTACCCTTCCTTCTTGGGTTGGTGAATGGTGACCAAATCAGGTAAGGGTGTAGTGGGGCATTGCTTACCCTTGGGATGCCAATCAAGCATGATCTTCACCTTAATCCCAAGAACATCCTGAAAACAGTGTATTAAAGGCATAAGAAACATATATGAAGATCAGTCCAACAGTCGGACGCTGTCAGGCTTTTACACCTACCACTGCCTACCAATCTTAATGAATGATTGAGCTAACCTGTCTAAGAAGCACATGACGCAAAGCAGAGTCAATATATTCAATAACAGGCTGTCCAGAAGAAATCATGTATCCATCCTTGAACTTCATAGACTTGGCACACTGAGCCCTGCGTTTGCCACTGACAATAACTGCGTGTCAAAAGGAAGAAATTGCCTTTTGCATGCTGCCATGGTCAAGTGAAAAGAACAGCTTTTGTTCGCACCTCGCATCCTTTTGCTCCACTCTCCATGATAAATCTATGAACACCATACAATGCCCTATCAAAAAAGGAGGTCGGAGGGATGATTAATAAAAGTCAACAAACCTGAAGAAGCGCAAAATGGTTCTACAACAACACAATTGTTCAAAGAGATAAAAACATGTATCAACTTGGGAACTCAGTATGCAACAACGTTAAGTCATAAATCAAACAAAACAGAAATAAAAGGATATGCTTGATCAACATACGTGGTCAATCCCAATGGTTTAGAAAAAGGAGACACACACAAGGGACTTTTCCAGCCCATTGGTAAAACCAGCACATAACTGTAGGTGAATGTTATAAAGAGTTTCATCCTAAATCAACTCGGGATTCAAATGCTCAATTAGTCACATGCTTTTATAACATTTACTCCAAGAATTATTGACAGAGCTCTGTAGAAACATTCACGAGTTAATGAGAGTTACCAAACTAGTGGGCATTCTTTTAGTAAGTGAGGGCAAACTTGGTTGGAGGGATAAGACAAGAATATTATGAAAATGTAGGAGTTCCCGAACTTTAAGAACTATATCAGTTCAAAAAAAACTAAAAAACTCCAACATACAATGTCAGCATTCTTGAGAATCCTCTTAGCCCATGAACATGGGTACGGGGACATGTTACTGAATGCTAATAAAAATGATATGGACAACCGTATTAGACAACCAATGCATTTCCTTTTACATTGATCAAGCATACATAGTATTTCATGACAAATAGACATAGAGCACACTGGATATCTACTTGGTTAGATGGATAAAACAGAAATGTTATAAAAACATAGGAGTTCCCGAACTCCAAGAACTAATTATCAGTTCAAAAGACTAACAAAAATCCATCATGCAATGTCAGCGTTCTAATGGATTCTCTTAGCGCATTAATATAGGGAAGGAGATATGTAACTGAATGCTAACAAAAATGGTATAGATGGAAACAGTTATAGACAACCAATGCATATCCATTACATTGACTAGACTATATATAGCATCTCTTGATAAATAGGCATATCAAAATAGTGGGACTTTCCTTAGAAAGTGAGGGGTAACATGGTTATATGAATAAGACACGAATAGTTTGAAAATGTAGGAGTTCCCGAACTTTAAGAACTATTAATCAGTTCAAAAAAAACTATAAAACTCCATTACAATGTAAGCATTCTTGAGAATCCTCTTAGCCCAGTATTATAGCAAAGGGGAGATGTAACTGAATGCTAATAGAAATGATATAGACAGAAACAACTTTAGACAACTAACGCATTCCTTTGACATTGACTACGCATAGATAGCATTTCATAACAAATAGACACAAAGCACCTTAAAGACATTAACTGGTTCAGACTGCTAAAAAGACAGTAGGCTTTTCTTAAGAAGTGACGAACAACTTGGTTATATGGATTTACTCAACTAAACTAAGCATCACAGTAACTGAACCAGGAGATCTACATGCAATTCATCCCACAAGTTTCTTCCTCTCTTTTTTTCAAAGCAGAGGCATAAGAATATAATTCTACAACCTTCCAAACTTAAAGCTCAACTATTTAACCAACTCTCTAATAAAAAGGGTCCCAACTGTCTAAGAAATTACCAAGAACGTTCTGGTAACCCTAACTTCAACGCCCGGAGTACCTCTAACTCGTTCAGCTCCGCAAAGAACACTCCATCTGCAACAAACTGTATCACAAAATGAATCAGATCCCAAAATTTATTCTTCAAAATGAAAACCAAAGAAATCAACGAAAAATTACATTAATTTGTGTTTGATCGGTGGGAGGACCTTTCGCTTTTTGCTCATTTGCGCCGCCATGGTAACCTTTTTGCTCAGTTGCTAATTTTGGCTATTCCCATTTGGTGAAGAAACCCTAGAAAAGTGAAAGGTATATATAGGAGGGGGGTGATTGGCTAATGACTATCAAGACCCCTGACAGCTAAGAGAGAACGGCATGTCGTTTTAGCGGCAACTGAATACTGAAAGAAAGTAGAAAACGGTTGGATGTGAGATACTGAAGAAACCAATGGCGGGTGTAGTTCCTTGTTCATCATCAACTCTCTCTCTACTGACCTCACTGAATTTCCATTACCAAGAGCAATGCAGAGCTTTGCATGCTCACTCTTTCATCTTAAGCACCCAAAGGCGTGGTCTTTATGTTTGTGCCGCCAAGAAGAAAGTTAGTTTCACAGACCAAATTCTTGATTATATTGAGGGTAATCTTTGTTTTCATCTTTCAGTTGTTCTTATAATATGTAAGGTCTTTTCTGGACCCAATTGGGTATGGTAGCTTTCTGTGCATAGTTTCTATCTTTTGTCTAAGTCATTGTGTTTGATTGTGTGAAGGGGGTCCCAAATTAAGGAAATGGTATGGGGCACCTGAGCTTTTACCTAAGGATGGGTCCGTTTCTGAAGATGAGGATGAATTCCCAGGTGGGTGTGATGGCATGTTTAGCAATTCATGCATGTATATGTAAATATCTTCATGTCATATTGTTTTGCAGAAGGAGATGAAATCAGGGACGCTGTTTTAGTAACTGATGGGGATAGTGAGATGGGTCAGGTGCGTTTGCTCATTTTACTGATCAAATCTAATTGAATACTACCCAGTAGTAATATAGAAAATGAGGTTGAAGTGGTGGATGAAGTTCAAACTGTCACAATGATCACTTGAATTAACAAATCCACAATGATCAAGGGACTCATCTATGGAAAACAATATTCATGTTTCATTGCTTCAAGACCAGTTATACACTAGTATTGATTGGCTACATACTCTATGGATTCTGAGCCTTGTGATATCTAGCCAATGTAGATGGTAATATTGTCGTTGATTGTCAAAAGAGCTCGAGTAAAAGCACTGGTGAAGGATAAGCGCGCAGCGCTTGAAGCATTTGGAACTTATGTTGAGGTGGGTGGGAATTAAGTTCCTGTAAAATGACCTGCTTTAAGATGGCAAAGATATTCCTTGTCAGTTGTTTTTCTCATATTTCTTTTCATTTTTTTACTTCAAATACTGACTACATGGTTGCGGTTTTTGTATGCAAAGTCATTGACCGGAGATTCAAGGGACAAACCATTTCTAAGGAAAGCTCTAAGAGGAGTTTGCACAGTAATATGCCCAAATGTATGCATACCTAGACCTGGCACTTACTGAGTTGTTCTCCTATATGATTGCAACTCATATCTATTTGATTAAATAACTAGAATACCAAGTGCTGCTAGATACTTCTTTTTGAGATCCTGATTTGCCAACTTGTAGTTCACTCTGCCCTTCACATTCTAAGATCATGATCTTGCTATGTGCCTGTAATTATATAACCTGTATCTACCGGCAAAGACATATAATTTTTTAATAGACTACTGTTTTTGGCATGATGCCTCTTTTGAAACTCAAACCTTGAAAGTTTCTTTTAAATGTTTTTTCTTTTGTCAGGAAGGTTTCTTATCTACTGTTGGGAGCTTGAAAGGGGTAAAGCATGTAATCATCTTATCACAGGTACTCTCTCTGTATTTGTGGAGAAACATCACCACTGTGAAAAAGGAATGTTTGTTATTGTGATTAATAAGGTTGCAGTTGTCTGTTTACAAAGGTGCCGGAGGCATTCAAGCTCTCATGAAAAGTAATGCAATAAAATTAGCTGAGCAAGATGAGTCAATACTGGTGTCCTCGGGAATCCCTTACACCATCATCAGGGCTGGCATGTTACAAAATTCTCCAGGTGGAACTCAAGGCTTTAGCTTTGAACAGGTATTATTTGATGTCAAGTTGTTCTCATAGGATGAGAGTATACTTTGGTAGTAGAACATTAAGCTGTATTGCAATGTCCCTTTCTTGGATGAATGAGGAAATTTATTAATCAAACAACAAAACAGAACAGACTTGCAAAACAATTTGTGAAAAACAACACAGTTCTTAAAACACAAGCCTAAGCAGGAAAAATCATCTAATTTATAGTACTGTAAAGACCCCAAAAATCACATAAATCCCTACCCTTACGTTTATTCTTGTAAAAACTAACGTCATCCAAGATGGCATTCAAGAGCTGCTCTCTTTTTAAAAAATCAGCCAACACAGATATGATTAAGGACAATGAAAGGTTAGCATGATAAAAAAAAATTATGGAAGATATAACAGCGCATGAGGAGAGTGTAAATGCATTCTGTTTGGCTTATTTCTATAGCCAACTAATAAACCTTCAATTTGTGTTCTTCATGATAGGGTAGTGCAGAAAAAGGAACTCTTAGCAAGGAGGATGCTGCCTTTATTTGTGTAGAAGCAATTGATGCAGTCCCCAGAGAAGGATTCATATTTGAGGTAAATAAACATATACACCTACAAAATAATGGAACAAAATTTTCTGAAGTCTCTGGATATGTCTGTCCTGAAGAAATTCTAGATCTAGTTACCATAACTGATTATTGTATAGCTGTCGTTTTATGTAACCAATTTTAGATTTGTTAACCATTGTGATGTTCATAGTTATCAGTCAAGAAAACAACCAAAGTAGAGTCATGGCAGTTGAATTATTTAACTAACAAGTTGATCTCCAAAAACTAGTAATTGAGAGAAAAATTTAACTGCAAAAATACTAAGGGAACCGGTTTCAAAGGCACTAGGAAATGGGATGACGATGTCGTATCAGTGAAAATTGTGCTTTTCAAATTTTTGTCTCTATCCTTCGTTCATTTTCCTTGTCATGATTTCTTGATTACAGCTAGAGTTCTCAATTAAACAATGTTCACGGCTTTGTGTGATATTAGGTGGTGAATGGAGATGAGAAGGTTTCGGATTGGAAAGAGTGTTTGAACAGACTAATGGAAAAATCAGAACAGCAACTTCAGTAATCAATTTGTCTATTTCATCTTTCTTTCCGTAAGTGTTTGTGGTGTATTTAAACAATGGAACAGTTATCGTGAAGGAAAATAAAAAGGTGGGTTACAAGTCTTGTTTGTTCGTAAATGAATACCTGCAAATGGGTTTATGTGTGAAGGGAAGAATATTTAGCTGTCCCAAATAAATACCAAATATCCAGTATATGTAGGGTCACGATCAAACATTCTGTAGGCCTCATTGTTTGTGCTAAATGGGAATGATTCAATTTTTCTTCTGTTAGTAGGGGAAAGCAAATCTGGGGGCTGAAGGATATCAGCTTCCTTTCTTTTCCAACTTGAGTTTTTAGGTTCAATTGGCCTTTCAGGCACTGGCCATGCATGCTTGGATACTCTGTATCAACCCAAGTATCTTGGCATCAAGCTTAGAGAGAAGTCTCAGACCTTATTATGATATCATCAAAACTCTAGCCATCTCCAAGAGAAAGAGTCCATCTTTGTTTTTTTTAGCAACTATCGTCGGATATTTAATACCAAATTAGTAAGCATTGTTGCTTGCAAGATTTCAGTTTTGGGAGAACTTGAAGCTTCATTCCCTTTGTGGGTGCTCTTTCATGTTATTGCACTGTCCTTTGAAACTGAGAAGCTTAAGGCGAATGTCAAGAAGGTCATGAGTATGGACTGTATGGGATTCCACTCTTCGTCTGCTACAATATTCATGAAAACACTATGTCATATCTCATCAAAATGGGAACAAAAGATGGAATTTTACAGGAATTGGGGTTGAAATGAAGATGATGTCTTGTTGGCATACAGATAGAGTCCCTTTTTTATGGCCTTAAGTGAGAAGATGATGCAATTTTTCTTTGTCAAGAATATTCCCTTGTCAAGATTGAATCGCTCTATTTCTTTTCTTGACAAAGAAAAATTGAGTAGCCCAACGAATTTATTATATTGCAGTTTGACTTTGAACTCAGTTTCCCATCAACTAGGAAATAAATAAGAAAATAAAATGTACAAAGTAGAAACTAAGACCAAGTCATCAGATGCAATTCTGATCATAAAGAAAACAAAATTTTTTAAAAAATGGAATAGAAGATTGAGTGTTATACATTGACAATGTTTGTTTGGTATGACTTTGTCATATATCATTTGCTTGTGCTTTGTATGTTGTCTCTTGGACCTTTCCTAGCTTTGAATGTCCTTTCCAGTACTCTCTCTTTGCCATAACGTGACAATTTTGTCTACAGATCTTTCTCTGCTGTGGAACTGTAAAAGAAATGAAATGAATGAACACATTCTTGACAAGTATTGTGAAGGTTATACATCTTTTACTGTCCTCTGTTTCACACACTCACAGAGCCCATATGAAATTCTGATGACATTTCATTGCAGAGAAAATGAGTGTACTATTCAGTAAATGTCTGGCCAGTCCTCCCTATATATAAAACCTTTCGACACTTCAAATTAATCCAAAGTTCAAATACCTGTTTGTGTTCTAAAGCTAAGGTTATTAATCTTCTTCTCCATTCAAGCAACCGTATAATGCATCAAAATTTGAAACACTTTCCTTTGCTGCAATCATTTTATACGATAAGTAAACTTTGTTTTCATTGTCCTTCAGAAGATTGGGTTGTATTTAAGGAGAGAAATTGCCTGATTTTAGTTAGAACTAAACGAAGTACTTTTTGCTTTAGATAGGGGGGCCATTGTTTTTGTATTTAAGTAAATTTTAAGTAAAAACTATATTTTGTAATTGTTTGTGTCTCTAAATGGTCTTCAAAAAAGTTGACTCTTTATGGTTGTTCTGGTGTAGGTATGATGATTAGTTATCTTCCTTGAGTAGTTTAGTACCAACATTAATATTGAATATTTCATGATATAAATTCGAAAGTGTTCAAATCTTGTAGAGCAGTAGTATTAGTAGTAAAAAAATTAAGTACTGAAGCTTAAAAAAAAAATCAATAGCAATATTTATCTGTTCCTCAGGCACATGCTTTTGATTTTTCAGATATTATAGAAATGGTCACACTGACATCTATCAAATTTGAGTCTAAGCAAAATAAGACAACATCTAGAACAGTCAGCTTCAAGAACACTTGTCTGAGCCAAACAAGCAAATCTGATGGGATACATAAAGTGGTTTATGAGGAATCTACAAGCTGCAAGAAAAGGAAAATAGGAGAGCTTACACTTGGAACAAATGTTTCATCCACTAATACTGTCCCACAAACTGATGATTTCATTGAGAAGTTCAAGCGGGATGATTGGATTTCTCCACAGTCCCCAAGTGAGCTTGATGCAGCTGCAATTAAGCTGCAGAAAGTTTATAAGAGTTACTGGACTAGGAGAAATCTTGCAGATTGCGCCGTTGTTGTTAAGGAGCTTTGGTATGTTCAGTTATCTTTTGCTATTCCAGTTGTAGTTGCAAAGTACAACATTCTTATTCTCATGATACTTTTAATTGTTGCAGGTGGAAGGCATTAGACTTTGCTGCTCTTAATCGGAGCTCTGTGTCATTTTTTGACTCGGTTAAATCAGAAACTGCTGTTTCAAGATGGGCACGAGCTAGGACCAGAGCTGCCAAGGTGATCTTTCTATTCATTCAAGTTCAAAGCTTGAAGATTAAACATTCTTTACTATCATTCGATTCAATATTTGGACCTTATTCATTCTCCTTTAAGACAGAAAATCAGTTTGCTTCTTTCTCTTGTATGACCAAGATCAAAGTGGCTAGCTAATTCAAAATCTATAAAATTCTTGTAAGAACTATTATTTTGTACATATGAAGTGTTTTATAAGAAGTAGTATATGATTGATTGTAGGTTGGGAAGGGTCTGTCCAAGGATGAGAAGGCTCAGAAATTAGCTCTAAGACATTGGCTTGAGGCTGTAAGCTTGTATTAGGAATATCCTGACTTCATATTTACCCATTAATATTATCCCCTTTAATATAGTTAAGTGTCAAATGAATTTTGAGTCGGGTTGACGATACATAATATTTGGGAATGGATTTACATTTGCATATATATCAAGAGAGTGTTTGGGAATTTCTCACATGTTCTGCTATAGTTGATTATTTAACAGAAATAAGCAAATCACATGACTAGCGCATATATATATAGACTATTTTCTTTGTATCACAATGAGTATGGAACTCTATCGTTATACAAATAAACTTGGTCACCTTCTGCCTCTGGTATACAGATTGATCCACGCCATCGTTATGGACAAAATCTGTACTTGTATTATGATGTGTGGTTTAATAGTGGGAGCTTTCAACCTTTCTTCTACTGGTAGAATTCCTACAGAAACCAGTTTCTCTTTCAAAAATTTTATGTTTTGGCTTCGTTTCTAATCTTTTGTTGCTCCATCCAAAATGAAGGTTGGATGTTGGAGATGGCAAAGAAGTAAATCTCGAAAAGTGCCCAAGAACTGATCTGCATCATCAATGCATCAGATACCTTGGACCAGTAAGTATTCAAGTTTAGCATGAAAGAGAAGGGAAGCTTTCGAAGTGACTTTAATTAGTTAATATATATGATGTCTTTTCTATGTATACTGTTCTTACAGAAAGAGAGGGAAGTTTATGAAGTGATTGTGGAAAGTGGGAAGCTTGTGTATAAACAAAGTGGGAACCTTGTGAATACTCCTGAGGGTTCTAAATGGATCTTTGTACTCAGCACATCAAGGGATATGTACATTGCGGAGAAGAAGAAAGGCCTTTTCCAGCACTCTAGTTTTCTAGCCGGAGGTGCCACCATTGCAGCCGGAAGATTGGTTGCTTTTAATGGGATTCTTGAGGTGTGTTGCTTAATTAATTAATTGCCTAATCTACACATAAATTACGACACAATAATAAATTTATTGCCATACATTTTAGAACCTTTTATGTGCATTCTGTTCAGGCTGTATGGTCCTACAGTGGTCATTATCGGCCAACAGAAGAGAATTTTGTGGAATTCATTAGTTTCTTAGAGGAGCTTCATGTGGACTTGACAGATGTCAAAGTAAATATTCTTAACATTCATATTCATGGCGTACATATAATTTAACTAGCCTAAACTTGGTAAACAGTAATAGAGCTAGCATTGATTTCAAATCATTCTCACTAACCTGTCTATAATTTTTTCGTAATTGTTCTCTGCAGAAATATCCTCTAGATGATGATATTCCACCTTCATCTGCTACCAAGAAAGAGTTGGACTCAGAACCAGATTCTATTAAGATGAACCCTTGAATATATGCGCGAATCTTCTAATATTGATGCTGTTAGTGTTCATTCTGTGATTCTACATGTATAATTAACCTAGCTAGCCATAGAAATAGGATAGGTAGTCCATGTTTTTAATTATATCTCAAATTTCACTCTTGTACGTGTATAATGAACTTGGGCATAAGTAAGGCCTAGATTCCTAGCTATTACTGCACTTTGTACAAAAGCACTTTTGTACATTATTATTCAATGTACGTACACATATATATAATTCATTTGCTGTTTCTTTTATAGCTAGCTTGATACAAAATAAATTAGCTCTTATGCTTACAGGCATGGTTTATTAATTCCACTTAACCCATAATTGAAATCTTTTTGGTGACTAGATGGATAAAGCAATATATGTGATTTACGGCTAAATTTTCGCTTTAAGCTTTTGTTGTTTGGCTTTTATATCAAACGATCTCTCCTTCCTCCAATTCAACTTGATCATAGTACTCTTCGTCATCCTCCTTGATATGGAGACCTAGCTGCTCCAATGGTGATGTGTGGTGAGGTCCCCAACAACCCCAAGAACAAGCACGATCACATCGAGTTAGAATCCCAAGTTCCTTTAGGGTGCAGCAGTAGGGCTGCTGCAGCTCACACAGAGCAACAGCCTCCATCTTCTCAAGTGCAAGCCTTTCTCTTTTTCGTTGGCGTTGCAGTTGCGCTTGTTTTAGTTTTCTTTCCTTTTCACTGTCCTCTTGTTTCTGCTTGGCCTCGAGATCAGCCATCCTTTGTGCCTCTCTTAACTGGGCTTCGATTCTCTCCTTTTCGTCACGCTGCTTCCTCTTCATTTCTGCCAATTCCTTTTCCAGCTTCACTGGATCGCTTGAAATCTTCTCAAGTCTTTGCTTTTGAACTTTGAAGATGGTCTCCGCAAAGCGGCTCTTGACCATTGCAGTATGGAGCGTCATTGGGGACAATGGAGGAGTGCTCGCGGCAGTAGAAGAATTGACCAACTTCATCTTCATCTTCTTCATCTCTCTCTGATCCTCACAGACGGGCTGTGGTGAAGGTGGTCCACGTTTCTTCTTCTTCAAGTTAGGGTTTTCGGGGAGGACAGACGAAGAAGAAGAAGAAGATTGAAGCCTCACTACTTTATGGCCCGCAGATTTGGGAAATTTCATCTTCTTCATCATGCTATTTTGTTTCACCCCTTCACAATGATAATAACCATTAAACATATGCTCATTAAATCAAGAAATCAACTATCGGAAAAATAGTTAAGACAGACATTCATCTGAGAAGAGGACAAAAACAAACTTTCATAATAACAAAACAAAACAAAACTTGGAGAATTAATCTCCTAAATACATGAACTTCATCTAGAAACAGCAGCTGTACCAAAACTTCATATCCCCTTTGTCCTTCATTTTTCTCCTACAAATAAAATGAAGGAACTATTAGCTACCAACATGAAAGAAAGAAAGAAGAAATTTCCAAAAGAACAATAGACTTTCAATGTGACAGTTTCAGTTTAAATAACAGACCAATGAAAAGAAATGAAATACCTCAATGGCCAAAAAAGAATTCATTCTCCTTATCCTCTCCTCATGTTCATTCCCTTCACACCTCTGCGATATCAAGCTGACCACAAATCATTACTTTAAAATCAACGATGGCAGCACTAACTTATTAAGTTATTAACCCATGATACTAAGTTATTAACCAATAAAATTAACTATCCATATACTCCACGTTATAAATATTTACTCCATCCATGAGGCACTCAACATCTTCGCCAAGAAACTATACTGGCCAGCAGCTTCATCAATCTGCAGTCAAAGAACCCAGGTGTTAATAAAATGAGTTTCAAATTTAATCGAAACATAAACACAACCAAATACTCACCATTTTCTGTGTTGGACGTCCAGCTCCATGCCCTGCCTTGCATTCAATGTGTCCAATAATTGTTCACAAACTGCTCAGTAAGAAGAAGGATTAAGAGGCAATATATCTAATGCAATCCATCTAAGGTAATATATCACTGTGGCCTACCACTAATTAGCGAATCCATCTAAGGTAATATATCACGGTGGCCTACCACTAATTAGCGCTACCAGCAACAGCAACAGAAGTCAGAAAACAGAGCTTGAAACATTCAACACAAGCCAGCATTCACTCCAATTGTTACCTCTGCAAAAAGAATTACCAAAAGTTCGAAATGATGGAAGCAAACTTTTGAAAACTCATATCATCGAATACAAGCTTAAGTGAGAAAGAGAAAGAACAGCTGGAACTTTGAATCCCATGTTCTTCTTCTTAACTTATGAACCCACAGGACAAGTACTCAACTACATTGAATCCAAATTTCATAATTTATAGGCTAGAGACCTATAAACTACCAGATTTTCTTATCATTCAGTGTCCCTCAGACATTCTCATCAATGAAAGCATCAAACTTTAAAAGTTTTCAGAGAGAACTCAGAAGAAAGCAATTACCTTGACATTTTCAGGGAACTCTGGAACCTTGTACGAGTCAGCCGAGACCTCCGTCAACCACATACCCAGAAACAACGCTCAACCCCAACCACCATGAGATCATTATTTTGATTCAAAGAAATCAATGAAGAAGAAGAAGTATAAAGACAGTTAACGGAGAAGATCACTGAAATTGTGAAGAAATAATATTAATTTGGAATCGACTTGCATCCAATTGCTTCATGAATAGTGTTTAGGGTTCATTTAAATCTCAGCAACTCACTCAAATTAAATTACCTAAAAGAACAAATCAAACATTCAAATAGCCAGCAAGAAGTAATCAAATAAGGTCATGAATACCAAATTTCTCAAAAACATCATCGTACCCAGATTATGATCGAAAATAGGCCAACAAGGACCAAAATGGTCACCGTGCACAGTGGCACCAACACCCTCACAACCCCCAAACATCAAATCTCCAAAACTCAATGGAAACTGAAATCTAAATATACCAGTATGTAGATCTCGACCAATAGATTAATATCCATACCTCACTTGCAGCAAACAGAGACGATCGCCGAAAATCGTTGAAAAACTTGCGGAGGCTGAATCTATTCCTCTTTGATTATCTCTCGTTAGCAGGATTTGGTGAGCAATGTGTTCGCCTCGACGAAGTGAAGCGTTTGGTACCGGTTTCGGGCCGGAATCGCCGGAGGTGGCGGTTTCGACTGAGTGGTGGTGAAAGCTTTCGAGGTTGGAGGCTGTGTGCGGAGACTAGGGTCAATGAAAGGCACATTCTTCTTAGGTAATGTTTGTGGTCTTCCTCATTTCATTTGGTGGTGGGGTGTCACAAATCGACGGGACACCAGCGTCGGAGATGGAGAGAGAGAGAGAGAGATAAGTCGAGGAAGAGAGGAGATCATGATTCATGAGAGGGAGAGAGATAAGTCGAGGAAGAGAAAAGCAAGGGCAATGAGATCAAAATTAAAATTAAATCGATGGTCTAGGTGGCAATTGTGATAAATGCCTAGATTGATAATAATCTTACTACCAAAGATTTACCGTCGCAATAGGTAACAATTTTACTACGGTAATAATTTCGTCGAAATAATAAAGGTATTTGTATGGCTATGGTGAATGATAATCAATAAGAAAAAGACAAATAATTTTAGAGGAGGGGTTTAGAAACCCTAATCAATCCCAGACGAACGAAACCAAAGAGCGAGCGAAGGAATTGAAATTGAGATGGGGTGCTGGGGACGAAAACTTGAAGACCAAGCAAGAGATAATTTTCAGATTCGGAACTCGTGTAGAAATAAGAGGACAGTTACCTTTTCCTTTTCCTAGTGGTGTGGGGATATACTAATCCTCGAGGAATGAGGAATGAGGTCCCAAAAAAAATTTCTTTACCATGTACTAGAAAATCCCCACAGAAAAACTATCACCTTTTATTTTTACCCTTCATTTTTATCTTTTTACACATAAAAGTTATCAATAATTTTCACGAAAAACAATCTTAATAAAACCAAAAATGAAGGCGATGAGGTCTTACTGCCTTTGAATTGATTCACAAGAAGAGGATCTCATTGATGTAGAAGCTAGATTCAAGTTTAAGTTCGTTTTTACCCTAAGATCGAGTTTGTAATAAAGCCACTCATTAATTGTGTGGCTAATGTTGCTATGTCTTTTCCTCATGCTACATTTTGGTTTAGAATGGTGCCTCTTTGGCTATTCCATCCTTAGATGCTGAGTAATTGCCATTGTAATTTGGGTGTGGTATTTTTTTTACTTTTTTTTTTTTTGAACGGATGGTATTTTTATTTTTTTTACTTGCTCTAATATTCAAAGAAGGTTTTTAACGAGACCACACTTTATTCCTTTGGATACAGTATATGTATTATATATCCAATAATTATTAATGGAATTTCTTCTTATGATAAAAATAAACAAATAAAATAATAAATGAAACTGCACAATTTTTTTGTTTGGCATTCAACTCCCATGCTTTTTTTTTTGTTAGTAAAAGAAATCCTTTATTCCAAACTTAGAAGATTACAATTAAAGAGTGGGAGTGACGAGTTGCAGTATTTTTTATGCCCATAAATGAAGCAATAGAAGAACCACGCACGTCCCAGAACAATCGTTGGTTACTGGTAGATTGTTAACAACAATATGCATGAGCCAAGGAGGCTCCTACACATTAAAACTCATTGCAATTGTATATATGTGTATTTTTTATGGCAAAATTATGCACTTTCCTCAACAAGGAGAGGGTGAGTATTTTTTTTTGGGGGTGGTTTTAGTTGTTGTTTTTGTTTGTCTCGTTAGTTATTTGTTTGGATTAAAATTAGTCAGAATTTCAATGGTTGAAATGTGCATTTTGACTATCAGCAAAAGTGGAGAATAACCAGATTTAGTTAACATGAAAATATAAAGGCAAGATAAACCATAAGGTTTACTACACTAATATGTCGTCTGGTTGTAGCAATGAAGCTCATTTTTTGGAAATGAAACAACAATACAACTACAAACCGAAAAAAAAACCACCCTTGTCCAAGGGAAACATATTATACATTGTTCACCAAAACACGCAATTATGGTACACACTATGCAATAGTCAAACTAAAACTCATTAAAGCAATAAAGAGTAACCTCCATCAAATAGAAGAAATCTAACAATGAAACGTTTAATATAAAACCTTAGCCAGTCTCAAAATTAAGACAAAAAGCAATGCACGAACACACTCGATTTTCCGTCCTGACAAACTCAGTGCCCTTATTTACTAACCTATCAAAAAAGACAGCATTTGAAGATCAACGAGCCCCAAATCACTTTGTTCATCTTCCATTGGGACACACCCGGACCGAACCCAAAGCGGCAATGTGTGTCAAAACAAGGGAGTCCCAATCAACAATCAAACCCAACCTCAATGGCACCATTGGATCTTGTTGCCCATCCAAGCACAACAATACCCCTAATATATAGAGGTAAATACTAAAAACCAAACCCAAGTTAAAAACATAGACTCATTACTAAATTACGCGAAAATCTACATATCTAGGTTTAAAAATAGTGTGCTTGGTTCCCTCTTGAAATCATAACAAGATTTAGAGTAACGTTATTTCTTGGCAACGAATTTTTGTGTCCTTACCAAACACACTAGTCGTATTTCCTCCAACTCATAAGCCATACGATCTAGATCTCGCTGGAGCATAAGGTACTGGTTTTTCTCTCTCTAGCATAAGCCATACCATCCAAATCCACAGTTCCACACACAGAATTCACAAGGTTAATACAAAATTAAATCTATAAAACGGATGAGGGAATTAGTTGGATCAAGATATAAGCAAAGGATGAGGAGAGTAAGCAGTTCCACCCCACCTAAAAAAGAATGGACAGATTTAGGGCCCTATTTCTACTATTATATTTTAGTCCCTTCAAGTGCTTTCTTATGAAACTAAGCAACAAAGCAAAGGTCAAAAGAGCAATCATGTACTACATGAGATTCTAAGTTAGCGGTGTGGTGTTCCAAAGTGCTTTCTTATGAAACTAAGCAACAAACCAAAGGTCAAAAGAGCAATCATTTACTACATGAGATTCTAAGTTAGCGGTGTGGTGTTCCAAAACCATATTATTTTGAATCCAGATCTGCTTTTGGCAATTTTTTTTTGGCCAAATGCTTTTGGCAATTGTCACAAAGCATCTTAAACCGAATATGTCCAGGTCAGTATAGAAGTGCATGATCTCACTTCTCCACAAAGAAATCGTGCTCAAGGATACTCAGCAACTTCTAAACATACAAAATTGAAAATTTGCTAGCTGGGTAGTGAAAACAGTATATAGCAATCTTCCATTCCACACCAAAATATATACCTTTTGACAAACATGGGAAAAGAATAAAGTGGGTCATTGAAAGTTCATATCCAAAGCAGATAACATCAGGAAATCATTATCAAAAGATGAAAACCAAATCAAATTTTAGATTTTATGGAAGTCCAGAAGTATTATGATTTATGAACTGCAAATTATAACATTTGAGTAAATAAGCTTGGGCAGATCAATTTATATCACCACAAAAAGTGCATCATAACATGAAACTCAATCATGAAATGGTTAAATAAATCAAAAAGTAATATCCCAACACTTTCTTTTCCTTTCTATTCACTATTCTTCTTCTTCTTCTTCCTAAACTGGATGAATGAATATATGCAGCACTATACCAGCCACAATCTGAAAGATCTTTATAGAATCCAAAACTGAAAGTCTAAACAGCAAACAATACATCATATCAATAACATAACAAAGTTACACAGATGTAGTAGATCAAGTGTTGAAAGTGAAAACTACATGGCTAGGTTTTTAGACTGAGATTTTCATCAAAGTTTGTGGCAATAAAAAATGCTGCACAAAGCCTCAAATAGATAGATATTATTGATACAAAGAGCAACACAATCTTATGAAGTTGTTTCCCTCTGGTATCACAAATTCACAGCTTTTTTTCTTTTCTTATTCAGTAATTGAAGACTGCAGAATCTATAACTATAACAAAGCTAAATTTTCAAACAATTACCCGGATCTAATTCTCTTCTCACTAGATTTTCCGTCAGATTTCAAAGTCCCAGCAGATTCACCTTCAGATGAAGCTTCCATTGACCTGGAAAAATTGCTGGAGAGATCAGCATAGAGATCTACCACCCTTCTAATGTTGTTGTTAAGCTCTCTAATTAAGCCCACATTTCTGCTGAGGTTATCAGGGATCTTGGACTCATGGTTTTGGTTAATCTCATTTATTAGCAATCTGTTCTGATCCAAAATGTCTTGTACTTGTACAAAGCTCTTCTGAAATGTCTGCACAACCTTGCTATCCAACTCGGTTCCATTTCCTATGCCTGTATATATACCACCTTCCATCTAATTGACTTCAACCAAAACCAATGCTTGTCCTGCATCAGAAACAGTATGTATGATGAAAACGAAAACGAACAAATCAAGAAACAAACTTTACTTAAAGTGAAATCTAACGGGCACCCATTAGTCGTCTGTAACTTAAAGTACAATTTATATGGAAATCTAAAAAAGGGAAGGTCATGACTGAATTAGCAGGAAAATGTTGGGTAAAGAAGAAAGTAAAGTTTCAAACCTTAGTTTGCCAAATCTACACGATTGAACTTGGCCTAGTCAAGATTTTAAGTAAATTTTTGTTTAAAACTAAAAGAGGTGAAATTTGATTCCCCAGAGAAAATAGAGGTGAATTCTTCTATTCTCTCTATTCTTTTGATATATGTCTGCAGCACAGACAACTTACCAAGCAGAACTAAAAAACCTGACAAGGGTTTTTTTTTTAATGCCTAAAAGCATAAACCCCTTTTATCTTGAAAAGCAACCTTTGGTGTTGAACTGTTCACTTAAATATCTAATTCAAAGTTTTGATTTTGATTTCTAAGTGAATTAGAACCTCAACAATGAGAGACCCCAGAAACCCAGTCAATGCCAACGAATAGTCCTTTCACAAGAAAAACAGCAAAAAAGCCAAAATTAGTCAATAAAAAACTTTACTTGCAGAACACCACACCTTTGTTTTGATTCTAACTTTGCAGAAAACAATAAAATAAACAATCCCAGACTCCAAAATATCAATCTCTAATTCGGAAACAAACTACGTTAGTGTTGTTCAAGAAACATTGTGAGCTTCAAACAATGAAAATCAAAACATACCCATGAATCCAACACAACCCAGAAACGTCTAGAAGGTAGCAATGGAAATTAAACTCTGACATGAATTAAACATATTGGGAGAGAGAGACGAAAAGAATGAAACTTTTTGCTGGAGAAAGTAATGGAATTTACTTATTTACGAAATTGTAGTGGTGCTGCTGCTGTGGCGGCAGAGGCCAGAAAAATCATGAGCAGAGGAATAGATAGGATCTTCTTCTGCGCATGAGATTTGATGGACAGCCCAGATGAGTTTTTCTCTCTCTCTAAATCTTTCTTTCTCTCACCTCCTCGTTTACTTCGCGTATCTTTTTTGCCACAGTCATTGTCCTGGTGTGGGGGTGAGGGACTACCGTGTGGGAGTGTGTATGGGACACACACTGGGTCGCAGGACACCGCGATAAGATATTAGGAGGAATGAAGTTCAACACCAAAATGAGTAGATTACGATTCCAAACTAATGGTCATGAAGGACAAATACAGAGCTCAACTTGAATACAAATAGATAATCTAATTTGATTTCTGATGTGTTAATTACTTAATTGTTATATTATCGACATTTTATCGTGAGACAAATTTTATAGCAAATGAGTGTGTTGATTTGGTTATGTTCCATTTCGGGTCTCCATTAACATGTATCAATTTGCCTCATTTTGAGTTCGTGCTTGTTGAAGAGCAACGGTGGTGGCTTTGCTTTTTATTGATGTTTGTTGGTTTCTTTTTTGTGCTAGATTCGAACTGTCGAACATGGATTGTTTGAAAGGTCGAACGTCAGAGCTGTTTTTCCAATCAATGCTACAAATGTGATCATGTTTCGTTGTTTATTTAGTATGTGAATATTCAATTGCACCATAGTTGAGTGTTTTAGAGAATGTAGTGGAATTTTTTTAGTTGCTTGATTGCTAGAGTTTTGGGTTTTGGGTTTTGGGACAAGCCTAACTAAACGACGTCGTCTGCAGACGTGCGGACAGTCATTCCTGTTAAACTAGTTAAAGTCGTAGTACCCGCTTTAATAATTACAAGGGAATGACCTCCTCCTCCTCCTTGTCCTTTCTTCTTCGTCTTTCATTCATCACTCCACAGGAGAGAACCTGAGAAATTTCCACATGCTGTCTCCATGGACTCGATTCTAAACTCGGCGCTCGAAGAAATTTGCTCGCACCTCCAAAGCGGCCTCTCTCTCCAGACCCTCTGGTCCCGGCTCGAGCCCTCCGCTCTGGACCTTTCTCCCACCCTCAAACAAACCCTATGGGACGGCCTTCGTTCCGTCCCGACTCTCAAATTCCACGCCCAAAATTCCATTTACACCCCTGCAGACCCTTCCATTCTCTCCTTCCAAGACGCCGAGAACCTCAATTTGAAGCTCGTCGCCGACGAGGGCCTCAGGAACAACTTCATGGGCCTCTACAATGTCGACTCCGCCAATGCCAACCTCTCTTTGGTCCAACGCCAAACTCTCGAACGCGTCGTCATGGCTAGGTTCGGTTGCTCTTATTCCAATTTTGCATGCTCTATCTGTAAAGTTTGGTAATTTGGTCCGTTCCTCATAGGTTTAGTGAATCGTGAATGTAGGTGGTTTCAATATATCATCTTTTAATGTATAAGGGTGTTCATTGCAATGTGACTGGTAGATGTTAATAGCCCAGATAGAAACTTTTTGGATTGACTTGAGAGGAATATGTTGTTACACTATGGTAGAAAGGCGGAAGGTGCGGTGCTAGTTTAATCTCGGTGGTTTTGATGGTTCATTCTTGTCGAAAGATGGTAGTGGCTTTGGGAGTTTGTAGGTTCGTTTAGGGTGGCTAATGGTTCATTATCATATTGGTTATTGCAGAACAAATGGAATCACACAAACTCAGCTTGCCAAGGAGCTTGGCATTGAAGGGAGAAACTTTCATTATGCTGTGAAGAACCTTGAATGTCAAGGGTTACTTGTGAGGCAATCTGCACTATTAAGGACAAAAGAAGCTGGTGATGAAGGGGAACCAAGGAACAATCCGAGCGTGACAACCAATATGTTATACTTGTATCGACATGCAAAGCATTTAGGAGCTCAACAAAAGATTGAGATCACAAAGGAAGAGAAAACTAAGGAGAGTTTTGTAAATGTAAAAGAAAGCCCTGCAAGTGGAGATGGTTTTGCTGGAAATGTGCTTGTAAAGGACTATCTACCGGCAATGAAAGCAGTCTGTGATAAACTTGAAGAAGCCAATGGCAAGGTTACGTAAATCAAGTTTCTTGGAAGTTCTTATACAGGTATCAATTTAGCTTTTATTTTTATATTCTTCACTTAAAGCTGAATATGTTTTATTAATTTGGTGTTAAAGGTTCTTGTCGTTTCGGATATTAAGAAGGAACTTGGTTACAGTGGAACTTCAGGGCATAGAGCTTGGAGAAACGTAAACATTTAGTTATGGTTTATATTTTCTCTTAAATTTCTGAATTAGCAATATTATAAGTTCTGTTGATTGTTATTCATTGCACTGTTTCCTACATATTTTGCTTTCAGATTTGTCAGAGGTTGAAAGCTGCTCATCTTGTGGAGTTGTTTGACGCTAAAGTGAATGGGAAGGTTAATATTTAAATTTTGCCATTCTGTTTCTCTTGAATCTGTTTTTCATCATTGGGTTTATTCTTTAAAAACCAAATTCCCCTGCTTCCCTGATTCACTATGGTTTTTACTTGCTTTAGAACTAGACGATTGGTCACTATTGTTTTTGTTTGAAATTAAAATGTGTTTAATTGACAAATCAGTAGTCTCATAATTTTGTATCTTTTCTCATTAAATCCTTATAAATTATTACCAGACTTGTACCGATTTTTATGCTCTTATTTTTTCCCTGATTTTGTAATAAATAATAATTAAGTTGAACCTGCTCGAGGACAAGGCCCTTTCATGTTAGTTCATTCGCCACTAATCGATATCCCTTTTTCACTTTGAACAGGCTGAGTGTTGCCTGCGTTTTGTGGAAAATTCTTCTCCGATGAGAATTGAGCCAAGAACTCTAGTACATGTAGATGAGGATTTTGTTGAAGAACAGCAAGTGAAATTCGGAAAGAAATGTAAAATCACTGACCAGCTTGTAGAACTTCCAATTGAGCATCAAATTTATGAATTAATAGATGTTGCAGGATCAGAGGGCTTGACTAGGAATGAGGTGTGTGCATTAATCTCTTGAGTAGTCATATATGAATATATATATATATATATTTTTTTTTTCTTCAGTTTTGTAGTATTATAGTTAAGTAGATCAGTAGATTGATGCTAGCTGAGAATTTTCTTAGTAATGAAAAGCCAGGGGTTTCTTAAATGTCAATGTAGGTACAGTTGTCCCAGTTGAAGGTGATTGCTCTATAGGTGAACTTATGCCTGGAACCAAAATAGTTAATGTACATAATTAAAGCGAAGTGGATGTTTCTAAATGCTTTTTGTGTGTCTAAGTTTCAGAGACCATAAGTTATAGCATTATTTATGGCCATATCTTTCCAACATTTACTATTTGCTGGAATTGTTGGGTACCTCCAGATTTGGTGGGGACTGAGGGGTCTTCCATGGTTTACTTGTCATGATTTATTGCCATATTTCTTCCATGGTTTAATCATGTGACCCTGCCTGAATCTTATAGATATGCCTGTATTTAAGCAGTGTGTAAGACCAGTTAACTCCAATATGAATTACTGCCCAGAAATAAGTACTGATATATCTACTGGCCTTCTTCTGCTTTAAGCATAAATTTTGTGTTATTACTTCACTCTCTTTAAATCTTTTGGAGGTGCTTTGTTGGGCTTTCTATGCATGATATAATCCTGCAAATCCTTATAAGTTTCTATTCAACTTTAACAGATTTTTGTCTTTGCTACAAACAGGTTATGGAGAGGCTTGGAATTGACAACAAGAAAAATTATACCCGGTTTGTTAGTATGTGCTCTAGATTTGAGATGAGCCTGCAACCGGAAATGCACAAAAAAGCTGTGGCATATCGATTTCGGACATCTGGGAAACATAATTCTAAATCAACTAATGCATTTCTTAGAAAATCGAAAGATGCCAATGACAGTAAAATTTCTGGTCTATATGTTGGGAGTGTAGATGGTCCTAGGTCAGATCAAAGTCAAACTGGCTTTGTGTCTGATTGTCCATCTCTGAAAGGTGATGGTGCTGGCCCTGGAAACAGAAACAGAGAGATTAATACTAACCCTTCTAGTGGATCTCTTGGGCATAATGAGTTCAACCATATGCCTGGAAATTCCCAACAGTTGTTTCTTGGACCAAAAGATACTATTTCTGATTCTCAGGTTAGTTTAGTGAGCATAGGAGTGGAAATAAATGGTGCGTTATCAGAAACACCAGCTGCTGTGTCAAAGCCACTCAGTAAAGGCTCAGATCCGAGGTATCCATGTCTGTCTTTGACCGTGGATAACACTCGAAGGGAAAAAAGGATACTTGAGCGGCTAGAGGTTGTTATCATCATCCATTGCCTTGAGAACTTCTGTTGGTCCTCTATTTACTTTTATATTGATAACTAAAACTAACATTTTCATTTCTCTTGTTCAGGGTGAGAAGTTTATTTTAAGAGCTGAGCTATATAGATGGCTTGTGAGCCTAGAGACGGACAAGTGCACAGCAACTGACAGGAAAACTATTGACCGAATTTTACAAAAACTTCAACAGCTAGGGCACTGCAAGTGTATAGATATTAGCGTCCCGGTTGTCACAAATTTGGGCCGTACCCGTACCACTGTAGTGGTTCTGCACCCATCTATTCAGAGTTTAACTCCTGAACTTGTTTCTGAAATTCACGATGCATGGAGGTCTTTTGAGATTCATAGTCGTGGCAAGTGCTCATCTCGGTGGCGGGAGAAGAACACCGGATCAGTTCCTGTACTTGAAGATGTTCAGAGAACTCAGACCCATGTTAGTACAGAGCGACAAACAGTGAGTTCAGAAGCCATGCGTGCTAATGGATTTATTCTGGCAAAAATGGTTCGTGCAAAGCTGCTGCATAGTTTCCTGTGGGATTACCTGTATGGGTCCTCTGGCTGTAATGATGCTTTATCATCCGAAAAAGATGTTATTGAGCCAAGAGATCCTCACAGTACTAGCAAATTGTTTTCGCTAGAGGCAACAATGAAGGCTATTCCAGTTGAGTTGTTTCTACAAGTTGCAGGATCCACCAAAAATTTTGAGGATATGATTGAGAAGTGTAAGAGGGGTTTGTGTCTCTCTGACCTTTCTATTGAGGAATACAAGTCTCTGATGGATACCCATGCAACTGGAAGGCTCTCATTGGTGATTGACATTTTACGAAGATTGAAGGTATGGTTGTTGGTTGCTTCAAAATTGGGCCTTGGTATAATTTATAATCAATCATTCAGAATTGTGCCTCAGTTTATTCACATAATTGGTTCAGTTCTGCGTCCTTTACATTTCAAAGATCATGCACAAGAAGAATGCTTTATATCTTATTCATATTGGGTTCAAGTCGTTTTAAACATTTCAAAGTTTGTATTTGATTCAACTTCATTGACAAGAAGCTATCTCTAGTTATATCCTTATACTATCACTGATTCTTAGTTTATCAAAGAAAGGTAGAGAATAAACAGCCTTTAATCCTCAACGTCCATTAAACCGTGCTATTTGATTCCTCACTTCTGCTCTTTTGCTTCCTTAACATTTTTAGTTATCATGATTGTAGTTTTCAGAGAGACTTTTATGTCCCACGTTTGGGTTTGCGTTGCTACATTTTGGACATGCTTGCTATGCTTTCACATTGTAAATTTTTTATGTTATCATGCCTAATAACTAATTTCTTTGATGTAGCTGATTCGAATGGTTTGTGATCACCCCTCAGAAAATGGATTTCAAGTTCCCCGTCCCATGATTTCTGCATATGCATTGGAGCTTAAGCCTTATGTTGAGGAACCTGTTTCAAAAGATGCGATATCTTTGAGTTTCGGATCTCTTGATCTTCGTCCACGAATCAGACATGATTTTTCCCTATCAAACAGAGAAGCTGTTGATGAGTATTGGCAAACTTTAGAGTATTGTTATGCTGCTGCTGACCCAAGAGCTGCTTTACTTGCATTTCCTGGGTCTTCTGTACATGAGGTACGCACATGAATATTTTTCTTTTAAATTCTATTCAAATGTGAATTTGCAGATGAATATTTTAAGCTTTTTTTACTCCAAAACTTTAATATGCATGCTGTCCATTTTACATTTTTCTTGTTTTTCTTTTCCCTTCAGGTTTGGAACTCTATATCTTGTGGTGGAATTTAGATTATTATTTTTCTAGTCAAATGTCCTTTTACGTACTTAGTAGATTTTACAAATTATTCGTGATTATATCCTTCATTTTGTGGATTTGACATGGATTTGTAATTTTTAGTATTGCCTTGAAATTGAAGTAGAGGTACTGCAAAGTTATCTTATTTCTTTCCACAGGTGTCCCATCACAGGTCATGGACTAAACTTGGAGTTATGACAGCTGCTCAGCGTGATGAGCTTTTAAAGCGTGTTGTGAAGGAAGATCCAAGCGAAAAGCTTTCATTCAAAGAGTGTGGGAAAATTGCAAAGGATCTCAATTTGACCCTGGAGCAGGTAAATTGTGCTATGATTTGCTTAATTTCTTTTCTTACCTCAGGTTCCATATCAATAACAATTAGTGATGCAAAAATTGTCATTTTGGTCTAAGATGTCTGTTTTCTCATCGCGATGTGAACATATTTAATTCAATTCTTCCAAGATGTAGCCAAATTTTAAGTTTTGGAGACATTGATAACGTACCAATGTCAGCAAGAAGCAAGAGAAGAGGCTGGATTTTTTTCTTTCTATGAACTTTCAGGAAATATTGTCTGGTGATTTATCTGGTGGATTTCACCAAAATTTCAATGCGAGTTTGTTTTTCTAGATTAGGGGTCTGAACCCAAAAAACAGAGACTTCATCATTCAACTTTCTCTAATTCTATACTATCTTCCATTTTGTTTGTGTGAGTTGATCACTTCATCATGTCTGTTCTGAAGATGACTGTCGAGCATGGACTTGATGACCCAAACGATCTGGGCAATGATCCCACTTCCCTCTCACTTTTTGAATCTTTGCTCAGTTGATATCTTGATGGGTTTTTGTTTTTTGCTCTATTATCATTACATTAAATTGGTCGATTGGTGGATATTGGTGGAAACTTGTTTTTTTTTTCTTCTCAGTTTTTGGTGTTTTTATTTAGTTTACATGTACATCATAGATTTTATACACTAATAGAGACCATGTTCAAGAAACATACACACACACACACAAGATATGTATATGAATTTTTTAGATGGTTCATTAGCTAGTCTTTGGTGCTTATAGGCTTGTAGCCAAACTATATTGCTCAAGCCTTTTGTCATTTGTTGGCACACTGTTTGGATGTTCAACTTCTTATGATTTCTGTGACTATTGTTATCACGAGCTCATCTAAATATCCTCATTTTATGGATATATATTTTATGTTTGCTCAATATTTTGTACAATAGGAGGTCTTGAAACCATATCCGAAATCTCTCTATACTATTCACACATATTTGTCCGTGGAATGCCCCTTGCAGGTGCTTCGTGTGTATTATAATAAGCGGCGTCAACATCTTGATGGATTGCAAAATAACAGTGATGAAATTCAATCTAAAAAACGTAGACGTCGTAAAAGGAAGAGATCTTCTGAATCTAGGTCAGTAGATTTTACTGAAAATGATGAGATAACTGGACAGCTGGAAGAGCAGACACATCCCACAGTATCTGATACCATGGAGCAATTAGAAGAACTAAATCTCTTGGTCACTTCTTATGAGCATGATTCACATCTGCAAGCATTGAACAATTGTCTAGAAACTGAGCAGGAACCTGAACCAAATGAAGATAATGAGGGGTGTCAGTCAATTATTTCCAAGTGTTCCTTTTCAAAGTTGAAGCCAATACGTCCTTCTAAAAGAAACAAGTTGCATTCAACACGTCAGCGAAGGTTTTCATGGACAGAGGAGACTGATAGGTAAGGGAAGACATGCTATTTACACCTGCACTGAAAATGCACTTAAATCTTTAAATCTAAGACACTTATTTTTTTGAAAAGATAAATTCTCTTTTTCCATGCCCGCCTACCGTAGAACCAACAATTATTGGTCATTGATTATTGTTCTATATTGTTGTTGTCTTGGGAGATTGGTAGATGCACATTAAATTCATTTTGGTGGAAAAATGAAAGAATAATGACCACGATATTTTGTTTTTGTTAAGATGGTGAATGGCAGAATTCAGTTTTTTTTCTCGTACATCTATTAAATGGATGTCGTAAACGCTATGGAGTTGGTATTTTTTTATATTGATAGATTACACCAAACAACTTAAGGTTCTAGCTATAGCTGTAAATAACACTTTATTATAGTATCTGGGCATGAGATCATACGCATGGATCTCTGCAATGTCCTAATATGAGTTGAATATTGCATGTTGGTATCTAGTGATATAGAGAGGCCTATATGTGACAGGAATGTCATATCTAAAATCATTGCTGGCTGATATTCTAACAACTTAAAGCATTTGGGATGGTAGTAAATCAGTATCAGGACCATGAAAATGAAAATGATCCCGTTTGTTTTTTGCATGTGAACAGTGATTTTACCTATTTCCCTTTTATTTATATTGGTACCACTCTTTCAGGCAGTTGATTATCCAATATGTAAGACATCGTGCAACTCTTGGGGCAAAATTTAATCGGATAAATTGGGCTTCAGTTCCTGACCTCCCAGCACCTCCTATTGTCTGCATGAAAAGAATGGCATCACTGAAAAGTAACAAAAAATTCAGATTAGCTGTAATGAGGCTTTGTAACATGCTCAGTGGACGATATGCAAAGATCTTGGAAAAGACTCAGAACAGGTCACTGAACAAAGATCATTGCGGTCTACTTTTGCGAGATTCAATAGGCGAAGGTCATGACAGCAATTTGCCCAATATCAGAGATCATAATCCAGGGACAGGTCTTCAGGAAGAACCATGGGATGATTTTGAGGACAATAATATTAAAAAGTCCCTTGAGGAGGTACTTCACCACAAGAGGATGGCCAAATTTGATGCATCCTACAGAGTTGGATCTACCAGTGAGGACTGGTCAGACCTGAATACAAGTGAATGTGTAAGTACTCAATCCCTAGACCTTAAATTGCATAAGTTTCTACATTTTCTTTTGAAGATGTCATATTGGAAATGCATTGAAGTACTTGGATTAGCTCTCTGACTCACTGCGCTATATGCTTGATTCATGCAACATGTGGCTCTCTCTCTCTTCCTGTCAATTATTTGTGTTGATATGCATTAATGATCACTTTCACTGGTTTTGTATATATTTTTTATTGATTTCTCTTCTTGTGCAGTGTGTATGTGCCAATATTTGCTATACATATTGTTGTCACTTGGAACTGGTCTGTTCACTGAAGTGCTACTTTTTGTGTAGGATCCCCAGGAATCTGATTTAATTGCATCAACTGCTCCATATGAGGATGTTCAGAATCATTATGGTAGAGAAAAATTTTCGGCACGAAGATCTTGCTATCAACACCTTAATGAAAAATTCTTTAAGCTTCTGCATGGAGTTGATGTTGGTACACAAGTCTACAAATCATTAGCTGTTTCTAATGCTGTAGAGCTGTTTAAGCTTGTTTTCTTGAGTACCTCAACAGCACCAGAGGTGCCAAATCTGCTCGCAGGCATTCTACGGCGGTACTCAGAGTGTGATCTATTTGCAGCTTTCAACTATCTTAGGGATAAAAAGTTTATGGTAAACTTAGATTTTGTTAATTTACCTGCTCATGTTATCTTGTAGTACTAGGGCAATGTACATGCAGATCCTGTTTATTTCTCATAATTTTTAAATTCCTGTCACCATATCAAATTCTCTCTATGCTCCCATATTTTTCATTTCTCTGATTTATATGTTGGGGTTTCATTTGGCAGGTTGGGGGTAATAGCAGTCAAAAATTTTCTCTCTCACAACAGTTCTTGCATAATACTTCTGCATCACCATTTCCAACTAATTCTGGGAAGAGAGCTACTAAATTCGCCCATTGGCTCCACGAAAAAGATAAAGATCTTATGGAAGGAGGGATCGATCTCTCCACAGATTTACAGTGTGGGGACATATTCCATTTGTTTTCTCTAGTTTCTTCAGGTGAACTATCAATTTCCCCATGCTTGCCAGATGAAGGTGTGGGAGAGGCTGAAGATTCGAGAAGCTCAAAACGTAAAGCTGATATCAATGAGTTGTTAGATGATGAAAAGACTAAAAAGCTAAAATCATTTGTGGCCGCAGAAGGTGAAATTATTTCCCGTCGAGAAAAAGGTTTCCCCGGTATCAGAGTGTCTGTAAGTCATGCAGAATTCTCTAGAGCCAATTCTATAGATTTGTTCAAGGAAGAGACTCGTATTGGTGAAAAACATTCTGGTGGAAATCATCAACTAGAGTGTACTTCTGATCAGAGTTGCGTATCGGATTTTGACTGTATGAAAGAAATCTTCAATTCAGGCAGTAGTGTCCCTGTATTAGAGATTGGTTGCGAGTCACCTTGGGAAGGTATGGTGAGCTATGCTGAACATTTGTTGCCATTACGTCCTGCTCAAGGTCAATCAAGTGCCATCCATCCTGAGGTCTTTAGGGCTGTTTACATTGCTATTCAGAAAGCCGGTGACCAAGGTCTAAGCATAGAAGAAGTTTCCCGAATAACGAATATCCCGGGTATTGATTCTATGACCCTTCATGCGTGCAGGAAGGTGATACTTATGCATTCCTCTCATATTGATAATTTCTTGGTTTTCCTTGTAGGAGAAAAGATGACTGATCTTATCATTGATGTCCTTCAGACATTTGAACGAGTCTTAAAGGTTAGTTTTCTGATGACTTAGAAATATAAGAATGTAACATCTGAACCAAACATCAATCCAAGAATCCCCCTCATACATGGGCATCGTTCGAGCACTAGAGTGCAACATGTAAAATTCAAAGCAGTTTGGTTGTGGGCAGATAATTTTTATATTCTAACAATCCCCCTCACATATAGGCTTAAATTAGGACCTCAAGAGTTTAACCATAGCTGAGGGGGATACATTTAAGCCTCAGATATAAAATCACATCTTTCAAGGAATATATTATAATTGTAGTCACAAATGAGCCTTTTTGGAGTTGTGGTAAACTAACAAACTTTATCATAGTAAGTTAGTAACAGATAAGTTTGAACCCTTGCGTTTGCAGCATCTCAAGAGTTTAACATTCCTTAAAGGATGTGATTTCAACACTTCAACCCAATCTCATAGAGTTTAACATTTCACTACAGCTGCGTCTAAATTATTTCTTCTTTATATACAGGTCAATGCTTATGACTCTATTCGTGTTGTTGATTCTTTGTATCGTGGCAAGTATTTTATGACTTCAGTGTCTGGAATTTATCAAAAGCTTGAACCACCTTCATGGAGAAAGCCACTTGGAGGCGATGACGGCCATATACTCCTCCATGCAGAAAACCGTGATAGTGGTGCTGCTCATTCAGAAAGGGAGATAAATGCTGATGTTCATAAATTGACAATTCTTAATTTCCCTGAAGAGGTTGATGAGTATGAAAAACAAACTAGCAGTGTTCCTGAAAGCTATAGGGAAGGCAAAAGAGGAGACGCTGAGGATGAATCTTCTAAATCCTCTACTGGTAAACTATGTGTGCCTATATTTCCATGGATAAATGGTGATGGGACCACTAACAAGATTGTCTACAAGGGACTCAGGCGACGGGTTCTTGGGATTGTGATGCAAAATCCAGCTATATTAGAGGTACACGTGTTCTTTGGGTTTACATAAATTCTCTGTTTCTGAAACTCTTGTACTTGCAAATTTCTTTACTTTTAATACTCCACGGACCAAAAAATGATAAAAAGAATTTCATACTTTTCCAGCGCTCTCTGCTAGTGACTAGTGAGCACTGGATACAGCAGCAAGGCTCCCTTGGGCCTTGGCTGCCTTTATTGGATCTTATGTCTTTACTGACAATATTAACACATGAATTAGTCATAAATTTGTGGTTGAGGTTGCTATCCTCCTGGTTATCCGAAGACTCCAATTGGTCTACGTAGTTCTTTGCCTATGAGTTTCAGTGGTCCACTCAGTCGGCCAGCAAAAGATGCATAGTTTTATCAGGAGGATTCTTTTCATTGGGGTTTGGCTATCAATGTTGCTCTCATTATACATTACTGACCTAGCACTTGTTCCACATGCATTTATATCCATTCTTTGAGAACTTCATTGGTAATGTGGTCCCTAGGACCTGTATTGGTTTGTTGTTCTGCTGGGTCTTAGGTAGCACTCGGTCACATTGGCCACATCGAGCTTGAACAAATAGCTTTAACATTATTGTAATATATTCTCACTTCTAACTTTGTTTCTTGTGTTAGGATGAAATTATCCGCCGGATGGATGTATTGAATCCCCAGGTATTCCAACACAATTTGCTGCATGAACAAGTCTTCTCTTCTTATATATTGTGTCAATGCTAATGCTAACGTCTATACTTTGTCAATGCTAATGTTAACTTCTAAACTTTGTTCCAGAGCTGTAGAAAATTGTTGGAGTTGATGGTTTTGGATAATCACCTTCATGTGAGGAAGATGCATCAAACTACGTGCACTGGGCCCCCGCCAATTTTAGGGACCCTCCTGGGAAGCAGCTTCAACCCGTCAAAGCTGGTTTGCCGTGAACACTACTTTGCAAATCCGATGAGTACATCCTTGTTGTAGGGACGTCTAGCCAGGTGCTTTGTGTCAAGTTGGCTGTATAGTATGGGTATTTACAGGATTGTAATTGAAAGAATATTCACGTACACTAATTTGGCAATTTCTGTATAGCTTTGCAATGTGTATCTGTTTTTGTTGGTCTGAGCTTTGCAATGTGTATCTTAGGTTCTTCAAAATCAGTAATATCTATTAACAAGCATTTTAGATGCTGGCTTTGCAATGTTGCCCTTCAAAGAGTGTACCTGGCTGAGGATGATCGTATAGGTTTGAGTTCCAATCTTCTTATGGGTACCAAGCACTGAAAGAAAATGAGCTCAACTTCTTTTCTACAGAAGTTGTAATTCATTTTTGGAGAAGGTGCATAGAAACATTTCCACATAATTTCATCACAAACTATTGAAGTATAATTTACTTGATCTAGATATTAGCAAAATAATCTGGAATTACACAACTTGAGTTGAAATCAGGACATCCTTCTTATAAAGAGGTGACTTATACTGTCCAAATGGTCCAAATGGTCATGGGTTATTGTCTTGCTACTTTTTCTCATTATATTTTCTATCTGCCACCTATCTAGTCAATGTTCTAAAATATTGATCAAAAGAAAGTAGTGTTCTAAAACAAACAATTTCAATTATGAAATTTGAGATAAAAATATATTTATCGAGATTAAGTTAATTTAATGATATTTATCTTCACAAATGTGGATGAGGTCTTAAGTTCAAATCGTCTATTTTTTATGATATATATTTGAATTTTTAGAAATTGAGGGCTGGAACCATTTAATTAAATTACCAACATATCATCTAGAATGTAAGAACACTTGTGCTCGTCGAATGATTGTTATACAAAATTTAACGGTCTTGATTTCCACGTATACGATCTGTTGACTCTAAAGTTGTTCTGCAACTAAATTCGCACGTGTGAACCGCACTTTGGTGGCTCGTCCACTGACGTGTACGAACCAGATTCGACCTCGCCCTTCTTTCTCAGCTCTTCTTCTTCTTCTTCTTCTTCTTCTTCTTCTTCTTCTTCAACCCCTCGCTCTGAAACTCGGTACTTTACAATTTTAGAAACCAAAAATCCACAATGAATTAACCAGCCTGTTTCTATCACCCAGAAACCAACAACACCCAGAAGCCGAATTCGTCTGAGAAATTGAGAAACATGGCTGAAAGTGGTTCATCTCCATCCCAAAAACCCCTGCAACCCACAAACCCCAATAGCATTGACCCAACAGCACCATCAACAGTAGCCACCACAAACATTATAATCAACCAAAACCCATCAAACTCTGCCTCAAACCCACCAATTCTATCCCCTCAAACTCTCTCCCAATCACCTCAAATCTCATCCCCACCCCTCCCTCCTCTGCCCAACATCTCTCTCCCTCAAAACCAACAACTTATTTCGCCCACTGTTGGATTGGATTATGCACAAAAACCAAACCAGCAACAATCTCAGACATTGGTGCAGCAACAACAGCAGCAAACCCAGAACGTAAATGTGAATGCCATGGCCAATTTTCAGCTGCAGCAGAGCTTGCAGCGATCTCCGTCAATGTCGCGGCTGAACCAAATTCAGCAGCAGCAGCAGCAGAATCAGAGCCAGCAGCAGCATTTCAGCATGATGAGGCAGCAAGGGAGTTTGTATGGGCAGGTGAATTTTGGTGGTTCTGGTGCAATTCAACAGCAGCAGAGCCAGACGCAGCAGCAGCAGCAGCAAATTGGTGGGGGCAACTTATCACGATCTGCTCTGCTTAGTCAGAGTGGCCACTTGCCCATGTTGTCCGGCGCTTCCGCGCAGTTCAATTTGCAGCCGCAGTTGTTGGCCTCGGTATGAGTTTAATTCTCCTCAGAAACTTGCTCTTGTGTTTTGATATTGACATGTGAATGTGTTGCAATTAGTGCGCACTTGCAGAGTACCTGTTATGGGAAATGGAATTGCATGAAATGTGGTTATAGTTACTAGTAGCTACGAAAGTTTCTTGATGGCGGTGCTTGAATGTCGTATTGGTATAACTTGCTGCGTCAGTAGGAGAAAAACCATGCTGCATACTTATGCTACACTTCAGAACTTTGTTATTTATATCCTAATGATATAGTCATAGAATTCATATAGTACCTGATCATTACTGTTAGAATTAAAACTAGAATTTCACTATTTCATTGGTAAATCCTAAGCCTTTTCAATTTATTATTATTATTATTATATTACTTTTCTTTTTGTTTGATCTGATGAGAAATACCTCTAGACTAATAGCTAGTTGGTAGCTTCTTCAAAATCTAATTGAATATTGGTGCATTAGTAAAACTTGTTGGAGTGATAGACATGCTGCTTTGGTTTCTGTAGTGTTGCATTATGGACAGTCAAATACACAAAGCAGTAAACTCTATGCTTTCTTAAATCATAAAAGTTCTCGTTTAACAAAACCAGTAAATTTTGATGCAGCCAAGACAAAAAGGTGGGCTAGCTCAAGGTTCCCAATTTAATTCTCCTGGGCAATCTTTACAAGGAACACAAGCAATGGGTATGGGGATGATGGGAACCATGAATTTGAGCTCACAACTAAGAGCTAATGGGGCCTTAGCTTCTTTTGCTCAACAGCGGTTGAACCAGAGCCAACTTCGGCAACAATTGTCCCAGCAAAGTTCACTCAACTCTGCGCAGGTAATTTATTCCCTTACTTTATTCTTTCTTGATCTGGTTATTTGGACATCGTTGTACTTTTCCACCAACTGCTATATATATGCAGTTGTTAGTTTCTTATAGGTTTGTGGAAATTGCTAAATAGAGTTGGGTATGGGAAGTACTCATTTAGTTGATCATGTCATGTTGTATATTGATTTTTTCTATAGTTTGAATTTCTCCCATGTTGGTTTTGGACCTTGGATAAGCTTTTGGCTCTTTATTTGTTTTGGGGTCCAAGAGGAGAAATAATAAAAAAACTGTGAAATTCCTGTTTTCGGTTCTAAAGATGGTTTTGGAATTGAGAGAATGAGACAACCATTAGCCTAATTTTCATGTTTTGCTGGTGAGTTTTCCATTAGTAGTGTTCAAAGACATGAATCAAAGGCCAGACTATGTCAAATTTATTACGTCGCCTTATCAGTATTGTCTTTTTCTAGACTTGTTTTAGTTTGAACTTTTGAACCTTAATTGAAGGATCTACATGTGACAAGTGAATCAGTATTCTCTAATTATGATGGCACTCCTTCTTTTGAAGCCAAATACCAATAGTTGCCAAAACATCTTTTTGATTTACTACATCTGTGATATTATATTTGAGGTATGTTTTCAGGACAGTGTCAAATTTCCAAGCTGATATTTGGAGAATTAATGGAAACAAATTATTTTATTTCATGTTACAAAATTTTTACTGCAAAGATCTGTTGGCTTCCTGTCATACCACGCTGGTCCCTTTGAGGTACCTAGCAGCAACGGAGTCCCCATTTATCTCTGGCCACCAAATAAACTTTTCTTTTTGTATATCTTTTGGTTGGTTGTCGTTAAGTACTTGTAGCAGTTAATAAAAACTTATTCCATATCCGCTGTAAATGTATAAGATTGTTTTTTAAAATTTTGAAGAATGTCATTAAGTATTCTTTTCTTAAATATAATTTCTGCAATGGCTCACTTTTTTATGTCATGGTTTGCCTTGACAGATGTTTTAGTGAAATCTTAGCATTTTAATACCGTTGGTACTGTATTATCATTTTGCTCGGGTGTAAGATCTATTTATGAAGTCTGACAATCTTAGACAATGCTGGTACTCCATGCATGTCTTTAATGTATGCACTTTAATTCCTGATAGTGGGACATTTAGTCTGACTTTACAAAGTACATCTCCAGAACTTGCCAAGAGCATCCTCACTTGCATTTATGAACCCTCAGCTATCTGGGTTGGCTCAGAATGGACAGCCAGCAATGATGCAGAATTCTTTATCACAGCAGTGGTTAAAGCAAATGCCAGCAATTTCAGGCCCTGGCTCACCTTCATACCGTCTTCAACAACAGAGGCAGCAGGTTCTCATCCAGCAGCAACTGGCTTCATCCAATCAGTTACATCAAAAGTCCATGCCCATGACCCCGCAACAGTTATCCCAGATTGTACAGCAACAGCAGCAGCAACAACAATTGGGGCTTCCCCAGCTGCAGCATCAACAACAACAGCAGCAACAGCAGCAGCAAATACAGCAGCCACTACAACAACAATCACAGCAACAACAGCCCTTGCATCAGCAGCAGCAGCAACAGCAACAGCAACAGCAGCAGAATTCCCCAAGGATGCCTGTACCTGCAGGCCAGAAATCTCTAAGTTTAACAGGATCACAGCCTGATGCTACTGCATCTGGTACAACTACACCGGGTGGGAGTTCAAGCCAAGGAACAGAAGCAACTAATCAACTTCTTGGGAAGAGGAAGATGCAGGATTTAGTCTCTCAGGTTTTTCCTGCTAATTAATTGTGTTATTTATTTATTTATTTTTTGGAATTTTAGTAATAAATTTGTCACTTTAAGAACCACTTTTCCTGTCCAGGTTGATTCACAGGGAAGGTTGGATTCTGAAGTTGAAGATCTTCTTTTGGAGATTGCTGATGACTTCATTGATTCGGTGAGGCTTGCCAACTTGCTAATGTGCATATATATAAATATATATTGTATATTGTGTGCATGTGTGTGTTAGTGGCATTTACATGAGGATATAACTTAATGACTTGCATATCATTTGTACTCAAATATGAACAGTTGAGATGCAGCTCACCTTTTATATTTAATCTAGTGGTTGTTATACAAGTCCCCAACTTAGATCCTAGTCAGATCATGTTCGTAACTATACACACACACACACTCACCAAATAGGCCCAAATTTATTTATATTCTTTATGGTTATTGTATACTTTTTATTCGATATTCTGCATTGTCAATCTTCCTTTGGCATGTCAGGCAAAAATAAGAAAGCTTTCTATGACATGTATGTACATTTAAACTTATCCTCTACCTATTTGCAGGTGACTACATTTGCATGCAGTTTGGCAAAGCATAGAAAATCTTCAACTTTAGAGTCCAAAGATGTGTTGCTACACTTAGGTTTGTGCTGCTCCACTACTCTTCTCCATATTTCTTGCGACTATTGAGAAATTTTGATGTGTTTGTGATGCAAGTCTACTCAACCCCATAGAAGTCGCATATTTGGTTTGCTGCCCTCCTAATTTGATCTTAGTAAAGAATCTATATGAATTGAAATAGGATGCAAAAAGAGAGGCTGACAAATATGCAGACTAAGTAATCATTGAATTTAACTGCTCTTTCCCATTGCTAAAAGATCCATATTCATCTATTCGATGTGGTTCTTTCTACAAAAAATTGATTGGTTGTTTTTGTCACTGGAATTCTGAGTAACCTGTGTTTCTTCTTTGTGCTGATCTTTACTTTTACTTTTCTTGACTAATAACTTATTTTAAAATTTCTATTTCTTATTTGGTTTTGTATATATCCAAGACTCTAAGCACCATCAGATTTGTCTTGATTATTGAAAAAAGACGCTCATAGATGAATAAATCTCCATGTTTATTTAGTTGTAAACTAATCAGTTTTTTGTAGCACGGAAGCTTTAGTAGAATTTAAAGGCAATGTTAAGCTCATAGGTATAGTATGGATCCGAGATATTGGCAGATCTCTAGCACGGAAGCTTTAGTAGAATTTAACAAATAAGTTCAAACTATATAAATCCATACTAAACAAAATAGACAAAATTCACACTCTTGCCTTCTTGTCTGTATTATTGGCGCAAATGTAGCTTACCAAACTTAATGCATTGAATTAACTTTGCAGAGAAAAATTGGCAATTGACAATTCCTGGATTTTCAAGTGAAGAGAGGAAGTACCAAAACAAATCTGTAAGCATCTTCAACATCTTGGGAGAAACATTTTGGTCATATAACATCTTAGTGTATCTTTATCAGAAGACTATTCTAAATAGAACACATACTTATTAAGGTGATTATGTTATACATGGTTGGTTGCAATTTGCACTCATAGTTGAATGGAACATCAGAATGTACTCATCTTCAGCATCATAACATGCATACACCATATTTCCTGTGTGTGTGATGATGATAGGGGTAATTTATGTTCATGATCACATGAGTCCCATAAATGCACTTTTTAGTGCATAATTCTTTGTTATTATCAAATTTTCAATTCAAGAGATGTATTTGACATCTTGCTTTTAAAACATGCAGTTGTCAAGTGATCTACATAAGAAACGTTTAGATATGGTAAGTTGGAACTTCTGTATATATGTTTTTCCTTTTAATATAATTTTTCTTCTTAATGAAAAGTTGGTCTACAACTAACCATTGGTCAGATACGGACGCTGATGGAATCGTCGCACCTGGAGACAAATACCAATAATCCTAAAGAGGTGATCAGAGGGTATGGCAACCCAGTTGGTGCCAACCACTTGATAAGACCTTCCCTTGGTGCAGAACAGTTTGTCTCACAAGCAACTGGTTCTCAAATGCTGCAGCAAATGACACGGTTTTAGTATATATCAGTTATCAGCTTTTATTCGGGTTTCCATGCTGATTTAAGTGCCTAGATATGTTGGTAAGCATCCTCATTCACTAGTTTTATGTTCCCTTTTCAACCTTTTTGTCTTATTGATACTACAATAGAAATACAGCAAACTGTCTTGTTTTGTGAGAATTGATTCCCACATAGGTAATTCAAAGCCTTGCATAACAATATAAGATTACCAATTGGTTTGGGGTCGGATGCTCTAAATGCCAACATGTTTGCCCTGAGGAATTATTTTATTTTGAGTAGCACGTTTACTCCCTACTTTATAGTCTTCAAACTTCAGGCCGAAAAAATAGTCATTCAAACTAGTGCTTAGCAGACTATCATTGCTTTCAAACTTCGGGTTCTCTTAATCTTTAAACAGTTATTTTGTATCGCAGGTTGGTTAACAAAAAGCAGGAGCTGTATTTGGATTGATAAAAGCACAAATCTGTATATTACTTGTCGAGTAATGAGAATTATTTGTAGGCCAATGGAGAGGAGCATAAGGCCGAAGTCTCAGCATAGTATAGTTTTGGTTGGGTTGGGCTGTGTAATCTAATTAATTATTTGTAGACGTTTTGAGTTATCTTTTTGAAACTTTTTTACTTGGATGTTATTTGTATGGTAAAAAAACAAAAACTGGGCAGGTGTTGTATACTAATTTATATGATTTTTTGGGGTGAATTTGTATACTAATTTGCTTTGAGCCCAAGTGTATTAGTCCTAAATGAAACCACTAGGTAATTTCACAAATTCAGAGTGTAGTACTGTAGTTCATCTCCTTGTACTTCTTTTGCAATGAAGTTCCCATCTTACTCCACTTTGTCAGCATCCACAAAACTAATATAATACTCATTTAGCCTCGAGGCTTCAAAATGCTCTGGGTGTGGCTAATTGAATTTTCAGTGGCCCTCTTCTTTTCTCTTCTAAATCACCCACCTCCACTGAAGCTCGTACTATACTTAATCCAATGGCAAAGAACGAAGAGAAAGAAGCCCTTTCTAAGAGCATTAGCAATAGAGCTTCATTTTTTGAACTCAAATATGTGTCCAAATTTGAGTCCATCGAAATAGTGTATAAAAATACTTACTTTTATGGGTGCTACAGTGGTGTAGGACTCATTTTTGGACTCATATTTGGACTCGACCTAACCCGATGGGTATTTTAGAGCATTGAGTCTTAATAGAACACATACTTAATAGTCAATGGTCGGATGCTCTAATAACGGGTCAAGTACGGGTTCGAGTTCGGTAACAACTCAACCGAACCCAACCCGAACTCTACGAGTATTTTACAAAAAAAATCCGAACCCGCTTCCGCCACCCGTTTTTTGTCTTCAAAAACCGACCCGTTCGGGTAGGCGGGTCAGATACCCGAACCCGCGATTTTTTTTGCCATCCTTAGACTCGAATTTTGGTCCCGAATTTGAGTCATCCCAACTGTGACATATAGATATTGGACCCAAATTTTTCACTTGTTCTCTCTCATTGATGAATCATCAATTTCTCTCTCCAAAATCACTCTTTTTAGTTGCACACTTGCACATGGGGGGGGGGGGAGGGGAGGACTCACAAAAATAGGTCAAATTGGGGGGGGGGGGGGGGGGACTCACAAAAATAGGTCAAATTTTTGTGAGTCCAAAACTGGACCTATATTTGGTCCCAACATTTGAGTTTCCGGCAGGTATATGTCCTACTCTTTCCGATCTACTGTGAGTGTTTTTGAACCCAAATATAAGTATTGAACCCAAATTCGAGTCCCCATTGTGGATGCTCTAAGTGTAAAGTCTTGCATTTTTCAAATGAGAAGATGAGACAGCTTGTCTCTCCTATATTATATTATATTATTATATATTCCTTCCAATGAGTATAACTTCAAGATTTGACCCAAAAAAGAAACACAAAAACAAAACAAAAAAAATCAATTTGAATGGTGGTTGCATGTGTGTGCAAGACATTTCATCTTTAAGCTAACAGTCAAAAAGAAAAATAAAAAAAACCAATGACATTCCGACTAAGTGGTGCCTTACGTATCACGTATGATGCCTACAAAATTATACTCTTCACTCAACTTAATAGAATAAAGAATACCAAAACCAGGTTGAACAGTTCCACTGTTCTACATGCCTTCACACAAAGACACAAATCCAAGAAATTTCTAGATTGTTTTTTTGGTTTCTCTGATGACTATGTTATCAATTTACCTTTGTTTATTATGTCCATTTGAGTTAATTATACATATTTTGTAAATTGCAAGAACTCCTACTTCACAAATCATTGTTTACTTGGATCATGACAGGATTGGCCCCATCCCTTGGTTTGGTTTGGTCTTTAATAAACAACTTGTTAACTTCATCTACTACCCCTTATTTTGATCACAGATCCTCCGATGATTATGTATCATGGTTTCGAATTGAGAATTGGAACCCAGCCTAGTTGAAAGGTTATACTTATACCCTCGATCTCTTATTATATCAATTCCTTATCATTGACATAATTTGTTAGTTGAAATGCCTGAATCTGATACATGAACTTGCCGGCCTATATTTTAACGCACTCTCTTATATGTCAAAGTAAACATGGTTTTGTGGTCCAATTCAACCAAACATGCGTGTGGAGACAGACTTCCATGAAAGACTGTTCCATACTATTAGCAAGTTAAGGAGGGTAATTAGTCGGCGTCGACAAAGGAAGTTTACCAAAAAAAAAAAGTTAAGGAGGGTAATTAAAGAAAAACAAGATACTCTTCCATTTATAGAAATTGACAAATGACAAAACTAGTTGAGTTAAATATCTCTCTAAATCATTCCTCATTGAGAGCAATTATAAATTATTAGCATTATACCCGATCCACATGTTATGTGAGGGAGTAAGAACGTGTAAGTTTTTTTGTCATCTATTTTTTTTTTTTAAATATTCATGTTCATGTTTTTCTGCTTTTTTTATTTTACCTTAATAATCCTTTTAAATTTTTTTATTATGATTTTTTATTTTTTATTCTAAAAGATGTTATATATACTTTATAATTTGGTGAAACCTTTGACATCAAACTTGAAATCTGATTATATTTTATAATTTGGTGAAACTTTTAACATCAAACTTGAAACCTAATTTTATAGTATAGAATTATAGATAAACAGAGGGATGAATTATGAGTCCTTTTGATCTGACCCATTACATTGTAGTTGGATGTCACAATCCCTATGAGACTATTATAGATGTGGATGGAGCCTAGCTGTGGTACTTGGACGGTAGGAAATACAAGGGGAATTTCCATCACCATCATCATCTTTATGCCCGAAATATATTGGCATATTGCGCTAGCTTGGTTCTATTAATTTGCACCTCTTTATTCCTCCCTAGCAACTACGTACGCATATACCTAATTAATTTAGCGAGTGATGCAAAGTCCATTACCTATGTCTTTAGCATAGCCAAAGCAAGACACTTCTTCATCTACATTATATCCAGCAATAAAAGAAGTTAGGGTACGTTGTAATTAAAATCTTTTCCATCATTGATAATTTTCTCCACTTTCATGCACAGAGTTTGTGGTCCTTAAAGCTAAAGCTTTTTAATTAACCAAATATCACTATCTTTGAGATCGACCTTAGCTTCGTCGTCATTTGAGTGAGGCCATATGTGGGATATGCTCCCTAGCAACTACCAAGCTTAATTATGGGGATCAAAAGGCCCAGAAAAAGAAAACAAAAGGAAAACACTTGGGTAGCCAAAGCATCAGAGACCTGTGGAGGAGGTTGCAAGAGCCAAGAAAGTAATATAATTGATCCTTATAATTAAGCTTAAACAAATCGTAATAAGGAGGAGTACGTTGTTTAAATTCCGTAGTTCAAGTAAAGATAAAAAGAAGAAAACTAAAACCATGAATACCATGATCATAAATGCATCAAAGAGCGAGGTCATGAAGATTTTGTTGGTTATAAGCACATGATCAAAAAACTTGATGAAGTCCAGAATGACAGCATATATAAAACGTTGATTGATCAAGCTCAGAATAACAGTATATATATATATACTCTGAATGTACGTACGTGCGTGTTCCATTATTTTTCCTGAAAAACTAGGTCCATAATCTAATAATCTAACGGCTTAATTGACTTGACCCCATCAGTCATCTCCAGCTGCCATATATATATATAGGAGCTGCATGTTCTGTGACGATGAACACAGCAGTATTCCACCAGACCCACAAAGTGGCGGTGAGAGTCTGGTGGTTTCTATCGATCGGTACGGACGTAAATTTTATGTTGTTTGACTGTTTTCTGATTGAAACGACAATAGGTAGAAGCCACTAGCTAGTCTCGGCCGCCTCTTAAGTTGGTCTCATCTTCATAGAATGAATGGTAGGAATTAATCGGCAATTAATGCACGTACTCGATTTATGGGTGCTCCATGTTCTGTTGTAATATATTAGCCAAAATTATAATGTTAGGGTTAAAAATCTATGACTTAATATTTGGATATTAAGCAGTAATCATATTATTAAATTTAAAAAAAATATTTATAATGATAGAAAAAAAAAGAGGTTATTATCATATATAGTACATGAACTATTTCTCAATTATATACTTGGTACCTGAACTTTAATTTTTGTCACTAGTAGTATTCAAAGTTTTCGATTTCATCTCTTGTGGTACCTGAACTTCAATTTTTGTCACAAGTAGTAGTACCCAAAGTTTTCCATTTTAGCCTCTCTTTTTTTCTAACACGCGCCCTCACTCTCATATATTTGTGACAAAAATGATCTTAGGTACCACAAGAGATTGAAATCGAAAACTTTGGTTACTACTTGTGACAAAATTGAAAACTTTGGGTACTACTTGTGACAAAAATTGAAGTTCAGTTACCAAATATATAATTGAGAAATAGATCAAGTACTATAAGTGATAAAAACCCAAAAAAAAAATAATTAACTGCAATCAATATGTAAAATTAAACTATGGTTAAAGTAAACTATTTCAAAACCACCACTGGTGATTGAATTGGTTGAGTCTCCAGGTGTGATACCCCCCCCCCCCCCTCCTTCGGGTTCGAATCTTGTCGACTGTGGATTGGAGTAATCTATTATGTGTCTCGGTCAACGGGAGGAAGGCTTCGACACTGGCCCCGAGTGGATTAGTCCTTGGGCCTAAGAAGCATTTAGGATACAACGATCTAGATAAAAAAAACTAAATTACTTCAAACGTGAAAAAAAAATTACTCGATCAACACATAAGACGAAATATCATCGCTTAACGATCGAGTTGTCAAATTTTATCATAATCGGCCAAATTTTGGCATGGTAATAATAATCGATAATCTGACGATATTTATCAGACTCGATCAATCTTATCGTTTATCTAGATATCACTTCTTCATAGGGATCAACACAAAAAAAATCTTTATATGTGTATATATATATATATATGAGTAGCGCTCTGAAACTAACATGTTAGCTTCGTATTATGAAACTAACTACACTCTAAACCCTTAGATTCATCTAATGATCTAAATTAGATCAGAATTAATATATATTATAAAATATTAATTATATCAAATTAAAGATCCATTACATTATTAAAAAAGAAAAATACAAATATTATACCAAAACTTTCAAACTTAAAACCTAAACCCAAATCCTAAATTCTACACACCAAATCCTAAACCGTAAACCTACCCTAATTCCAAACCCAACACCTAGGTTTGGGGTTTAAGGGTTACGGTTTAGGGTTAGGGTTTGGGGGATAGGGGTTAGAGTTTAGGGTTTAGGGTTTGGGGGATAGGGGTTAGGGTTTAGAGATTTAGGATTTAGTGTTTTGGTATTATGTATGTTTTTTTTTAATATTTTGTAATTTTAAGTCAAATATGATATATATATATATATATTTATATATTAATTATAATTTAATCAGAGTCATTAGATAGATCTGAAGGTTAAGAATATGGTTAGCTTCATATTATAAAGCTAACAAGTTAGTGTTAGAGCGCTACTTATATATATATATATATATGCCTTCTTTGTAAAGAGATCCTTACTTTTTAAGTTACGGAGTTTTGATCTCAGCCGTCAGATCAGATCATTTAAAACGAATTTGACGGCTGAAATCAAAACTTCACACCATAAAAAAGTAAATACCGAAATTAACTGAGAATCATTATATATATATATATATATGCATTCTCTGTTAAGGAGATTTTTACTTTTTAAGTTACGAAGTTTTAATCTTAACATTCAGATCAGATCATTTAAAACTTATCTGACGGCTGAGATCAAAACTCGCACTTCAAACAAATAATGACCTCTTTACTTCAGAATCATTATATATATTCTTCATAAGAATCAACATTGTTAACATCATAATCGTCGACAGTACTCAACCCCACTACCACCATATCACTGATTAATTCTAATTTATAGTACTTTGGCGTGCAATATGTGTTGTCTAACAAGTAACAACGCAATACCGACTTTTGTCTTGCATGAGTGTGGGTCAGTGTATTCATATGTCCAGTCTCGCAATTATATGACTTGCAGCAACATATCATGTCGAATTATTTATATATCAAATAAATTCAAGAATCACTTCCCAGTTCCCACTCCATGTTGATATCCTGTGCACCATGGATCTCTTCCTCATTAGTGAAGAGTAAAATGATCTATGCATGTGCTTCCCAGATCATCAACACACCCAGCACTGGTCGATCTCTAGCTAGCAACATATAACATATATTGTTCCGTACATTTTGGAACCTACAATTGACTATTAAGATATTTAATTGAGACTTTTGTTTTCTTTGTTCAACTAACTTTCAAGCCTCGTGTGGGAAAGTTAGCTAGCTTGGAATTGAAGGAAAGCAGCCAGCTCTCTAAGTCTCTATATGAGACGCACATGTGTATTTTTTTTCAAGGGCAGGTGGTGAATTGATTTATTCAGTCGTCATATTGGCGTATATATATATATAGTACAATTTTCTTTTGCTTTTTCAGGCATAGGAAAATGAAATGTCGATGTTATTGGTATCAATTTCATCATGAACAGTCATTATATAACTGTGTAAGCTATAAAGCAAACACATATAGCTAGCTAGTTAATTAAGTGTGTATGTGCAAGCAATGAACTCATGATAACATATTATAATTGCTCAATGAATGAATTATGAATGCTAGAAACTGAAAGTGTTAGGCACAAAAAAATTAATCAGAATCACATGCAAACCTAAACTGCCTCGGTGACAATTCTTTTGCTTATTTTTCTTTGAGAAAGAAAAGCGATGATAGTGAATGAGTAGGGCCCTTAATGGCCCTTAAGTTAGCCATCCTACTGGTTGTGGCAATATATATAGACAGTCTCCCATTCTATGTATCTGCCCATGAGAATATAGATGAACCAAACTGCAAAGTTAAAATAAATTAGAGAGAGAGCGAGAGAGAGTTCTGGGTTTCCTCTGTCCTTAATAGATGGGAAGGAGTCCTTGTTGTGCAAAGGAGGGTTTAAATAGAGGAGCATGGACAGCTATGGAAGACAGAATTCTGACAGAGTACATAAAAACTCATGGCGAAGGCAAATGGAGAAACCTTCCCAAAAGAGCAGGTGAGAGCAAAACTCTTAATTTTCTTCCATCTAAATTTACATGCATAATTCAGACGAAAATTAATGATCGATCGAGCATTTAGTCGTTTACCCCTACTCCGAAGGTTTAGAGTTCGTCGATGGCATTGGGTTTTGGTTGCAGGGCTTAAGAGATGTGGGAAGAGTTGCAGACTGCGATGGCTGAACTATCTACGACCTGATATCAAGAGAGGAAACATCACTCGTGATGAAGAAGAGCTCATTATCCGGCTTCATAAGCTGTTGGGAAACAGGTTAGTTTTAATTACTACTTTTTCTTTAAGCTTTTGGCCTATACAGTATGAACAAAAATAATTATATATTTTCACTTTATTTAATAAGTAATTCTATTCTCATTCCCAATTGTCAGTACGTTGGTCATTCTATACTCTCTCAATTCATATAATAAATTTTCTAAATTTTAAGATGCAAAATAAGTAAATAACAGATTGAGAGCGAAGGGAGAAGGCGACTTAATTAATTAATGAAATTTATGGTCGTTCAAGAAGAAAACTTGAACACGTTGTAGTAGTCCAACATAAGCTATACGTCAAATTTATTTGAACTGTTATGTCACGTGTGACATGAACATTAATTTTCACTTAAATTTTTCTTCTTTCTCACTAGCTAGATTGAGATCCACAGCAGTTTATTTTGTTATATATCTTATTATTAATTGGTGCAGATGGTCTTTGATAGCTGGAAGGCTTCCAGGCCGAACAGACAATGAAATCAAGAATTACTGGAACACAACGATTGGGAAGAAAGTTCAAGATAAGCCCTCCTCCACTTTAAAGTCCGAAGCCAATATTACTCATCACAAACCACCAAATCATCAAACCCAGCAAAAGAACACAAAAGTGGTCCGAACCAAGGCATCGAGGTGCACCAAAGTGTTCATACCCCAACACTCACAAATTGATGAAGAGAGTTGTAATCCTCCTGGTCAAAAAATTTCTGTACCTTCTGTAAACCATGATTATGGCCAGGTTAATAATGATGATTCAGCAATGACGATGGTGGGGACTGGTACTGATCACCAACCCGCTGACCTGTCCACATTTCTTAATCTGGACATAGAAGATGAAAATAGTAATTCTTGCGAGTTTATGGTAGATTTTAAGATGGACGAGAGCTTTCTTTCGGAGTTTCTCAATGTCGATTTCTCTCAGCTATACAGTAGTACTAGTACTGCTAATGGAGGAGATAGTAGTGCGCATGCTATTAGTACCACTTGTGGAGACGATGATCATCATAAGCTGCATGGCCTAGATTTCCAGCCATCCATGGCTCCTATTGTTGACTCTGAATTGGACTGGCTCATGTAGATACATATACTTATTCAGCTATTTTGACTATCAATATATATATGTAAATATATCAGTTAAAAATTACCTTATGCTTAGTTTCTTCTACATAACTCATCGCGAAATGCTGTGTTAAGGTGGATTTAGAGTAGAGATCCGCATTGCAAACGTTAAAAATGTACATGCATGTCGATAATTTGTAATAAAAAGTCTACTCCAGGCTCCAGCAGATGATTGATTGGGATTCGGAGAATATTCTATAGAACAATGGTTGTTGGTTTCAGTTAATCAGATGTGGCATTTTTTACATGGACTCTATCATTTATAATTTATATTTTAAAATCCATGTCAATAATTTTTTTCACGTCATATTTTGAAAAGTTAATTAATATTTTTTAATTATTCTTTATAATATATGTAAAACTCAATCATCATCGGTCCTAATGCCATGAATTTTGTTCGTTTCTTTTAATGTCCAGAGCAGATGTGCCAATGGATTCATTGCTTTAAACCATTAACCAAATATAAGTCCAAAAGTTGCCCAAAAAAAAAATATGTCCAAAACAAAATCACTAATCACTTTCTCAAAACAAAAAAAAATCAATTCGTTATTATTCTTGCAATTCATAACATAAAATCAAATGCGAAGGTTCATACTAGATCAAGACCTTGAGAGGTAGACATGATATTTGTATTTATTTTTTCACAAAACAAATCAAGGTGAGTTTAGTAAATAGCTAGAGTAGCAGATGACCAGTAGTCATGGCGTTGAATAGCAGTAGATGAGCATTAGATGAGGATGCTAGGTGAGATTTAGGGCCTATTTGGGATTGCTTTTGAAATGCCTAAAAATATTTTTCAAATTTGGTAAAAGCGTTTCTATACAAGAAAAGTGCTTCTCAAAACCACTTCCAAGTGCTTCTAAAACTCACTCAAGACACATTTTATTTTATTTCGATTTTTTATTTTTTTATTTATTTCAAAAGCGTTTTTAGGTCTCCCAAAAGTAATTTCAAGCAGGCCCTAAGAAAATTGAAGAAATTATGGCATGTATTAATTGTGAATTAAATAATTATTCATGGCATTAAATGTAAAGAAATTAGTATGGAATAATATTTATTAATATATGACAGATTTTTGATCGAGGTGGCAAATGATGATGATATGTGTGTACGTGACTTAGAATGCTAAATAAGATTAAGGCCACAAATCTTAGGTCTTAATTGATAACCCCCCAGCATTGCCCTATTAGGTTTTTTTTTAGTCTGGTTTTGTCTTCATTGGTCGTACTGATGAAAGGAAGAAGACAAAAAAAAAGGTAGGTCGTACTGATGAAAGGAAGAAAACAAAAAAAATAGGTGAGTTCGTAAAAAGGGCAGATAGGTCTTTTTACAAGATAAAAATGGTATTTTCATTAGGTTTTAAAAAGGGTGGCAAAAGTCATTAGAGGACCCCAAAAAGTGGTATTTCTCCAAATTTCTCGAGAATTTTATCTTTATTTTGTAGTTGTTGTAGTATTAAAATCTCAGTTTATGAATGAGTCATCTGTCTCATATATTTTGCATTTGGAGCGCTTTCATTTGTCGTATGATGTAAGTTGTAATTAATATACTAACACAACATAAAATGTGGATGTCCATTCTATATTAAAACGTGGACCTTAATTTTGATCTTGACGTGTAAACTAATGAATACCTCATCAATTAATTTTGTGGAATATGTAGATACATATATATACTCAGGTCTTCTCTGTTAAAGAGATCTTTACTTTTTAAAATACAGAGTTTTGATCTCAGCCGTCAAATTAGATCATTTAAAATAGATCTGACGGCCGAGATCAAAACTCTGCAACTTAAAAAAATAAGGATATCTTTACTTGAAAATCATTTATATATATATATATATATATATATATATATATATATATATATATATATATATATCAAGCACATATATGCTGGGAATTGTTCAAAGAGTACGGTCTTCTAATTGTAGTCAATCAAAATAAGTCTTTATTTACGTTAGTTTTAGGATTATCTTAGGAATCATTGTGCCATAGTTTAAGATATATACAACCTTAAGCTTGATATAAAGTATGGGAGCTCGATCTCTATACAACCTTAAACTGACATATACAACCTTAAACTAGTGAAAGAGGATGGATAAATGAATTAAAATTAAAGAGGGTGGAGCATCCATATATCTCTATTAATTAATACTTCCCTAAGTCTAAGTGGTATATATTCTATTTCCAAGAACAAATAAATTATCTTTTCATGTTTGATAATGACTTCCTCAGCTCACAATTCGTATCAAACCAATTATAAATAAAGTAGTAGCGAAGGGCCTCTCTCTTCTTTTCACATTTGTACCTTGCCGGACAATTTCCTTTAGAACAGTGACTAGCTCTTGTATTTCCTTTCAGTCAGGGATAAAAAGATAGAGCACAAATAAAGTCATTTTGCCAAACTTTTTAACTTTTTCAATCATTAATATGACCACTAATGAGGAGTCCGAGTATTTTTTTTTTCTTTCATTCATTGAAATAATTCGATCATTAGATGAGTGAGTTTGAGCACCACTCACTTCAGAGAGTGGATGCATTTCTAATCATAGGAAATTAGGATAAAGTCTTTCTCTCTCATTTTAATTAAATTTCAGATATTCTTTCTTTCCTAGAGCCCAGTTTGATATTGATTTGCTGTGGGCAGAATTGTTTTTGAAATTGCCTTGGGTAAAATTGCTTTTGAAATTGTTGTGGGCAGAGAGTGGGCTTTTTTTTACGAAATGTCCCGACCGTCCCGATCCCGACCGCCCGATCCCGAAAACCCGAAAACCATCCGGTACGTCCCGTCCCGAAATATCAAATTCGGGTCGGGATAGGATATCCCGAAAGGATATATATATATTTAATATTTTATTACTTTTTCTCTCCGAGCATTCCTCCCACTTCTTTTTCCCTCCATCCCCCCCCCCCTCCTTCACTTTTCTTCTTCTTTTTTATCATTTTCTTCTACTTTGCCGACACTCTCTCTATCTTTCATTGATTCTTCTATCACCCAGACCCACTCCTTCAATTAATCAATCTTCCTTTTTTTTTTTTTTCTCGGCTTCTTCTCCCGAGTCCCGCACCCACTCTTCGCTTGGCCTCCCTCTCTCTCACCCGACACACACCCCTCTCTCCGTAACTTCCGATCCAATCTCATAGATACTTTGCCTTTTCTCTCTCTCTCTCTCTCGCTTGGATTCGATTTGCTATTGGTTGTTGTGGTTTTTGATGAAATTTCGAATTAGTTGTGGAGAAAGAAGAGTTTGAGATCGAGGCCGGCTTTGCCGGGCGGGGAGGAACCGGGAAGTCGACTTGGATTGATGCGGTGGTGATGGGCTTAGTGATTGTGGCGTTGTGGTCCGTGGTGTTTTGAAATGGATTTGCAGGTGGTGGGATGATTTTGCGCCGTAGAGAGAATAAAAGGAAGGTGCAGAGAGAAGAGAAGGGGAGAAAATAAAAGAAAAGAAAAAGTAGAAGGAGAGAGGAAGAAGATGAGAAATGGGGAGAGCGGAGAGGAATTGAGATGATTGATTTCGGGAGGCCCTTTTACCGACCGCCCGACCGATTGATTTCGGGATACCGGTTTTTCGGGATATCGGATTCGGTTCGGGATCGGGAATGCAAAATGGCATCCCGGATATTTTCGGGATCGGGACAGCCAAAATAGTTTTGTGACTAGTTTAGTATATAATTAACTAGTAATGAAAAGTTTTGTGACTATATATAATTACCAAAATGGACATAGATGCTAAAAATACTTATATATATAATATTTAAATTCAAATTCTTATTTATCATCACATATATTTATTAATTAATTAATTATTTCTTTTTGTTTTATTTCTTTTTCCTTTTGACTTTGGCAGGAAGAAGACAAAGCTTCACCACCTAATGGGATTCCTGCCGCCGACAACCTGCTTCCACCCTTTCTCTTATTCATTAACACCACCACAAGCTCTCCATCAATTCCAATCCAGATCACCACAATTCAAAGCCCACAATCCCAAGCAATTAACACCACAATTCATCACCGCCATCATCAGTTCATAACCAAAGCTTCCAGCCATGGCAGTCCCTTGAACAGTTGAACCTGATCTCTTCCACCGCTGCCCACCAGTTCTCAATTCAAACATAACCTCCATTGAAGAGCTCAACAAAGCAGCCCATTGCTGCTCCATTTACTCTCGGCACCCATGGCAATCACTGCCGATCACATACCCAACAACGTGACCTGCAATTTTGGCTCGTGCTTGGTCCACCGCCATGAAGCTCACTACCTTCACCACTGCCGCTATTCTTTGCTCATCTGAGCCACCATCAATCAGGCCAACCCAGTCGCGAGCTGCCTTCGAACACGCCGGTCTTCATTCAAAGCAGCTGCCACTGCAATCTCAAGCCCGTGCTTGACTCCTCCTTCTCCTCCGCCGCGTACAACACAACGCCACTGTCGCTGCTGCTTTGAGCAACCCAAAGCCCAGACCGATTTTGAATTGCAGAAAAGACCGTCTTGACCTCTCGCTGGGTTTCTGTTAGAGTGGAGAGAAAGAGAAGAAGGCGCAGAAAATTATGGCGAAGGAGAAGAGGGATAAGGAAAGGGTTTTCAATGTAATTTGTAGAATTGAAAAAGGATAAAATAGGTAGGATAGCAAAATTTCATTAAAAGTCAGCCACCTTCCGTGTTCTTGACCAAGCTTCCGCAAAAACTATTTTGTAAAACTACAAATTTCTTGTTGCTTTACAATTTCAGCTGCCGGGGGAATTGATTTTGGCAAAATCAGATTTCTAACACAATGCCAAACAAGCCAAATTTTTCTCAAAATCAATTTTGGTCCCAGAATCACTTTTTGAGGTCCCCATAATCAATACCAAACTGGGCCTAGTTCTTTAATCAAGATTTTCATTTTAGATTTGTTGAGTTAGTTCTGCGAATTATATAATGTTCAAAATGCCCCTTCAACTGACTTTTTTTTATTTGGAAATAATGTTATTCCCTCCCTATAATTAAGTCTCGATTATTATTATAATTCTTTTTTTAACTTTAACGCTAAATTTCAGATTTCATTTGATAGTACTATTTAGGCCATCTTCAATGCTGAAGGGCTAAAATATATCTCGGGCTATAATGTTTTACGATTTGAGGACACATATTACTATTTTGACAGCTCATGTGGTAACTACAAAAAAGCTCTCGTTAAAGTAAATATGGTCCTCATTAGAGTAAATATGTTCTTATTTGAGTAATTAAGTCCTAAAAGTAGTAATTGTACGTATGAGATACGTTAACATACACTAGAATTTTCCTTAAGTTAATATATATAAATTATATGACTATGGTTATTCTAGGAATTTGTAGAGGTTTAGTGAGTAATTCTAAAATTTAAAAAGTAGATAAGATGTGTAAAGAACATAGGAGGTCAAGTGAGTAAATTTGGAGCTTCTAATAGAAAAACTCTACTATTTATTGGCATTGTTCCATCTCTTCATAAAAGAGTGTTTGCTTTTTGCATATATTCTATGTTTTTCAGTTTTGCAATTCTTTGGCAATCTTCTTCAATACAATTTTTTTTCATTGGCCTATTATTAATAGATACATATTTCGTAGTTTGTTGTGGTATAAATGCTATCAAAGAATTCATTGCCTAAGTAACTATGTAACCTAAGTAAGATCATCTTTAATAGCACTAGAGTAACCAAAGTAACATGATATTTATACCAAAGTAACCAAACTCGAGACTTAATTTATTCATGCGTATTGCTGTCATGTCTTCCAAAGTGTCAGAAAGTCAAAGTCAACCGACACGTACCACAAATCTGAAGTGTCAATGCTTTAGAGAGTCAAATCCTTCAACTCAATATTGTATCTAAATCTAGAAAAACTAGAAAATTTTAGGGGTGGAATTGTAGGGGAATGATTGCACCGAGTAAAAGTAAAAATGAGGTGATAAGTACTCAATCTAGATATATCAAATGACCACAAGAGACTTGGTCACCACCCCAATATCCTCCATCTCCACTAGTCTTCAGCGACTCAAACAGTTGTTGGGTAAAGTAAAAAAATGGATCGGGTCGGGTCGGGTAACCTTCTAATATACTAGGCCCAATTGGTGTATTCTTAACTTTCGAAACCTCTTTCCCATACACGAAATCGAATTCAATTCCGTCAGCCTTTCTATCCCAGAACCCTTAATCTCTGACGAAATTCAATTGAAGTGTTGGAATCAGAGATTGATAGCAATGTCCACCACGGAATCTCCGACTGCTGCTAAAAAAGGTGATCCTTTTCTCTTTAAGAAAAACCCTTTGATTTTCAATGCTTAATTGAGGGGATTTAAAACTCTTCGATCAGCTTATTGTTTGGGTTTTTGATGCTTTGTTTGGTGGTGGGTTCTTTTGGGAATTCAATTTCGTGCAGTGGTTATTCATCTCAGAGCTACTGGTGATGCCCCTATACTGAAGCAAGCCAAATTCAAGGTATGTTTTTTTTCGTCATAAAAGTGTCAAAGTGCTTTCTCATGTGTATATTATATTCTCCTGTCCTGGTTTTTTTTTATCAAGATTTTGTGTTTTAAGAACCCTAGTTCGAATTTGTTAGATTCCAAGAGCTAAATCATATTTCTCCTTTTTCTTTCTGTGTTTAATGTGTTTCTCTTCAATTGCTTATCAACGAACCTGTAATGTGTTATGTGAAGTGAGGTGTGTTCATAGTATTTTTAACACAATTCATAGTTCGTTATCCATAATTAATAGCCTTTCGACATTTGACTGTGATTAGTGAATAAGTTATTGGATACATTACCAGAAAGGATCATTTTTTGTTAACCTTGAATGATGCTTTATGATGAAAGATGGAGTATTTCTACTTCTGTCTTGAACCATTTCTAGAATGAATTTTGCGAACACTAGACATCATTCAGGACATTTAAGTTCTGTAAGCTGATTCTCCTTGAATTTGAATTTCTTTATGATTTTGTTGTAAGGGGAATGTTAAAGTTATTTCTCATTGAAACAGATACCTGGAACCGACAAGTTTGCAAAAGTGATTGAATTTCTAAGGAGGCAACTTCACCGGGATACCTTGGTAAGTGATCTCTCATTTGTTTCTTAGATTGTTATAATCGATGGGTTTCGAGTACTAATCTCATCTTCCTGATTTTGTAGTTTGTGTATGTCAACAGCGCATTCTCCCCAAACCCAGATGAATTGGTGATTGATCTGTATAATGTGAGTTCATAGAACTCAAGAAATATTATTGTGATTTTTTTTCTTCTGGGAGTGTTTTCTTTGTCATTTCTAAAAGTAGTTCTGAAGGAAAGGTCATGTTACTCAATTTGTGAGGAAAAATGTTCTGCTTGTGTTTGTGTCCCTTAGTTTACTCCATATGTAAAGCATGGTTAAGATTCTAGTGACCTGTGTAGATGGTTATACTGAAACTGTTTTCCATTAATGTGTTACTCTGTTCACTTATATTTATCAACAATGACAATAGCCAATTTTATCCATAGATCTCCCTTATGACTATTGCTAGTTTGCTACTCCAATGTTGCAGAACTTTGGTTTTGATGGTAAATTGGTGGTTAATTATGCTTGTTCCATGGCGTGGGGCTGACTGTCAGTGTGGGGCTTGCAGGCATTTAACTATTCATAATGTGAGTAACTGACTACATTTATGACATCATTCAGAATCACTGATACAGTTCCCTCAGTGATCTTCTTGATCACTGATCTTCTTGATCACTGACTTCTACTGTGCATGTTTAGGAGGACACACAACTTTTCCTTTCACACAAGCTAATGGAACATGAGTTGGTGATGGAGATATGAAGATACTTTGATTACTCTCTTTTTGTGCATATTATGTTCCTTTCAATTGGTGCGCTTGTAACTTTTCATTAAGTCGAGATCTAAAGTTAAAAACGGATACATGATGCTACTGTTCAAAAGATTTTCCTTTATTCCGAATTTGAATCGTAGTGAGGTTGTCTCTGTAATGCTTTTCCATCTGTAAATTAAAATATTTGAAAAGTAACAATGATTGAGGCGATTGACTTGTCCAGCCTGTTCTTGGACATGCGTATGCTAAATGATTGTGATATTGAAATTTTTACAGCAGCCCTCATAGCAATGGTAAACACCTCGGTGGAATGCCAGTTCTGAGTAATAGACTGGAACTTTCGTATTTTTGCTTTGGGATTGAGTTGAATTATTCAGATGCTATTGATGCTGCCAAAGTGGCTGTGGGGTGGTTTTTGAGTTGCAAATCAAGAAATGTTGTGCCTGTGTTAGTTGAAGGACTTTAAAATCTAACAGAGTTTGCTGTTTGGTGTGATATGTCAAATGCATGTATTGAATTCCAAATAGTACAACATGTTGATAGTAAGAGATTCCCTACAAGTACTGCAGAAAAACATTGAAGGAGAAAGTACTTGGAGAACAGTAATGACTTTGTATGTTCATTTTCAGAAAGAATAAATGTGCGACAGAAAAGACAGATTGGGTTATAGCCTATAGGAGTTAAAATGAAACTGTTAGGTGTCGATGAAGGAATGTGGTGGTAGTATCTCTCTGCCTCTCTGGCCACCCTTACTTTGGATCTTTCTCATGCATTATGAACAATAATTCAGGAAAGAAGGGCCAGATCTCTTTCAAGGGGCCAGAAGCTCTAGTTCATGATTTGACTTTGTTATTTTAATGTCTGGTTTAGGGGCCAAATTATAATCAATGAAATGATTTTCCATTTTGTTAATGAACATCTTTATATTGTAAATCATCAACAGTGGAACGTGAAAAGTCTGCAGGTAGGAACATAGGAATGAGATTCAAAAAGACTCCAGGTAGGAACAAATGAATCTAGGTAGCATTAGTCGGAATTTACAATTTTAAATTGTTCATGACTTCATTACTAAGAAGTGCACATTTTCCCTATCGGAGATATTGAGATAGTAAAATTTGAACTCATAACATCGAGCCTAAGAACATTTCCCACTATTGGTGGGTTGCACTTAAATTGTATTTCTTATGATTTTGTAGTTGTGTTGGCTGGTAGTCGTACGTAGTAGTAGATAACAAATCTGATTTCTATAACTTTGTACTCTCACAAGGCATTTATAAATCTGATTTCTATCTTATGTAAAAAAAGAATATAATAGAATCGGAACTTCATGGTAAAGTATAACCCCCAATATCTTTACAAGTTCACGAGAAAACGAATTGGTCAATTCATTTGTATTGGGAACAAACCCAAATTCTCCTCAATAGTACAGTGATATATTTGTTTTTTAAATGAAATATTGAAAAATAAGTGATTAAAGCACCTCAACAATTAATGTTTTAGGGATATGTAAACACAAAACTAAAAAAAAAAACGCACTATGCTGTACACAAATATTGTAACCATGCCAAATCCTGAAATGTATTCCTATCTTTATGACCTCAATCTAAATTCATTCTCAAGGACTGTGACCTCTATAACTCTATAAGTCTATATCTTACAATTTTAAATTAGACTGCAAAAATATATAGAAATAGCTGTGTCGGTGATTTGGGTCATCCTAGTTTATAGTATTAAAGACAAATGTTCATACTAAAGGTTTATTGTCATGGATTTGTTGCTAAAAGAACAATTTGTGATGGAAGTTTAACATTTTTGCCAGGGACAATGCCCATTTAGCTTTTTGTCTCATCAAATCAAGTATATTGCTCTAAGAATTGTCCACAATAATAGAGACAATTCCCCTCCCCCTTTCATTATTAAGTCTTCCCTGTCTTTTTACTGCAATATCTCCACTACATAAGCATCTCTATAAACAACTGTGAACTAACTGACAAAATCTGCAGGGTTAAATGCTCATGTTCATCAATTTGCTATAAATGAAGTTTAATTATTATATCATTATTCTTAAAAATTTAAGGTTGCAGGGTTATCACTGGTAAATGTAGAAGACAATAAAAAGAGGGAATTCAATTCACAAAAAACATGATTAGGAGCATCCAAAGTGTTAATGATTTACAGTTCCAGTGCACCCACATGAACTCTACCAGATTCATCAAATATTTAACTCATAAAAAAATTAAAAATTAAAAGTGAAAACTAAAAAAGCTGCAGATGGTGAAATATCACATACAACCCTGATAACCATGAACTGAATCATCAAGCCATCTTGCACCGTCTAGTAAAGGAACTTGTTGACCCATTCCAAATTGAAAGGTCCTTCATTGGAGAAATCAAAGAAGTCATCAATATCAATGTCTGAGTTTGAGTAGTCTTCATGATCATCACCTTCTTTATTAGAAGCATTGGTAATAGTAGCAGTACCCTCTTCTGATGATGAGTCTTGTTTCATTTCTCCATGTACTTTATTCTGATCACTTAACTGAGTACTTGGTTTCTGGTCCACTAAGGAGATTCTTCTTGTTGAATCATCAGCTCCTCCAGTACTTCTTTGTTTCTCTTTCTGGTTTATTCTCTTGCTCAAATGAGAATTCCAGTAGTTCTTTATCTCATTGTCTGTTCGGCCCGGTAATCTTCCAGCTATCAAAGACCACCTATGAAGTTCATATACACATTTCAGTAGATCATTAAGTAATTATTCAAATCCCAATTCTATAATGTTCGTTTCTAAAACTTGTGACTCAACTGGGGAGTTCAAGGTTGTTTTGCTAGCTTGAACTCCCCAGTTGACCATGGAACTCAATTTTGGCATCAACTGGGAACCAAGGAGATGAGTTGAGCTTGTCATGTGAAATATGAAGTACCTGTTTCCAAGAAGTTTGTGCAGTCTAAGAATCAAGTCCTCTTCTTGGTCAGATATGTTGCCTCTCTTGATGTTGGGTCTGAGATAGTTCAGCCATCTTAGCCTGCAACTCTTACCACACCGATTGAGCCCTGCATATATAAATCAAAAACCCATTAAGCTCTTGAATAAACATATACAATGTGATAAAGGATTTGTTTTCATCTGAAAAAGTTAACCTGCTTTAGTTGCAATGGACTTCCACTTTTTGGCACCATGAATTGCAATAACCTCAGCTAGTTTCTGATCTTCTTCAGCTGTCCAAGCTCCCTTGTTTACTTCCCTTTTGGAGTTTTTCATAACAGCTTCCAGTGGCTTCATGACCGCTCTTTTGACGGACTCTTGTTTCTTTGGAGCCATTTCTCAAACACCTGGTCTGCGTGTTTCACTGTAAGCTAGAGAGAAAATGAATGATTTTGTGAGGCTTTAGGAGACTATGCTATTTTGGGTCTCTCTGTCATCTATCTAACCTTCTTGGTGCAAGAGAAAAAAAGACCCCAACTACCTCCTTAAATATATGTGAATCTCAAAAATAGAGACCACTTTGATCATCATGGCATTCATGATTGAGCAAACCACAGTGCTATAAATGCCATCTACTGGGGTACACTACTACAAAAGGCTGCTAAAAAAACAAAGGGTGTTTGGTATTTTATAATCATTCTCCCTTAGTGCGCAAAAAGGTGGCAAAAACAAAAGCATAGAGGTGAAAACCTGAAAAGGTATTGATCAGATCAGACGGCTGTGGTAAAGCAATCAGATCCCCATGGATGAAGGGCTTGTCATGTAGTGGGTATAGGTGTTATAATTAGGTTTAGAGAATTTCTTTTTTGCATGTGCAGAATAATGGTAAATTAAAAAGGTAATGCAGTCTTTTGCCTAAAAGGGTGAGTGACCACAGGGAATAGTGAGGGTTTAGACAAGGAGATGAATACAATATTAAGGTTAAGGTTATAACACTAGGCAGTTTTTGTCTTTGCAAAGAATATGAAGTATTCACTATTCAGAGCCCTAAAAAAATACAGTTAAAACCTTATAGTGAGTGCATGAAGTACTGGTATGATTGGTCTGAGACTCTGAGTACTAACAATTCTTCACAGCGAAGTGTAAGACCTCGAGGACTGGTCTGGTTTTAGTTGTCTATGGTAGTAGACTAGTTAGCAAGACCACATGGCACGTGATCCTCACGTGGTTCAATAGTTTATATACATTATGCTTATACCTTTGACCACAATAATTCTTGACCATTTGAGATTCGATCACCCAATTGCCTAATGTTTGGTTTTTGTCCATAATAAGGTTCTAAGAATGATCAGTTAATGAATGGATTTGCTAAACTTAATTGCTTTTGGACTTTTGGTTATGTAAGCCAACTCTATTGGCTCAAGAACCATACGTTTCCTTTATTTCAGAAAAAGTAATACAGTACATTAATAGTAAGTTAGTTATGTGTACGCAACAAATTAGTTCCATATAGTCGTAGACTAACTTGAAATCAAGCTGACCTAGTTTAATTATCACTGCATAGAGTCATCAAACAAAAAAAGTAGGATTTCTATTGCAAATAGTTCCTGAATTATGATCAATGAGTCACCTTTGGTACTTGACATTTATAAATTCATAACTTTAGTGCCTCCTCAAATTTACCATTCAAATCAAGAGTATTTGTCAAACTAACAATTTTTTGTGGCATGCGACCCTCAGTTGATTCAGTAGTCTATACTTTACAGTTTATACATCATGCATGTACCTTTGGCCACAATAATTCTTGATCATTTGGGGTTGACCTAAATGCCTTAATGTTTTGGTTTTTGCCCATAATAAGGGTACTTAGAGCAAGTCCACCGGTCTTGTGGAGACCAGTTTCCACATAGATCTAGCTCCATTTTTGACAAAAATTGATTCCAACGGGCCTGGGAAGACCAGGCTAGAAGTGACTTGGGGCAAGGCATCGGTCTCTTTCTGCCCAAGCCCGAGACCAGTTGCCTGCGTGGCAAGCTGTTAACGTGGGTGACATCAGCAACCTTTAACTTGCAACTTGCAACACGTGCTGTCCTCCAAGCCTCCAAGCACTCCCAACCATTGGATCTCCAAGCCTCCAAGCACTCCCAACCATTGGATCTATAATATTATTCCCAAAAATTGTTGTTGGACAGGAGTTTCGAAAACACAACATTTTTAGTACAAATAAAAGCTTTAACCAATTGATCTGGAAAGAACTTTTGGTTAACTTTTCTCTTCTTAAATACTTAAAATATTTTTTTCATTATAATTTTTCACTAGAAAAAATAATTTTTTACTAATTTTTCATCAACATAATTAGTATTGAGTTTTTCCTAATATTGTTCTTTATCATGTATTATTATTATTATTTTTATAAAAAATGAATTAAATGATTAAAAACAAACAAATTATTTTTCGTGACCTTGACCTTGACCCAACGGGTGAACTTGCTCTTAGAATGACTGAATTTTTTGAACTTTGCTTTTGGTTATGTAAAAGCCACTCTATTTGCATATTACCCATTTTTTATTTTGTGTTAGCTTAACATGCAGCTTTTGAATATGTTGCTCATGAAAGTATGAAACATGTGTTTCCTTGATTCCAGTCCATTAAACAAGAAAATATATTAACTAAAGGGGAATTAGGTTTGAAGGCTTCTTAATTTAAGGGTTAGGTGGAAACAAATAGAGTTATATATAGTAGTACAGTACTAATTAATGCAGAGAGTTGTTAGGATTGATGACCTAATATATGATCTCTTTGATTTCAGTGTAATCTTAGGTTTATATTGGACCCAATATATGATTTCTTTGATTTCAGTGTAATCTTGGGTTTATATACTGTATGTTTGTATACTAACGTACAATTTGGAATTTCATGGCATGCTGGATGTTCTGGATTTTAGAGAGAGAAATTATTACACGCATTTCTATGTACATATCACAAATAAGATCGATTTAAATCTACAACCCGATCCAAAAAAAAATTTGACTCTACAAATTACCAAAGTTCTATAAGGTCTCAATCGATTTGAACCACTCCTCTAGTATTCTAGCTACCTAAGATATGTGAGTTCATTGTCCATGATGTCACTACCAAGATTGAATTAACCAAAGCGACATCACATGGATTTACTGTATGGAAACAAAGAAGATTCCTAGCTAGCTAGACAAACAGGATTAGTTACCTATGTTAGTTTTGGATGATTATGGAATTCAAAGCCAAATCTTGATAATCCGGACACGGTATTAGAGCCGGACATAAACTGAAAATCTCCAAACCCAAATTCTTGATTGGGAATTTGGGGACCCTTCTTGATTTGTATGTATCCGTGTACCTTTCGTCTGTTCTTCTGTTTGTGTTTGTACATGCATGTCTGCATCTATACATGCGCAGGTTGCAACACATGAGCTTGGTATACATACACTGTTACGTCATTTTCCTATAAACTTTATATGCATTGTCCATCTGTTTATTTATATCTGTTTGCCTCTTTACGTGTACATAGGTGTGAATTGCATGTGATGGAAAATTTATGGTGCATGTAATCTAGCTCTATACAATTCTTAATCCATAACAACTTGAACTTTTGAGGACAAGTAGTTATCTAACAACCTAAAAATGAAAGGAATGCAATGTGTCCAATGCATGTGAAAATTTCAAGATAGTAATGGAGCCTCTAGTAAGGTTAAGTGGAAAGACCTAGCCCTTTACTTAGTATTTTATATATAGATATAATTATGATGAAGCAGTAAGACATGAATTTCTCTAAGATTTTGTGCAGAAGAAAGCTAATGAGCTTTAGTTCAGTACATTAGCATTCCAATGACTTTGTTTACAAGAAATGATTGTGCAGCTCATTCATCCAAGAAAGGAAAACGATTGTGCTCATTAAGATGTTATCGTTTATGAATATTCTAGTTCATGAAATCTGACCTTATCTAATTCTTGAAATCCCAATGGTATTAATTAACAATATTGATTCAAAAGAGTTGTGTATAAGAGTCTTAGCTAGTTGATCAAATAACAATGAAACCTTATATAATTGTGAAACAGTACTAGCTACTTAATCATCATATATAATACTTGAAATGGCACTTTCTATACATGAGGTACTTGGTATTTGGCACCCTGCATGCAGAAACAATAATATAATTAAGAGAATGCCAGCTGAAAAATAGAATTATTTGATTAATCTCTACTTACGTATATATCTTTTGTGTTCCTACGTATAATGTCATTTTTAAGAATGAGATCATTTCAAAGAGAAATTATATAATATATTATGTTTGTCATACATCCACTTCCAATTATAAAAGGTCGACCTACGTTAAATTATAATTACATAGAATCATAAATTAATGACGTAATTTTAGACATAAACATAAGATCATACGAAATGCTAATCTGAACATTATATAGCAGCCGGCAGGGTCATAGAAATATAGTTATATACTAATTAGGCAGTCATAGAAAGTTGGTATGAAAAGAATGTTAAAAGAAAATAGGGCATGCATCAGAATTGCAATAACACAGGGAAAAAGCCAAAAAGGTAGAGTTATATTTTTATAATAAGACTCACAGATTAGGAATTAATTAATAAGATTTAGGATGCCCCATTGCCCCCACACTGATGGGAATGAGATCTGTCCAAATTTGACCAAAACAAATATTTGGTAAATGTTTTTATATTCGTTAAACCCAGATGGAGAACTGTTGTATTTGTATGAGGGATAATCCCAGAATTCCAGTATTGAGGAGTACTCTTACGTGAGCCAATGTTACTTGAGACTTGAGAGTTGAGACTATCATGGATAACACGTTCAACTTTATTGAATTTGAACCGGGTAACTGGCCAAATAACCACAGCGTCCTGAGCTGCTGGGCATCCTCACACACGAACTAACTTGCTAAAGCCAAAGGTCCGAAAGGTGTGTTCGTCGTAGGACATTTTCCTTGAAGTGTATAATGGGGCGCTTGCAGCTTTGGCTTTGAATTTGACTTCCAATTTTCCACAATCTGCCAAAGCTTGTAGAGCAAACTGTGATAAAGTTGGACTGAAATATAAGAACCTTGAGGCATAGTGTTTGGGGCCTTTGGCCATTATGGGCCTAGACCCAGATAGAACAAACCCAAAAAAAAAAAATTTGTTTCAGGTCCTTTGCGGGTTTTTCTTCCTTGTTGGGCATACCAAACATGTTGTGTGCCTCCCTCTGAATAATCCAAACATGTGGGCATAGCAAACATCTGCATTTTTGAAGGGGTATAGAGTTTTGCAAAATGTCTCAAACATTAGTGTCTACCTCCTCATATATCAAGACTTTCTGACCAAAGAAGTTGATGCTCATTTTACAGACAATGTGAAATTAGCCATCTAAATTGCCAATCGGATATGGTATTGTTGAGTGTGTAGAGTCCGATTCCACCAAGAATAAGAAACTGTGATTTCATGGTCGGAGAAAAGTTTTGACTTTTTCTTATAATTATAAGATTAAGGTTTCCTACTACTTCCTATACATTACATATTCCTACTTGGTAATGGTTTTCATGTCTATTGGGAAAAGGCTTCCGATGACTTATAGGGTTTTCGGCAGCCAGTCAATGAAGTTTTTCGGTTGGCTAATTACATCGGCAGTTGAAAGATTTTGAAATCGATCGTCGAACCATTCTAAACTATTCAGCGCATTTTGATGAAAAATAGCCCTTTTGAAAATCATCTACAATTTATAACTGAGGGACGAGAAACACTCTATAATTTTGTAACAATGAGTCGTATGATATTTTCAAAAACAAAAGGTTAAATTGTTTTAGATTTTGAAAAATAAAAATTAAAAAAAGACAAAATATCATAATAAGAACAACCTTGCCCGACGAAACATTCGTCGGAAAAAGTGTTTACATTTTTTTTAATTTCATCTTTAGTGACCAAAAGTTCGTCGGGAAAGATTTCTACACTTTTTTAAGTTCACCTTTAGTGAGGAATTATTTGTCGAAAAATGTGTTTTCGCTTTCTTTAAAGTTCACATTTCCTTATGAATTATTCGTTGGGAAATGGTCGAGATTTTCTAGCCCGTCAATTGGAATAGTTTCTAAAAATTTTTTTTTTTAACAATCTAAAAATAATGTTTTACCAATGGTGAGATTATTACACGTACAAGAAAATTTGAAGAAAAAATGGTGTTGACAAGATTTGTCATATTTCAACATGACATGAAATGTCACGAGTGCCACCATTGCATCTCCAAATGTGCCAAACAATGTCAACTCCTTTTTTTTTTTTTTTTTTCTGCTGCCATAATCTCAACATTAATAAAGCATGATGTTTAGTATGTGTTCCAATTGACGGAATTCGGAAATCTCGACAATTTTTTTTATAAGATTTTTCAAAGTCAGAAAACTAAAAAATTCATTAAAAAAATCAACTCAAACTTTTTGAGTTCCGTTAATTGAAACACCTTCTAATATTATGCCCAACGAACGGTGAGATTATGGTAGAAAAAACATTCTAAAAAAAAAACTGTTGTTTACAACGAGCCCTGCCAGGGTGGCCACACCTATACCAACACCCATTTTTATTCAAATTTTCTCATGCCATAATCTCACCATCTATAGAGCATGATTTTTAGAAATTGTTCCATATGATGGAACTCAAAAATATTGATCTCATTTTTAATGACTTTCCCAGTTTTCCAACTCTGGGAAATAAAAAAATACTTGCGGTGCTTAAAAAATTCAATTTTTTTTCTAGGTATAGATTACAATATTCTGACACTTGCACTTGGACAAAACTTTTAGTTGAAAAAAAAATTGAGCCTTTGTTTTTCACCCAAAACTGTGGTAGTACATGATTTTTTGGCAAAAATTGCATGTTCTTATTTTTTCACCAAACTCTTTCCACCCTCGAATCATGATTTTTATGCACTTTTCGAACTGACGGAATGCAAAAATCTCATTTCGTTTTTTTTTTTATGATTTTCCAAATTCGAACACACAAAGAAAATTCCTAAAAAAAAACATAAAGATTTTTTAGTTCCGTCAATTGGAAACAGTTACTAAAAATCATGATTTACCCATGGTTAGAATATGGTACAGGAATCATGATTTACCAATGCTGAGATTATGGCACAAGGACATTTCAAGAAAAAATGGTGTTAACAAAGTTTGACATATTTCAGTATGTCATGGCATGACACAAGTGCCACCATGACATCTCCAAACGTGTCAAACCGTGTCATGTGCTTTTTTTGAAATTGTCACATACCATAATGTCAACATTGTTAAAACATGAATTTACAAATTGTTTCAAATGACGGAACTCGAAAATTTCAAATTTTTTTATTATAATTTTCCAAAGTCAGAAACCAAGAATATTCATAAATAAAAAAATCCGATAAAGCTTTTCAAATATGTTAATTTGAACTCCTTCTGAAAATTATGCTCTAAGAATTGTGAGATTATGGCACATGTTCTAAAAAAACTGTAATTCACAAGTAGGCATGTCAAGATGCCACCAGCAAGCTATACCGAACAATGCCAAGACCTACTTTTATTCAAAAAAAAAGTGTGCCATAATCTCACCATTTATAAGGCATAATTTATACAACGTGCTGCCTAATTGCTATGGATCGTCATTGCTGCTTCATTTCAGGATTTCAATTATTGAACTCATTGAGCCAATTTATATGAGTTTTTTTTAGTCCAAGGGATGGCTCTCCATCTTCTTATTCTTTTTCTTCACTGTATATTGGGGTAAGATTTTTGTCCCCCCCCCCCCCTCTTTCCTCTCTTTGTATCTTTTTCTTTTTATTATTAATAAAATTTCAAGTACGAGAACGGGCGGTGGGTTTCCTAAGTGTGGTAGACTCTTCTCCTTCGAGATTGAGGGTGGGACTTGTTCCATACATTGTCTGCCTCCGAGGAACTAATATCGCCTAATTAATCTCGTATTGTTTAAGGGAAACATAAATAATAAGAAAAATAGCAGAGAATATGATGTATTTCATTAATGAATAAGGGTCTCTATATATAGCGGAATACAAGTTACAATCTTTATTGATGTAGGAAATATCTATACTAAATACAATTCATATTCTAGAAGGATCTACCTTCCATAAACATATTATAGAGAATCCTAGTTTGACAAGACACACAATAATGATATCCTAAAATATTTATTTGATTATTAAAAAATATATATAGCATGGTTTTTACAAGCTAATCCAAATAACGGAATTCAAAAAACTTGACTTGTTCTTTTTAACGATTTTTTTTCTTCCATTTTTCTACTTTGGAAAATAAAACAAAGATTACTTCTGGTGCCGAAAATATTCTAATTTTTTTTTTCGGATAGGTTAATTTTTCTCATTGCACTTGCGGAAAATTCTAGTATATGTTAACGTATCTGATACGTACAATTACTACTTTTAGGACTTAATTACTTAAACGAGAACCTATTTACTCTAATGATAACCATATTTAACTTAACGAGGGCTTTTTTATAGTTACCACATGAGTTGTCAAAGTAGTAATATGTGTCCTTAAATCGTAAAATATTATAATTATAACTTTTAGGACTTAATTATTCAAACGAGAACCTAATTTACTCTAATGAGAACCTTATTTACTCTAACCAAGACTTTATCTCCACATGATATATGAGAAATGTTAACATATTATAACCTTACTCTGCACTTGCACTTGCACAAAACTTTCTCTTGAAAAAAAAAAACCGAGGTTTTTTTTCACACCAAAAACTGTGGACTATAGCACACAATTTTTTTAGCCAAAATCGCATATTCTTATTCGCACACTAAAATCTTTCCACACTCAAATCATGGTCTTAAGCACTTCTTGAACTGACGGAACGCAAAAATCTCGATCCAATTTTTTTTATGGTTTTCCAAAGTAGAAATACAAGAAGATTTGTAAAAAAAATAGTCAAGACTTTCTAATTGTCAATTCGAACAAGTTCTAAAAACTATGCTTAGCTAATGGTGAGATTATGACACATGAAAATATCAAGAAAAAAAATGATGTTTACCAGGTTTGCATATTTTAGCATGCCACGTGTCGCGTGCCATTTAGAGTAGTGCCTTTGTAACACTTTATAAATGAGTTGTCCATGAGGAACGAGCATTGGAGACCAAATGGTGAGTTTAGAGCAAAAAAGGGAATGTGTGGCATTGTCATAAATAAGTGCAGTTTTGGTGATTCTAGAGTTCGGGTATTTTCGGGTGGAAATTTGGAAAAACTCAAAACATGAGAAATGTCTGAAATGTCGAAACAAGTCCAACGCATGTAGAGTTTTTATGAATTAGTTATAAGCCATTGAAATTCTGGTTGCACGGAATAGTCCCAATAATCGTTTGTTGCTTTTAAACACTAAACAAGGATACAAGACACTTCGAATATCTACACACCTCAAGCAATGTTCAATTGAACACAAACAAGTTATGCAACACTAACAAGCAATTGAACAACCTAGGATCCCAAAGTGAGCATCATCAATAGCTCACCACAGACTATATCTATCAATGAATGATTAAGCATGCAACATGTTAATCAATTAAGCATAATATAGATAGGCAAAGCAAACATACAAGCAACACACAATATGGTCACCCGGAACCTCTACCTCTAGAGGAAAACCGGAGGGGAGCCGTACCCCATGCTCTTGAATCACACTATGAAAAGCCAAATGGCAAACACATACAAGGGGAAAAACGTTTCCAAACTCAAACACCAAGTACCTATACTCTAGTGGCAGTTCTAACCTTGTGAGCTTCCAATTGCTTCTTCAAGTGCACCTTCCTCAAGCTTCTTCGACTGGACTCCACCGGTGTGAACCTCCAATTCCAAGAACAGCTATAATGCAATGATGTATGAATGATTGTGTATGAAATCGTTCACCTCAACAAAACAACAATTAATGTTTGCTAGAGTTGAACAAAACTCTCCTTAATCCTATGGAAAGCTAAACAAGCTTGTATCAAGCAAATCAAAGGTTTAGCATGTGGATTATATGTGGAGCACCAAAGGAGGAACCTATAGCATGGAACTAGGGTCACTCAATATCAAAGGAACTTTCTCAGAATCGTTTCTCAAAGTTTTGGAATAGAAAGTTACAAAATGAAACAGCAGAAATCTGTTTATATAGAGCAGAGCCATTAAGCGATCGATCGCCCAAGGGGTGCGATCGATCGCATAGCAAAAGGAGACGTTTTCAGCAAAGAAAACGTGAAGGGCGATCGATCGCCCGATAGGGTGCGATCGATCGCACGTTCCAGTAGCTAAAAACCTTAAACGCGATCGATCGCATATCAAGGGCGATCGATCGTCAAAGAAGAAAAAGCATAACGGATATATTCCGCACTCAAGCGCACTAGTTTAAACACAACGGTCATAATTTTGACCGTGGGCGACCGATCGCCCGATAGGTGACGATCGATCGTCCAGAGTAAAATCAGTTTTAAAACAAGTTTTGCAATTTTCACATAAAACCAATTTTAAGTTCTAGCAAACCTAAGGTGATTGAAAAGACTTCCTAAGAGAACCAAATATGTATGAGATGCAAATGCATGATCCATACCTTGAGGAAGAAGAGGAAATCACCACGAACCATTGAGAAGAACTTCAAGGATGCCGAACGATCACCAATCCTAATGCCACGACTTATAAAACCCTATCAACTATACAATTGAATGCAATTACAGGGAATAGGTTTTGTCTAATTAGGAAATAGCTAATTTGCAAGAAATCTTGCCCTTACAGCCATTATGACTCTTCGAAAATTTTGATGTTTCCTCATGCCAAGTGAAAATTTGGAAGATTTGCTCTATAAGGGGAGATATAGACTATTTTTTTATAAATTAAAATATAGCCTTAATAGAAGAAGAAAGGGTACAAAGAAGAGAGGGACTATGATTTGTACGTATTTTACGTACAAGACATCTAGCTACATGAATAATGCTTCTCCAAGAACCAAAGAATATCATTAATGTGTGTTTGTATTGTTTTTAGGTTGAATAAGTGAGTTGAAGTAATTTGGAGCTTAAAGATGTAATTTGAGAGCTTTAGAGCATTTTCGAGAAGATGACAAAAATTGACGTAATTTGGAGCTTAAAGATGTAAGTTGGGAGCTTTTAGAGCATTTTCGAGAAGATGACAAAAAGTCAACCGTGACTTTTGAGCACCAAAATTACAAGAATCAAGTCTCGGAAGTGAAGCATAAGATCATTCCAGAGTTTTGGCCAAGAACCCAAAATGTCGACTTTCGGCCCCAAAAAGTCAACCGTGACTCACCCCGGGCCCACCTATGGTCAACTCCGAAAAAACGACGACTGCGTCAAGATGTGACTTCTCCATCAAGCTTCCCATTTCAGCTAGGAGAGCATTATTTGAAGAGTTGAGATATTTTGGTGGTAATTTGAAATTCAAATTCAAAATAGAGACAAAGCATTTAATGTTTTAATCATTTTTTTCCCTTAGCCTTCTCTTACCACATTTATGTCTCCTCACCTCCTAAATTTAGATTTTTCTTGTCCATTAACACATTACATCTCTATCCTTTCTCTCTTCTTTGTTTTCCTAACTACCCTAGCATTCTATGTAATTTCCTTAGTTTAGAATCTTAGTTATTAGCCATTAAATCATTTCCAGCCCATCTCCACCTTCCAATCTATCACCACTTATGGATATATATATTCCTTTTCACTTCCATTTTAGAGACACAATAACACCATTCATCAACCCTAGCCTCCACCACAAAGTTTCCAAACTCTTTCCTCTTCCTTCTCTCCAAAAAGCCATAAAAATACTTGGTTTGGCCGTCTGGGTCGACCGGTCGCCTGACAACGGCGGCCAACTTCATTCCTCCATTTTCTACTTCTTCCACCCCTCAAATTTATTTCCTTCCTTCACCAAACTTCTTCCTAAGACCCTCCTCTATATTTTTAACTACTTTTCTCCACTATTCTATCACTTCTACCTCACATGAGCTTGTAGACATCAAGAAGATCAAGATCTTTGGAGATTTGGACAAGAAGAAGCTAGGAAAAGAAAAGGAGGCCATAAGGAGCATGCTTCAAGTCTTGGTGACAGCAAGAATAGGGCCACTATCTTCATTGGGCATTCTTCTATCTCTATTTACTTTCATTTATTTTTTATCTTGTCAACCTTGAGATTATTGTTGTACATTCTAAGTATATGTGAGTAGCTGTGAGAGTTGAGGATTATGGTTGCGTGCCCTAATCCATTGATGATGGATTAGATGATTATTATATATATACATGTTGGTTGGTATTTGGGTATGTTGATTGCCTATTTTTGTTATGTGTTAGATACTTATTTAGCAACTACCAATTCTTAAGCATGTGTTAGGCCAAAACCTCTGCTGAAGCCGACAAGAAAAGCCTACCAAGAATAGAAGCTTGGAAAACAAATTAACAAGAAATGCCAAAACGAAAAGAAAGAACTAAGCAAGTCGGAAGAGGGGCCTAGGAACGAGATCACGTCCATACATAGTAGAAAGGAAGCTGGGCAAGGACTACCACCAAACAATATAGTGTCTAGCTCTCCACCACCACTGGTGCTGGCATTCATAGGGAATTAAGTGAGCTTCTTTTAGGTACCTCTTTTTAGAAGGCAGGCATATGTCGTTAAAAAGGGGCGACATGTATTTTCACGAGTCAGGAAGTCTCGTGAACAATATTGGCCCAGTAAAGGGTCGGTATTGTCCTTTAACGTCACGAGCGAGGTTCGTAAGTGAGTAATCCTTATGCCAACAACGTCTAGACAAAGATGTCGGCTCACGAAAGATATATCGAGACCTTGTGGTGCTCGTTGGCCACGTTGTAAGTGATATGGGGCAAAAGTTTCGGTTCGACCTTGCCCAAAAGTAAGTGATGCTAGAATGCATGGAACAGGGCAACACTGTGCTAGACTAAAGGAAGCTAAAGATGAGAATCAAAAATGAGTAGCTCACTTGAGCGGCATGCTTGCAAGAATGAGGCGTGCTTTGGTTGGGGATTGGCCCATGGGCGAGAGAAATCCCTTAACGCCACGATAGCCATCAAGACTATAGTAAATCTAGCCTCGCTAGAGAGGAAGAATGCCACAAGGCCATAACGGTTTATCGAAGAAACACCAAAAGGCTTGACTAGTTGTGGGCACATCATACCCATGAGATGTATGGGAAGGGTACATTATTAAGAAGGACCCAACAAAGAGAGATGAAGGCCAACTAGGTCTTGGTGCACAATCATGCTGCTTGCTACCTATGTGCGAGACACATACAGGACGGTAGTGGATTGACACTAGCCGTGATGACGCGAAAGCCTAGATATCAATTGGGTGAGTGTCTAGGAAGAACCAAGACATAAGGAAGCGATCGTTTAGTCATAAGATGTGAGACTCATAGGTGAGTAGCTTTCGTGGCAAAGCCCAACAAGCATGGGGACAATATCGAAAGAGTCTAGATGACAGATAATCCCTAAAGGGAGTTCCATGGAAGGAAATGAAGATACGTTGGCCTCTGCTCAGAGGGACCTTCGAGCCACAAGGGCAAGTTCTGCTGCATGAAAAGTTGGCATGTCACACCACGGGTGCCAGCATGTCATCTCTAAAGGTGTCAAACCATGTTAAATTCTTTGTTTGTTTTTTTTGAAAAAAAATATTTCACCGCCATAATTTCAACATTGGTAAAGAATATTTTTTAGTAGAAAGTGTTCTAATATACGGAACTCGAAAATTTTGAACCTTTTTTTTTTAACGATTTTCTAAAGTTAGAAAACTTTAAAATTCATAAGAAAAAATTCGCTCGAGCTTTTCGAGTTCCGTCAATTAGAACACCTTCTAAAAATCATGCCCTACGAATGTTGAGATTATGGTAATGGGAAAATTTCTCAAGAAAAACTGTAGTTCACAAGAATGCATGCCAAGTTGCCCCCCAGCAATTCGAATGTTGAGATTTTTTAGTTCCGTCAATTGGAACAGCTTCGAAAAATCATAATTTGTTAACGGTGAGATTATGGTTTAGGAAAATTTTAAGAAAAACATAGTGTTGACAAGATTTGAGATGTTTCAGAATGCCATGTGTCACGTGCTACACTTAGAGTAGTGCCTTTGTGATACTTTATGAAAGAGTTGTCCATGAGGAACGAGCATTGGAGACCCAATAGCGAGTTTGGAGCAAAAAGTAGAACGAGTGACATTGTCGTAATTAAGTGCAATTTTGGTTGGAAATTTGAAAAAACTCAAAACACAGGAAATATCAGGAAGGTCAAAACGAGTCCAACGCTACAGCCTAATATAGTAATATGTTTTCGACAGCCTATTTACGCTACCGCTACCCAAGAGGGTTGATCAACTTTCAAAAAATATAACTAGTATGATGAAATGTACGTACGGTAGCAGTTGCCTCAAAGGCTCAAAGGACAATTAAGAGCTTTTTGTTTTGTTTTTTGTCAAAGACAATTAAGAGCTATTTAACTGCTACATTATTCTTTCAAGTTTCAACCCATTTGGTAAATAAACTCCCTCCCTCCCTCTACCGGTCTACCCTCAGACCTCTCCATCCCTTCGAAACGATGATATGATTCCGCAGTCTAAGCTAACAGCAAAGTTTCTTTTAACTTTTTTCTTGGTTTGTTCTCAACGATGCAGTGGAAATATCCAAGTACTTTCACAGTTTCACTGAACATTTACAGTATTTTCACTGAACATTTACAGTATTTTATTGTTCAAACTTTTAAAGTATTTGTATTCCTTTTGTGTAATTTTGAATTTTCCTTCGTCTATATTATGTCTATGTGTCGTGGGTCATGGCCACCGCTGAAATGAAAGAAGTGGCACAAAGTCCAAGATTGTCAATACAGAACAGAAACAGACCCAAGAATATAAAGACCGGGGTGCTTTTCGTAGTTTTCACAAATCTGTGTTTTTGGGTTCACAAATATTAGATATATAGACCCTCAAGGACAAATCTAAGGCTTCCATGATGACTGAGAAGTAAATCTATGCTAATGAAAGCAAAGGAAGTAACTTCCTCCCCACAACAACAAATTACTGTCATCTTTCAAGTTTGAGCTCAAGATCCCAAAAGCACTCAAGGTTTTTTAGAGAGAGAAAACACACAAGACATAAAACCATGAGTAATTGGCTGGGTTTCTCTCTCACTCCACACCTGAGAATCCATGAAGGCTTTGATGGGAGAGAAGAAGATCATCAAGAACACGACCATGGAGTTGTGGGTTTCCCTCCTCACATGTCTGTCATGCCTTTGCGCTCTGATGGCTCTCTTTGCTTTGCTGCTGACCCTTTCAGGCGTCCTAATGGTTCTGAAGGTATTGCACACTTTGCATGTTCAATTTCTTGCTGTTTTTCTTGTTCTGCATGTGTTTGATAATATTCCTAACTGAAACTGTGAACTTTGATTTTTGGAAGATTGGAGGTCTTATGAGAATAGCATGGTGGGTGCAACAAGTGTTACAAACCCAGTTAATGATGATGAAGAGGGTCCAAAGCTTGAAGATTTCTTGGGCAGTTGCTACTCAAACTCGCCTCCTGGTGATGAAACCAAAGTTTACTGTCAAAACCAAGAAGACTCTAAAATTAATGTCAATGAGGCCCCAAATTTCAGCAACCCCAATAGTGAAGTAGAAGCCAATCCCACAGACCCATCTCATCACCAGAGCTTAATTCAGCCTTACAGCCATTACTACGCAAACCCACAAAGTGGTGCTCTTGTCCCATGTACCAATGGCATGTACAAATCTTGGTTAGGACAAACAATAGTGGTTCCATATGCTGATGAAAAATCACCATCTGATCAGGATAATGGTAGCAACAACTTTCAGTCTAATCTCTCACTCACTATGAGTCCAAGTTTGCAAAATGGTGGTGTGGTTCCAATTTCTCAAATGCAAATTGTGGAGAACAAAAAAAGGCCAGGTGGGAAGTCCTCAACTAGAGAACCAGTTACTCGCAAATCTATTGATACTTTTGGGCAGAGAACTTCTCAGTATCGTGGTGTAACAAGGTATATAACACTATGAAATCTATGATCTTTTTTTTTTCCCACTTTTAATCATCTTTTGTGTGGCTGTAACTATTTGTTTTAGACATAGATGGACTGGGAGATATGAGGCCCATCTGTGGGATAACAGTTGCAGAAAAGAAGGACAAACAAGGAAAGGAAGGCAAGGTAATTAGAAATCAGATTTTTCTTTATTATTTAAAGGTTCTTTTGTTTTCTTTTTTATGAAGCCCTTATATCCTTCTTGTTATTTTTTTGGGGGTTACTCTTGTTTGTTGAAGGAATATAGTAATATACTGACTGTCTGGTATTTTGTTACATGCATTCTTTGGTGGATGGGATCTTTTTTCACATCTTCAACACTACTACTGTTCCTGCAACTGCAGTTTATCTTGGTAGGTTAAACTCCATTTTCCATGTTTGTTTTCTTTATTCATATTCTGTGGTCCTAATTTTTCTCCAAGAATTTCTTTTCCATTTGAAGTTTTGAAACACATATATTATAATATTTTTTTAAGAAATACATTATAACGTATTGGAAGGTGTGCATGATTATTATAAAACTATCTCATTCCCTGATATGCAAAACCATCATCAGGTGGATATGATAAGGAAGAAAGAGCAGCAAAGGCTTATGATTTAGCTGCACTCAAGTATTGGGGTCCAACTACTCACATTAACTTCCCTGTAAGTAATTTCGGGCCTTTTTTAACCAAGTTTCCACTTATATTGTTTTCTCAAGTAAAATAAATCTGTTTTGAGTGAGTTCACATTTTGCCGTTCAGATAAGCACTTATGAGAAAGAGCTGGAAGAGATGAAGACCATGACAAGGCAAGAATTTGTAGCCAACTTGAGAAGGTATATACCCTTTAGCCCTTTTTTCAACTGGATACCTTTTGGACCATAATTTTTTTTTTCTGCTTCTTTGTTTGAACAAGTACTGTGTGGCTTTTCTTTAAAATGTTCAACAGGAAAAGCAGCGGGTTTTCAAGAGGAGCTTCTGTATACAGAGGAGTGACAAGGTATGGCAGAAAAATAACTTTAATAATAGAGTTTCCATTATTTACTGCAATTTTGCAGCCTTTTCATTATCATAGCCAATAATAGACAAACATTATTGTAAATTTATAGATATGCATATGATATCAGACATGTAAATTTAGTACATATTAAAAGCCACCCGTATCCAATTTTCAATCTTTTTTCCTCAGACACCATCAACATGGAAGGTGGCAAGCTAGAATTGGCAGGGTTGCTGGAAATAAGGACTTGTACCTTGGAACTTTTAGTAAGTTCTCCCTCGTAATTAGTTATTAACAATTTAATTCTAATAAGTTTGACCAAATATAATTTATCCCATTCTTAATATTAATTAAGGCACACAAGAAGAAGCAGCTGAGGCTTATGACATAGCAGCAATCAAGTTTAGGGGCACAAGTGCTGTGACCAACTTTGACATGAGTAGGTATGATGTTAAGAGGATTTGCTCAAGCTCCACACTCATTACTAGTGACCTGGCCAAACGCCCATCACCAAAAGAATCAGCTCCAGCAGCAGCAAATGATCAAGAGTTCAATTCTTGTGCTTCATCTACTTCTTCGCAACCCCTTTTGGCCATAACAAGCAGCGAAGAACCCTGTGATGAGAATTTGGCTGAAATGGTGTGGAATGAGAATCCAAACTCTGCGGCCAACAATGTGACATTGGCTGCCGCTTCAAGTAGCAGGAATTCTTCTTGCCCACAAAGCCCTAAGTGCTGTGAATTTGGATCCAACAGTGAGTTTGGTCATGGTGTAGGTGACTATTCTCATACTTATTTCAGCTCAATGCAGGGTGCCAAGTATGAAGATGGCAATGGTGGGAGTGATCATAGCCGACTTGGAAATCTCGGTTTGGTTCAACAAGTTCCTATGTTTGCATTATGGAATGATTGAGAAGAAGTGTGTTGGGGGATCAAGAAACGCAAATTAGTCTCTAGGAATTGGTTAATTTGTGGTGGAAATGAAGCTTATGCTAGGTACTAGTGCTAGGTAGGTGGTAGTAAAAACAATGTTACAAGGAAATGTGGTTTTAATCGGCTAAGTTCTTACAGTTAATGTTTTGGGTTTAGATATTATTAACTGTAAGGGAAATTGCTTCAAAGAAAAACAAAGTTCTGTGGCACCTTTTGAATGATGAGGCCTTGGTTATGTTTATTTGCATTGGTATTTGTTCCATTATTTTTGTTTATGCAACAATTTGGTTACCCTGGTAGTTTTGAGTCCCATTATTTTTTTTAGCAATACATCATTACTGCATTATGATAATTCACACCTGAAAATTGGAAAAAGAAACATAAAGACGAGCAGGTACTTTGTGTTATGTTTTAGTGGTTGCATGTTTACCTAAAAAAAACATTTGCTGTTACCTGAAGTAATTTATATCGAATTTAAAACTTTGTTAGTTGGGGAAGTAGGGAACCACATGTTCCAAAATAGTGTTTGTCATTAGGGTGCCTTAATACATTATATTCAAGTTTCCTTATTTTGGCCAGGTATATTCAAGTCTTCAACCACCACCAAAAATGAAGTAGCTATCAGCCATGCATTTAAAGTTAATGTTTTTGATATGTATGGATTATGCCATTGTTTGTTACTTTGTTCAATCTCGTACTTTTTTATTCGTCCAAAAAAAATCAACAAGTACTTTCAGTTTGAAATAGACAATTTAAAGTACGAATTGAGTTAATTTGATGACAAGTTTATGAGGTTCTAACTTTCTATCAACTGAAAATATATATATATTAAATATCTTTACAATGAACACGTCATGCAGTTTAATTAAATGTAACTAGAAACTGCTACACCTAATAGGTGTGGAAGTGTGTAGTTATCAGTGTAAGAGTGGGTGGTTATACGTTTCTGTGTTTATTTTATTTTTATTAATTACTTATTTTTTGACTATTTTATTCTTGAAAATTAAAATGATACATATAGTTAATCTTTAAAGAGTATTACAGTAAAAAAATTCGGTTATGGTTGACAAAATGAGTTCTATGGTTGACAAAATGAGTTCTTTTAAGTCTTAAATATAGTATAGATAGATATATAAAAATATAATATACTTAACATTATGGAAAATACTTATGTCCGACTTGGGTTTCTTTTCCCCCTCTCTTTTTTTTTTTTTTTTTTTTTTTTTTTTTTTTCTTTTTTTTTTTTTCATCTCTAAACAAAACAAAAAAAAACAAATCTTTTTATTAAATAATAAAAAGGTGGTGGTATTAATTTTAATTTCAACCTTCCTTATTTTTTTTTTTTTTTATATTAATAAATAAATGAGTGATTATTTTTTTTTTGTTTGGTGGTTGTGGTTTTATTAATTAAATAAAAAAAAAAAAAAAAAAAAGGGGGGGGGGGGGACATAAGCATTGTTCTAACATTTTTAATATAACGAACATTCTTTTTGTAAGATGTGGATATCCGAACCATAAAATTAAAGAAACAATCTGAATTTCAATTTGAACTTCTAGGTGTTAACCGTGTTATAGGTGTTGCTATGAATGGTTTGACACAAACTAATCGAAACTTTAGTAGATTATCCGATAAATATAAATTTAACGATTCAAATATTGTGAATGAAAATCTCACCAAAAAATATTGTGAAATGAAAAAAAAATTGAGATAGAAAGAAACATTGAGTACGACACTTTTTGGTGTATATTAATTCTTCGGTCTGGCCAATAATTTCAAAGCGCGGCGTATGGCGGTTTATTAAAATGCGCGGGTGGCCATGGCAGATTAAAGTTATGGAAAAAGTCAAAGAACTGGGAACCCCCCCTTTGACTCGCAGACAGAGAATCCAAGCAAAGCAACTGAAGGAGAGGAGGAGGAGGAGATGAGAGGAGAGGGTTGCCTTGAATTGCGTGCCCCATTGTTGGCCTCTTATTGTGGTGACGTGGTGTCTGTATCTCTGCTTCTCGCAGTTGTGTTTTTGGCGCGTCTTGATCTAATCATCTTCATCATCACGCTCATGACTAGCTATTAGGCTATTGGCGAAAGCTAATTTGCAGAGTTTTGCAGGCATTCAATATCGGGCAACCAGCCCATCCATGGGTCTAATCAAATCAAGGGCGAGTCAAACGGGTTTTAATTATACAAATCTCGGTTTTTAACGTACACCCAAGTCAAGCCTAGAGATCGATATCTTCTTTAAGGGATTCAATTGTGAAAGACAAGACTTCTGGTTCTCTCCTTGGCTAGTTCCAAGTTTGCAGCATTGGTTGAATATTCACAACTTCTACACAGTACTGAATTTCCAATTAATATGAACCTTTGCGAAAGAAATTAATATGAACTGTGCGGTCGAGGAAAGTCTTTAGAAATTAGCTAGGTGACGATATTGTTTTAGCCTTTTAGGATTTGATTTGAACGCAAAACTTTGCTTTGCGGAGCTCATGGGTTAACTCATGAGTTTCGTGTTTGAATATGATTTCGTCCGGTTTATCGAATTTGGTCACGCTCATTTTTTATTGACTCTAATGTAACAAGAATCGATTCGAACAATAAACTTCTTGTTAACGACTGTATTCATACGCTATTGACCGCTTCAAAATCTAATACTTATTTTTTTAGCACATGACAACATTTTGTAGAAGAATTTAGTATGCTTATATTTAAGTTATTAATTAGTTTAAAAAATCTCAAACGTATAAAATGTTGTTGATGTGCAATAAGTTATTGTGCGTCAATAATTTAGTGGTATAAAAAGTGAGATTTTCTTTCCTAGCATATCATTTTAGAAATTTTTCAGTTGGGAAAGAATCAAAGACATGGTCCAAAAATACCCCATGACAGAATTAGTTCATGAAATATAAGACTAATGACCAATATATCGGACATAACATAACGGAAATGTCAAAGATCTAAAACACAAAATTTTCGTGAATAAATTGAGAAAATAATGTTAATAGGAAGTTCGAGTAAAAATTGTAAAACCAACTAAATTGATACTAAAATATGTAAATATCTAAAAAACTATTGCATTTGATATCGGTAATTATAATTTGAGAATATTTTTGATACTTTAAATCTTTACAAGAGAATGTAATGACTAATTAGTAGTATTGTTAATTTTTCGAATATCCAACATTCCAACTATTATTATTGTTATCCAAGTCCAATTCATTTTATGTACGGAGGAGTTTGTGTTGCAGGAAGAAAATATAGGATAGATTTTGGGGAAGGAGGCGGGATCCACATGAGTATCTAGCAAGCAAAGAAAACCTGACAGTAGGATCCGTCGCAAGGAAACAACACACACAAAGAGACAATATCTACTCCAAAGGACAATTAAGATACCCTTATTCACAGCGCCAGAGACATTTCAACATCATTGCTACCCTACACTGCCTTTACTAGAGGCAACAGTTCTACTCTGGTCTGAACTCTCAAGGCTTAATTATGGGGTTAGAACTCAGAATTAGCTGCAGAAATGGATCATCGATCGCTGGCTTTAATTTCTTTTAATTAATCAACTGTCTATGTGAGACTAGGACTAGTCGGATTCTAGGGCTCTGTTTTGCATGGCCTGGGGATTCTAGGGCAAGCTTTAAGCTTTCTTTCTTACCAGCTGCTGCTATAGGTATTGCTTGCTCTGTGCTTTAGTTGGGAATAGGATTTTGGATCTTGCAAGAGAAGAGACCTAGCTAGCTAGATACTGCACCCATTCATTCATTGCTTTCTTTCTTTTCTCTTGATTTTGGCCTTTGATGTATACCAATCAATTGTCAATTGTCAATTGTCAAAGTACCCAATAAATAATAGAGTGAAAATCAAAAATACCCATATTGGAAACATAAATCAAAGAATAAAAAGTCAAATAGATATCCATAAATACTAATAACATTAAAAATGTAAAATACCTTTTGGCTAATGTTGATTGTGGTGATCAAGATTTCCTCCGTGAGTAACTAATTTTATATTGTTCATATTGATAAGATTATGAACCTTGACTAATGTCGGAGGTACAACAGTCCCACTTATGATGTCTACGTAGCTTTGTCTATGGTTCATATTCTCTATAATATTCTTAAATTCTCACGTTGATCATCAACTACCAAATTTTTATCGGCAAAGAAGAAGAGCGAGTACTAAAATGTTAGTATAATTATCTTCAAGAGTGTTCATATGAAAGAGTTTTTTAAGGGATTGTAAGGGACAAGTAAATTTAACGGTTGAAATTAAATGTACAGTTTTAAGTTGCTATAATTTTATCATTTGCATTTAATCTCAACCGTTTGATTCACTTGTCACTCACAATCCCTTAAAAATTGTCTCTCATGTGAGCAGCACTCTAATTATCCCCCCATAACTCTATTTTGTTACTAAACATATTGATAGCCTTGATTCTTTGACCTCCCATATTTTTGTTAACTTAGATTTTTAATGACCGGAGATCCTCCCTTGGATATCATACAACTTCTATCATTAATTAAGTCTTGGTTTTGGAGAAGAAGAAAAAAAACAAAGTTAGTATGAAATTGCTTAGATCAGTGTGCGTAAAAATTGACAACCCATTGAAATGGAGAATCAGTCACCTTATAGAGTACGTTGCAGATAAGTGTGGTGAATTAAGCGCAAGCAAAACCCTAGTTGAACCAATTAAATTACTCCAATTAGCTTTAGCAGAGGTCGGTATCGAAAAGGCAATAATGGTATATGGGATGGATATGGATTATGGAGCAAGCTTTCATTCTTATAGTCACTTCGCGTGCCTCTAGACAGGTACTGAGTCTCACGGTCTCACCATTTAACCCCTAAAAGAAGCAAAAAGCATCAATTTCCAAGGCAATGGCAACATCATGCATGCAACCATCTATATGCGTTGTAAAAGCCTTCTGTATTCATATGCATGAGTGCGATATTTCCTTCATCAACTTTGGCCCATCCCTCCCCCATTTATTCTCTTTATCTGTCTCTGTAATTCCAACATATCTCTTTCTTCAAAGTTGAACTTGTATCACCGAATGACCAATTTGCCACTGGATCGTAGTAAAGAGGTCACTTTCGCTCTCTTTCATTCGGTTTTTGATCTCTTATTATTTGTGTAGAGGAATTTTGATGGGACAAGAGCTGGGGCTTTGGCTGAGAGAGACTCAGAGAGCTACGGCAAGAGGACGGTTAGGGCTGACAGCCTGACATTGTTTGGGTCGACACTGTCGAAAAGGGACTGCGATATATGATGCTGTATGCTGCCGCTGGGGGCCGGGACTTGGATCCGGCCAAATATGCTTCCTGCTTTCTCTTAATTTCTAGCTTAGCTAGCTTATCTGCATCATGCACTGGACCAAAGGTCTGCCTGCTGCCTCTTCCCTCTCACCCATGTGATCTTGTTGCTCCTTTCCTATGACTCTATATGAGGGTGAGGGTACCTTTGTCAATTTTCCGACAAGGAAAGGTCAAATTAGCATGGCATGCATGCATGCCATCTGCAAATGTAGTACTACTTGTGTTGCATTCATTGTCTTCTTCACCTCTACGACTCTACCCCGACATATAAACAATGTCTCATTTCATCCCAGCCATGGATAGATTCTTAATTTCTTCAAGTTTTAAAAGAATCTGGAAATTTTAATGATTTCTTTTTGAGCCCAATGTTTTGGTCAGAAATTATAACCATTAATTGATGAAGAGAAAAGTTTTGAATGTTGTTATTAACACACCCTAAAGTGTTAATAATACACATAATCTCTCTATCTCTCTCCCCCTTTTTTATCTGTCTCTCTCTCTAGTGTTATTTAGGGTGTGTTAATAACAACACCCAAAGTTTTTTGTTTTGTTTTCATTGATGAAGAGAAAAGTTGCAAAAATCAAAATTGTTATTAAAAAAAAAATGGTGCAACAATCACCATACCCACGTCCTAACTAGCTAGGAATCATAACAAACCAACTCAAACATGCTAGGAACACATCAAATCAAAGAATATAAGAGAAAATGGGCAAATTCAAACCTCTTGAAGAACACAAATCAAATCCTCCGAAAACACCAAGAAAAAGTAGAAATCCTTATAATCTTTGCGTTTTGACTCCAAAATCCAACAAAATTGAGTGTGTTTCGGCCAAAATCGGTGAAGAGGGGAGGAGAGAGGGCTGCTCTAGGGTTTATTTTGAAGAAGGAAGATGAGGGAATGGGAGAAAAGAGAGAACTTGGCCCTTAAAAAAAAACAGCATTACATTGCTCGACCGATCGAGGATATGTGTTCGATCATTCGAACAACGTCCAGAGAATTATTCACGTCGAGGGTTGAACGGTCGAGCCGATTACAGTATTAATGTGAATTCATTTCAGGTCTCTACTATTACAATGTTATTAACTTATTACACTACTTGAATTGGGCACCCCATATGTACCATCTGATCCAAACTATTAAAAAAAATATTACACTTTACATTGTTTCACTAGTTGAATTCACACAATTTGAGTTGCAAATTTTAAATCACTCTCTCCCAATGAGAAAGCTACAACCATAAGAGAACAACCGGCTACAAACGGAGCCAACCATACTAGCAACATGTCGAATGGTGGTTGTACACTCAGAAATGGATTAGTAATATACACTTTAGAGCCTTAAAGAAATGCAGAAAAAAATTTCTACGGTACCTGAACTATCACAAAATATAATTTTTGATACCTAAATTTTCATAAAAATTCTGATAATATCTGGGCTGTTACTCTGTTTGCCATTATAGTAATCAGTTAGACCAAAGGTTGTCTTGGCCAGCTGGGGCGTACTCTTTAGGTGGTGGCTAGTTTTGCTGGGCTTTGGAAGCAAGGAAGAACTTGACACATGTCGGATATGCTGGTCGCGACGGCAATTTCAGTCATTGAGGCAGCATTGAGTGTCCTGGATCTTTGTAGAGCGAGTTGATTGTGTCCTGCTGGTGGTATTGGGCTAGTATGGTCACTTGGGGTTCGGGCTCAATATTTTTTTTGTACCATTGGACCACCAGTGTTTGGATTATCAAAAACAAAGTAATGATTTTTATTACTCGTGCCAATGGAATGAATCAATATGTGTAATCTTGCTGACTTATAAATGTGATGATGTCTGTTCCAAAAAAAAAAATCATAAATTCACACAGGACTAAAGGATATGAAAATTGAAAATTCGTAATACTTTGGGGTTATGCATGTATAATTCAATCTAAACTTTTAGGTTTGTAATATACCGTAAAAATTGAAAAACACAATAAAATTCATTTTTACACTCACATATGGAAAAAATAATTTCTTTTTCCCTTTCTTTTAAATCAATTGACTACTCTTATATGTACTTGATCACAATTAAGAGCAAGTCCACCGTAGCCTTAAGAGCCTGGTTGCCATATCATTCTAGCCTCAAAAATGCATAAAGTCTCTTCCAACGGTGGAAAGAAGACCGGGCAAGATGTGACTTGGGGCAGCTGCCTGGTCTCTTTGTGCCTTGGCTGAAGACCAGTTGCAAGCATGGCAACACTACCAACTTGCAGCATGTGCTGCCCTCAAAGCCTCAAAGCAATGTTAGCCATTAGATATTCAAACCTTCAAGAATTGTCATCCATTAGATTTGTAATATTTTTTTTATTGATAGATGTATAATATTATTTCAAAAAAGGTTATTGGAGAGGAGTCTCTCACTATGAAAACAAAATATTTTTTTCACTAATTTTCAGATCAAAAATAATATTACTCAAACTTTTTAGCTTTGAAATGTTTATCATAAATATTTATTGATATTATATCTTTAACATTTGTAATAAAATGAATAAATATAAATTAAATAATGCAAAATAATAAATTATGACCCTGACCCAACGGGTGGAAGCAACATTCAAAAAGTCAATGAACAGTACTTGACCCAGTGCCCTAGTGACCCTGACCTTGACCCAATGGGTGAACTTGCTCTAATGACCTTGACCCAATAAGCGCATTATTTTGTTTCATGATGCAAACAACAGTTGGTATGATTTGCAACATTCCCAAATGGAAGTAATCAAAATATGCTTTGATTCAAAATGTGTGAAACTGCTTGAGAGTTGAGACAAAGCTAGAAATAGTGTTGGGCTGTCTCGTGGGTAAACTTTATGTTCCTAATCTTATTTCCAGCTGGAAGTCTCAAAATGATGATTTGATTAGTTGCCAGCCATGTTTTGTTTTTTCTTTTCCTTATTCTATTTGATAATTTTCCACAAGATTTGATAAGATCTCTCTCTGCAGAGAAATCAAACTTGTGGGTTCCAGGACAAAGCTTGCTAGACTGTCTTGCCAGGCAAATTTCTTTGACGATCCAAAGTGTTCATATTTTTATATGGAGGGAATGAATTGCTCTCCATAGCTTCACTGGCTGTACACAATTGATTTTGGCAATGTGAAAGTGATCAAGGAATGGATCGAGAAATGCTAGCACAATTGATTAATGTTCTGCTTGATTTATTCATTCATGTGGTTCCATCAGATTTTTCCAATCTGGTGATGTCATGTTTAATTTATAAAAATAGTTTAAACTCACAAAGAATGTGACCTAATTTGTCATGAGCAAGACATTTCCTACCCTTGGATCGTGAACCAATGGCCCTCCAGTGGGTTATGAATTAGTTTATGCGTTGGACCCAAGATTTTGAATTAAATTATTGAAACCAAGTATTAAACTACATAATAGTATAATACCAAGCCAATTTATACATAAAGAATTAGGAGTACAGTACAAACATTTTTTTAGGGGAAAAACAAGATTTAATTAGAAAGTCAAGACACTGTGTACACCGAGGAGGACGTAATGTCTAAATCTCGGATTTAAAAACAACAAAAAATTAGCAATGTGTGTCAAACTAATTACTTACCCATGCGGCCATGCATTAATGAGATGATGAAACTTTACCATCAAGGGGTTGAACAGCCACACTCCAAATAAATCATATATCTAGATACATCATGATCAAGGATGAAGCCATGGAGTTGAGCACAATTTAGCCAATAAAATGGACATGTCAATGATAATGTAGTCTTTAACTCTTAACCACACAATGGGTGGCTAATTTATTACAATTTAAAAGGGCAAAACTTCAATAAAAATACACTCAAAACTTTAAATCCAAGCTTGCAACTCTTCAACGAGAACTTAGTCGATCAATCCCAACTACACCAATGAATGAATTTCTCATTCGCGTCTTTTATCCCACCATCTATAACTTCGTAATTTTGAATTGAAAAGCTCCATTACGCCCACCGACATCATAAAAACAATGCTCGTAGTATACACATGTATCGCTTAGAAATCTACTCGCCAACCCCGTTAAATGAGTATCCAAACGCTCATTTAGCTTCCTGAACCAATTAGGTAACTTGCTCTTTGCATCCAAAATTCCAAAGAGTCTTGGGCACACCCAAGTACATCTATACCCAAGTTAATTGAACGCGTGAGTACCACGTTCCTCACTTCCTCCGTGAACTGTCCGAACTCACCTCCTCCGTCCGGCCGTTTCATGGGGCCGGACCGGTCCCGTATTCTTCGCCTCTTCATGGCGAGTTCAAAAGTAGTGGTGTCTCATCCAATGGATGCCGGAAGAGAGAGAAACGGAGGAGAGAAGGACCGGCAGCTCCGATCGGATTTTTCAATTCTTTCAACGTCGGCGGACGAAACCAGTGCCAATAGCTTCGTATTGGTTAGAGGAGTTCGTTTGTGGTCTCAGCTCGTTGATTCGTTAACTGAGGAGGGAGAATCGAAGAAGAGAAATTTCTGCAATTCCGACGGGTTTTCTTCAATTCCAGCAACTCCTTCGCTGCCAGGCCACCAAGCCGCTGCCACCGCTGCTGCCTTCATCCTCCTCTGCTCACCTTCACCAAACTGCTGTGTACACCCAGCCACCCTCACTGCTGCAATCCACCAAGCTGCCGACACTCCTCATCGGTCAACACTCAATTAACTATTCACTCTTCACTCAATTAACTATTCACTCTTCTCTCAATTAACTATTCACTCCATCTCAATTAACTATTCACTTAGGTATATATATACTTAGGTGCAGCCAAGAATTTTCGCCAAAATTCATGCTCAAGACTTTTCAGTACGTTTTTTTAAAATGTCCAAGAGGTGCGTACTTGCTTGATGGAGGGTTTCGACTGCGGATTTTTAATGGAAGAACAGTTCATGTTTGGGAAAGCAAATTTGTCCCAAACCCTACTGCATTTTTGTTCCCCCTAATATTAATATTACTGCCGATGGAGAACTGTGTTCCTTAATACCATTAATTCTTTTAGCTTCAAGTATACTAGCAATGGAAGGAATTGGTCGGCAATGGAATTGAATGCCAGAAAACAAACAGTGCATGGCAGGGTTTGTTATAGGTATTGCTTGGCTAGCCTAATAAGGTGTAAATTTTCACAGGTTGTAGGTAATCCATATGCAAAAGAAACAGGTGCATTTGCAAATTGTCAGCAGAAAGTGAGTCACAATGGAACCACTTAGGCAGAAAATGAACTAAAAGAAGCCTAAAGTCGGACTCATGGCTACAACTCTACAAGGTCGACCTACTACCCCAAAGAAACCAATTTCATAACCAATCAGCCTAGCAAGCCCAACCAGCTCAACAACCCTGAAAACACCCTACCAAATTGTTCACTGCCTTTGAGACCAACACCACCACCAGCAAGAACAACTTCTTTTGGACAAGTCATGTCTGAAATGGGCTAAACACCATCATCGACACTAATCAGCAACACCACAACAGATTCAAAAAATTGGAGAGAAGCCGAAGCACCACCACCATGGTTTACCCCAAAGCCATGCAAAGCACCACCATGTGTAGCGTACACTATCCCCTCCATGCGTGTCGCCAAAGCCAAACCACTGAGAATTGAGAACCACACGACCAAGGCTTTTAACCAAACTGAGATAGAAGTGAACCCAGAACAAGTATATCGCAAAAAACCAACGTCAAAACATCCTAATTGTAAAAAAAATCATGATCCTTCCCAACCCGCTAGACCAACCCTACCGCACCAGAGGCCAAGGCCACTGATCAATCCTAATTAACGCAGCGGACAATGAATGAATGAATGTAGACCACTGAGAAGAAAAGAAGCCGTGCAAGCCCGCCCATCGCCAGAACTGGGGTCGAGGATGCCTCAAGGTGCATGAGTTGGACTGTTGGACATCTAGGGGTGAACACTAGCAGCCGCACTCGTAGAAAAAAATTAAATTAAAAAAGGAGTTTTTTTTTTGGGACTTACTTGCGAAGTTGCGATTGATATCATTATTCATTTATTTGGCAGTTTGAGTAAATTACTGAAAGTCTGTTTATCCTCATATTTGCAAATGTTACTTAGTTGATTTGATATTTATCTTCACAATGATTGATGAGGTCTCAAATTAAAAATTTTTATTCCATGAAAACATGCATGTTTTTATCCGCAAAAATGATAATTTTCTTGAAAATATGCATGTTTTATTTCATTTAGGGTGAAAAATCTTTTTTGATCATTTAAGTTTGACATATTTGACATTTTGGTCACTATAATTTTAAAAATATTACTTTTGATCATTCAAGTTTAAAATTATTTTTTATTTTAATCCAAAGATGGACCACCCTCTAAGCCTAAGTATTCCTCAATGACCGATAGCGTACAAATACCGTGAAAAGAAGACTAAAGTAAAAAATGATTTCAAACTTAAGAACCAAAATAATAATAGAAATGATAAATATGTCAAACTTGAATGATCAAAAGTTATTTTGGTTTCGGTATGTTCTTTATTGACTAAATTGGTTTTAGTACGTAGTTAGGCATTGATTCGAACAGACTGAAAGGTAGATCTAGACATAACTTGTCTGAAATGATAATGTAAAATTTACAAGGCATAAGATCTGTAATATCTGAGATCGGGGAATAAGACATGTTAATTTGGCGAGAGCTGACTGACACCTTATAATAACTTATAACTAAAAGTCGCATACGCCTCTGAAATTTTTTTGTCACCGACTTCATCATATAAACCATTCGACGAGTAACAAAGCTACAGAGACTCTCTCTCTCTCTCACAGAAAAACAGCTTAAAGATTCTTCCTATGCAAAATCAATCATTCACCCAAATTAGCCCCAACCGTTGAATCCCGCGTAGACTGCTTTCCTCCTTCGCTCTCTCTCTCTCTCTATCTCTCTCTCTCTCTCTCTGTTTCTCAGAAGCTCACAAAGAACCCATCTTTCCCCAACTAGACGCTCCAATTCATGTTCTTCTCAACTACCCATTTTGACTGATTCTTCTTCTAATTCGTTTCCACACACACGCGAATATCCCCTTTGTGTAACCAAACCCTAGACTTCTGAGTCAATCCCGAAGAGGACGAAATCTAGCATTTGGGTCCAATCCAAGTCGACCCATTTGGTCGAAATTTCAAGGAAAGAGGAAATTACAAAGACCCCGATTGGGAGACGATTCAGATTCAGCAACCCTAGTTCTCTGGAAGAGGAACCCAAGTTATTCCCTTTTCATTTCTCTTTGAATTCAGATTGATGAAGAGGAAATCAAGAATTTTGAGTTAGACCCGGATGCGAGAGTGTTCTCTATTTCTCCTTGAAAGTTCTAAGTTCTGTGCTTGGTTGATTTCATGGAACCGCCATTGTCAAGCTTGATCTTTCTGGTTTTTGGGTTTGTTATTAGTATCTGTGCTCTTCTGGTCGATTCTCAATCTCCACCTCCCCCACCACCATCTCCGCCACCGCCGTCACCACCTCCTCCTCCTCCATTGCCACCTCCACCTCCTCCTCCATCGCCACCTCCACCGGAATCTCTGGCCTCACTACCTCCGCCAACCCCTCCATCGCCTAGCCCGCCGCCGCCACCTCAATCGAAGAGACTACCGCCACCAAACAGAGGGCACAGGAAGCACCACCGGCCGCCTCCACCGCCTCCTCCTAAGGGGCACAAATACAATGCGGGGAAGAAGATTGGGCTCTTGTTTGCCGGTATCGCCGCCATTCTTCAGATTGGTGTAGTGGGGTTCCTGGTTTTCAAGAGGAACCAGCTTCTCAAGGTCAAGGATAGATATGAGAATTTTTCTTGAATATTTAGTATCAGATTGCTTACACATTCTTTTGTTTGGATGCGGCGGGGAGTGTATGAATCACAGATTGATGGATATGAACTTCGAATGGATCGGAGCCAGTGGTTCCATTCAGCCCCCTTCCGATTTCTCTGTATATTGTTGCTTGGAGTTTTCTTCTTTTGTTTCTTCATTCTTATGTTGATCTTTTTTTTTATAATGTTCTTAGCTTGTCTACACGGTTTACAAATTGAAGCAGAAGAAACCATTTTAGGCTTTGTGTCATGAGTGACCTTTTCTTTTTCTTTTTTTCCTTCTAACTTTGACCATGTGAATGTATAACAAGATTAGAAATCATGGAAGAATTACAATGACAAGATCTAGTTCTCTCGTTTTCTATTAGTGCAATTAACATGGCATATCTCTTTGGTGTGTTTATGTTACTGTTATACTCTAATTTGTGTTGAAAACATTTGCAGCTTAGATATGATGCATTTTGATTGCTTGATCTGACTATAGTTAGTTTTTAATTGGCTTGTTGAATTGTGCATGAGTATGCTGGAGACTAGAAGTCATGCCAAGACATTCGGAATTTTTTTTTTTTATGTGTTAGCTCCATTTGCAAAATGTAAATCATTGGTATGTAATATTGAAGCCTTTATTTTTGCTTGATTGTTTGAAAGTAGGTTAAAACATAGGAAAGATTGTTCTCTTTCAATCAGCTTCAGAAATGGAACTAACTCAGTATGCTCCTGCAAGGAGGTTTATGGTGAACGGTATCTAGAAGAACTTTACCAGCTTAGTAGGAAGTGTATTACGTGTAGTAGGAAGATACTTTGTTTAGAGAATTAAGAGAAATACACTGTTCCCTTGCATAGGTGTAGTAGGAAGTGTAGTAGCTTGTCAGTTATTTGAAACTTATAGCCTGGCAGTAACAATGCAGCAAGATGATAATGTAGAGACTACGCACCTGGTATACCAAAAAACCCATGTTCCACACCAAGTTTGATTGCTTCCTTCAAAGATGAGATGTTATGCATCATTGTTTTCATATTCTAATCGGTTTCGCATCTTGTTGTATGATGGAGAGATTTCAAATCTTCCCATTTTTGTATGAAGGTTTGTGATATATAAGTTCTGTATTTATAAGAATTTGAATTAGAACCGTCATGTTTTCAAGATATTCTGATGATTTAGCTATATGGGAAAGGGTTTTGGGGGAACCTGGACAGTCGAGTGAATTGCGTCTTATTGTGTGAATGGCGCATATTTTTTTGGTTGGAGGAAAAAGGGATTGGTGCTGAGGAGATGCGCTGTAATGGTGTGGATGGAGAGAACTATGAGAATTTTGATAATGTGGAAGGGGGAGGCGCTGAAGCTTTTGGTTGGAATTGATTTGCTTTTGGGCATCTCTGTTGGCATCGGTTTTCTCAGAATTGCTTTTCTTATAACTGGAATGCTCTGTGGTTTAGCTCATTTGAGTTTTACTGTTTTGTTATTTGATGCAATTGTGAGATGTAGACTAGAACATTTAGCTCTTGCAAATTCAGTCGACATTTTGTCCTCTGCGCTGGAGTTCTGCTCAATCCTTTAATAAAAGTATGTTTATTATTAAAAAAGAAGAAGGGAGCCTTACTGTTTTCCAGTTCATGAAATTTCCCTTGATACATTTTGCTGCTTGGGACTTGGGAGAAAGAAGTGGAACGGTTGTTTGATGACTATGGCACTTTGCTTATTTGACCACACCTTCACTTATCAATTTGTAGCCAGTTTTACCGATTGCTGCCTGGAATTTACGTTTTACATGAATTTTGGTGATTCGAGTTGTTCTACATTTCTGTTTGCTTTATGCTCGGATTGTGGGAGAAAATGCTGCCCCTTTTTCAAAAGGTTATATCAGTCATGTAATCTGTTGTAGTTTATGTTCAAGTTGTAGACGAGGAGGTTGATTAATTCTGAGTAACTGCTTCCTATTTCCTTGCAATAGGTTAGTATAGGATGAGAAAACCGCAGCTAGCCTATTTCCTTGCAATAGCTGCGAACTGAGGACCAATCTGAGAAGGATATTAGGAAGTTGTCTGTACATTGCGTTGCCTGGTTGACATATTACAAATTGTTTAATGATAGTTTTCTTGGTTATATTTTGGTGACAAGAGGATGAAAACACTTGGTATTTGATAAAATCTGGCCTATTTTTTCTAGCAGCCTCTTTAGAACGCGCCTCACGCGCCTAAGAAAAACCAAGAACTTTGGACGTGTTCCCTCCCGGCCGTGAGGCTGCTGACTTCCCCGTCGCAGTGCTCCGGTCCGGGCGGGTATGGTGGCGGTTGGAAGGGACAGCCCTCGTGGCTTTGGTCGTAGTCGGAGAGCATATGGGAGATTCGTGTCGCTGCTGTGGCAGTTCCGGCGAGCGCTTCCAGCCTGGGATCTTGATGGATCTGTGGTTTCTTCCTCCAAATGGAGGAGGCGAGCTCTTTCTTCAGCAAGGTGGTGGAGCGGTTTTTCGTTGGAGGTTGGTCTTCACTTTGGGCGGTTCGGGTCCAATTTGGCTTTGCCGGCGACCCGTGATGTTGATGGAGCTACTTGTGGGGAGTGGTTGTCGATCGACGGGGTTGCAGTTGTATGGATCGACGTCGGAGGTGGATTTCGATTTGGCTTGGAAGTGTGGAGGAAGAGGTGGGATCTGACTTCATGTGCGCTGGTTTCTCTAGTGACGGTGGTGGTGTCGTCTGCGTCTCCGGCGACGGTGGGGTTGCTGAAGCTGGGTTGGTGTGGGCCTGGGTTTTGGAATGGGTTTAAGGCTCGGCCTGGATTTTTACCTAGTTGGGCTGTTGCCTTGTTTTGTTTTTGTTTTTTGTTTCGTTTTTGTTAGTTTTTGGATCTGTTTTCAGATCTCAAATAAGTCATGGCTCTTCCGAGTCTGGGTTGTGGTCAGGGATCTGGGTGGGAGTTTGGTTTTGGGTAATTGGTCATTCCTTAGGACCCAATCTTTGGACGGCATTTTGCTGTGCAATTGATTATCGGCCTGTGTTGATGATGTTGACGTTGATGTCAATGTTAAATGTTTGGACGGGCTATCCGAATGGTACGTCTAACCAGTTATGATGTTTATTGATCTTTTTGACCCAATTAATTGCCCAAATCTACTCCTGTAAGTTCCTTTGTTGATGTATGTCGTCGTTGATCTATTTCAGTGTCGATGGGTGCTGGGTGTTGTACTTATGCAGTTTAATGAATGAAATTATTCACCTTGATAAAAAAAAAATTGTCTATTACGTTGGACTTTGTGGTCTGAATATTGAGATTTTGATTCTTGAGGAAGGAACATGGTCCCAATTCCCAATCTGGGAGATGCAAGTACAATATTTGTTGTGGCAGAATCAGGTAGATGATCGAGAATAAAAGCTTGTTTAGTTATTCACTTACTCATATGATCCAAGTGTGATTAGAAAAATATATTAGAGCTACATGGATTAAACTAATAACACAATCCTGTGACTGAAATTTGAAGCCTCAACCTGAACGTTTGACAATAATAATGTAATGGGGTGAGAATCTGAGATTCAAGACCAGAAAGACTGCATCGTACGACCTATTCCTAGCAAAGCTTTAGAAAACAGAAAAGGTAAATGGAGTGCAAGTAAATTAGCCAATTCATTACAGAACTTCGATGACATGTTTGATGTTCCCTATCTTGGGTCCATTACAGAACTTAGAGCCTACAGACTTCCAGTCAAACAAGCAAGTCTATAATTATCGGACATGTTTTCTTAGAAGAAGCAAATATATATCAAGATAAAGCAAAAGACAGAAAATCCTGCTTAGGTGACCCTACATTATTCACTCAGTCACAAAGCTTTAGCACCATAAAGCCTCCCCCTAGCCACCAATTAATTCATGTAACAAACGCAAATGACCCACCACCGAGTACTCTTTTGGCCTTGATCAAAGAACCCATAATTGATAGTCAAGACTTGTTCAACCATCTGCACCATGAATTAGGATTTCACAATTCAAGTTAAAGAAAGAGGAAATTAAAGAGAGTTTTGACAGGAAATTGAACTAATTACCATTATGAAGTCTGGAATTGGGTGCAAGATCAAGCCAGGTGTCTGTGGTCTTTGGTGGCCAGTCCCCAAAGAAGTGGTGGAGGGACTTTTCAGTCTGATCAGCTTCTTTGTTCTCTGTTTTAATTGGTCTGCTTGATTTGAAATCAGTACCCAAAACATAGCAATGCTGCTCATCCTGTGATTGTTGCTGTGGATAGTGATCTGTGAGACTTTGGAACTGTGATTGGGATGAGTAGCCTTTGTAGGAACTCATTAAGCTTCTTGCATTTGCTGAAGACTCTGCAGGAAAGAAGGCTAGCTCATGATCCACACCTTCCTTTGCTCCATGAAGATACCTATTTGGCAAAAGAAAAGGAGCAAATCTTTATGATGGAAAAAAAAAGGGGGGCATATTAAGAATTTGATTTGCTCGAGAGAACTGACAAACCTGTAATCTCTATGATCAGCTTCATTGACATAAGATCCGGAGTTGAGAAAGAGTTGAGGGTTAGCAGTAGTGTTGCTATGAGATGACAAGCCAGAACCATGAGGCCTAGAAAGGAAGGGATAAAGAGGTGAACTTTGGTGATGTTGGGTATGAGCTGTTTCAGTGTTTACTGATGAGGAAAACATTGGAGGGGAGGTTTTGGAGAGGTTTTTGTGGATTGAAGCAGGGTTGTACTCTGGTGGTGTTGTAATAGTAGGAGTAGTATTTGTAGTTGAAGAACTAGAAGAAGCTTCCACAGGCTTTCTTGAACGGTTTCTGCCTCTATGCATATGCCTCTCACAGTACTTAGAATCTGGGTATGCTTCCTTTGAACACCTCCATTTTTTACCATCTGTTCTTCTGCACCTTCCTGGCTCTGGGTCTATTTTTCTGCCAAAACCCATGTCATAGCATCCCCACCCAACTGTTTTTAATCACCCACAAAAAATTCATCAGTAACTACTTTTTTAATTAGTAAGTTGAAGAAAAAAAGAGAGATATATATCGAGACAAAACCAGAAACATACAAGGGTTGTGAGGGAAGAGTCTTGAAGAAATTGAGGAAGAGTCCAGCCTTCTTTTAAAAGAGTAGACAAGGTCAGTTGGGATGGGAACTCCAGAGACCATGTACTTGAAGATTAGAGCTTGGTGTTCAAGCTCTTGCCACTGTGTTGCTGTGAAAGGGTACCTGTAATTCCTTGCACTAGTTGGATTTCCTCCACTCATCATTTTTGAACCACAATGACGAAACAAAAAAGAGAGGAGCTTTGAAGATTTAAGAAGAAGAAGAAGAAGAAGAAGCGGCCATTGATTTTTTTATGCATGGGTGAAACTAATTAATAGCTGCTCTGATTTGATGACACCTGCTGCCATCTCTGTATCTCTCTCTTTCTTCCGAGTTCTGAGAGCACTCACACTGATCTTATTATGACTGCAACTCTGTTGCTTCTCTGTTGCTGCTCTGCCATGCTCACATGAGTATGGGTCCACATGTGACCTCTTCCTGGTCCCACGTGTGCAGGTCTGTTGTGCAGGGACCCTAAGCATGTCCCACGGGGCACCGGATAGCTGCTCCTTATTGCCGCTCCTGTCTCTCCATCTGCAGACGACATAAATTCAGTCACAAGTTAAAATACAAACAAAGAAAAATTTATAGATATTTCGATTTCATTTGATTTTATGCACCGCTGGTTTTGCTATCTCCACTTGGAATAGAGTGCCTTGTCTTTTATGTGCTGCAAATAATTAGGCCTCAATTCAATTTGTGGAAAGTAAATTAATTTTTTTTATCTTTCTCATAACGTGGGAAAATAAAACTTCCATTATTTTTTTTCTATAGTGTATGGAAAAATTAAACTTGTCACAGTGTATGGAAACGCTGGGAAGTAATGAAAAAAATGATTTTGTTTTCATTTCAGTGTTGGTACGTTTGTGTAAGAATAGAGATGTAATGGATAAAATTAGAAATAAATCAATAGATGCAAATGTTGGAGGTGGATTCTATTCTAGTTCTCTATTTTCTTAAATCTTCAAATTTGGTGCATTAACAACTTCGATGGAATAAGGTAATTGTTTGAACCGTATTTCTCAAATGCAGTTCCGATACTCTCATATATTCTTAAATTATGCGTACCATACATAAAATATAGGGAGAATAGTCACTTTAGTCATTGAACTTTGCCAAATTTGACACTTTGGTCACTGAACTTTCAAAAATATCATTTTAGTCACTGAACTATTACACCGTCTATCACTTTAGTACTTCCGTTAGTTTTTTCCGTTAAAATGACATTTCTCCGTTAATTTCAAGGGTATTTTAGGGATATACAACCAAAAAATCAATTTTTTTGTCTCACTTTCTATCAACCCAAATATCTCTACATTTTTTGACTAAATTTCCCTCGGATTTCATCCATTTTTGTCTACACAATCAAAAATCTCAAAGAGGATTTCACCCATTTTTGTCCTACCCACCCGTTTAGGGCATTTTGAGATCAACATTCACTATCTTGAATGCAAACAATTCTTAACAAATGTAAACAAAATCACTGCATATGAAGTTTAAAAAGATGTTTGCAATAATTGCAAGTTCAAAAATACATAATCAAGTCAGAGAAATGATTTTTTGGTCTTACATTCCTAAAATACCTCTGAATTTAATGGAAAAATGTCGTTTTAACGGAAAAAACTAACATAGGTACTAAAGTGATAGACGGTGTAATAGTTCAGTGACTAAAGTGATATTTTCGAAAGTTCAGTGACCAAAGTGTTAAATCTGGCAAAGTTCAGTGACCAAAGTGATCATTCTCCCTAAAATATAATTGAATTTTCTTTTTCAATACAAACCAAACGAGACTGTATAGTGAGTAAAACAAATCTCTTTTATAATGTCATTAATGTGAGAGTTATGAAAATTTTGTAATGGAGTCGATGCCTCGGTGGTATGAAAAAAGTTTGTGCATGTCATGAGCTCAGTGGGAAACACATAGGCTAGCCCTAGCTCAACTGCTCAAGGGCATGCTTGCTTTGTGCAACCTTTCCCATTTTTTTTCTCTTCAATTACTTTTTTTTTGTGTGGCAAAACTGTTCAATTACATTTACTCCTATTGATTATAATATTTTGATACTCAACCATCAAAGTTATTAAAATTTGCAGTTTAAGCTTTGTTCTACATTTAAATTTAGCTTCCCATCACTATTTTGTCAGTTATTCTGTTTACACACTTTTAAAATTAGTTTGAGAGTTTGGAATTAGAAGATAAACTAATGTTTTGTACCTCTTAATTTGAAGCTTACATGATCACAATAAAATTACCGTAAGTGCTCATGTGTTTTTTTTTTACCCCTAGCTTCACTTCATCTTATTCTCAATATTGTGAAAATTTAATTGGGGAGATGAAAGGATTTATGGCCTTAGGGCTTCTTTTTCTCTATTGTGGGTCATGGTTTTTCACCCATGCCATGATATTTCTATCTCTCTTCATAGTTCATTCATACCCTAGCCTATTTATTATGTTTTTGGCATTACTTTGAAAATAATGGCATAGTAGACTCTATCCTGGTTTCAGTCCCATGCTTGAGTTTGAGGTGACTTAGTTGGCCATCATCTATAATTGAGCACAAAGATGGAAGAAAAAGCAAAATGTGCATGAATGTGATGATTTATTATTAGGTTAGTGTATCATCTTTGGAATACACTACATATGTTGGATTTACGTTCCATGTTATGACATGATAGTCTAAGAATTCATGTTATTACGTACAGCTCTAATTAATCAAGTTATAGTGCATGCGATTTTCAAATGGTATTTCCAACTTGGTTCGGGGGATAGTTTTAAGCAGTCTTGGTTAATTAGAAAGGAGGACCATGAAGATTGCTGCTTATAGGAATTCAGAAAACACCTCACAAGAAAATTAAGGAACAAATTTAAAGGTTTTATGCTTTAAATCATCCCATTTGGTTGAAACGTTGGAGCTATAAATTATACACATCGCATGTGGTAATTCTTGTTGCATGATAAATAATGTACAAAGATGACTTAAATTATGACATATTTTGCTAATGCACCAAAAGAGCGATGTTATGTTGACAAAATGTAATTGGTTCATAAAATATTGTGACAATGTTCCATTTGTTCTAGTGAGAACTCACTCTTTCATTATATATCTTTTTATTTTTAACCGGAAATGTGTATTGTCACAATATTTTGCAACCAATTTGATGAATCTACCTTCTTTGCCTATTGTAATTAGCAACTTCGAGTGTTATTTGTATCATCCAATACGTTCATAATTTTCAATAACATTCATGTTTTTTTTTTCAACAGTATGAAAAAAAAAATTACTCTTAGATCGAACTATACAATAATGCTATAGATCTAACAAATGAGCTTTATATAATAAAATGTTAACTACTTTGTAAACTTTCCAAATGCTAAAATTAGCTCTTATTGAGTTTAAAATGAGAAAAGTTTTGATGAGACCATACGTTAATACATTTTTACTATTGTATCTGTTTATTTCTATTAATGAATTTCACTTTATAATATGGAAGAAAAAAAATCTATCTATTTTTTTTGTTTTTCTCTTTAAAATCATGTTGATCGCTTTGAGTCTAGAACTTTGCTTTGGAGTCCATAGCTAACTCTAAAAAGTCCATGTAAGCAACGTAACATTTTCATTTGTAACTTGTAACTTTGTAAGAGATCGAGAAAATGGAGATCAATTTGAAAATGAGGGAGTATTCTGAAAATAAAATTTGTCTATATGCAAGACAAGAATCTTCCCTTCTGAGTGAAGACTGTTCATGACCTGCAATTTCTCTGCCCCAAAACACATGCGGACTTCTCCTCTATGTTGTCTGATGAACCGAGTCGGCCTTTCATTGATGAATCCAATATTTCCTCAATTACATGCATATCTTTGGACGCACCTCTTTCCACATTAGTCACACACAGTATTAATTTATACATCGATTCTTGTTAAGCATATCTTTCGCAGAGCTTTGCATCACTCACCTGGGAACGATGCTTTTTTGATTGCAACGAAGGCTTTGCATATGACATCATTGCCTACTTGACACCTCTTTCTATTTTCTATCCCTAACTGAGATTTTTTGTTTTGTTTTGGATGAGACGGCCTTATCAAACAATTATAAAACTCTTTGAGTAATTAATTACATGTCTTTTTATATGAATATATAAGAGTTGATTAAAAATAAACTTAAACTATTGTACTTATTCGTATAAAATGTGGAATTCCATTGTACTTTTGTACAAAGTCAAAAATTCGACATTAAAGGTACAAAAATGCAAAGAGAAAATGACATTATTGAATCTAATATTAATGAGGTTTTATTAGTGCCGGACATTTGGTACCAACAATACCGTACCGCACCGAATACCGACTGAACAGACATGGTCGGCGCCGACAAATCTGTATACCGCATATGCGGTGCGGCTCCACTGAACCGAAACTGTAGCAGCGGTGCGGTTGTGGTATTTACTGTGATGATGTGCGGTACTACCAACTGACAACCGATTTATATATGTTTTAAATCATATGTCTAATTTCACACCGTTAGATCTATGGATAAAGAATTTGAACTGTTGGATTAAGTCCAAATATTTAGAAACCCTACTAGGGGGTCGACTTTTTTCATTTCCATCAATCTCTCTCTATCTCTCTCTCTCTTCTCTCTCTCTCTCTCTCTCTCTCTCTCTCTCTCTCTCTCTCTCTCTCTCTCTCTCTTCGTTTCTCGCCACTCTCTCACTCTCTCTACTTCTCTAGCAACCATAGCCGATTTAGGCATATTCTACCAAATTCTTTGCAATTTTGGTCAATCTGGTAACCAAATCAACATATAGGCTTTGATTGTAAGCTTGTACACTAAAAATTCGAACCCGAAAAATCCATCAAGTTGAAAACCACAATTCATGGTTGCCCGATTCAGAGGCTTATTTTGGGTGCAGAAGAAGGATTAGGCAAAGTTGGGTTCAGGTAATATGATTATCTATCTGTCTTCGTTTATCATTTGTGAGTTGTACTGAAATTGTTATGAAAAACTCTAATTTTATGTACCAGATTTGGAAAATATGTTTATTGAATCGTTTTATATAACATAATTGCTTGTTTTTGTGGTAGGTAAAGACTTTGAAGGTGTTTTTGTGGTATGTATACAACCGTTTTATACATATGGTGTGTGTATTTATGTGGAATTGTGAATTACTGAAAATGAATAAACTCATCATGGTATGAGAATTTAAATACCTAGCCACACCATGTGATCGAATTGCTAAAGAATGAGAGTAATTACTTTCTTGATGTTGAGATCAGATAATGTATTTGTATCATTATTTTTATTTTTATTTGCTTACAAGTTAGTAAACATGTTTTTTTTTATCGTGTGGGTATTTTTTTAACGTCTAGATATAGATTCAAAAATAATCTGATGTTTAACATATATGTACTGATCAACATCATCTCATTATCTAAAGAACCCGTTAATCTAATTAAAATTTAAAATTTAAGTCATTTCTATTAGTTAACAGGTCAAAGAAGAATGTATACACTCGAATTTGAGATTTCATTCTCAAGAGTCTAGACTAATATCTACTCTAGGATAAGATTAAGTGTTGGTTGATACTTGATAGTAACTTTTTATTGCCTTTAACTTGATGGTAACATCCCAACTTTTAAGAGTCAAAGAAGGTTGGCTGCCGGTGCCCCCTTCTTTAATGCCTTCGCTGTTTAGATGGTGGTTGTGTAATTGCAACGTGGGCGGGAAGATATATAGACTAATTACAGACAACTGTGGATGATTCAACTCGATTAAATTACAGACAAACCATAAATTCTTTCTCTTTTTCGGAGATATCTGACAGAGATGGAAGTAGGGTTGGTTGAAGAAGTTATAGCAAGTTTTAATGTTTTAGTTATTTCTCCTAGCCTGCTGCATGCAAGACCTTATTTTCAAGCTTGCGATCTATTAATTAAAAACCTTTTGACCGACTTCGAACCTCGAAATACAGACCTGGAGTCTATATGAGAAAATACTATAGAAGTATAGAGTATATATAATGATTGGTTAATAGAATTGAGCAAATTTGATATCCAACTGCATATACTGTATATATATGATTGGTTAATAGAATTATGAGCAAATTTGATAAGGTTGAAACAATGGATGCGATAATCAAATGGCTAAATAATTTCCGATTTTAATTTTTTATATAAAAATGATCCCGAATGATGATCTAAAATATAGCGGGTTTGATTTTAGTTTGCACTCACAATGAGGATGTTCGCATTTTATTTTTGATGCGGACGTGCGCAAGTTTTCACATGCGCACGTGCACCGAAAGTAAAAGTACCAATTGAAAAATCCAATCATGAATCTTCTCTTTAGTTTTTTTCATGAATTATCCTTGTAAAAAATGGTTGGGATTGTTTGGCATTCGTTGTATGTTTACAACAAACAGTAGTTGAAAAATGGTGTGATAATCAAATGCAAAATTCGATTTTAATTTGTTTTTTATAAAAGTTGAATGTATAAATATAGGTTTGTTTTAGTTTAGTTTTTTTGGTTTGGGGATCTAGTAAAAGCTTCCTCGTTGGGAGTGTTGTTGGGCGATCTAGAAAATGTCCTGCATAAGTGCATAATTCTATTCCGATAAGCCGGGCTATCGGGTTAGGTCGTAGGTTTTCCACGACCTCGGTAGTGTAAGGAAGCCTCCTTCTTACCTAAACTTTTTCACACAAAAAAAAAACTTCATAAAAATAACGTAATATAAAATACGAACATTCTCATTGCAGTCCAAACTAATGATAAAACCCGTCTATATTTTAGGTTATCCTTCAAGGTTTGTTGATTAAAAAAAAAATTTTTGTAAGGATAATTTTTGAAAAAAAAAAGAAAGGCTGATTGTGTCAATTGTCGGATGCATATTTCGCATTTTATTTTACGTGCGGATGTTCTAAAAACCCACAACCGTCTCCTTATATTTACTTAAACTTTTTCTCACAAAAAAAAAAATCTATATATATATATATATATATAAAGTAATTATAATCAAAGGATTAGGGAACCTTCATATAGTATATGAACTATCATCAAATGGAATTTTTCGTACTTGAACTTTTATAAAGGACCTTGGGGGATATTGACTTTTTTTAATTTTATATTATTATAAAATTTTTTTTAAATATTTATGGTGAGGTGGTAGGGGGGAAAGTAAAAAAATTTTTTTTTTTTTTAATATAAATTATACGAAATTCTCATGCTATATATATCAAGTTAGGAAAACCTTATAGTTAGTACCTGAACTATTTCACCAAAATTTTTCACGTACTTGAACTTTCATAACGTCAATTAGCCATTATAGTAGATGCCGTTAAATATTCCGTTAAGTGCTTATGTGGCATGGGTAAAAAAGTCATTTCATTTATTTTCAATTTTAAAAATAAATTATACAAAAAAAAAAGATTTAGATAATTTATCCACAATTTAAGACTAAAAATGAGAAAAATTATTTTTATTTTTAATATGTTTTTAATATAATTTTTATCATTTCATTTATTGCCAATTTCTCTGTTTTTAATATAATTTTTTTATATAGAATATCGAAAAAACGAGGCCAATTCAATAGAAAAGAAAAAAACAGAAAAACGAAATTTTAATATAATTTATTACTATGTAGGTGGTTTTATTATTAATTAAAAAATAAAAATAAACCATATTCAAAAAAGTAATTTAATTTTTTCTTATATTAAAAAATAATGATAATTTATTTTGATTTTAAAAATAATTTTTGCATCTTTAATCTTGAATGTTTGGGGATAAAAACTCTAATTTGATTATGTTAAAATAATTTTTTTTTGCATAATTTTTTTTTAAATTTAATAGAGAAAAATGTTAATGACTGTTTTGCCCATACTCTAGTCTCCAAATTACAAGTTTTACCCATGCCACATAAGCATTTAACGAAATATTTAACGGTAGTTTGATTATGCTAAATAAGTTTTTTTGTTTGCATATGAAGTTTTTTTTAAAATTTAATAGAGAAAAATGTCATGTCACATATAACAATTTTTTTTAAATCCATGTTAATATTTCAAATATGACAAAACCAATGTTACCCTCTCAAATTTTGATTTAAATTTTATTTATCTTATCAATTTAAAATAACTTTGCTGAAAAGATAAAATTCTAAAATATAAATAGAGTATAAATTTAAACCCTAAAATTCACCATACCCATGCATAATCCCTAAACTCTAAAATCCACCATGCCCATAATTCGTAAACCCTAAACCTTAAAATCCACCATACCCCTAATCCCTAATCCCTCAACCCTAAAACGCCACAAATCATTAACCAAAAATTTTAAATTCTAACTCCTCAACCTTAACCCTTAAACTGTAAATTCTAAACTCATAACCTTAAATTCTTTTTTTTGGCTAATCGTAACCTTAAATTCTAAACTCTATATTCTAAACGTAACCCCCCTAAAACCCTAGCTATAGTAATTCATCAAGCTAGTTTTCCTAATTAATGATCATGCTTATATTGGGAAATATTACTTGAGATGTTCTCAACTAGGTTGTTATCTACAAACATGTCTTATAATTTGCACTATATATATGAACATATGAGCACATTCTTTCCTAAATCCAAAGTACTAAGCATTATCAATTTGTTATTTAGTTGTCTTTATTTTCTCTATGATGATGAGGTAGTAACATTGTTATGTGAAATGAAATTTAGTGAAAGTAAGTGATTTGATTTGTTTGCAATCAATTAAACAATAGTTCTCTCATGTGGTTATAAACAATAATTCCATAATTATAATCTCAATTAAAGTTCATCTAAATTATATCTCCTTTCCAATTGAGTTTAGATTGCTAGGTTTTTTTTTCTTTTTTCTTTTCATTAATAACATATATATACATATTAAAGTGCATAAAATTATATTGTAAAGATAATTAATGTAATTCCTTAATTATAATTGAAAAGTCAATTGATTGAAAAACGTATTAATTATACATATTAATGGTACGTTTAGATTTTGATACCACATTTGGATAATTAATTATGCACATAACCTTACAATTATAATCATAGGATTAGGTTTATATGTAAAGATCTTCTAAAGAAATAAAAGCTTTATATGTAAAGATAATTAATTATCATTAAACATCATTAATTGATAAGTTTTAAAGTTGAATAGTAATAACTATTAGATCTAAGATGATTAGGGTTTTACCTCTTGAGGCCAACAATCTTTTTCCATACATATAATGTACGTACGTACGTGTATATATATATGTTTTATTCTTCAATTTTCTGTGTTTAATCACTTTTACGGTTTTACCTCTTGAAAAAGAAACGAGTTCGACTCATTCATCATTTCAAAAAACAATCCTGTGAGGCTGTGCCCTGAGCTAGCTGATGTATGCAAAAAGCTAGGAATAGTTGAATTCTGAGAAAAAGGTTTTGGCTGGGTTTGCACAGTATGATATGACTGATGGATGAACTTTCTGCTAAATATTTATCAGGGGCAGTACGTACTGCAGTAGTGCAGTGCAGGTACGGTGGTGCAGCTTTAATTGGTTTTGCTTTGGAGTTGAGCATCGTGTAAGTGGTCTGACACAATATTCCACCTGCAACTCTGCACAAGGAAGAAATTCCAATATATTTTTAGCCCAATAAAATCCCCCAAAATCCAATAGCCTTTTTTCGACCAAAAAAAATCAATAGCTAGCCTTTCATTAGGAATTGAAGCTAGTAATCTAGAACTACATGTATGGAAATATCTGAATCATTTCTGACCAAATATTAGATTATTAGGTATGCTGTTCATACTGTTTAATGAATTAAAAAGAATATTTTTTTGTTGCTCTGAGTATACATGATGTTTTTTTTCGATAGGATATTAGGATATATGCTTAATAGTTCAATCACAACCTTTTATTTATTTTTCTTAATATCATAATAAAGTAATGGAGAGCTAGGGAGGATCAGCTTGGTAAGAGGAGGCCCCATTGGTGGTGCTGTTTTGGCTCAATTTGTTTTCTTTTGGGTTTTCTTTTGGGTATTGTCCAATTTGGCAAATATGGATGGCGTAACAATATGCATGATAATAAAGCGGCGTAACAGTTTTGACAAAATGCCACACTTTTTAGGGCCCATGATACGATTTGAAAGGTATTGGATATGTTTAAATTCACGGTTACGAGACAGTCTAAGGTAGTTTAATTTTCTTTTATGCCTAAAGATCTCATTTTGTGGTTTCGAATGTTCTTTTAAAGTTTTAAGAGGGAAAGTATGAATTATTTTAAGAATGGTTTGCGTAACAATTTACATGTTTTTGGAGTATGTGAATAGATTTTTACGGCAATTGGAGCATTTTCTAAATGTTTCGAAGAGTTTTAGCAACCTAATTGTGACACAAAAATCGAAGGAAAATAGTATTTTTGCAATGACTTCAAATTTGATAAAATTGTTGTTAAATAATTAAATGCTAGTATAGCAAACATTGTTTTTTTAATTTTGTTTATTTTCAGCGTAGCTTTCAAGTGATGAAGTAATGTTAAATTACTGACAGAAAAGTTGGATGAACTACCATTATATGCAAAAGTAGCAAAAGGCGTTAACCTTTGGAATTCATCAACTTGGGAATACGTTCACGTTCAAACTTCAAAGCCCATAATATATAATTTTGAAGAATTATATAGTCAAGTCGACCGCAATTAACTACACTTTGCTACCCCGTAACTTAAGGTACTTAAAAAAAAAAGTCTTTTGTAGCTTCAATTGTGCATTTTTATTTTGTAAAGTTGTAATGATTTGACTAAAAGTAGGAATATGGCTCTTCTCATAGGAATATATTTTCAGCTGTCCAATTATCTTCCAAATGTCTTAGAGCAACTCCAACAGCTTACAAAATAGATGAGTTGCTCTAAAATGAGTTTTAATAACCACGTTGTAGCACGAATGCACGATAACTTACAAAGTAGATTACTAGAATTTGGCATTGGCTGGCAATTTAACCTATATATTTTGCATGCATGTGTTAACATTCCTTGCCGTTGCAGGAAATTTGTAGCTAGTACTGAATGTTTCGGTTTGAACCTTGTTATAGCATTCCCTGCATCTCAGCTTTGTTCAGATTGATGCTATGTTAACTATGGTATATATGGAATTAATCTTAGCTGCAGGACGTGAATTACTATAGTCCACACATGAATTCCACTTGCCATTTGACGGAGCTAGGGACCAGTTTGGGTTGTATGCATGGGTGTACCCTTGCAGAATTTAGCTGTCAAATTGTCTGCTTATGAATGCACCTTCCTCTCAGAGTCTCAGTGTTCGCTTTCAATTCACTCTTCCCATGTGCTGCTATTGGACCACATTACTTAGGTAAGTCTTTCACTCATTTCTTCTACTCTACTAATGCAAATTTTTGCCCCAGTTTGAATACTAAACTACCCAGGAAAAGGTCCATCATAATCAGCATTATCATTAGTCTGTTTGTGATATATATTACTTAACAGTCATAGGTCCAAGAATTCCTTTTGTTAGTAATTCATAAAATCCCATTATAGATAATGCTCCTTATTTTAGTTAGCAAGTCCTGCAAGTAGTTCTACAGAAGTACAGAGTGGAGAAAATCAATGCTCATTCTAGCTAATTACCAAAAGTAACAGCCTGTTTTATGTCCAGTACGTGCAAAAAGGGGTACCTCATCATCAAGTAGTGGCTCTCTTTCTTTCATTAGTCCATTGTGTGTTGTCAACTTGTTCACAATCATTCCATATATGCATAAGTTCTGTATATAAACCCTACTAAGCCACTATTAAGATGCCAAGCTCAGTAACCCTAAGCATGTTTGTGAAAATGCCTCAGTCCATTGTTCTCTTCCTCTTTTCTCTCATCTTCTTATCCTCATCATCTGATGCTTCTGTCAATGACTTCTGCGTTGCAGATCTAAAAGGCCCTGATAGCCCTGCAGGCTATTTATGCAAGAACCCTGCTAAAGTCACTGTCAATGACTTCGTGTATTCTGGCCTAGCCAAAGCTGGAAACACCACCAACATAATCCAAGCTGCTGTGACCCCTGCATTTGTCGCGCAATTTCCGGGCGTAAACGGTCTTGGCCTCTCTTTGGCAAGGCTTGACCTAGCGCCGAGCGGCGTTATTCCATTCCACACCCACCCTGGTGCTTCGGAAATTCTCATTGTGCTGAGGGGTTATATCACTGCTGGCTTTGTTTCCTCTGCCAACTCTGTTTACGTGAAGACTATTAAAAAGGGAGATGTAATGGTTTTCCCACAGGGGTTGTTGCATTTTCAAGTAAATGCTGCTAAAATTCATGCCAAGGCCATTGTCAGCTTTAGCAGTGCCAGTCCGGGTCTCCAAATCCTCGACTTCGCCCTTTTCGCCAACAATTTGACTTCTTCATTGGTAGGGAAGACCACTTTCCTTGATCCTGCTCAAATCAAGAAGCTCAAGGGCATTCTTGGTGGCACTGGATAGTCTGGTACCTGGCTAGGCTTGCCGGTTTTGAAGTTTGAATTTTCAGTTGAATTTTTTTTAGGTTAATTCTCTATGTATTTTTTTAAGAAGGAAATTGCAAATAATTTTCTATGTACTTGTATCTTTTATTATGTATATGTATATCAGTATATGTGGTTGTGGTTGTGGTCTTTAATTTGATGTGGTTGTTGTGTTTAATCCAAATCAATACAATTGCTACTTAAATGATCTTGGTGGTTTTAGTGACAATCAGATAGTGCGGTTAGGTTTATGCTCAAATTGAAAGAAGATTAATTGGTTTCGGCCCCATTTTGGAATTTCATGAACCCGTGCATGAGTACATATATAATTCTAGTTTCGGATCTTCCCCATATTTTTTTTGTTCATAGGGGTGCTGACTGCTGACAACAATCTCTTAACCCACTGGGAATTCGAAACTATATATATCCCATTACTTTTTTAGCACAACCGGATCCCCATTTTTTTAAATACAGAAATGGGGGCCTTAGTGATTGAGCTCCAAGAACAGGAAAAGTCCGAGACAATTTTTTTGTTTTTATTTTTTTTTCATTTTTTTGACTCTGAAAAATAGAAAAGTTAATAAATAAGAAAACGTCCACGTTAGGCATTTATAATTGGTTCGTCACAGATCTGACATGGATTGACCGTATCAAAAAAATTTCTCCATTTGCATAGTGCTTTTTGCGCGTGAGATCATTTTCCAAATGGCAGATTCGAGTTGCGTGACCTCATTGGCGGAAAAACTTGATTGAAGTCAAATTGTGAAGAATCAAATATTACGGACAAACTGATTGTCTTCATAACAATTAAAATAACAAGCTTTTTGTCTTCATAAGGCTAGGCTTTGATCCGATATTTGATTCGGGACCACTATATATAAGTCATTTCGAATCATGGGGCGAGACAAATTAGAAAGAAATTGTCGGGCAAGTTCATATATACGCTATTAATAATTTAAGGAAAATTCTAATATATATTACTGCATAACATGAATTTTTTTTTAAAAAATGCAATTATATTTTTGAAATGCAATTGCCGTTTAAAAATGTGAAACTATACATTTGAAAAATGTAATTGCCATTCCAAAAAATGTAATTGTCATTCTAAAAATGCAATTGTCATTTCAAAATGCAATTGCATTTCAAAATAATTAGTTTTACCTTTTTGAACAGCAATTGCATTTCAAAAAAAGATTTGCATAGTATGCAACTCTGTATATTAGACTTACTCATAATTTAATAGTGAGAGATAATTTATTGTTCATAACGACTCCTCGATCACGAAGAAATATTACAAATGTAGGCAATAGCGACTCAAGGAGGGACATGATGAATGCCACCAATGAACACGAGGCCATCAATGAACATAAACGAGAGTGCTATAGATAATTAGGCACGGAAACTAGGATTTAAATTTGAGGTGGGCTAAATTTACCTTATATTGGCAAGAACAATATATTTTCTTAAAATTTCGGCAAAGTCTATTTTGTTTTGATAAAATATCTCAATTGCTTAACACTTGTTAAAATATGTCTAATATTCTTTTTTACCTCCTCGATCAACAAGATAATGTATAACAATATCATCTAAAATTAGTAAATAACTAAATTCTTAACAAATAAAATCTGATAATACAAATGCGTTTCACAAGAATGTTGTACTTGGAGAATTTTTTTTAGAGGTGCTAACTGTACCGGTTATATATAGGGTTGGCTTCGGGAAACGATTCGATTGCTTGATTTCTGCGGATTTGGTTTCTCTCTGCTAGCAACCTGGCAACTCTCAGATCTCAAACTCTCTCAATCGCTCAGTCTCTCTCTCTCTCTCTCTCTAACAAATATCCGATCCTAATAATAGGGGGCAAAATTGTCAAGTAAATTTTTCTTGGGTTGTTAGAAATAACCTGTTGGGAAATAGTGTGAGCTCTTGGGCAAAATATCAACCTTATTGGTAAATATTAGGAAACCACAATCTAATTGGGAATATTTTTGAGATTATTGACCTAATTGGTAATTTGTCTTTTCTTTTATTAATAGGAAGTTAATTAATTATGGTAACTTTTTTATTAGTAGTTGTTTGAAACCTTTTTGGCTTTTTCCCTCTTCATCAATATAATATATGGAAAAAGATTGTTGGTCTCATTAAGACCTAGCTAAGATGTGGAGACCTCAATCATATATGGCATGCCACATCATATACACATCATTGAACATTATATACACATCATTAATTAATTGTCAAATCATTTTAGGTAAAAATTTATCATATCCATCCTAGATCTAATGGCTATTACTTATTTAATTTTGAAACTTATCAATTAGAATCATATTGATATTTGAATCATAACTAATTTATGAATCATATTTGTGAATTAGAAATTACGGATCGATATTTGAAAATCGATGGACTTTTACTACAAAATTTCTCCATTCTACTTATTTGCGCGCTTTGGTAGGTCATTTGTTGACAAATCATGGTGATTCAATATAATTTCGGAGGTATACGTACGGATACTGTCCACATGGAGAAACTTGCTATGCCTGAATTATTTATTAATCATCGCAATTGGTACTCATCTATTATTGATTTCTTCAGTTTTGTGAGTTCGAGTTCAATCGACCAACACAAAACTTTACCATCGCTTTTATACACTTATGATCATGCTATTCATGATTTTAGTGCTTCTTTATCGTTAAATGAGCTACAAGCTTTAAGTATATAACTCCTTAGGGTTTCTCTCAGCTTACAAGGATCATATTGGGAAGCTCGCAACCACTCGCACACCAGAATTCATTTCCCTTAGTCCTACATATGGTCTGTGGCCTGGATCAAATTATGGCCAAGGAGCTGTTATTGGTGTCATAGATAGTGGTATTTGGCCGGAAAACGTAAGTTTTCATGACCATGATATGAAACATAAAACTATATCAAAGTGGAATGGATCATGCATTGGAGGAAAACATTTTAATTCTTCTTTGTGTAACTCAAAAATCATAGGAGTTAGGTACTTCGATAAGGGTTTGAAAGAAAAATATGGAAAGCTAGCTGGTACAGAATCGGCCAGGGACATTAATGGAATAATGGACATGCGACATTTGTTTCTTCCATAGCTGCTGGAAATTACGTTGACGAAGTGTCTTACTTTGGCTATGCAAAAGGAACAGCTAAAGGCGTTGCACCGCTCGCCAAATTAGCTATATACAAAGTTGCTTGGAATGAAGGAATTTCTGGCGTTGATGTTCTTGCTGGGATTGACCAAGCGATTGAAGATGGTGTTGATGTAATGTCGATTTCGATAACTGTGAGGTTCCATTGGAGCAGGTTCATTTGCAGCCATGGAGAAAGGTATTGTGGTTACACTTGGAGCTGGAAATGAAGGTCCGGGTTTCCGATCCTTGCATAACGGGATTCCGTGGGCTATAACGTCGCAGCAAGCATCATTGATCGCTGGTTTACCGGAATATTGAATTTGGAAATGGGTTAACTATTACCGGATGGTCTATATATGTTTCATGATTAGGTATCCATACCAGAATCGCCATTGGTTTATGACCAATTCCAAAAAAATTGCAATAATCATGATCTTTTATCTAAAGCCTCTCACGGTATCATCTTATCCTACCAAGATAGGAACATTTTTGGACAAGTGTCAGGAGCTATATTTGTTTTCGACCAACCCATGTTATTAGAATCGATAATGGAAGATTGTCCATGTGTTGCTATCAGAATAAGTAATGCTAGAGATGTTGTCAAATACATAAGCGATGCACGTACATAATGCTACTGCTAGCTAGCATAACATTTGGAAGAACTTTGGAGATGAAGCCTGCTCCAGTACGTTGTTGCCTTTTATTCTCCAAAAGGTCCGTCAAAGACTTTTCCAAGAATCTTAAAACCAGATGTAATGGCACCAGGGTCACTGGTTTTGGCATCTGTCATTCCAAAAGGAGGAGAGAACCCTGCTTATGAAATGAGTTCAGGAACATCATATGCTTGCCCTCATGTTGCAGGAGTGGCAGCACTTTTGAAAGTTGCATATCCAAAATGGAGTCCAGCTGCTATTAGATCTGCCATTGTGACAACAGCGAATGAACTAGGCAACACTAATAACCCAATTAGAGACTACTTCCCCTTTAGGCGCCATTGGAGGAGGCCATGTAAATGCAAATCAAGCAATGGATCCTGGTTTGATTTATGATGCACAAGCCCATCTTCTGATCTTAACTACCCATCATTTATCACTTTCTATAGCTACGAACCTAAACTGAAATGGATTGAGAACTTTAACAGGGCTGTAACTAATGTTGGTGAAGGTGCAACATCTTACAAGGCTAAAGTAAGACTCTGTAAGAGCACCAAAAAGTTTTAAAGCAAAAGTTTATCCAAATATATTAGTATTCGAAAGAAGTGGGGAGAGGCAATCTTATACGTACCCTCACTTTAACAAGGAAGGGGAATATAGAACAAAAGGTTTCATACGGTTACTTGCTTTGGCACGGAACCAAGGGGGGCTGTGGTGTGCTGCAGCCCACCCCAAATATCTGATAAAAAAAGGAAACTGGGAGACATGAATATCTCTTCCAGAATCAAAACGTTGTCGAAAATCAACCTCCCCATCCTCGTTGTTATTCACTTATTCCTGACATGGAAAAAGTTGAGGCAAAAATTAGAAAAAAAAAATGGTGATTGATGGAGCATATATATTTATGCGACATTAATTCATAACTTAATTATCTACATTTTATTTTGCTAGTTTTGTATTTATTCAATCTATTTAAGTTGTTTGTATGTTTTGTAGGTTAAATAAGTGGAAATGCAAAAAACGACGCATTTTAGAATTTTTGGAGTATTTTCGACAAAAGGACAAAAAGTCAACTGTAACTTTTGAGAACGAAGATCATCTGATTCAAACATCGGAAACGAAGACTCTGGAAATTTCGAAGATTCCAGAAAATGAGCCGAGAAAGTTGAAAAGTCAACTATCGATACTGAAACACCGGACAACCTCGACCATCTAAACCACCGGATGACCTGGACCGTCCAATTATTTTATATTATCTATTTTATTATTTTATATTATAAAATTAGATATTTTATTTTATTATTTTTTATTTAAACCAATCAAACACACCGATCATTCTCCTCCGTCCATTCCTCCGACCATTCTACTTCGTCCGTTCACTTCTGCATACCCCTATAAATAGACCTCTTCACCACACCATTAAAACCACCCTAGGAGAGTCTCCTTACTCTCTTCTCTCCCTCTAGTTTAATTTATGTAATAGTTGTAGTTTTAATAAATGTTTGTAATACTTCGGGGGTTGTTCAAAGCCTAGCCGAACTTATAATGAAATGTTGTTTTGGGTAATAATAGTTGCGACTTTATTTAATATGCCTACATGCTAGTTCATCATTTTAAGTACATATACTTAGACTCTATACTACTTTGAGTATGTGTATATATTTACCATGATATGATTTAATGTTTAAGGATTAGTAGCCTTTGAATGTTATTAGCATATTATGTGTTCATGTAGGATTGTGAGTTAAAATCACCTAGAATTAGGATTGGTTTGCTTGCATGATTTTCTCGACTCAAAGCTCTATGCATCTAGAATAGGAATTGGATGCCCGGACAAGGAACTAATACCTATTCTAGATAGTTAATTCTTTACTTAACCAGTTTAAAATTGATACCATAAAAGGAGTTTGTCAATTGTAGTCTTACCCGAATGCAATGAGGGTGATTGGTTAATTGAAGTAGCATTATTTGTATTTTGAAACACCATTTCTTACAAGGGAGGTTAAGGAGGTTGAACACCTCACAATCTATCTTTACTTACATGTCATTTACTTTATTGTCTAGATAATAACTACAAATATACAAATACCGAAAACTAATTGTACATACTGTTCATAGCTGTAAATAGTCGTTGTAGTAAATATTTATTTTGTGACAAGATTAGCAATTAACCACAATCCTATGCGGGAATGACCCTTACTTCTACCATACTACCATCGACATATATCTAGGATACAAGGAATAAAAATAAAATAATATTTTTTGATAACCCGGTTTAGGCTTATCGATGGTATCATGGGACAGTTTGCTACTTAGTCCCTTATAACACAGTAAAAAAGTCGGAGATATATTCTCTAAACATAAAATTTGGAAACTGCACTCATTTCAGCTTTTTTATTTCTATAAAAAGATCGTTCATCTTTTAGTTTATACAAGGCAAACAATTAACCACTTTGGCTCCTAGAAGAATAAATGACTTTTTCGAATTGATATCTATGATAATATGAAAGATATTTATATATATGTTTTATTATATTAGCATCCTAGTAAATATCTATTAAGAATTAATATTTCACTCAAATACTTATTAATATTCATCTTTCAAGATTTGCTCTTTTGAAAGAAAATAAAAAAAAGTTAATAGTTGTGCATGTAACAATTATGGACATTTGTAGTTCCCATGCATACTTGTTCAAATTAATATTGCTCTTGAGCTTCATTGATTTATTCCTATAAGTGGATATCTGTAAGAGATTAAAATTCAATTGGATAACTAGGTAGCTAAGTACTGTGTGAATGGAGATGTTGAATATGTGCAGCCTATCGATCTTAGAGGTGTGGCTGAGGTGAATACTAAGATGATCAAACTCGGCTCATATGTTCTTAAATGAGAATGAGCTCGGCTCAAACTTGAACTACTTATTCTAAGCTCAAGCTTAGCTCGGCTTGATTGAATATTTTTTTTTCAAGCTTCAGCTTGTCTCGATTAGCGCTTATAATTAAATTAAGTTCAACTTGCCTCGATAAAAATAAATAAATGATTCGAGATTCTCGAGTTAAGTCAGTTGGAACACTTTTTAAAAATCATGCATTATCAACAGTAAAGTTTTGACACTGACAAAGTTAAAAGACAAATGGGCTTGATAAGGTTTGACATGCCGTAACACCTCCAAACGTGTTAAACCATGCCAACCCCATTTTTCTTGTAACTTTGTAAGTGACAAAACTTTATTGTTAAAAAATAATTTTTAAAACATTTTCAACTAATTTTACTCGAAAAACTCGAGTTATTTGTGAAATATGATTTTTCAAAGTCGAAAAATAAAAAAAATCATAACTTACAATCAAGTATGACTTTTCAAACAAAGTCAATTGACACAGTTTTCTAAAAATCATGTTTTACAAATGGGAAAGTTTTGACACTTGTAAAGTTGAAGAGAAAAGTGCAGTTCACAATGACGCATCTGGGGGAGTCCCTGACATATGTGGTTGCCTCGGATTACTAGTAATGTTCTTTAGGCCCTTCTTACTTTCCAACGATGCCCCTGCTAGCGAGGCTAACGATGCATATGCCTATGCTAAGGATGCCTATGCAATTTTTCAAGGTCGGAAAACTAGAAAATTTATAAAAAATAAACGATTTGAGATTTTTGAGTTATATCAATTGAAACATGTTTTAAAAAACATGTTTTATCTATGGTGAATTTTTGAGAATTTTTTTTAAAAACCGAAACCATGATTTTTCACTCAAAATTGTGGGTTATAACACACGATTTTTGGACAAAATTGTATGTTCTTATTTTCGCACCAAAATCTTCCCACACTTAAATCATGATTTTAAAGAATTCTCGAGTTGACAGAATGAAAAAATATAGACTCGTTTATTTTTTACGATTTTTCCAAGTCGGAAAATTAAAAAATTCATAAAAAAAATAAAGGATTCTATATTTTCGAGCAAAGTCAATTGTAAAGCTTTTTAAAAATTATTTATTACCAATGGTGAAGTTTTGGCAAGGGCAAAGGAGGTTGGCAAGGTTTGGCATGCAGTGACACCACCAAACGTGTTAAATCAGGCCAACCCCCTTTTCCTGCAAATTTGTCAATGACAAAACTTTACCAATGTTAAAAAATAATTTTTAAAACTTTTCCAACGAATTTTACTCAAAAGTTTGAGTCATTTGTGAGTTCTGATTTTTCAAAACCGAAAAAGTTAAAAAATCATAACTTACAATTGAGTATGGTTTTTCAAGTAAAGTCAATTGACACACCTTTTAAAAATCATGTTTTACCAATGGTGAAATGTTGACAGTGATAAAATTGAAGAGAAAAGTGCAGTTCACAATGACGTATCTCGAGATTCCCCCGACACTTCCAATGGTGCCCATACTAGCAAGGCTAACGATGCCTATACCCATACTAAGGATGCTAATGATGCTTATACGATTGTTTTAAGTCGAAAAACTAGAAAATTCATAAAAAAAATAAATGATTCAAGATTTTTTAGTTATGTTAATTAGAATACATTTTTAAAAACATGTTTTACCAACGGAGAGTTTTTATTTTTTTTGCTGAAATAATTATTTTTCATCCAATACCGTGGGTTATAACTTACGATTTTTGACCAAAATTGCATGTTTTGATTTTCACGTCAAAACCTTCCCACACTCAAATCGTGATTTTTAAGGACTTTCCTAGTTAGCAGAACACAAACATATCGAATCGTTTATTTTTTAAAGATTTTTTTAAGTCAAAAACCAAGAAAATTCATAAAAAATAAACGATTCAAGGGGGCAATGTCTTACCAACAATGAGGCATTTCTGGGGTGCCCCCGACACTTCCAATGATTCCCATGCTAACGAGTCTAACGATGTCTATGCCCAAGTTAAGGGGATACCAACGTTGCCTATGCGATTTTTTATGAATTTTTTATTTATTTTTGTCGAAGCCATTATTTTTCATCAAATACCGTGGGTTATAACACAGGATTTTTGGCCAAATATACATGTTCTTATTTTCATATCAAAATCTTCTTACATTCAAATCGTGATTTTTAAGGATTTTCCGAGTTAGCATAACGCAAAAATATCGATTTATTTATTTTTTTCGATTTTCTAAAGTCATAAAACTAAAAATTCATAAAACATAAACGATTCTAGACTTTTGAGTTTTGTCAATTGGAACACACTTGAAAAAAATATATTTTACCAATAATGATTTTTTGAGAAAATTTTATTATTTTGTGGGTTTTCACCCAAAACATTGGATTAACACAATTTTAGGCCAAAATAGCCTATTCTTAATTTTGCACCGAAATTTTCCTACACACAAATCATGATTTTTAAGGACTTTTCGTGGGAAAATTTTAGTGTATGTTAACGTATCTTATACGTACAATTACTATTTTTAGGACTTAATTACTCAAACGAGAACTTATTTATTCTAATGAGGACCTTATTTACCTTAACGAGAGCTTTTTTATAGTTACCACATGAGTTGTCAAAGTAGTAATATGTGTCCTCAAGTCGTAAAACATTATAATTACAACTTTTAGGACTTAATTACTCAAACGAGAACCTAATTTACTCTAATGAGGACCTTATTTACTCTAACAAGGACTTTATCTCCGCATTATGTATGAGAAATGTTAACATACCATAGCCTCACTCCTTTTCGTGTTTACAAAAAGCAAAAATCTAGATTCGTTTATTTTTTACGATTTTCCAAAGTCGAAAAACTTAAAAATTCATAAAAAATAAACGATTCGAGATTTAACTAGGGTCGAAGAAATTTGCAGAATCTGGAATTTGTTTATTTATAGAAGATGAGTTTTTGCTTTTGTTTTTGAGGAAATTTATAGAAGGTGATGAATGTACGTAACTGATTCTATATATCTTGGCTTGAAGTCTTATATAAAAGACGGCTTAGCTTGGTGCGTAAGCCTAACCAAAATTCTAACTCTCAGACAGCAATGGGCTTCCATAATTAGATAGCAAGATTTAAAGAAGCGAAGGGCTTGCGCTTCCAAACTTATTGCTTTGGTGCAAAATGCTGTAATTGTTTGGTCAGAACTGCGTGTCAAGCTTAACAAACTTATTTTGTTGACTATGACTCTACTGTTGATTCAAAGTCCTTACATTAGTAACGGGTATGCTCGGATTTTGTCCAGTCAATTAAGCAGGCTGCAGCAGGTTCACATGAGAAAAAAAAAAAAGAAGGAAAATTCTTGGTTTTACCTATTTTGATGAATCTAAAAATTTACCTCCTTTTTAATTAATGTACTTTTAATTTAAATTGTCATGATTCAACTATTTATGTACTAAAATATACCTCTTTATAAAAAATTAATCAAATTGGAACGTTTTGATCGCTAATTTATATATGAAATAAATACACAGTTAATTATAATTGGATGGTTATAACTATTGTTGTCATCCGTCCATTTGTTTCATAAAATTGGATGGTTAGACAATATTTAATTCAATTTTTTTTTACAGAGATAGTCTATAAAAAATAATTTAAAATATAAACAGTTGAATTATAAAATTATAATGTTTTAATCAGAAGAACAGAGAGTTTGGATAATAATTTGGCAATAAGAGCCAAAGATGGATGAAGTACATACGTGTTAGGAAACGAATTTATTGTGATAATTAAGAAGGAACACTACCGCAGGGCCCAGGTGCTGAATATTAATAAAGAAAGACTTCAGGTAAACGTAAATCTGAGCGTGGACTTCAGGTAAACCTGAGCGCACGCGGACTTCATTGGTTTTATACAACAGTTGATAACTTAAATCGATCATGCTTGCAGTCAAAATCGATCATAGAGTACCATCAGTATCTGGGAAAATTGAAGATCAGTTTCTTCAACCGCATATAAATGGGGAAGGGAAACCAGCTTATAGTTGCAAGCAGATGTTTACTATTGCAGAAGATCACCAGCAGTTGCAGAACGAGATTTAATGAGAGTCTGACTTCTACTACTTTTCCTACACTTCATGGAAAAATCTTAGCTAGAGGTTTCCATGAAGTATGTGGTGGCAGCTCATCCTCATCATCATCATCATCACCAAATAGTAGGAAAGCTTCAGCGTCACAGTCACTGACAGAAGAGCTGGAGGATATTCTCAAACCCGAAGATATAGCGAGGGAGAGTAGTACTAGCTCTACGATCTGCATTTACAAGGTTCCAAACACCATGCGTCAGGTGAATAGGAAGGCTTACGAACCCAACATTGTGTCCATTGGTCCTTACCATCACGGAGTTGAAAGCCTAAAAGAGATGGAGAAGCTGAAACGAGTATACTTCCGGCGCCTCTTTCAACCAAACTACAATGATCAGTTACATGATGATGTAGTGTTGGTGAAGAAGAAGGCGGTATTAGATGATGCGAGGAAAGCAATGGAGAAATTGGAGGCGGCGGCTAGGAGCTGCTACTCGGAAGAATCCAAGCTTAGCAGCAAGGAATTTGTAAAGATGATGCTGCTTGACGGTTGCTTCATCATAGGGCTACTAAGAGACTCGGTATTGCAGCCGGATTTTGAGCATACACCCTCCATCATTCAGAGGTGGATGCTTCCAACTCTGCGCCAGGATTTGATCAAGCTCGAAAATCAGCTTCCGCTCTTTGTCTTTCGCAAATTATTTCAGCTGACCAAAGCAAGCACTACTTGTCATGAACAGTCAATTGGAAGCACTACTTGTTGGGAATTGGAAGCGCAAGCCTTTCGCTTCTTTAATCCGCTACTGCGAGGACATGCAGGTCTGAACAAACCATTACAGCATTTTGCACCAAAGCAATGTCAAGGCAGCAGCAGCAAGCACTTTCTTGATCTTTTCCACAATAGAATCAGTCCGGACTGCTCCACCTGTCCTGTACTGCAAGCGCCGCGACGAGGGGAGCAAACCAAGCAGATCCTATCAGTACAAGAGCTCAAGAAGGCCGGAGTCAAGTTCACAACAGATGCCAACAGCGGGCCACTAGACATCACTTTTAGCCGCCGCGCCTGGGGGTGGGGGAAGCTTCTCACAATCCCTCCAATACACATTGATGATCACAGAGGCACATTGTTCCGAAACATGGTTGCTTTCGAGAAATGCCAACGCAACTGCCACCAAGATGTTACAAGCTATTTGTTTTTCCTCGACAGCCTCATCAACTCGGCCAAGGATGTAGGGCTTCTGCACTACCACGGAGTTCTGCACCACTCGCTAGGCAGCAACCGAAGGGTGGCGAAACTCGTCAACAACCTTTGCAAGGAGGTTGCTCCGGATGTGTCCCAGTCCTACTTGTGCAAGGTGGTGGGAGATGTCAATGAGTACTATAGTTCCAAGTATGGAAAAATAAGAGGCTTCCTCGTGCACCACCATTTTAGTAGCTGGTTGGTGGGCATCTCAACTATTGGAGCATGCTTAGCTCTTTACCTAACTGTCATTCAGACCGGCTGTGGAGTCGCCACTGCTCGGAAAGACTTGGAAAACGACATCTCATTAGCATCCCTTCTGAAAGAGCCTTTATTTTTGAAAAATATGTTCGAAGATATTCGAAAGAGTCTTTCCCGTTTTAAGGCCATGTGTCACAGTGGCAGTACTGAGAATATGGCCCTCGATCCAAATGACATGGAGTACTGGCCATACAACATGATATAGCTAGGAATCTAGCTTCATCACATCACAATGAGGGATCTAACTAGCTTGCTTGCTAATGAATCCAACCTTATTTTTGTTTTTTGGTGCATGTACGTTCCATGCCCAATTTCTCTTCCTCCAAACCATATATGTTGTTATTTACCGTTCAAAAAAAAAAACCATGTTGTTATTCTATTATTATGGGACTAGTAAGCATACAATTTGCATATTGCATATTGACTGCACCTTTTAAAAGCATTAAGTTCTTGACCTTGGGCATGCCCCCATCATAGGCCTTTGGTGGTTGGAGATGCGCGCTCTACCTTTTGTTTTGGTATCTAGTAAGATTTTTTGGGTCTGATAAATCAATTGGCCGGATGCAATATTGCATATCGTTTTCGTTAATCTTACCAAGTTATTACATAATAATTAAAACGAGAAAATTTGTGGGTGGTCCAAAAAACCCCCCTTTTTTTATGGGGTTTTCCACAAATATTTTTTTTTTTTTGGGGGAGGTGGCCCCTCCCCCGTTATTTTTTTTTTCTTTTTTTTCTTTTTCTTTTATTTTTCTTTTTTTTTTTTTCTTTTTATCCTTTTTTTAAAATATTTTGTGAAATTTTTTAAATATTATTAAAAACACAAACAATAAATAAAATAATAAAAAAGGAAATAATATATTACATTTCATATTAAATCACATATCTATTCTCTTTTAATTTTTTAAAAAAAAATTAAAATAAATATATTATATTTGTAAATTTTTTAAATATTTTTTTTTTTTTTTTTCTTCTTTTTTTTCTTCTCTACTTTTTCCTCTTTTTTTTTTTTTCATCTTTTTTTTTCTTCTTCCCTCTCTTCTTCCTCTTCTTCTTTTTTTTTAATTTTTTTTTAAAATATTTTTTCTCTTACTTTTTTTCATCAACTCTTATAATATTATATTATTATCTCTTCCCTTCTCCTTTCAAATAAAAATAAATTTTTGATTTTTTTTTTTTTGAAGGGTTTGGTTTGTTTTTTTTAGGGTGGTTTGGGTGTTTTTTTTTTTTTTTTTTTTTTTTTTTTTTTTTTTTTTTAAATATATAATGGGAAGGGGGAGGGGGGGGGGGGGTTTTTTTTGGATTTTAATTTATTGATGTTTTTTTTTTTTTTTTTTTTTTTTTTTTTTTTTTTTTTTTTTTTTTTTTTTTTTTTTCTTCTTTTTTTTTTTTTTTTTTTTTTTTTTTTGGGAATTTGTATTATAATTATTTTAAAAATAGAAAAAAAAGAGTTTTTTTTTTATAGAAAGGTTTGTTGTTTTTTTTTTTTTTTGGGTTTGTTTTGTTTTTTTTTTTTTTTTTTTTTTTTTGTATTTTTTTTGTTTTAAATTTTTTTTTTTGTTTTTTTTTTTTGTTTTTTTTTTTTTTTTTTTTTTTTTTTTTTTTTTTTTTTTTTTTTTTTTTTTTTTTTTTTTTTTTTTTTATATATATTTTATTTTTTTATTTTTTGTTTTTTTTTGTATTTTTTTTTTTTTTTTTTTATTTTTTTTTAATTTTTATATTTTTTTTTATGTATAATTTTATATTTTATTAAAATTAAAAATAAAAAAATAAAAAAAAAAAAAAAAAAAAAAAAAAAAAACTCTTAGACCACGTTTTAAGGCCATGGATCACAGTGGCAGTACTGAGAATAAGGCCCTTGATCCAAATGACATGGATTACTGGCCAATACAATGAGGGATCTAGCTAGCTTCAGAATCCAAACTCATTTTTGTTTGGTGTACGTTCCGTGCCCAATTTCTCTTCCTCCAAACCATGTTGTTATTCTATAATTATGGGACCAGTAAGCATAAATTTGCAAATTGCATATTGACTTTACCTATTAAAAAGTAACAAGTTTTTGAACTTGGGCATGCCCATCACAGCGTTTTTGGTGGTACTATATACAATTATACATAATGGGAGTACTATATGCATCATGCCTTTGGTGGTTGGAGTACCACCATTATATGCATCATTAATGAGAGTACTAAGCGCTATAATATGCACAATGTGAGTACTATATGCATCATTAATAAGAGTTGTTGGTTTCATAAATCAATTGGCTGGATGTAATGCATCGTTTTCGTTAATAAATCAATTGGCTGGATATTATAACATAATTAACAATAAAAAATGACCTGCAGCTTGGTCCATATATATGACTATTAATTGCGGAATTGCCCAAGCAGCTAGTATTCTAGTGTACGAAATGATATTGTATCAAATGTCAAATGATATGACTATTATTTGCTATTCTAGACACCGTACCAAATGATATTGTATTGTATCAAATGTCAAATGATATGACTATTATTTGTTATTCTAGACACTGTACCAAAATTGTATCAAATGTCAAATGATATGACTATTATTTGCTATTATAGACACTGTACCAAATGATATTGTATCAAATGTTGTAGAAGGTGTTGTGGTCCAATGGTTGAGGAACATATTGAGGGCTCCTCTTTCTGGGAACAGAAACAATATCAAGGAGATTACTAGTTCCAGTGATCATGGGGGCTTGGATGTGGTTATCATGTTGTCGAGGCCATCCCCAGTTTGGCAACAAGTCCTATTCCAACAAGCTCTCAGGTAGAGAAAACTAAATTTTGTTTGGGTGATTTGAAAAATGATGAACCTCTAGGGAACCATTCTGATATTAATTATGCTAGTTTTTGGTATGATGAGGGTGAGGCTCCTTTAGATTATGAGATTCTTAAAACTCTCCCCAAGACTCATCCCAAGAATTCGAGGAGCAATCAAATTCAAATGATTTCACTGGATCGCTATCCCAAAAGAGTTCGAACGCCTACTGTGCGTCTCAACCTCTTATTTGGATTTTTTTTTTTGGTTTGGTTTTGTTTGTTTCTTTTCTCTCTATGTGGGTTTTGGTTTCTTGTTCCCCACATAATTTGTTCTCTTTTTCTTTCAATAAATTCTTTTTAACAAAAAAGAAGAAGAAAAAAGCTAGTGTTCTACCATTCTTCACCTGTCGACCAGTATTATTTCTTCTCCACTTTGATCAAACTTCCATGGCATGACTCATGGTTAACGTAAGTACTTGGGGGTGGGAGTACTATATGCATCGTGCCTAACAGCCCGCGAGCTTGTAGGTAAACAAAAGAGAACAATATAATATTCATGCACAATGTGGAGGATGAATAACATATTACGATATTCACCAAAATTTTATTGTACTTCGGGTGAATTTTTAACTTTTAGATTCTGTTAAAAAAAAAAAGATACCATAGTGGAAAAGTCTGAATATGTCACACACCGGAATATGATAGAAGTAGAATGTCTAACATTAATTCAAGTTTGATCTATCTTAGGGGAGGTCCCCCTAAAAAAAAAAGAAAAATTTTTCTTTGGGGGGGGGGGGGGGGGGTGGGGGTTGTTGGTTTTTTAAAAAAATAATTTTCTAGTCTTAAACGTGTGAACTATAACATGTATTGACTTTGGAGGCTAGGTGTTTACTTGGTAAACTTAATTTGATTGCGGATCATAGTTTAGTGTTAAATTGTTTACTTCCTTAAATCTACATCATTTAATTTAATCCCAAACCACCACAAAAGGAAAAGATATCCGTAGTCTGTCTGGGATGAACCATGGACGCTTCTAGTCCAATTTCTGTGATCCAAAACACCTATCTCGGTTTCGTTTGGCTTCACTAGAAAGCGCTGTTAATCAATAGCACTTCAGCTGTAAGTGCTTTTGCAGACTGAATCATTCAATATAAGAGCGCAGCAATTTGGATTTTGGAGTTTGAAAGATTCTCCAGCATTAATTGTCCCTGCATCCATTGGAGACGCAATTTTGATACAAACTTAGAGATAATTACTTTAAACACAAGATTTCTACATTTTTCGGGTGAATTAATTACCTTATTATGTACTAGAAGTCTAGAACATCGTTGAGAAACTTCAAATAAAATAAAAATAAGAAAAGCACAGCATATATAATACAACTAAGCTAAGAGAACAATATGTAAACTACACGCCTACTAGAAGAATGAAACATGTCTTTCTGGCCTTCTTTCACTGTACCTTGTTTGCATATATTTTTCACTGCACAATCCACTTAGCTCTAGCATGGCCCTTTGAAATTTGAAACTGTTCAGTAATACCAAGATGTGCCATAAGGAGCCAGACATGAGTGAGCAGCTCTCCACCCCGCTTGAGTTGCCGAGCGTGCTGATTCCAGGGACAATGACTTGCGGCATAAGATAGCATTTCCACCCACACATGACTTATCAATTTCCACTTCTTCTTGTTCTCCCATTTTTCTTCAGTTTCCAGCAGTTGCAATGTTTTCGCAAGCCTGCACGCATCAAAGAGCACTGACTTGCTTCTATCTCCTTTGATTTCAGCTGGAGGTATTTCAGTGCTGACCTCTAGTAATGCTTTGCTAGCCTTTTTATCTCCTTTGCATTTTCTTTCTTCAAAGAATTCAATGGCTTCGGCACATGTGTCTTGGAACCTAATTTGTCCGATCCCATTGGGTAGCATGGAGGGGCACATGACTAGAAGATACAGCATATATTCTGATATAGACTTGCTGTCTTTACAACTCTGATCCTCGACAAAGTTCTGGTTCTTCTTCATATCAGAGTAATAACAGAGGTCTGTTGCAATATGCCAAAGAAGAAGGCTTTGATCGAATTCTTCTTCGATGCTCCAGCCAAGTTTATCATCACATTTCTCACTTTCAAGAATCCAGGCACCCCTATGAGTACATAATTTCTTGCAATCCTCAAGTTCTGAGGCAGTCCTTGATTTCTTTAGAAGCTGATCAAATATCAACTCTTTCAACTCTTGATCCACATCCTTTGAACCGATGTAAAGATGCTTCCTCAACTTCTTATACATCTTCAGCTTTTTATAGACCTGGACCTTCTGGAGAATTGTGCTCTTCACAGATGTATCTTCAAGGCAAAAACTAATCAAGTTGTGTTGCGATATGACATTAGACCACCTCTTGTTTTCAGCAGACGAAACAGATTTAATTGCTGGATACAGAAAATTCCCTACTCTCTTTTTCTTACTCAGCCATAGCATTGTCCAATCTGAGATAAGTAGTAAAACTACAGCATAAATATCTAGGATGATAGCTCCAGCCAGTAACACATAAGTGAGGATAACATTTCCTTCAGAGTAAGCTTTCTTCTCGATGAACCAGAAGAACACGGAAACAAAAATGATGCAAACAAAACTGATGGCACGAAATATGGCACCCCTGACAGAATAAACCAGGACTGCTTTTGTATAAAACACATCATACATGAACCCAAGTTCAATCTCAATCACTTTGAAAGCTTCACAAAAGGATCTGCTCTGGAAGAAGGATCGGCTGTTCACAATGTCATGGATGTTGAGGATGAGATCAGCAAATAGCGCCTTGAAAATATTGAAGAAAAGATGGGCATCTTGCAGGTTGGCTGCATTTGGATAGATGCCTTTTGGTGCAATGTGGGAATAATAACCCACTTTGGGAGTTTCAATCACTCTCCCTAACTCAACCTTGAAGCCTTCAGATTCCTTTGAGCGGAACTCGTTCATGTATCTGGCGTAGTTGGGGCCTGGATCAGGAGGAGGGAGCATAGACTCTCTAAAATTGTCACTGCTTGCAGACCTCAGAACCCAAGTCCTTTCTCCAAATTTGATAATGCCAGCAATGAACATGGGAATGGCTAGGAAGTTAAGAGCGTAACCACCCCAGGCTCTAAGGAAGATGTAGAAAGCCACTGCAACCTGGACTAGTAGCACAAGGAAGTGCCTCCACCACAACTCATTGTCTTCCAAAGAGGACGCGGTAATGGTGTCTGGGCCACCGAGGTGAAGAAGAAGAAATGGAGCCCAAAATGCTATGATGATGTAGTCTAGGTCTTTAGAATTGGCATCATGGTCTGTCGAATTGCTGGAAAGTAGACTGAGTGAGAGTGTTGCAGCCCAGTCTGCAGACAAATAGGCGAGCCATAGAATGAATCTGAGCCAGTTTCTTGTTGAATGCTTTCTCCTGTTGCCTAACAGGATGAGAATGCCTTGCAGGATGAGGCTCACTAGCACCGTAACACGGATTTCCCACAAGCTCCATAATATTCTCAGACTTTCTGGGAAAATCTCCACCAGCTTCCTCTGCTTAGTAAACATAAAACTGCTAAGAACTGAAACAAAAAAAATGTTATTACATGTTTCATCAAGAGGAAAAAAAAAACTTCATTACATGGCAAGCAAGGAATAATAAATTAAAAAAATTACTAAGTTTGCTTTGTCAGTTGCCTTCATTATGCTTTTGAACTGTAAGAAAGATCCAAAAACTAGTAAGAATGCAAAGAGGAATGATCATCTTACTAGTAACTAACATGGCTAGTTATTTCTCTCCAACTTCGAACATTTCAAGATCTGGCTCAGCAGTGAGAGACTTTAGAGCTCCACTTCTACCTAGCTAGTCTGAAGAGACGAAGAGGGTACTAAAAATAATAAAATATAAAGAGCTCTTTCAAAATGGATATTTTTAGCCATTTCAGATGACTTGATCGAAACTGGCCGGAAGGAGAAATGATCGATTTTGTGAAATGTGAAATATATATTTGATTACAAGTTCTGAATTAGAATTTTTCTTACATAAAGATAGATAATGTTGGGGATTTAATGCAAACAGCAAGGATGGAGAAGAATGATTCTTCAATTATTCAAACACAACTGGACAAACAGAGAGGGCCATACTCTACTTTTCAAAAGCATACAACTAAAGCTTACAAATATTCTACCGTTGCTCTTGGCCTCTTCCTCCTTATAAACTACTCTACTACATTGTTAATTATTAATACATCACACTAAGCAAACATGTCTGCCACTCTTGCTTACTTAGATGATTTGGAAGTTAAAAACAACAACTAGCCGACACAATTAAAGAGAACTGTGGAAAACATGACCGGTTTCAAGAACCAGCAAACTCAATGCTCGAGAGGTCTAGAGCACTGCATCAGGATTGCAAGTCTTTTGAAAAATTAAATTGTCTATTAGGTATGAGTAACTGAGTAAGTATTATTATTATTTTTTTTTTCCTGTTTCCTTTGTGATGAAGTGCAAGTATTAGTACTCTGATTTTATTAAGCAAGCAGACAGACTCTGCACATAGACTTTGATATTAAATGAAGAGTTAAACTTTGGCAAACTCTATCAAAGAATAGTGAGATTCATTTATCAAGTTCTAAAGACTATGAAATACGACTTCTCATTTTGCCTGATCAGTCCACCAGCCTAAATTGACTCTTAAACCTAAATTTATTTCCTTTCAGTAGACTTCACAATCGAATCTGTCAATTGCTATCTCAGTGTTTTACAATAAGATGACTTGACTTGTAGTTAGGTACATAACTAAATAAAGAAAGACTTGCACTAAAAAAAAGACATTAGGTGAGAAAACTATCCAGCTTAATTGTAAAGATGTCGCTTTGACAATGTTAGCAAGTTTCAGACTAGCTAGAAGCAAATCGAAATGTGCTTCCCATCATAGTAGGGATGTAAAATAGGTTATGTGACACAGAAGTAATGTGTTGGGGACATCTAGGGTACATTCTTAATGTACTGAGACTATCTAGAGAACTTGAGTATGGCCTAGAAATCCAAAAGTTAGTTTACCTAGCACTTTCAGACGAGACTATGTGTAGTTACACAAGCTCGAAAATTTTGGTTTTTCAAATTGGATGGAGCCAAGGAGAAATGGAACTGGCAAATCTAAGGTGAGCTTTAACATTTCCCCATTTCATACGCATCTCATTTCCAAAGTGCTTATACTAAACATGAGAACGAAATTTCATATTGTTCCAAAGCCACTAAACGTGCAGAACAAACATTATGTAAGAGTACAAAAGTAAATTTTTTGAGTTTCAAAATATAGGGAGAACCAAACATCATTCTACCAAGAAAACACCCACCATCTGATAAACAAAGAACAAAACTGCAAACTACAGGGCTAACAAATGTAGTTTCAGCGTAATTCTGTGTTTAGAGTTAAAATCTGTCTTCTTCATGATTAGAACTAACAAATTAAGTGACAGTTTAGAGGGCAAACAATTACTCTAACTGGGCAATATTTCAGGAGTCATCACACTTCACTAACAAGAAAAGATACATCTGTGTAGAAGAAGGTGGCAAACACAGAAAATATAGTATATCAAATGACTTAATCTCATATTTCTCATGGAATAAGTATGACATTGATGGATGGAACACATTTATTTTAGAAACCACTGAAGAAGCAAAACATAGGAAAATAAACTCTATTCATGGAGAGCAAACTAAATCAAAGGCACTTGCATTCCGAAAAATGATCAAAGCCGAAGTCCTATTTGGTATGGACTACCAATTATCAATTTTGATTGCAGGAGAGTGAATAACTTTGCCAGCAGATCGCAGCACAGCTTCTGCAAAGTCATTCTCGACATGGCCTGTGTATTTCTTAGGCATATTAGTTAACTTCAACTCCTGGAGGATCTTCAGATGTGTCAATCCAGTAGTAGATGTCAAGCTCCTGCAGGATCTAATCTCCAACTCCCTAAGTTTCCGCATTGCTCCTTCTTGCACAACCAATTTGTTTTAGAGTATCTAGTTTCCAAAGCTTGAGAACAAAAAGCTGAGGAAAGTCATTATCAGAGCAAAGCATGTCAGTTCCTTGATAAGAATCAGAGTTCAAGGAAAGCGACTTAAGATTTGGAAGCTTCCCTAACTTTGGCATTGGATCATTGACAATTCCTGAGGCTGATAAGGTAAGATGAATGAGGCTTTCAGGGAGTTCAATGGATGGGTTTTCGAGCTTCCCAGACAAGTATAGGTTGGAGAGTTTCGTAAGGCCTAAAAGTGGTTTCAATCTCAGAAGCTGAGGTGCACTCTTCTCATTAATTGATGCCAGCTTCAAAGACTCCAAGTCATTCAGCTGCACAATCCATTTTGCTATTACCTTTTGCTCTGGCTGTCCCAGCTGGAATGTCAATCCCAACTTTCGAAGGTTGGTCAACTTGTCAAGCCGATCCTTCACAAGATTCCCCTTATCCAGAAATACACCTGATAGTGTCTTCAGATCCCTCATGGAAATGGCAGTTGTTAGCGACCTAAATTTGATTCGACAATTCTCGTTCAAGTACAGGTGCCGAAGGTTCTTCAGTTTCCACATTGAACTGGAGATAGTTGTAATACGAGTATGCTTCAAATCTAGAGTTTGGAGTTCTACCAAATTGCCTATAGATGCTGGGATTGCCTCTAGGTACGTCCACCTTAAGCCCAGATATTTCAGCTTCTTTAATCTACCTATGGTGGACGGTAATTGAGGTCTGAATACACGTTCCAGGTCAAGAACCAGCAGCTGCTGAAAGAAACTACGAGCAATGCCCTTGCGAAGAAAGTAGCCTATTTCCTCTCCTGGTTTATTTCCTTCTCGAGTATCAAAGAAGAGAATGGATTGTGGATACTTTCCATTCTGCAAAACATTTGGTGAATTTGTGTTGAGACCGTTAATGCGGCTAAAACTGGCATCATTATCATCAAAATGATAAGCAATAAGTTGCTGGTCTGGACTTGTGCTTTGGGACCATGAGCATGTTTTACTGCTATTTCCTTTGTCTTGCAACCAGAGTTCTCGAAGCGCAGAAGGCAAGCGACATGTCTTGACATCACCATTAGGCTTCCTTTCAACTACTTGAATCATATTACGGTTAACCAAATCTAAGAGATGATCGGATGCAACATCTTCTGCCACCAACCCTTTTGCAATCCATGAGGCCACTAATCTCCTTGCAGGGATTTCAAACTCACCAGGGAAGAGTTCGAAGTGACCTTCTTGCAATTCCTTTTTATTCAGTGCTAAAGTATCTAACCATGGTGTTTGGTTCCGCCCATGAGTGATACGGTCAAGTAACCTTGACAGTTCCCCAGATGTCACTTTCTTCCTCGACAGTAGATACCCAAGACGTAAGATCACAAGTGGTAAGCCTCCAGTTCTTGCTACAAGTTTCTTTGCATTAGTTTCTTCTTGATCAGAAGAAATGTGCACCATCTGGGTGAAAAATTCCCAGCTCTCTTCTTGGGTTCGTAGTCGAATGGGGTAATGAGAACTATTTTGGTCAGTATCAACATGTAAAGCCATGGCCTTGCTGTTTGTGGTTAGCACAACCTTGCTCCCATTTGTCATTTCTGGAAATAATGCTGCTTTAAGAGAATCCAAGACTTCCTTTGACGATACATTGTCCAAAACTAAAAGGTATCGCTTCTCCTTCAAGAAATCTCGCACATTCTTGATCCAGTAATCTTTTCCAACCCATTTCTCTTCGCTCTTTACAACCTGGCTTCCAACACTTCTCAAAAGTGCATTTTCTTTATGCATTTGAGGTATAGATACCCATCGACGGACTTCAAAATGGCTTGCAATGGTACTGTGGTGATAAACTTTCTTCGCCAGAGTTGTCTTACCAATGCCCTTCATTCCCCCAATGGAAATGATATGCAATTCACTGTTAGCTGTCAATTGCTGGACCAGTTGATGTATGTCTTCGTCGAAACCAACTACCGAGCATGACTCCTTCCTGACCTCAATGGAATACATTCTCACACATTGTTGAAGAAGAACGACAGCAGCTGTGATTTGTTGAATCTCGGACATATACTCTGACTCAGAGTCATCTGTGTGGATTTTTGAGTACCGCTCTGCTTCACAAACCATTTTCTTCAATTGCTCCAAGCAAGCAGTTCTAAAATTACAGGCATATTCAGTCGCTTTTGTATCTTCCAACAGTTTATGCATGTGCTCCAACTCCTTGCTCAATGAGCTGACATGAGATACCACCTTATTGCTTGTTTTTGGCAGCTGAATGAGCCGGTTCCGGATGTCTTCTAAAGCAGTAAGATCCTTATCATCTGTGATCTGATATTGATTGCTTTTCCGTTGAGAAGGTCGGTGGGCTGCAGGTTTTGATGAGGAGTCTCGTTTGACAAATTTGAAACCATATCTTTCCTTTGTTTCCAGGAGGCCAGAGATCCTGTTGTCAAAGTAGATCATGTCCACCTTAAGCTTCCGCCCGGCCCTCCAATTTCTGAAATCTGAAAGCCAACTTTTTCTATGATTTGCTGCTGCTGCTTTATTAATGATTTTAATGGCACTCTTTGCTTTGTCAAGGGTCTTGTTTGCTGCTATCACCCAGGATTCCTCCATTTTACTTTCCAGTACTTTGAGCCGTCGTAAATCTTTCATGAAAGCCTGCAGTAGCTGCAAATGCATTATGAAGGATTTAACTTCTGGTTTTTCAGTGATCGGGTTTCTGACGGAGGAAATGACCAGTTCATGATCAATTCTTAACCCAAGTTGGGCTGTTGGTGGCTCGGAATTGACAGATATACGTTCAATTTCATCAACATAGGATCTGTCCTGCAGACTTCGAACTTTGGACCTCGTCTGCTCCAGTGATCTACAGATGTCAGCACATAATTTCTTCTTCCCCAGGACATCAATGAGCCATTTCATCCCAAGAGCAACATCAATCATCGGTACCAGATCAACCAAGACGAAGAAAAACCACACGGGATGTTGTCTTCTCTTTCTCAATCTCCGAAAGCTTTGAACACAAGTAACCACTTTCTTTGCATTCATTATCCAGCCGGTCTCGCTATCCTTCAGTTGTATAGTTAAGCCAGCTTGGACGGGTCCTGAATCCAAGAGTGTACTGGCTTTCTGTGTTATTTGAATCCCAGACCTCGTAACTTCATCCAAATCCGCTAAAAGAGCACCCAGTAAACTCCATTCTCTTTTAATCAACTTATACTTTCTCTTGGAGAATCTGAAAGCAATTTCACTTGCGACAATGTAAAGAAAGTAAATGAGAACAAGAACATGGCTTAGATCAGTGATAATTGCAGTGGCCATGGGATGCTCTCCTCTTTTGAAATTGTCAGAATGCAGCTCCAACTAATTCACCGAATACATTGGCCATTTCAATTTTCAGTTGACAGTGTAGAAACAAAGAGTAGGAGCTTATCTCTTGATGGCAGAAGCTACTAGTTTTAGATTTAGGGCATTTGTCCTTCGGTTTAATTTTATGTAGTGCTTTTTTCTTCTAAATTTTAATCATCAACCAATGCTTGAATTGGAGAAATTATTCCCCGGTCCCGGACTATACCTTTATGGTGGTCTGGATGCATCTCAGTCGTCCATTAAATATAAAATATTCAAATTTACTGTTTTCATAAATTTAATAATACTTAATGGACGGCTGAGATGCATCCGGATTACCATAAAGGTATGGTCCGGGACTGGAGAATAATTTCTCCTTGAATTGTCCCAACTGGTAGGACAATTTTTTTTTGTTGAAGGATGAGATCGGACCCATGCCCACACACAAATTATGGCAGCCTATTACCACTACACCAACTCGCGCACCAACTGGTAGGACATTGACTGGGCATAACTTTTTGATGCATTTATTGACTAAATTATTTGACTGTTTTGTTTTTTCACTTTTTCTTATCTTTTTCTGTTACGTAATTCCCAAAAAGTAAGAGGAAGAGGATTGAAACCTCCAAAGACAACTGCATTATTGCAAGATTAATTTTGGTACACACTTCCTTTTATTTTGTTCTTCTTCCCCTTTTCATCTGTTTCTGGGTAGGCTTCTTCTCTCGAGCAGGCACGTACTCTTGAAACTTGAACAAGCACAAGCCCCGACTCCTGCAAAATCATGTTAGATACAAGTGAGATTACTAATTCAGTAATTCGTGTGGTCCTTAATTTGATATATAGAAATGATAAAAAGAATTAAACTTCTTGCAATGTGAAACTGAGTAATGCAAATTAACTTGATAATTTGTTTCATGTATTGTTATGTTTTGAAAATCTCCATTTCCAGTTGTCAGCAGTTTGATCTTCACAAACAAGAGGAAGGCAATGCAGATTTTCCCAGAAAGCGCGAGAAAGCTCTGGAACGAGTGGGAGCTTCGGGCTATGGTTCTAAGCAGCCTTTGCTTACAAATCATCCTCATCCTGATGGGCAACCGGAGAAAGCATTCCACCAGTAACATACTCAGAATCATTCTGTGGCTCACTTACTTGTCTGCAGACTCAGTTGCAACAGTTTCACTTGGCATACTCTCCAACAACCAAGAAGACTCAGAAGGTGATTCTGTAAACCCAAACTTTGTGATAACTGCATTTTGGGCACCCTTTCTTCTGTTGCATCTTGGTGGCCCAGACACAATTACCGCTTACTCATTAGAAGACAATGAGTTGTGGCTTAGACACTTGCTTGGGCTAGTTGTCCAGGTCTTGGTAGCTTTCTATGTCTTCGTCAGAGCATGGTCCAGTACAGTGATGAATTTTTTGGCAATACCAATGTTCATAGTTGGGATTATAAAGTTCGGGGAGCGGACTTGGGTTCTAAGATCTGCAAGTAGCGAGCATTTTAGAGGGTCTATGCTCCCTCGTCCTGACCCTGGTCCCAATTATGCTAGATACATGGAGGAATATAGCTCAAAGAAAGATGAGGGGTTCCAGGTTAAAGTTGGAACATTCATAGATGTCCCCATAGTTGTGAACCATGTCTCCACAGCTGAAGTCAATAACCCTACCCAAAATGATTCAAATTTAAACAAAGCCTACACTTTCTTCAAAACCTTCAAGAGGCTATGTTCTGATCTCATCCTCAGCTTTGATGATATACTAAACAGCCAATCCTTCTTCGAAAATAGAAACTCTGAGCAAGCTTATGAAGTCATTGAGTTTGAGCTAGGATTCATGTATGATGTGTTTTATACCAAAGCAGTCCTAGGTTATTCGTCAATCGGTGGCATTCTCCGTTGTATCACACTTTCTTTCACAGTTTCTGTGTTCATAGCGTTCCTGTTGATCACAGAGAAGCAAGCATACATGCGAATGGATGTAATTATCACATATACACTACTGGTAGGAGCTATCATCATAGAAATATATGCTCTAGCCGTACTGGTTTCATCGAACTGGACAATGTTATGGCTGAGTAACCACACAAGTAGGGTTGCGGAACTCTTGCAAGGAGCCGTTTCATCAATCCCATGGATTAAAAACAAGAGGTGGTCTAATACTTTGGCACAATTCAACCTAATCACATTTTGTCGTAAAGGAAAGCCAGCAAAATGCATTTTAGTCCAGAAGGTCCTATTTGTCGATCAATTGCTGGAAAAGTATCGATACACAGAGTTGTTGAATGATATTTCCAACAAGTACGTGAAGAAGTTGATATTTAAGCAGCTCCTAGAGAAATCAAGAAGTGCTCGCGATCACGATTTTGGGGATTGGAAACAATTATGTGCTCGAAGGGGTGACTTGGTGCTTAAGAAAGCAAAGTGTAAAGATGAACTAATTGTCTGGGCCATTAATGGGGTTGAATTTGACCAAAGCATCCTTCTCTGGCATATTGCAACAGATCTGTGTTATAATTCTGATGTCAACAGAAACCCCAACTATGTTTCTGGCCAAAATTGTGAAGCCAGTAAGCAGTTATCAAACTACATGTTGTATCTTCTAGTCATGTGCCCCTTCATGCTGCCAAATGGGATTGGACAAATAAGGTTTAGAGATACGTGTGCTGAAGCTGAGGAATTTTTCACAGAAAGAAAATCCATATTGAATGCGAAAGAAGCTTGCACAAGGCTACTCGAAGTGAGCACAGATATCCCTCCATCTAAAGTGAAGGGGGACAGAAGCAAGTCAGTTCTATTTGATGCATGCAGGCTTGCTAAAGCTTTGCAATCGCTCGATGCAGAGGAAAATTGGGATAATCAGAAGAAGTGGGAGTTAATGAGTCATGTGTGGGTGGAAATGCTCTCTTACGCCGCTAATCAGTGTAGATGGAGTGAACATGCTCAGCAGCTCAGGCGAGGAGGAGAGCTGCTTACCCATGTCTGGCTTCTTATGGCACATCTTGGTTTAACTGAACAGTTCCAAATTTCAGCGGGTCATGTAAGGGCAAAGTTGATTGTGCATTAAACAGGCGATGCAGACTGATGCACTACCATTTCTCTTTTCTCGTCAAATTTGCATTGGATTACAACACGAGGGGTACAGATCGATCCCATAATTTTATTAGCACCAAGACTTTTTTTAATTATTTCGTTAGAATCTTGAATTTTTATCACAAATGGCACTTGAATTTTACCTCAATTATATATATAGTACTTGAACTTCACTTTTAATCACATATAGTACTTGAACTTTTCGTTTTGATTACAAATGGTACATGAACTTTTTGTTTTCATCTTAAATAGTACATATTGTCAAATCTACCGTTAAATAATTAAAACAAATTTCATCATACGGTCAAAAATTGAAAGAAAAAAAAATAGTTATCTCTCTCTCTCTCTCTCTCTCTCTCTCTCCTCTCGCATCATAAGGCGCCACCACCTCCGGCCACAATCTTGTGTCACCGTCTCCACCAACGAAATCCGAAGCTTCGGCAAGACAAACCAACCGGGTTTAAAGCCACACTCGCCACGAAATCCCCCGTGAGGATCGCTGGAAAAGTTTGAAATTTCAAGCTTTCGTTCCAACCTCATCCGGCCACTTCCGATCCTCCAAACTAATTGGGCTTTGAAGCCTTCCATCCTAGCAACCTCGTTGTACCTCAATTTTCAACGTTGGCCGCCATACGTAGAGAATCAAGGTCGTTGACTTTTCGATTTTTGGAACTTCCGGCCTCAATATCTCTCGATCTACTTTGAATCTCACCATGACGTAGTTACATAATTTCATCCTTGGATTGTGCTCTACATGTTGATTTAAACTTTGTGGTCATTGGAGATGGTTGACGGCGGCGCCGAGGGAGAGGAGAGAGAGTTTTTTTTTTCAATTTTTTTTACTGAGAATTGACTATATATAGGTACCATTTGAGATGAAAATGAAAAGTTCAGGTACCATTTAAGATGAAAACGAAAAGTTCGGGTACTGGTTGTGATCAAAAGTAAAGTTTAGGTATCATTTGTGATAAAAATCATAGAATCTTTAAATAGAGAGCGAGTAATGTGGTTTATAAAGATTGAGAGCGTGCCCGAGAGCTAGGAGTAGGTTTCGGGCTGTTGGTGCATCTTCCTAATGTTTTATATGAGTTTTATAAATTTTATTTTTCAAATGAAATTGATTTATATCAGAATTAGGGGTGGAGTGGTGGACTCAATTTCATTGTTTTGATTTTTTCCTCTCAAACTACTAACCAAATTAATAGTATCGGTTTTACAATTTTTCAAAACTAAGACCGGCCAAAAAATTTCAGAACCAACAAGATCGGACAACTGGCATAATATTTTGGTTTTGGTGCAGTTTTGATTTCTGATCAATAAACAATTGAACATCTAGCTAGTGTTCATCATATAATAGTTTATAGTGTTGAAATATTATTGTGTAAATTTGTAAACAAGAAAAAAAAATAGGACATTTAATCAAAGGAAAAATCCTCAAATGCTAATTGGAGTATGGCCTATAGCATTTCTTGGTTCTTAGATTTTCAAAACTACCTTTGGACATGTTTGAGACTGTTTCTAAAAGGCTTAAAAACACTTTTGAAATTTGGTGAAAGCACTTTTATACAAGAAAACATTTGACAAGTGTTTCTCAAAACCACTTCCAAGTGTTTCTCAAAATCACTTTCAAGTGCTTCTAAAACACACTCAAAACACATTTTATTTTATTTTTTAATTTTTTTTATTTATAATTATTTCAAAAGCACTTTTAAATTTTCAAAAAATAATTCCAAATAGACCCAAAATGTTGTTGGTAATGCTTGTCGAACCTTAGAGCATCAGCAGTGGGAACTCATTTTTGGACTCAAATTTGAGTCCAAATTAGCCGGAATAGTGATATGAGTTCATCTGAATAGTGTACAAAATGACTTACTTTTATTGGGTGCTGCAGTGGTGCAAGCCTCATTTATTTTAGACTCATATTTTGGGACTCATATTTGAGTCTCAAAATATGTATCATCACCACTGTAACACATATTTGGACTCAAATATGAGTCCAAATCTCTTTATGGTTTGCACATTGGGGTGACCCCACAAATGAGTCCAAAATAATATAGGTCCAGTCTTGGCCTATATTTGTCTAAAACTGGACCTATATTTGAGTCTCAGACAAATATAGGTCAATTTTATTCCGATCCACTGTGAGTAAGATTCTTGTCTTTTGGACCCAAATTTGAATTTTGGACCCAAATTTGGGTCCCCATTGTGGATGCTCTTAGACATGATGATCTTTACAAATAGAGTATAGGCCACCAGGCCAAGAAGGGACCGCCGGACCGGCCTGGTACCCAATATTTATAATGCTACTAAATTAACACAACTAGTTCACACCAACACATCAGAAGTTCATAACTATGTCGAAGTTTCAATTTCACTTTTACTTTTTACTTTTTACCTTTAATTGCCACTTTTACAAATCAAACAATACACAAGAGACAAGACATAAAGCAGCAACGATGTTTTTCTCTATTTCATCGACAAGTCTAGAATAAATTAAGTGTTGAAGACATATGGCATCAATATTTTCCTTAAGCTAGTACTGCCAAAACAAGCTTTGAGGCCCGAATTGAGATATCATAATTTAAACAATAAGTAGTTATATCTTTTAGCTTTCGTTAAATTAGTACTGCAAAAATATGTTTTACGGTACAGATTGGGATAGTTTAACTTAGACAATAAGTAGCTATATATTTTAGCTTATGAAATCAGTTTTTTATTAACTTTTATAAGCTACGGTCAAATGATGTAAATTATAAAATAATTTATTCTTAAATTTTTCATCAAATACATTTTATTGCTTAACTTAATTATTAAATAATATTTAAAATAAATTAAGTTAAACAACTTTTAAAATAAATTAAGTCTCACCAAACTTGGCATCTGCCTTTAGCACGTGCTGAATTGTTAATGTCAGTAGGTTGTAGCTTTCAACTTTCCAAGAACAGGACTTCTGTTTTTTTTGGTCGAGCAAGTATAGGAGTTTGATTAAGCTGGATACAGGATAGTGTATTAGGGGTCTGTGTACTGGGTACCTCATAATGGAATGAGCTCCTCATCAACAAATCTTGACCGTCCATTTTGAAATGAAAGGTTAATTCTCTTCAAAATGGAGGACCAAGATCTCTTCAAAATCTTGGTGAGAAGAGAGAGGATCCGACTCCCCTTATAATAGTTCTACCTAGATATTTGTGTTGGGTGTCCGTGTACTGGGTACCTCATAATAGCCCTACCTAGATATTTGTGTTTGGGGGTCCGCGTAATAGCTCTACCTAGATATTTGTGTTTGGGGGTCCGCGTGTACTGGGTACCTCATAATAGCTCTACCTAGATATTTGTGTTGGGTGTCCGTGTACTGGGTTCCTCACAGGGGCGGAACTAAGGGGATAAAAAATAATTTTATTAAACTTTTTGTATATGGAATTGTGACTAAGAAGGGGCAAAAAATGACTGAGAAGGGGCAAGCTAGCTAGAAAGATGCAGGAAATTAAAGAAGAACGGAGGAAGAAGAAGAAGAAAGTAGCACGTGGGGGTCGTGGGTGAGAGAGAGAAGAAGAAAAGAAAGAAAAAGAAAAGAGGAGCACGTGGGGTGAGAGAAAGAGAAGAAGAAAAGAAAGAAAAAGAAAAGAGGAGCACGTGGGGTGAGAGAAAGAGAAGAAGAAAAGAAAGAAAAAGAAAAGAGGAGCACGTGGGGTGAGAGAAAGAGAGGGAGAAGAATAAAAAAATAGAAAAAAATTTTGCTAGGTGGGAGCCCGAGCCTAGACATGATCGGTTTAGGTTAAATAATACAGAAAAAAATTTCGCCTGCGCGCTTTTTCTGCCCCTCCTGCTCCTTGCTTTTGGCAAATTATTTTTTTTTAGCTTTTAGCTTACGTAAGATTGGAACTCTAGTTCCGCCTCTGGTTCCTCATAATAGCTCTACCTAGATATTTGGGTATATTTGTGTTGGGTGTCCGTGTACTGGGTTCCTCATAATACTGCTCCACCTAATTTTTTCAGTGGCATTGAATTCTTCTGAGCTTTCGACTTTCCAAGCACTGAGCTTTAATTATATAGTTGGATATAGTGTTTTGGTGTCCATGTAAGAGCAAACTAGCACAGTGTATCTATTTTGAAGGATAATGGTCAATTTTTAGATCATGCTAATTTATTATTTTTTTAATAATTATGCAGTAATTAGAGACAATTTTGCTGTTAAAATATTATCTAAATTTTTCAAAATTAAAATTAAGTGACAGCGGTCAGATTCTTAAGCATTTGAAATACACGATTGGCATGATTAATTGCTTGGCCAATAATTAACAATAAGAATTATAAAGATTGTAACCCACATTTGATTAATAAATATTTTATCTTTTTCAAAAAATAAAAATTAGCAACGTTGAGTGGTTCTCACGAATTGGTAACATCAATTTGTACCACTACATGGGAGGAATTGTCCATTAATTGTCCTTGACATTGGAATTGAAATACATGGCCAGATTAAATGAAAGTTGGAGAGAGAGAGAGAGAGAGAGAGAGAGAGAGAGAGAGAGAGAGAGAGAGAGAGAGAGAGAGAGAGAGCATGTACATGTGGGTGTACGTAGGGGCCAACAATTGACATGATTAATTGTTTGGCAGGATCAACAGTCAAATTAACAATGTTAAATGGTTCTAACGAATTGGCAACATTAATTCGTACCATTGCCATCGGAGGAATGGTCAATTAGCCTTTGAAATTGGGATTAGTACACCTTTGGAATTGCTCTAATACTTTGCGAGTTGGTGAATTGTATTGTTTTTCACCTCTGTATGTGTTTGCTCAAACATCGTCTCGGTCACATGTCAAACGGCTGAAGGTTTCTTTTGCTTACATGTGTCCTTCTGGCTTGATGACATGTGACCATGTGTGCGAGCGTACCAACTTGTGGTCGAGATGCCAAGCGAGATTTTGTTTTGGGTTATTAACTTTGCGCGTTTGATCTGACTTCCAATCTTGCGATTGGGGGCTGAGGAAGGAACGATCTCGGCCGCATGGTTCTCTCTTCCTTGGATGCAAGGACTCTATATGAATCGATTTTACTAGTCAAAATCCTCATGCTATGTAACTTAGTGAGTGATGGATTAAGAATGTGATGGTTACTTTTTATGATTTTTTTAATATATTTTGAAAGAAGATAAAATGTATAAAGTAAATGACAACAAAGTAGATGAAAACAAATAAAATGCAGGGAAAATAAAAGACAAGAAATACAGTACAGGAAGACAAAGAACACGAATATAAAGTGCATGAAAGATAAATAGCAAAAATATTAAAAACACGAATATAAAGTGCAGGAAATATAGAGAAATACAGGTAAGAAAGCGATAAAGGTATTGAAATGCGATAAAGATAGTTTAGATGCTATATTGTGTTAAATTGTGTTGTTGTATTGAGAGAATTTTGTGTTTGGTTGTGGACCTCTAACAATGAAATATACGGTCCCTTTCATAGTAAACAAAGTATTAAATACAAAAAGAAAATCAATCTTTGCTTTAATTGCCGTATTGATTACAATAATTAAACATTTAAAAATCAAATTCCTTTGATTCAAAATTTGATTATCCAGACATTAAGACTTTTGATTTCCATTTAAGTTGAGCTCTCCAAATAAGGTAATAGCGGCCTTGAATACTTTTATTTCTCTTAACGTATGATTTGATTTCTGATGGCTCTTTATGGACTTGATTATCTCTTTAATAATCGGCTCGAATCAAAGTTAGCCGATCCTAATGGATTATTTCACTGAGCCGAGGTAGTTCGCTCTCGGCTCAACGAATATGGGCTTAACCTTAGCACTCTTTATTCTTCTCCAAATCAGCAATGTTCTTGTCGGCCTGACCTATCGGTCTGCCACATGGGTCTTCCCAAATTTAGGTTCAAACAGTATGGTAAAAAAATTGTTCCCACCTATTTTTGATAATTATTGGCATAATTACTTATTGATGAGGTTTATTCGATAACTTGCAGAAATTTCAACTTACAAAATTTGAAATTGTTCCAAGAAGATATCTACTTTGATACCACGTGACACAACGTAAGTAACTAAAGTTCACAAGCGATAAACTCTAAAATGATAATTTAGAATCCATCAGAGACCTCAAACACCCGAAAAAGGCCATACATCATGGCAAAGCGATGAGTTCTCTTCGTCTCTCAATTCCCTTCTCAGAAACATATTATAATAGTCATTTGGAGTTAGAACACCAAACTTGCACAATACCGAGTTTCTTATTTTTGCTTGGGTCCAATTGCTCTTCGATAGATTCGCCAAGTGTTCTACATCACATTCAGAATAAAATCATTTATAACCTATCTAATCTTTTGACTAGATGAAGACATGTGACAATTATAAGATTCTACGGTTTAGAACTTTAGATTGAATTTAAGACTTTAAGTTGTATTTTTCCCCCTTCTCTTTCCATCCTAAACATAGCTAATTAATAGAGAGCTTGACCTGCTATGATCACAAACCCATAACCATTTAGAATCTTCAACACCCAGCGTCATGTTTTCTCCAATAGAAGTAGAAGGTGGAGAGAGATGTGAGAGAAATGAAGTGAGGGTTTTAGAGAGAAAAAATGAATGGGTCAGATCGAGATGAAGAAGAACATAGTCATGCCATTGATTGCAGATTTGCTCGTCATGGCCGACTGCAAATCAATTTTTACTAATAGACCCAGCCTACCCTTCTAGAGTTCCAACCACTGCGATTTAGATTTTTTGTTTTGTTTTGTTTTTTTTTCAATTTGTTTGCTTGTCAAAATTGATGAATTTCACTATCACTGGATCTTTGAGCCAAATTGCAAGAATTAGGTAGGAAGTAAATTTGGTTTTGAATCTTGCATTCTTCTTTGATGTTTCTTCGCTGGTGGTGAAGATATGATTCAATTTAAACCATAGGATCTTATAATTGTCACGTGTCTTCATCCAGTCATAAACTTCAGTAGGTTTGGAGATAATTTAAGTTAGGAGATGATTTCAGATCCAATTTATTTGATATTGAGATTGCTTTGATATATATGAGCTATGATTTAGGAGTCTGTTATAGTAGTTTTAAATTATTGGTATGACTCTAAAACATAGGTTGTTTATTATCATTGTAGGTGTACAAGTAGATAATTATTATAGCTTCGATTTAGGTGTTTGGCGGTAAGTTGCATCGATATGTAAAATTCTAATTTCTATTGATAAGATACATTATTACAAACCAATAGAGGATAGTTTAACAAGAGATTCACAAGCACAGCCTTGAAATCTATAAAATTGACCACATAATTCAAAGAACACAGTCCATCCTCCCTGGCAGCCTATTGAAGAAGTTAACTGCTACTGATGGTGTCTTGCCCCCGAGTGCAGGGTGCCTCAGGAAGTAAAACCCAGCAAGAATAACCAGAACCTTGAAAGGTATAAACCGCAACACAATAGCAGCCACGAGACAGAATGTGATAAATATAGTAGTTGCACGAGGATCCCGCCAACAGAGAAGTTGATGAATCCGCTCTACTTGGTTTGCAACATCACCCATTATATTTTGAAGCTCAGAAACAACACATCTCATCCTATCATATCTCATCCGGACAATATCACTCGGTAATGATGATGAAATTGTATCAAATTCTTCCTGGAGCTCATCAGACACACAATCTGCCTGAGAGAGCCGTGTGTCAAAGTGGGGAGGGTGTGTAGGGCGATAACGGAAATTCCAAATCCCTGTTACAAAAAGGTGGAGAGAAACTGTTGACAAAATCAGTTCTGGAGTGCATACTAGCATCACAAGTAGAACATGTATTAGCAATGTTGTCCTGGGGTTCTTCCACATCCTTACTTCTCCAAACCATTTTCCAACAGCAAAAAACGATGAAGCTACAGCGATCCCTCTGAAAAAGTTTGCCTTGGTACGCCTCATGCTCCAATTATGAAAGTTTGCACCGGAATACATGTATTCAACTACTTCTTTCCCAAGGGGTGGTTCTGCTTCTGCTTCTGCCTGACCAAGCCGAGCTGCCACTATCAAGACAGCTTGATCGTATAACATGCGTTGCTGCATGTCAGTCAACGGCAAAATATAATGCATCTTTGGCAACTGCGGTTGAGAGTATTTCAACATCACGTTAGCCAATGATGTACATGAAAATCTTATTGCAAGTTGTAATTCACCCATATTCCTGATACCAGCAGAGCTGAGGGATAATAATGGGTAATAGTGTGTGTAGACACGGCCAGACTCAAGGCTAGATATCGGAATCCGAACCTTGCCAATTTCTACATCTTTTTCTCCATTTGGATTTCCAATCAAACTGTTATGGAAAACCCCTACTGTGAGAATTGTGGCAGGATCATATACCTCCCAAGCGTGCTGCTCATTGTATTTTGGCATAAGGCTGTCAATTATGGTTCGAGTACGAACCCATATGTGCCCACACTTAGCTACACAATATGGGTCCGTTGTAGTACTCTTCCTTTCCCCAGTTGTATTTATTGGGAGTAGCCCTCTGGCATCTAAAATTCCGAGATCTAAGACACCAAAAGGTTTCCCGAGCTGCTTATGCTTAGCCCCGGTTGGAAGGTCACTACTGGAGTAGGTTGAGTATTCATCAAGAACACGGTACCCTCCTTCAAGACAAACACGGAGATGGATTCTACTCGACAACATTTTTTCATCTCTGTCCTCATTATTAGTACTTTCAAGGTTGAACCACTTCCCACAGATAGTTCGATCATCCTCACGCCTCTCAACAGAGTTCAGTGCTATGGAAACACTTCCTAAGGTCTCATCCATGTCTGGACCTACACGATCTTCAACTGAAACTATCAGATATTCATCATCAAAGGGTTCAGCAGCAACAAACATCAGTTCCTTATTCCACTTTATGTTCAGTCCTCCAGACTCGACCATTTGCGTCTTTAAACTCTGATTTCCATACTGTACTCTTACGTATGCACCTGGGATGCGAGGCCTGTCAGATGAAACCAAGTCCTGTGCCTCAATATATATAGCATCTACTCGTATGTACCATAATCTTGGTGAGTGGTAAACCTTTGAGCGGCCCTGCGCATAAGAACCATCAGCAGGAAGACTTGCATCAGAATGCCAGGCATCTGGAAAAGCCTCATCAGCTGGCGTGCCTTCCCATACTTCAAGTATCAGCTTCCCTTGCTTCCGGCAATCCTCGTTTTCTATCTGATATGGAGAAACTTGTTTAGTTACTTGACCATGGAGATCAACCTGGACAGACCCAATTACAAACTCCTCCTCTTGTACACGACCCTTGTGCTTGACCACTACATCCAATGGAGATGAGTCTTTTAGATCGTCCCTTGCAAAGGCAAATACCTCATTCCACTTGGGGTTTTGCTCTCGCTCAAAATGCCTTGTAATTCCTATGTAGTTCCCAATTTTCACTTCAACATATGGGTCAAGGGGAATGTGAAGTTGGGCATGCACAACTCTCACAAACAAGTAACGAGGTATCGTTTGAACTAGATCATAGGTGCTGGCCCCCAGCCTCTGTCCAAAAAATTGCCCTCGAACAACTCGTCCGCCTCCCAGGTCAGGCCTCGTCTCTTCAACAACCTCAGGCGATCGAGATGATGAACCGGAGAAGTTTAGGAAACTTACGAGTTTAGGATTATCAATCGGCGTTTCATCTTTATCAGTTGGCGTTTCATCTTTATCAGTCGGCGTTTCAGACCTCATGTCATGCCTCCCGTCGTTAGTTGATGATATGGTTGCGACTGAAGGAGTACTCTGCTGCTCTGCTTGGTTCGAGTTAGGAAGGGGATGATCATCAGTAACAAAAACTTTAAGACCAAGCTGTCCTCGCACGCGTGAGCAAATGCCTCTCTTTTGTAGAGGGTAGTACTGCAAAACAAGTGCATCAGAGTATTGGAGAAATGATGTCCCTGGCAAACAAACCTTTCCCAGCAATGATTTGGAGTTGAAATTTTTATGGTGGTAAACGTAGGCTTGAAGAGTGAGGCTAGGCAGGCGGTTTGGATCAGAGATGATGAAGTAGAAGTTTTCATCCCAGACGGGATTGACCTCTTTTACTACTTTCGTGGTGGTTTGTGATTTTTGATCATCAAAGTGGAGCTCTACAAAAACACTCACCGTGCCCTGCCCAGCTTTGGGCATAAGGTCACGGCCTCCCACAACCTCCACCCCTAACTTGGGGTTTCTCATGTCATGGGTCATGGATCGACTTTGATCAAATTGATGAACAATTTAGCTCTACTGGTGAAGGAAATATGATAACCGCTGCTTGGGGGAATAACAAGTAGAGGACAGAAACCTCTCCACCAAAGCATCTTAGGTAAGCTAAAAAAAAATAATTTGCCAAAAGCAAGGAGCAGGAAGGGCAGAAAAAGCGCGCCGGAGGCGAAATTTTTTTCTGTATTATTTAACCTAAACCGATCATGTCTAGGCTCGGGCTCCCACCTAGCAAAATTTTTCTCTATTTTTTTATTCTTCTCCCTCTCTTTCTCTCACCCCACGTGCTCCTCTTTTCTTCTTCTCTCTCTCTCACCCACGACCCCCACGTGCTACTTTCTTCTTCTTCTTCCTCCGTTCTTCTTTAATTTCCTGCATCTTTCTAGCTAGCTTGCCCCTTCTCAGTCATTCTTAGTCACAATTCCATATACAAAAAGTTTAATAAAATTATTTTTTACCCGGCTAAAGCTGGGCAAACATAGACCAATTCCATTATTAGAGGTCTCCATAAACAACTTTGCCAAAAAAAAAATCAGTGTCTAGGGTGGGGCTACTAAAGCATGGGACTCCTGCAACTCAATATCAGAACAAACAACTACAAAAATAAAAAATAAAAAAAATATTAACCTCTTTATCAAAACCTTTACCGACAATTCTGATGGTCGATCTTCCCAACAGTTAATACTTAATAATGTCAAAGTGGTAAGTGAAAAGTTGAGAAAAGATGCTGAATAGTTACCCGAGATAAATCTATTAAACCATGTAATAAAGCTATGGAGTAATGAATCATTTAAGATCTTATCAAAAAAATGAATCACTTAAGAAAAAAAAATCTCATGAACGCACAAAATCATTTAATAAAGCATTTAGTCCATTTGAGCAGCAAGTTTTACCCGAGACGAATCCTTTACTCTGTAATCTGATCAATTCCAGAAAGCTCATTCTTTAAGTTCTCTCACACCTTCATTTCTCTGCAACAGCTTTTTCCTTTATTTCATTTTGATGACAACCCAAACCCAACTCAAATTGAGCAATTTGTTTCTTTCGAGTCCACAACACTGATGGATTTGAACAATACTAAAGATGGAGGCAGCTTATTTTGGTGAGCTTCTGTTTACGGTTAGGACAGAGCAACTGATTTATCAATATTCGTCCAATTCCATTATCTTATTTGCTGCAAACCTTGTTTGCCGTTATGTAAATCAACTATCACTCTATCAATGGCTCTTCTTTATAGCTCTTACCCTGCTATTTCTCTACTTCTACATCAACTATGCACCATTTCTGTTTTTAGAGCAAGATATCGAGTGGATTAAGAAGAAAACAAAGTTATTTCTTGCTATTTCCAAGGATGCAGATCAAGTTGTTCATTTGAGCGAAAGAGCAGGCAAAATCTGGGGTTCTCATTTCCCTGGTGGAGTAACTGTAAAAGGACTAGATGAAACTGAAGCAGCATGGTTGAAAGAAACCAAATCCATGCTTCAAGAAGCTAATGATTTAGTTGCAACCTTTGAGAATCAGAGAAGGAGTAGAGACTCCCGCACCTTGACCGGCCGCTTAAGTTTTGCTATGAGCAGTGACAGTTTCCAGCAGATAGAAGAGCTTTTCATACAAACCAAGCAGGTTAAGCAGCATATAAACGATATCATTGAGAAGGTACACAGGATTAACATGTGCGAATCTCTGGAGGGATCAAGGTCTAAGATTATAAGTCTGCTGGACAGACCCTTTAATAAAGATGATCAACAAAAGTGGGTCAAGTCTATAGCTCCAGCAGCTACCTCCTCTGTTGTAAAGAAAATAAAGGATATGATCACTCACAGCCTAGTTATAATGGGTGACAAAACTGGAGAGCAAATGCATTCAATAAATCTGCATTTAGAGCTACTGTATCCTTTTCTGGAAGATATAGAAGGGATTCAATTCGAAAGTGAAATTCAAAAGGCCTGGCTGGAGGAGACGGAAGATATCATTAATGCAGCAGATCTTGCTATCCAGAAATACTTACACGGACCAGCATACCAAATTAGGCGGCTGGCAAAGAGAACGCTCGAGGGAGAAATGAGGTGCATCCACGTCAGGTTGACAGAACTTTTGGAAATGAAGGAGAGGTATGGCTTCAAATTTATAAGAAGAGATTCATCAAAGTTTGACTATCAATCCCCACATCAGACCACAGATAAAATGATATTGTCATCTCTAACAGAAAGGATGCATGCCTACGAAAAAGAGAAGGCTGCTCAATTTGATAATGGTCGATCGAGAGGAATGAAAGTGACTGACATAGGAGCTCCTCTAAGTGTTCCAGTACTCGGAGTACAAAGTTTTAACACGCTCGGAAAGCGTGTTGGTAATTTAGATCCCGTTGATGGAGGAATGAAAGTGACCGACACAGGAGCTCCTCTAAGTGTTCCAGTCAGCAATCCAGAGCCTGTTGATAATTTAGATCCGGTTGATGGAGTATTCTATAAAGTTAAATCGCTCTGCAATCTACTGAAAATCATGCATATATTTGTGGATAATGCAGGAAAGATTGAAGGCAGATATAATTCCAGAAAGGCTTGGTCGAAGCAGACGAAGAAAATTGATCTAAGGGTAGAGAAATCTGTGCACACCTTTATGAAGAATTCAAGCGATATATGGAGAGAAGGATCTGAGAGAGAGCTTTCCTCTGAAATTGACCGAATCAATCATACTATCGATCTTCTTGTGAAATGCATTAATGCATACAGCATTGAGTTCAGAAAAGAGCCAAGCTCAGTGGTCGGTTTAGAAGAAGACATACATGCGATGGTGTCACTACTGACAACCAGCAATGACCATTGCTCTGCTATTTCCATTGTAGGGATTGAGGGCATAGGAAAGACAACACTGGCAAACAAAATTTATAACCATCAAGCTGTTGTAGACCATTTTCCTTGCCGTGCATGGGTTTCGGTATCTCGGAAGTCCAATCACAACGCATTTCTGGAAGACGTAGCAAAGCAGGTCATGAGGTCTCTTATAGTAGAAGGGAAAGAGATTCATGATGTACCGTTCAGTCCACAGAATATAAGACAGAAGGTACAGGATATCTTAAAAGAGTGGAGGTACCTTTTAATTCTAGACAACATCTCGACAATGGAAGAGTTGGATGCTCTGAAAGCAGAATTTCCATCGACATCAAGTGGAAGCATAATTCTGTTCACTACATGCAACAATGATTTGGCTTCAAAAGCAGACAGTCCTCCCCACAAACTTCGACTGCGAACAGAAGTAGAGAGCTGGACGTTGTTTAAGCAGATGGTCCACTTTCCTCAAGATGAGGAAAGGGTAGCAAAGAAAATACTAAGTAAATGTGGGGGTTCCCCACTAGCCATCGTATGCCTTGGATATCTAATGTCAGGGAAAGATATGACTACTGCTGAGGAGTTGGAAAGAGTGTTCAAACAGAATGAAGGACCACTGTTAGAAATGTGCATGAGAGAATCCATAAAGATTGATCATTTGCTCCCGGATAATCTGCACAACTGTCTCTGTTATTTAAAACTCTTCCCAATGGAGTTTGAAATTCCTGCAAGGAGATTGATAGCTTTATGGATTGCAGAAAAATTGGTAGAAGTAAATGGTGAACATACAACAGAAAGTTATGAGAAAGTTGCAGAGAACTATCTATCAGAGTTGATTGGCCAAGACATGATTCAAATAGTTGAAAGAAAGCTTAATGGGGAAGTCAAGACATGCCGCTTGCCCTATGCTCTGGAAAAGCGCATATCCAAACATATGAGTGAGGGGAGAATTACTCATCATTTTAAAGGTAATGGTCCAAGTAATTTTAGCGACATTCTTGGGGAGAGCTCAGATTTTCGAAACTGTGATGGAACTATCTCCATTCTATCCTTTGATACTCGAGAAGGAAATAAACATAGGGAGGAGACAAGTAACTTTCTTTGGAAGGGCATAGCAGGCGGTTACTTCCGAGAGCTAAAGGTTCTTGATCTTGAGCATCTATTCAGACCTGAATTGCCCAACGCAATTGGAAAGTTAAGCAAGTTGAGGTATCTAGGATTGAGGTGGACTCACCTTGAATCAATCCCATCATCCATTGGTGATATGCCGAAGCTCCAAACCTTAGATGTGAAACATACATATATCCGCACTCTTCCTGGTTCGATATGGAAACTACAGAATCTCCTACACCTGTATTTAAACCAGAGCAAGTTTATGCGTCAACAAGGTCGCAGTTCCCTGAAGAATCTCCAGACATTATGGGGTGCATTTGTTGATAAGGATAGTCCTTTAAAGGATGACCTGGGCAAGTTGATCAACCTCAGAAAATTGGGATTGACATTCAAGTTAGACCAGTCAGAGCAAAAGGCATTAACAGATGGGATAGTAAAACTGAAACACCTTCGGTTCTTGAGATTAAGATCAATTGATGAAATGGGGAAACCCTGTCATCTACATTTGGACCATTTGTCAGGCCTTAAGAATCTCTCCAGTCTAAATTTGTTTGGAAGCCTCGCATTTTACATCCTATGTGAACTCCCTACAAACCTGACTGAGGTTACTTTGTCAGCCTCTGATCTTTCACGTGATCCAATGCCAGAGTTAGAGAGGCTCTCCCATCTTAAATTACTCTTCTTTTACTCTAACTCTTATAGAGGTAAGAAGATGGTGTGCTCCGCAGAGGGATTTCCTCAGCTTGAAGTGTTAAAGTTGTGGAAGCAGCCAAACTTAACAGACTGGGATGTGGAGGAAAAGGCAATGCAAAATCTCAGGGAGTTGGAGATTAGATCTTGCACAAACTTGAAGATCCCATCCGGATTGAAGCACTTAAAGACTCTAACAAAGTTGAAGTTAACTAATATGCCAGACGAATTCACTGCAACCATTGCGGAAACCAAGGGGCAACTTTGGAATGACGTTAACTACTCCCCCGAAATCATTTCAGTTACCTGGAAGTCTGCTGAATACTCAAGGTATGTCTTTATGTTTTTAATTTTCAGTTTCTGTTACTTTGACATTTCCATCCTTCAACAAATCATCAAAATAATATTAAAACCCACCTTTAACAAAGTTCTGCATCTTATGCATACCCCCCTCAATCTTTTAAATTGATCAAGGCGTTGGAGCCTTGGAGAAAACCAGAACTATGGATATACTATGTGGCTACCATTGATATGCTACTTGGTTTCTGAAGTTTTTCTTTCAAGTGATGTTACATGTTATAATTAAAAGATGGTAGGTTAACAACGGTATCAACTATTAGTCTTGATCTGATGCATCTGTAGTACTTTGGATATAAGTGATTTTAATTCGAATCCGCACACCAATGATCGGGGTAGGAATTTGTCTGCAGCCTTTGAGTATGAGCATTAATAATGCGGGTTCAATCTGCCTCACTCGTGCTTGCCGCACATATATGAGTGTTGTTGATGGGAGATTTATGGGCTTAAGGCTCCCATCTTATATAAGATGTGATATATTAAGTCCTTACTTAGCTATTAATGTCCAAAAGTCATCTTCTAGGAAAACCTGAAGTTAAGATTGCTCAATTATATTGCAAGTTTGCAACTCATTAGTGGTTATTTGTGACTCCAGGTAACAAAGATCTGACCGCCACCGCCACCGCCACCTTATGTCTGGTAGCGATACCTTAGGGTGGAAAGGTATATCTTCCAATTTTCTTTCAAATAAAATTGGGTTTGTCATAAATTGTATGTTAAGCACATTTTAAGATTTGTTTTAGTACTTGTTTATTTGGCAGTACCGAGTTTTATGATGTTATTGTAAACTATGGACTTCAAATAAATTTAAGTCGAACCTTATAAATATGCCTATATAAATGTGACAATATCTGCTGATTTTGTTGTGTATCCGGTTGGAGTTTCAAGCCACTCTCAGCTGGCAAATAGTCCTCAAAAGCTGCATTTGATTTCCTTTTTAACTGGTAGAATCTATAATGCATTAAAGCATATTCAAAATAGAATAACCCTGCAAATATTTTCCATGTCGAGGCTGTCTTGCATTGTTCTCTATCAGTATCGCTCAATTCTGTTCCAGAATCTCCATCAACCTCTCTGTCTGGCATTTTATCGAACAAGTTAAGTGCATCAACTGCTTTTCCATGAAGAGTTCTATTGAACGTGGAATATAGAGAAGAAATAGAACAATAGTAATGTCCTTGTATAGTGTGCGTTCCACAAACCGTAAAATTTATTTCCTACCGTAATTGTCAACCTCCAAGCCATGACTTTCCTAATAACATCTATAATTTGAAAACCAGTAATTACCACTCTATATGCATTGTGAAAACCATAAGCCTCTACCATGTTTCTAGAGTGGGTCTGATTCAAACACGAGTTTGGGCCATATTTTCCGGAGAGAGTCCAACCTAAATTAGTAAATTAGCGGGGGTGGCGCCATTTTGTCCTAGCTGAAATTCCTTTTGGAATAGGTTTTGGCATATTACAGCACCCACTATCTAAGATCAAGGTCATAGATTCGAGTCACCATAGGGGTAGGAGTGAAATCTTTTGATCCTCTTTAATAGGTTTTCGCATATTACATATGCTATTTTAGAGCAACCTGACTTATTGCCTAAAGAGTCTTCAGTATACGGCGTGTAGCTACAGACTTCAGTCAGCCGTCCAAAGGTTTGAAAAAAAATGCTAACCTATTTTTCTAATCCAGTTTGGACGGCTCATATTACATCGTGTATTTATATGCCATGAATTGAATAATTTTTCGTGTACATAATACCATAACTCCATAAGTATATATGCAAATTAGGTTTTTTTTTTGGCTGAATGAGAAATATATATTAATAATTGATATCAAAGAATCAAAGTACATTAGATATTAATACATCGGATAGCCAAGAATAACCATCCTCGACCCAAAATTTAAACGTAGGAAACAAAAATGCATTTTTTAGCTAATTTATAAGCTACATAATTACATTAAGATGTACAAATGTACAAATAATTGAACTAAAGAAGTGAAAAAATGACTTCACTTTTTTTATTAAGACACATTCTACCAACCGATCAGCTTATGAACTTTGAAGTAGCTGTACAACTCCTTGAGAATCCATCTCTAAAATATTCTTGTCAAAACCTCCATGAAAAGCCAACTGCAAACTCATAGATGTTGCATACAACTTAGTTGCTTTAGAATTGAAATTGGTAAATTCTACCCTCTTTGAAACATAAAACTGAAATAACTCATGTCATGGCATTATAGATATCACCTGCATTGCAAGTAGCGTTTAGTTCTGTCTTTCACCGAGGAAAGATGGCGCAACCGGATTTCAATGTGACATGAATGAGGATTTGGGCAGGCAGAAAAGTGAAGCAAAGCTACTCAAATTCTTTAATTGGTCCTCTTGTGTCTAACGAGATCACTCTTAACATCGTATTATAAATTCTTAGTACTTACGAGGAAACAACATGTATTAAAAAAATGGTCCACCTGGTCCTCAAGACAAAGCTAGACACATTCAGAGTCTCTCCAACCTCACGAAGCAGTAACAAACAAAAGACTTTCAATTTTTTAATTCCCACAAACAGAATCTGCCGTCTGGAGAAGAAGACCATTCAAACTCTCTCAACCCGGCCCCTCAAACCATGGCAAACCAAAGAATAAGTTAACCACTGAAAACACACAAGGGTTGCTTAATCAAACATCACATCCTCCAAATTAACAGCACACCTACATTAACAAAATGCCCTCATTTGTCTCTTGCAGGAAACTACTATTGCCACTTGGTCAATGATCAAACTTTGTCACCCCCCTCAAACCCTTCTTCATCTTCCTCATTTTCTCAAACACATATTTGATCTTTGTATCCCACAATGACCACTAATGAAGTTCCACAGCCAAACCCTACTTCGGAACAAATCCTAGACTGGCTTGAGGATTCCGTTTCTTTCTTCCCATCTTTCTTGGACGATCCTTACCACTCGACCGAGATCAATGGCTATCAGTGGTGGGATGAAACCCAAGATCTCATTCTTGCCAACACCAATTCTCTCAGCAACAACGCTAACATTGAGGTAGCTGCAAATCCAGTCAACTCAAATCATCAGCAATCTCCATCGGATTCATCCAAGAAGCGAAAATCCCCGGACGGCCCAGTTTCGAATACATCCTCACACAATGACCGGAAAATGAATCCAGTGGCACCGCCGGCCAAGAGAGCAAATGGGAACAAGAAAGGAACAGGCAAGAGTACCGGAAATAACTGTAATAACGGTAACAGCAAGGAAGGGAGGTGGGCAGAGCAGTTGCTCAACCCCTGTGCGTCAGCCATCACTGGTGGGAATCTGACACGTGTCCAGCACCTCCTTTATGTCCTCCACGAGCTCGCCTCCCTCACCGGCGACGCCAACCACCGCCTCGCGGCCCACGGCCTACGAGCGCTGACTCACTACCTGTCCTGCTCCTCTTCATCCTCTGCTCCCAATGCCTCTGCCTCCGTAGGACCTGTTGTCACATTTTCTTCAACAGAACCAAGATTTTTCCAAAAATCTCTGCTCAAATTCTACGAGGTGAGTCCGTGGTTTGCTTTTCCCAACAACATAGCCAACTCATCAATTCTCCAAGTGCTCGCCGACGAGCCTAATCGAACTAGTACTCTCCACATTCTTGATATTGGTGTTTCTCATGGTATGCAATGGCCGACTCTGCTTGAGGCCTTGACTCGCCGGCCAGGTGGGCCTCCTCCATTGGTTAAAATCACAGTCATTGCACCTTCCACAGCTGAAAGTGACCAAAACTCTGAAACCCCATTTTCAATTGGTCCCCCTGGTGACAATTTCTCTGCTAGACTTCTCGGTTTTGCAAAATCCATGAACATCAATTTACAGATCAACCGCCTCGACAATCAGCCATTACAGACCTTAAATTCCCAAGTCATTGACGCCTCTAGCGATGAGACATTGATTGTTTGCTTGCAGTTTAGGCTCCACCAGTTGAATCACAATACTCCTCTTGAAGAAAGGAATCAATTCTTGAAAGTGCTAAGGAACATGGATCCCAAAGGAGTCGTACTAAGCGAGAACAACATGGAATGCAGCTGCAACAGCTGCGGGGATTTCGCGACGGGGTTCTTGCGGCAAGTGGAGTACCTGTGGAGGTTTCTAGACTCCACTAGCGCCGCCTTCAAAGGGCGCGAGAGCGAGGAGAGGAGAGTGATGGAGGGAGAGGCTGCAAAGGCATTGACTAACCGCAGCGAGATGAATGAAGGGAAGGAGAAGTGGTGTGAGAGAATGAAGGGGGTGGGGTTTGTTGGGGAGATTTTTGGTGAGGATGTCATTGATGGAGGGAGAGCTTTGTTGAGGAAGTATGATGGTAATTGGGAGATGAGAGTGGATGAGAAAGATGGGTGTGCAGGGCTGTGGTGGAAAGGTCAGCCTGTTTCATTTTGTTCAGTCTGGAAGATTGGATACCAGAGTAAGTTATGATCAATAGTACTGTTGTCTAGCTTTTACCATATGATCTTAATTTCAAAGAGTGCAAGAGTTTGTATACCTTTAGTTTCTACTTAGTTTAATTTAACTGGTCTTTGTGGTTTGCCAATTCTATACAGTGATCTTTAACCACCTAATAATTAAGGTCAAGGTTGGGTGTAGGTTACATACCATTACCACACATGGAATCTGAGTTTTATTGGCTTGGTTTAGGTACCTTCTGCACTCATAATAATCTGAGGAACAACTATGGTTTGTGAGTGAAAGAGAAATGATTTATAACACATTTTGCCTCAGGGATGAAAATAAGTCTACGTTCATAAAGGAAAAATAATTTGGAGAGTGTATTGTTTTGATTGCCCTTTTCTATTCGGATATGAAATTAATTCAAACTCTCAAAATTTTCTTTACTATGGTAAGAAACGTCATTATTGGAGTTTTTCGAGACTTTTCACTCGGGTGCTGTAAAGAATATTGCAACCCCAAGATCATCGACAAAGTGCATGATTTAACGAGAGCCTGAAGTAAAATGTTCATTGAAAAATTTGCATTTAAAAAAATAAATAAAAATACCTACGAACTACAAAAAATTACCACCACTGAAACGTAAGCCCCGTTCAGTTAGTCCATGGGACCAAGCGAATAACTGTACAAATCGGCCAAGGTTACTCTGGGTTGAAGCCCATGAGGCTCCACACATGTCTCAGCCTCATCGCAATAAACGATAGGACTCCAACTCAACAGAGTTTACCTGTTTCCAGGTCTGCATCTCTGCAGATAATGGCCCGGGGACTTTCCTGGACTTAATTCCTTTTAAAGAATCGCAGCCCAATCGCTTCGTCCAGTGGTGTTACACCTACTGTGTTGCCCCCGACTATAAAAGCATAGAAAATGTGCTCATGTCTGATGTGGGAGTTGAAGGCAAGGAAGCTGTCGAAGCTTCTCACATTCAACCCCTATACGCAAGAATTTTGGTGTTCACAATTTCACATTCTAAACCACGTCGCAGGGGTCGTGTTCTCATGCTTCGATGGTTATGTTTACTCAGACAGGCAGATAAATAACCAAAATTATTACGATTCCCATGTGCTTCAGAAGAACATATGAACTGAATCTACTTCAAATTTTATACACATAACATGCAGCTTTACTCCATGAAAAAACTCCTTTAAACTCTACAGTTAAACCCATGGGAGGAAACTACTCCATGTCAACCTAAGTATCCACATATTCACATAACATGCAAAATTAGTCATATATTTCCCTGATATGTACTAAGAATCGTATATTCGCATTGCAGTGCGGATTTCCTGCCGGCAAACGGGACACTTGGGTAATGTGCTCTGTTCAATTGATATGCAACAGAGATGACAACACACTAGATGCCCGCAAGGAATGAATGCTGATCGCCTTCTCCTCATGAGACAGATGACACACAACTGTCCATCAGGAACTTCTCCTACATCCTCGTCCTCTGCTTCAATCTGAGAGTCAGCAATGCTGCCGCCAGCATTGCTTGCTTGCTGTGACTGACTTTGTTGCCTCCACTCTTTCCATTTAGTCCAATTCCTGAAATTTGCAAAACTCATTTATTGACACTAATTCCTGATGACTGGTGGTCATCAATTCTTAACACTGCCATTTTATTCTATTTGGTCAATAAGACAATGGTGTAACTACAAAATTTGTAACAAATGTGACGTTCTAGTATCTTTTTTCAACTGTATTACATACATATATCTTGAGGAATGTCACTTTAGGCAAGAAAAAACAAAAACGAGAAAAGGGGAGAAAACAAAGGTTGAGGAACATGAAGAAAACCGGTAGTTTTTGTTTCTTTGAGCCAACTCTCTCACCAGTGGTCGGTAAGAGAGGAAAATATAGATCATATTTTATTCACCTTTTTTTAAAAAAAAAGTGAGATCTAAGGGACAAACAAAGCAAAATAAAGAAATTAATGATTTACTTCACCAGTGGGGAACCAAGACATAGGGTTAGGTCAAAAACAAGCCATTTGAGGCTTCAACTCTAGTTCATTCAAGAGATACCAGAAAAATGTCAAAAGAAGCTGAAAATTAGGAACTCAACACAACTCAATGAAGCCCTAGAAGGAACAATAGGAAACTCCAACAGTTAAATCTCCTAGAACCATAAAAGGTAGTTCTTTATACCAGTCTAAGAGACATTTTAATAGCTATCAAGATTGAACAGGAATTTGCAAGCACAAAGAAGTGCAAGACTTAACATTGTCATGGGATGATGTACCTTGCAGTAGCATAGCCAAGGATTCCAAATGACAACAAACCAAAACCAACCCCAGTCCAGAATAGTGAGTTTGTCTTGTGTTCAAGATCTACAACCAACGCATCCTTATCCAGGAAAGACCTGCAACAGATACAACATTCGTTATTATCTTCATACACATCAAACCATACCAACAAAGCATAAACAAGCTACAACTCATTCAGGACTGTCCACTCTTAAGCAATAATTCACCTTGTAACCGCCAAATATTACCAATCAGGGAGGGAAATGGAAATAATAAAGAAAAGAATCACAATCTTAAAAGAACACAAAAATTAAAAAGATATTAAAATAGATTAATATATAATAAATATTTTCGAAGATAGCATCCCTCATGGTACCAATAGTGAACCAAAGTCTCAAGTCTCAGTCGAGCTAGAATAGCGTGAATAACATACTGTTTGACAACCATTAACATTGAAAGGAAACATCGACCTCATCACAAGTCCCTGACATTTTCACTCCTAGATATAGCAGAGTAGGAGTAATGACATTCTAATATCCTTACAGAAAATAGGGAAGATCACTGCATGACTTGATTTCTGGTATCCCATTTTGGAAACTGCAGAGACCAACAGCACTAATTTCCATTCCCACTGGAAGAACCTTTTCTACATCTTGCAGACCGATCTTCAAAGCCAGAATACAAAAATGCCATTATGAAATTCGTAACAAAAAGCTATAAAACACTAAAGCAAACAACTGAAAGCATTGAGAAAGACAAAGAAGTACAGTGAGATTAAAAACTCTCAAAACTTGCATAGCACTCACTGGGTAATCATGACCGATAAGCTTCTGCAGGAAGGTATAGGGATTAGGATTAAAGAGCTGCTTTTGCTGAAAAACTGTAATAAGAGGCAAGGGATGTCTTGAGCCATCAAAATTAGGAACAACGATGTCTGAAATCCCAGCTTCACCAAGAACAAAAGGAACCTGGACAAAGTAAATCAAAAATTCCACCTTCAACAACTTTTATGCATTCAAAACGAGCAAAATTCACACATCAACGATTTGATTACCGCTCGTATAGTGCTCGATTCTTGCTCCCTCCAAGGCTTGGCCAATTTAGCTCTCAAATCATAAGTCCACCCAAGAAAGCCCTTCCACTCGTTGTATAAAAGCTTCACAAAGCAAATTCCCCAATTCAATTTCATGCCAAGATATGAAATCAAAAACTGAAACTTTCTTGGCAATGAAAGAAAACGTTAAACGCACCCGTTGAGTTCTCTGGATGATGACGGCGTCGATGAAGGTGTTCTCGTTTGTTTGGGGGTTGACGATTGCGCTGGACTTGAGGCTCTTGTAGATTCCTTCGACGGCGGATTTGGCTTGGACGTGGCCGCGGAGGACGACGAGCTTGGCATCGGACGGCTGTGGTTGGTCGGAGTCGTTGAGGACGAGGGAGCGGAGATCGGAGACTTTGACGGAGGGGGCTTGGCGGAGCTTGCGGAGGGCTGAAGAGGAGGATTTGAAACTGAGAAAGGAATCGACGGCGGCGAAAGCTACGATCGTGCCCAAAACGGCGCCGTCTAACGACAGGGCGAGCTGTGAGATTAACGAGGCTAGGGTTTGCTCGTTGGACGACATTGCAGTGGTTTCTACATGCGGCGATGATAGGGGAATGTGGCGGTGGTTTAGCGGTTACTGGCGGAGATGGAGAAGTAAGTGGAGGAATCGGAATGGTGGTTCTTTTGTAGTTTCATTCAACGACCATGGGTGGTTTAGTACTTTCCTTCTTTAATGATTTTTGACAAAACAATTTGGGCCTTACCGAATGGTCCTTTGTAAATCAGTCGGGTTAAGCCCAACCCAATGAGTGAAGTGCTCAATTATCCCTAGTGAAGCTTGTGCCTTCTAGAGGAGAAAGAAAAGTTATAACCCCGAAGAGTTTGAGACGGACAAACTATAGTCTTTACTGTTTAGATGAATAATAATTTTTCGGGGGTTAAAATTTTAGTCATTGATTAAGAGTTAATGTATGAGCTTTGAACATGCCAGAATGATACCCAACTATTAAAAAGAAAATGTGATATCTGAACTCTAAATTTCTTATCAATCTCAAAATTCTGTCAAATTTTATTAAGTTGTCAATTAAAAAAAACATGTGATGGTCATGTGGTTTATTAGTCTGGTCTCTCCTTCCGGTCCCTACTCCAATTCAAGCCACTAGCTCCACAACAACAATCACCCAAGCTTCCAATCCCAGCTCAGTTCATCACCGGTGCAATCAATTCAACCAACAACCACCAGTTCATCATCAACATGGCAGCCCTATGCCAGAGCCTTCAATCAAGCTCCCAATCTCTGCAATTCTGATCATGGCAATCACCATGGACCAACAACATTTCCTATCAGAGCAAGAGCTCTCCACAAAAACCCTAGCCGTCATGGCTTGGGTATTCAACGATTCCTTATGTAATCACCATTAATTATTGCCGGCTGGGTCCTCCTGTACTGCAATCCAACGTCAAAAGATATTGATAAGTTTCATTACTTCTTTGTCAAAGGAGATGGCAGATATGGGCAGCGGCGCAAGTCTAGTTTTCTTCTTGATGTCAAGTTGTTTATTGCCCTTAATACTTGGAGTATTTTCTCTTCTCTGGATTGCATGGTTCGGGTACAGTCTTTGGCCCCTATTTTGGATTACCTTTTCTTTGCAATTTTGGTATAGATTTCATGTTTGGGATCCCGGTGGAAAACATGGTGATTTGGCAGCCTTGGTATTCCAATATGACAACACTATTGATGGTGGGGTGCTGCTAAAGATTAACCCAAGTCATATTTGGCTTTTTTATTTGGGTCAATTTAATTTCTTGTACGTATAAGAATAAACATGATCAGTTGTGTAAGTTTAGATTATGGTTTTACTTTCTCTTTTCATAGGTCCTCCTTGAACTAGATGAGATTTATTGGCCTCAATGACAATATTTGCAGGAATTTTTCTGTTGAAGCTGGCGATTGCTGACAGCAATAATGCACGGTGTATGTATTGTTCTAGGTTTTGAATCATCGATTAGAGTTCTTGGTTTAGACTCATCGATTAGGTCACTTGTGTGGTTTTTAATGCTCCTCCTTCTTAGGATGCTCATGATAAGGATTATAATTCTCTTTTTTAATTAATAAAATTTAGGGTAAAAACCTCAAATGGTACCTGAACTATCGTGTAAGGTATTTTTTAGTACCTACGAATTTTTGTTACCAAATATGGTACCTGAACTATTGCGCCGTTACCTAATATGGTACCTCCGTTATTTTTTTCATTATTTTGGAGGGCAAAACAGTCCGTACAACCACTAATAGTAAATATAAAAACCTCAAATGGTACGTGAACTATTGTGTTTTTACCAAATATGGTACCTGAACTATTGTGTTTTTACTTAATATGGTACCATTTGAGGTTTTTACCCCAATAAAATTTATGTTGTTTCTCAAAAAAAAAAATAGTCAAGAGCATCTCTATAAATTATTCACAATTATACTTCAATCACATATTTTCTGGGCAATTATAGTTCATACTAGGCAACAATTAATTGTGTCTCTATTAATCAATTGTGTCTCTATTACTTAATTAATTGTGCCTCTATTAATCAATTACGTCTCTCTCAAAACTCAAAATCATCTCTATGAATTATTCACACTTATACTTCGATCACATATTTTTTGGGTAACAGTTATACTTCAATGACATATTGGGCAACAATTAATTGCGTTTCTATTAATCAATTGCGTCTCTATCAAAACTGAAAAGCATATCTACAAATATATATAATTAATTATTCTTACAAATATAAGGAAAAATAATTATAATTAAAACATATATGAATTCTATTAATTTTATAATAATTTCTCATAATTGACATAAACATAGCGAATTATATAATATAATTGACTCTTTTTCCATATTTGAAGATCAAACGAAATTTATTTTGGATAGAACGAAATCTATGAACATAAATTATTAAAAATATATATTATAGATAAATGAAAAAAAAACTAGAATATAGTGGTTATTAATTAAGAATCGAAACAGAATTTAATGTTTAGGGATTGGGGGTATGGTGGATTTAGGGTTTAGGGGTAAGGTGGATTTAGGGTTTAGGGGTTAGGGGTATGGTGGATTTAGGGTTTAGGGATTAGGGGTATGGTGACAATTTTAGAGGTTTGGGGTTTAGTAATTTTTTTCTTTTGTATTTTAGATTGTAAGTGATAAATATATAAAATGATAAAATTTAATTCAAAATTTGAAAGGGAATATTGGTTTTGTAATATTTGATATTGGAATAAATATTAACATGATTTAAAAATATAATTTATTTTATATGACATGGAACATATGATTGAGATCTTGAATGAACAATCTTTCCATCTATGAATTATTCCAGGAAAAAGATGTGGAAAAGGATTATCGATGTGAAATAGTCTAGTATATTTAGGAAATATATATCATGATATTAATGGTTAATCGATAAATTTAAATTGAATAAATAATAAATTAGATATAGAATGGATATGATAGTGAAAGAATTTATGGATGATATGATATGATGATCAATGAGGCCAACAATCTTTTTCCATCTATGAATTATTCACAATTATACTTCAATCACATATTTTTTGGGCAACAATTATACTTCAATGACATACTGGGGCAACCATTATATTTCAATCACATATTTTCTGGGCAACAAATTATGATAAGAAAATTCCAGCTTTGGATACAAATCCTTCAATTCAAATTCACCAAGTCAGATGTTTAATGATCCACAAAAGAAATAGAAAACTTATACTGCTCAGGGTCAGATCCATGAGAGCTTTGATTGTCTAGATCGAATTCATACTTATTAGGTGTACGTTGTGCTGCAATCCCCTTTATAGGAGGTTGTGCTTCCTTGACAGTGCACTAGGTCACATGTTTTGGAACTGATGCAGATAAAGGGGTTCCGTTAAACAGCTCCACTCTAACTTTCATTTCTTCTATTCACCATGAATATCATATTTTAGTTTAGCGTAACAAATGGCAGCCATGACAACTATCAATGATGATGAAACTAATTCTGAATTACATATGTGAAACCAATTTTCTGGCCATGACAACCAGAAGATCGAAAACACAATAGAAAACAAGGCATGTTATTATAGCACCATAAATGACTAGGGCCTGTTAGATAGTCATATGTAGGAGGCATCATAGAAAAGTTATAGAAACAAGAACTGCTAGAATACACCACACGTTATTCTAATGAGAATGAAGACGTACATAAGTAAACATCAATTATAAATGTGCCTTTACGTAAAGCATATACGATCTGCAGCTTCGTGTTGATCTGATAATAGGGTCGCACAGAATCATCCTCGCTAGCTGTTACAAGTTTATCTTCCTTGCGATGAAAATCAGGTGAATTTGTCTTCCCACCGAAGTCTCAGAACTAAGACAGCTCCAATGGCCAGGCTGCGCACCGTTTCGTCATCCAGCTCTCTCATCCTTGTGAATGGAGTTTCACTGCGTTTACAAACGGCCAAACCAAATTTCAAGGTTGAAGACAATTCAACTACACAACATTAATACCAGGAGGAACTAATTAGTTTGTACGTTCAAAATTATTTCATGGAGAAGAGCGACTATGAATATATAGATCGAGCTTAGCTAGCTAGTTTCCAAATCAGACTTTAATTAGATAGTTTAGGGTAACTTAATTTATCCATTTTAATGAGATCAAATTCAAATTAGTCTATCATGAGTAGTACTACTTGCTTGTGGAGCAAGCTATGAAATCAATAGACAATTTTCAGATTTGTCATTTTGTCCAATACGTAATAAGCAATTTCTTCTTTAGTGCTTTTGGTGTGTAAAAAAAAGAACTGAGCAAAGACTACACATAATGCCTATTTTGACATTTTTATAGGATAAAATAAAAATCTAAGAGGTTTTGATATTTGACTTCCAATTACAATGACGGGTTTAAACACCCAAAACAAATGATTTTATCAATCCATTGATTGTGTTTGGTGAGTCAAAATTTGCTGCATGGCCTGTATCCTTGATTATCTCTACTTTTGATTTGGGGCCCAAGTGCCTGGAGAAAAAAAAAATCATACATTAAGTCATATTAATTGTGACCAAATATTGGAAACTATAGAATTTTTATTTCATGGCATGCTAATATTAGGACATATTCAATTTGATCTAACTGAAAAACATATATTTATTTATACCTTTGCAACTGGTAAGCCATGTAAAGTGGGAAGACATTATCTTGATCACCCCAAATTATTAGCGTTTCCTTCACACAAACAAAACAACCTCATTTTACAAAATGGAAGACAAAGTTGATTTCAAGCATTAGACTCCAATTGCTTTGTATTATAGACCAAGCAAATTACATAAAAACTTTGAGCAGATGCTTGATTAAGATTCAAGACTTTTGTTACCTGACTTAGGATAGGAAGGCTTGGATCTGCTTTCTTTGCCATCAAGTGCTCCAATAGCTCTAATTTCTCCTTTGTATTTTCATTGTTAGCCTGAAAAGTCCAAAGTTAATATAGTACATATACTTTTGTGGGCTGATGTTTCAAATAACTAAAATAATATGCATGAATGCTAATTAAAGATAGTTGTTTTCGTGTGCATGGATGACTGTCATGTTAATCAGTTAATGTATATGAATTTCACATATCGCAAGTGTGACTACAAACTCTAGCAATTGAGAGTAAATTTTATACTCTAGTTCATGTTTAGCTAATAGCAATAGTAAGGAAAAAGAAAACTTACGTCAATAAGCTTTTGAAGGACATAGTCAGGAACCCACTTGAAAACATCATACTTGTAAATCGATCGGCTCACTAACAGCCGTAGATTTTGTGGACTTTGTGCCACAAGAATCTCCAAAGCGTTTGAATTCTCCCTCAACAACTCCTCCTTCTGCAGATCATTCCACACCACACCACTACTCACGATCACAACCTTCTCCACCGTCTCCGGACACATCTCTGCCATCCGATACGCCACGAACCCACCGTAGCTAATACCATACACGGAGAACAGGTCCACGCCCAACCTCTTCAACCCCTCCACAACACACTTGGCTTGAAACGACTCGCTCCGGTCCGACCGGTTCGTGGAAGACTTCCCAAAGAACATCAAATCCGGCACGTACAGGTTGAAGTTCCTCGACAGGGGACCCACTTGACGGACGAACTGCCATAGGGAATTGCCCCCGTAGCCATGAACCATAACCAGACTGGGTTTATCGAACCGGCGGTGGTTGGCGGTCCAAAAGTGGATTGTGGTTTGGTCGTCAATGTCAACTGTGCAAGGAGATAGACCGCATAGTCTGTAGTATAGGGCTACGAGTGTATCTGGGATTCTGAAAAAGATCGAGGCCCAGTTTATTTTGAGCAAAGAAGATGAAGAAAATTTCAGGTAGTGGAAAATGGTTGCTATAGCTGAGAGGTAGAGGGAGATGACATTCCAAAGCTTTTGGTAAGCCATTGATTGGTCTTGGAGATGGAGTACATTCGCTACTCGTCTAATGGTTTGGTTACTATATATATATATAGGTTTTTTTTTTTTTGGCCAAAGTATATATAGATATGTTTGATAGAAAAGATAGAGAGATAGGGCTTTTGCATGAAGATGAAGTTTCAGGTCAAATAATAAATGTGATGATGTAATCACAAAGTTCATTGCCGTCTTTTTAGCAGTCCAGTTAATAAGAGTTGGTGATCTCAATTTAATTTTTTTTCTGAGCAATAGTTGGAGATCCTAATTAAAGAGCATAATATCTTATAGGAATATTAGAAACGTGTGACTAGTGGTGTTTTGTTCAATATAATACGACAAGGGGGGTTCGTGGCTTGCAATTTAGTGTTCGGAAACAAGTACTCCATTTTGTGTTTCAAGGAAATTTGCATGCACAAAGAAAAACAGGTCATTTAGCTAGTAATGTTCAATGGTCAAAACAGTCAAATCTGTCGAATCTGTCGAATCACTCATTTTTCTTAGCAATTGTAGTGATTTTTTTAGAAAAATTGTGAGTTATAGCACACAATTTTAACACCTAAGATCGGGTGAATTTAGTTTTTTATACTTTTTTTTATTACGTACGGTGAATCTCTATATGTATTATTGTTTAGTATAAATAAAGGAAGTTGTTAATAACATACTAGGGTGTATTATTAACATCTCCCTAAATAAAACTCATGTTTATCCTTAAAACACAAAAGAAGAGTAATTTAAGTTGAGTCACCCTATGTAAGAGGGCTAGTTGATTCAATTAATGGACACATTCGTAGCATTTTTATTAATTGTCATATAAATCCAAACCTTCTTCTTTTTTTTGCTTTGATGTGGAATCCCCCCAACTGCCATATGGCTAAACATCTTGTTGGCATTTTCCAATGGCGTTATTCACATTAACTGTGGATTAAAAGTCCATAATTGCAGACTTTGTCCACTAAAATAAGTAGTTAATTAATTATAACACTCATAAATCAAAGCAAAAGTAGTTGGCTTCAAATAAATGTTCACTAAAAGGAATACCATAGATATAGAAGCACTGGAGTAAATGTTCATGAGAAGGAAAGGCATTGATCTAATTACACCAAATAAATTTATGCTGGCAAGTTAGCAAACACTGCAGTGACTGCACAACTGATCTAAGTTAAGATCAAATTGCATGAGGGAGGGCTGGGCGGCCGGTGCCCCTCCTACTCAAAAAAAAAATCAAATTGAAGACTCATCTCCTCCTTTCAATTTTGCGGGTCCCAAGTTTGAAAACAATCAAAACCACCACGTGTTTGACAAGTGGCTTGATTTGTTGATCTTATTAGATTAAGACTGCTCCTAATAAGTGAGGTTATGACTTTTTGCATGAACTACTTCTTAGAGTTCACTATCTTATTTCTTGGTGATGAGAGTTTCTTGTCAACAAAACACATACTATTTCTTTTGCAAGTCTTGAGTGGGAGGTGAGTTTTGGATTGCAATTCCTCAAAAACCCAGGTGTGTTTTCTATACCTCACCACTTGTAGTTTGTTTTGTATTGAACCCTTTTCTATTTTAGCTTGAGCAAAATTTATAAAACTTTGAAATGTTCTACCTTTTTTGCTGGTTTTTCCATTAATCACACATTTGGCATGTTTAGGTCATGTTCATGGAGAATATAGAGAATTTCCATTTGTAATAGTTAAAAAGAAGAGTTGTAATTTAATAATTTTACAATCTATACCTTGATTTTGTGAATGATATGCAGAATTGAAGTTTTTATCTAACATGTCTTCTTTGTTTGCTTTTCTAAAAGATTGTAGTGGTCTTATTTTTGTCTCTGATAATTTGACTCAAGCAAGCTAGCCATGGGAGCCAAATATTTGTCTTGCTTTGAATAAATAGTTATGGTCAAGTATAATTCTGGGAATTATCATCTGAATTCTTTATTACCTTTTGCTTTTCAGATGATTAGCATGGCTTCTATCTAATATCATAAGTTATTTTTCTTATCAAATTGTTGTAGGAGGAAAAAAGAATATATACCCGTTATGCAGAGTATGATTTCTTCCTCTTCGGTTTCTTCTGCCCCACAAGAAGCTTCACACAATGATGAGCTCTTCATGAAGCAGAGAGTGCTCTTCCCAGAGAATCTGAACGTGAGTTTTTACTCTAATCATTTATCCTTATCCATATTGAATCATGTTCAATTGTTCATATTATTATATATTAGCCTCTTAACACACACGTGTGTCAATTTACTCTTTTTGTTTGTGTATATAGTTAATTTTGTTTGATTTTTCTGTCAACAATTATATGTTTAGATAAGTACGTTATTTCATTTTCTCAAATTGATACAATAAAAAATTAATTAAAAAAACTGCAATTGCATATTTGCTGTTGAGAACAGTTACTTATGTTTTGATGAATTGTTTTTATTTTTAATATTTTTTAATTTACCATTATTTTCTTTAAATATTGAATTATTTATTCGTAAAATTTAATTAAGGAATGGCAAATGGTGGGTTTTTGACTAATGTTTTGTTCAATATAGTACGAGTGTACGACAAGGGGGGTTCGTGGCTTGCAATTTAGTGTTCGGAAACAAGTACTCCATCTTGCATTTTATATTCAAAAATGAACCTAACAAACGATGTGAGATTCATTGATCAACTTGCTGATGAGATTGTACCAATCTGACTAGGACAGTACAAATTTGAAATTTTTTCCTTCAACCAAGCTAATATCTAAAAATCTCTTAGAAATTCTGTACCCAAAACAAATCTCTTAGAAATTAATTTGACTCAGCATACGAGTTGTGTTCTTCCTGTAGCAGCTCGTTTCATATTCTACATCAGAGAGCTGATCGAACTATTCTTCCTCCTCGTGAATCGTCTTTGCATACCGGAGGATACGTAGCGAATAGCGAATCTCAATCGCATATTTAGTACGTTGTTCTTCAATTTGAGTATGATCCTCAGATGGTGTTCCTCCCGGCGCTATATATATAGTTAATTAATTTGCTAGTTCTTTTGACACATTCTTATTCAGTATAGTAGTAGCTGTTTGCATGCTCGTCAACTGCTTGCTTTAACTGGCTGGTAGTGCATGTTGCTAGCTTTCGGTAAACTCTAAACTGTAGAAGCCAAAAATTGTGGCATACACTTTGCTGAAGTTGCTTATCAACCATTCCAATATGGCTCCCTCATGTTATGAACAGTATCTATCGTTTCTTTCAAAGATAAAACAAAAAGATATATAATTACCCCAATTTCTCAAGTAATAGTATAGTAATTAATTAATGGAAAATTTCTTATTCTACAAAGCATGTGTTCGTCAAGGCTACTTCTTTACAAATAATTAATAATGCATATTATTGAAGAAAGCTAGCCTAGTTTGCGTGATGATGATGTCTGCTCACTTAATCTAGAAACAACCTGTATTAGCAATTAAGTAAAACAATATATAATATAAAACATGCATAGTTCGTGTTATAATTAATTACGTACAAGTATTGATAGTCAAATCATAAGAAATGTATCATCTCAAACAAATTAAGTTAATTAGTCAAAGATGCATGCATGAGACGATTTCTTCTTTGCAAGCGATGAGAACAATGGATTGATTATCCACCATATATAACACCAAACATATGCTTGCAAGACATTTTGAGAAGCCTGCAGCTAATTGTTACAATTATAAGGTGCAAGAGTACAAATTATCAAGCCTGCCTTAATTTGTTTTTACCCAGCTTTGAATTGGTTTTGTGTGGAACTTTTTGTTTGATAGAGAGGATTTTTAGCAATATAATTGGAAATTAACTAACTATAAAGAATATCAATCTTTAGCTGAAATTAAATTAATTAGTTACTTATATAACTTGTCCATGACTATTTGGTCTGTTAATGGCATAAGTTCTAACTTTGTATAAGTAGAAAGTCACAAGTCCGACTCAAAGCCGAGCAATTGTTGTGTAATACAAAATAAAAAACTTCTTTAGGCAAAAGCTAATTGTCTAAGCGTAGAGTTAATTATAACTTTTAAGAAACAAAACTCGAACAGTTTGAATGCGACCAGAGAACGGAAAATTTTGTACGTGGAATGTAGTGTTAAAGTCACTGCAAATCTATAATTCAGGTACTTAAATTATCTAGCTGAAAGTGACATTAATTTTTGTAAGATAAGTATGATCGCATTACTGGTTGATTAGGTGTGTTTTCATCATGAGTTTGATCCTATCATATTCTAGGACTACTTTAATTGTTCGAGTTCTCATACTTTCGACTCCAGAAACCAAGCCTTGTTGCTAATTAACCCAAGTCAGCCTATCGCCAAGACGTGCATTAGTGAGAAGACTGGCTAATGAAAATATATAAAAGACTTCTTAATTATTTCTTATTAATATTTTTTTCTTACTTCAATGAATTCGAAACTTTTTAATTGCTCATCTTCCAAGTTGTCAAAGAAGTTAGGTGTAGTTGGTGGATAAGTTTCTTCTCAAAATCTTGACAAAAAAAAAGTTGGTGGATAACATTTTTAAAATTTGTTTATAAGCTACGTACCCCAAATTATGTGTTTCAAGACAGAAGAGAAGATTGTTATGTATGTATTGCAATATGACCAACTTAGCATTTTGTTTTACATACATAAGGGGTGACAAACAAAATTCACTATTACATCTCTGCGCAGAGCTTTCAGAACTTATTTAAAACCTTGAAATTGTACGTACAATCGATCCGATTCTTTGCTTCTTTTATCCGAACGAATAATCACTTTCATTAGCATATCCTTCTGGCAAATTAATTAACCACAGTCGTGGGTTTAACACACTTGTGATCAAGGTTGGTGGCATTGGAACCGGGATGAAGCTAGAGAGCTTCGAAGCCCAATAGGTTTAATGCTCTATCGTTACTGGGAAACTCGGAGTCGAACGGGATATGTTTTTTTTTTTTTTCGGCAGAGCGTGCGGTGGCTAGCCGGCACGGTTAGGGTCTATATTGGATGGGCTGAGTTCACCGCCTCCTCTACTTCCCTTGGAGGGGATGGTGACGCGGGAAGGTGACCGGAGCAAGAGATGCTCGACAGACACAGTGAGGAAGAAGAGAAGATATCACGCGCGCGCCGGGTGGGGAAGAGAGAGAGAGGGTGACGTGGAGGGCAAAATGATAATTTTCGATTGAAAAGTGGGTGCAATGACTAATATACCCTCACATTTGACGGTGTTTTAACGAAAATTTGACGAAGGTATCAAGTTGATCATATTTTTAAAGTCCAGGTACCATTTTGATCACTTTTGAAAGTTTGGTATCATTTTGTCCGGTTCATATAAGTTTTGAATTTCAAATTCTTCAAATCTAATTTGAAAAATAATTATGATAAATATGCATTTAAAACTATGTAAACATTTAACACAGATAATGCCTACATGAAAGGTCAATAATTTCAAAATTCAAACAATTCAATGTATCTACATCATAGGGAGAAAAAAAATGAAACTAAAGAAAAACTAAGTGGCATCGAATGAAAGTTTACCCAACAATACCAAGGTATATTAGCACATTAGTCTTGAATCAAGGTTTAACATTATTCCTAACCAAAAGGTAGGGAAAAAGCACCACAACTTACCTTTCTATAAGATATGCAAAATGCATTTCTCTTTTCAAAAATATCACTTTTTTACTATGTATCTAACTAAAAATGCAAAAGTTTCTATACACGAGGTAGAGGAAAAAAAAAACAAGGTAGTTTTAACATGCATTATTCTTAATCAAAAGTTAGGGGAAAAAAACCACTAAAAATTACCTTCCGTTAAGATATGCAAAATGCATCTCCCTTTCCTAAAAAACTCACCTTCGTTTTAGGTATATAAAGATGCAAATGTATCTATGAACAAGGTAGATCGTACACTATCTCTTTTAAATGAATCAGAACCTTCTTATGAAAAATCAATCCAAAATCTCTATTTGATTGTATGATGAATGTTGATACAATATGGCGATTCTAAAATAGTTTCGGAAAAGTCTATGATAAATGTAGATTTTAGTTATATGTGTTAGAAAAAAGATGGTCATGGAAGAAGAAGGAGAGGAAGAAAGAGATGCATGTTTTAGTATGAAGAAGAAGAAGGAAATGTTGAGATGTTAAGGTAGCTTAACAAATATATAAGGAATTTGCCAAATTTAATGCACTAATAATTATCTTTGATTAAAAATAATAATTTTAGGAAACCTTGTTAAGAAAAGAGAATAAATTTGTTATTTGATGAAATATAAAATCTTGTTTGACATAATTAATTATTTTAATTATGATGACAATGTATCATAATTTATTACAAAAGGGTACAAGAAGAATGTACAAGTACAAAATTAGTTAGATAAAATTGAAAATGAAAGAAATCTTATGTGGAGGTAAGTCACTGGACCTCAATTAGTAAAAAATATTTTTGGACTACATTCTCTTAATTTTTCCTATGTATGGTTTCCTAGTACAGTTTTTACACGATTGAGACCTCGAGCCCTTAAACGCATTAAATCGCGTCACAGTTAAAGTGAAAGAGCGTTGTAAGAACTATTTTTGGAAACAAGTGTTTGTTTTGCTCAGATCTTAAGTCGCGGGCGTTACTTTGAGTGTTAGGTCATATTTGATTACAAAAGGTTCCTATCTGGATACAGAGTGTACCGCACTCACTTTGAAAATAAGTTTCCGTACAGTGAGAAATTCATCTTTAAATTCTGAGAAGATGAGTTGTTTTGTCAATTTCCTATCAGATACCCAATAGACTTCATAGTTGTCTTTGACACTATGTCAGGTGAAGGAGAGTGTTGTAAGCATCCCAAGAGTACGCAATGAAATGAACTTCTTGTGGAAATATGGAAATACATTTTTCAGTTAGTTGCTACCGCTTCCTTGCAGAGCACAATGGAACTCCGTTGTGTTTCGAAATATTTCAAAGTGTTTGTTGATGATTGGTCCATATTTGCAGTCATCGACATGGATGGTTTTGATGGTGATTCCAGACACATGCACTGGTTGTGTGGAGGCGGATAGGCAAGTGTGTATCTTCGCAAATTGTTGCTGGGAAGCAAAGAACCCGGAATCTCTATTCCAAAAGGAAATACAAGTACTTGTTCAAGCGGTGAATATATCATTAGCCCTGGAGTACTTTGATATGGCATGCAAACTAGGAACATTGTATGGTTCATTTCATAGTTTGGTGGGGGGTCATCATGTTGTGTTTTACGCAGCTTGTATGTTGAGGATGATACTGGAGACACGAGGCGAACAACTGCAAATTGTATAACAATTGTGTGGTGTTCTCGACCGGTGAAAGAGCAAGTGTTCTCAAAGATTTGCTCCTCGGGGCATTCAGAGAGATCCACAACTGAAAACAAGATCTAAAACATTAACCAACAGCCATAAACCCACATCATGCATACACAAAATGTGCACGAAATGGCAAAAGGAAACATGCATGTGATTGAACAGTACCCTACGCAGGTGGAGGAACAAAGTGTAAAATGTAAACTAATTTAAAGTTTTAAACAAACTGATACGCTGCAAGTATATATAAGTACCGGAAAGCCAAATGTTGCTTTTTAAATGGAAGTATCACAAGCTAGGTTTGGGTTTTGGCGAAGAGCCAGTTGCAAATATTGGTAATATGGTTCTCTCTAGCATGATCGATCATCGGAAGAGAATAAAAAAAAAACATAAAGATGACTGCAGCTGCCATTATCGATCAATTAATATCGATAAAGTATAGAACTGAAAGAGCGCAGGTGGAGGAAGAAAGTGTAAAATGTAATTTTGAATAAACTGATATCCTGCAAGTCTGTATATATAGGTGCACAGGAAAGCCAAATGTTGTGATAAAAGCATCACATCCACGCACAGTACCTACGCAAATGTATAGTTAGGAGGAAGAGGAGGAGTAGATAGGAAACAAAAAGCTTGCGATGATTCCATTTAAAAAGCAACATCTCGGACATGCCGAAAAAAATTGTGTTTAGGAAATTAGAATGTGAAAATTCTAGTATATATTAACATATTTCATTCGTACAATTATCATTGTAGGACTTTATTACTCAAATAAGAACATATTTACTCTAATGAGGACCCTTAACGAGGATCTTTTCGGAGTTACCACATGAGTTGTCAAAGTGATAATATGTGTCTTCAAGTCGTAAAATATTACAATTAATTACCACTTTTAGAACTTAATTACTCAAACGCGCAAGAACCTAATTCACTCTAATGAAAACTTTATTTACCTTAATAAAAACTTTCTTAATTTCCGCATTATGCATGAGAAAATGTTAACATATCATTGGGTAGGTTGTGGTACGGTGATGTATGTCATACCTTCATTTACCATTTTTTTGAACAAAAAATTACATGTAATTGATCAAAAATTACTACATTTACAACAAAGTTACCACATTCGTTTTACACTCTTTACATATAATTGAACAAAAACTACAACTTTGATAACAAATTGTTCACAAACTTGTAACAAGGTCATAGATAAAGTAATTACCTCTAATAGAACAAAGATTACACTAAAAAAGACTCTCGTTACCACAATGCCAACACATTTTGTTGTTATATTTGTAAATGGGGGTATGACATACATCATAGTATTGTAAAACTTCCCAACATACCATATCCGACTATCCGTACTCTTAATTTTAGCAACCGTTGTTGTTTCATTAAATTTTGAAAGCTGAAAAAATCATATATACAAGGATTTGTAAGATAAAGATAAAATATGTGGAATTTAACTAAAAGTGACTTTTTTTTTTAATTTCTTTTCTTGAATTACCTTGTTTGGCATTTTTAACTTGAAAGTTATAAAATTCTCAATAGAAAAAAAAAATGAAGTGATTGTCCAAAATCTTGACTTTGAATCCACCAGCACTGGTGTTATTTCTTTTATTAATATTATTATTATAACTATTCATCCATGAGTCGAACTCATGATCTCCCACTTACACAAGGGAAACATATGCCATTAAACCTAGGGGTGTGCAAAAACTGACCAAAATCAACGGAAATTTTTTGGTTTGGTTCGTTTATTTATGTTCAAAAATTGAAACTTGATCTATTACGCAATCAAACCAATTGGGAACTGGTTTAGTTTAGTTCACGTGTTGCCCAAACCAATATTGACTTAACCAAACGGCTAAATCTACATTGAAATAAAAAATTATTAGAGAAATGTGCAATTGCCAAAGAAATCTTAACCCTCAAAAGAATCTATAAATTAAATTTCCAATATCAAATAAACTATGATATTTTAGTACGTAGAAAAAAATTATAAATACAATTTTCACCTATATTTGATAGAAGAGAAATACTTGGTTTTTACGATGGCTTCTCATATATAGATGTAATTGAAAATTACATTAAATATGTTCTATAATTTTTGTGATTTGGAAAAGAAACAGAATATAAGCTAAGAAATTGCTTCAGATCGATACTATACATAATACATGGTGCTACACTTCTATTGTTTTACATTATTTATACTTCAAAATTGCTTAATATATTAATCCATCTCAATATAAATGAATTGAAAAAATTATATATATCTTCGTTGTTGGTTCACCTAGAGGCTTAAACTGAATATCTCGATATATAGAAGGTTTGAGCTCTAAAACGAACTAAACCAAACCATGTGCATACCTAACTAGACCAAATGGTATGGGCTAATTGCATAAACATGTGTCATTTCTAATTGCATTGAAGAAATTTATTTTAATTTTTTTTTTCTATTTGTTTCCAATAGCTAGAGGGTTTTTTCTTAATGTATGATACTTTCTAATTTCTATGTATATGTATCCAAACAAATGAAAATTTCGATTAATAAAATTTGAATTGAATAAAAAGCGAGTACTGGAGTTCAAACTATACAAACTGCATGGATCTTGAGCACTCACTGTGTGCCAATGCTGATACTCACCCAACTTTAGCCACCCGGAGGGAAAACGGGGTATGAAATTTTTCAAAAAAAATTAACATTAGTGTGTGTGGTACCATTTCTTATAAACCACTAGATAACTCTTTATTTTTACTACAAACTGTATCTGCGTTTCTCGTAGGTGATACTGTATGTCTGTATCCTTGATTAAAAATGAGTTTGCTTAAAAGAGTAGTGGTCATCTGGTTACTTTTTCAATTTTACATTTTAAAAGGCGATTTGTTAATTTTAAAATGAATTTGCTTAAAAAGTTGTGGTTGTTTGGTTAATTTTTAAAATTGATTTGATTTTGAAAGACTTCACCGAATTTTAGATTATCAAAAATACTTTTTTGTAACATAATGAAAAATGAGTTGCTTTGATTTTGCTTGGCTTTATAGTATAAATAGATAGATGATGTGGGACTTATTCCATTTTCCATATGAAATTTGTACGTTAACAAGAAAATGCGGAGGAAGATGAAGCCAAAGACTAGGATCTGAATGGATTAGTGAAGGTTGCTTTATTCAACCAAAAGTACCAGTTGTAAGTAAAATCCCTTTTGGATATTGTTTAACATTTTAATATGTGACTAATTGACTATATTGTAGTACCGATCATGATGTGGACTATTTGTTTATTGTACGTCATGCTCATATTTTCTTTTGTTCAACTTCAGGTTAAAAGGCAATACCAATTGAGATAGATCGACCAAGTAGTTCAACAATATCTGATGGTGATGCCAAAGTAACCCATGATGGTGAAGACAAAGAGTACAAGAGAGGAGGGCTGGGAAATCTGTACAATGTTTATGAAACTAGTGGAACATCTACTTTATAGTTATTATCAAAAAAAAAAATCTACTTTGATAGTTCAAATCTGCCACACTGATCATAGTCCAAAACAAATGATGTTATCAACGCATTCAGGTAGATGGGTGCATCCATATTCACTGCATGACCTGTGTCCTTCATGATCTCCACCTTTGATTTTGGTCCCAAGTGCCTGTAAAATATAATTAAAGAGAACATTTTGTTTTTTTTTTCTTTCAATCTTGATTAATTTGATCAAAACTTGTAAATTAATTCTCACCTTTGCAGTTCATAGGCCAAGTTCACAGGGAAAACAGCATCCTTGTCACCCCAAATTATTAGTGTTTCCTTCACCCAAAAATAGAAAGTTGATTTACAAGACTGAAGAGAAAAATTGTTATATATGGTATGGAAATATGGCCAATGCCCAATTTAGCTAATTACCTGCGTTAATATGGGAAGGTTTAGGTCTGCTTTTTCCCTCAGCAAGTGCTCTGCCATCTCTAGTTTCTGCTTCCTGTTTTTCTCATAAGTCACCTATATAATGCAACATGCAAACCTCAGTCAGTTAAGCTATTAGAATTCATGTGTGAATGTCAAAGTGTGATGCATGTAAAATGCTATTTTTGTATCTTATGTTATATATCAAACTATATATATATAGATCGGAATTTATATGCTCTTAGTCTCTTAGATTGATCATTGATAGTTTAACGATATAACATGTCAGATATCTAACAAGCTCACATTGATAAATCCGCGGATGAAAACATCGGGGACCCACTTAGCAGAACCAGGTTTATGCATCGACAGATTCACCAATCCCCTCAAATCATGAGCACTTTCAGGCACAAGGAGCTTCAATGCATTTCTTCCGATCTTATTGAGCTGCTCCTTTTTCTGCTCCTCTGTCATCCCTATCCCACAGCTCACAATCACAAGCTTCTCCACCGCCTTCGGATACATCTCCGCCAGCCAATACGCCACAAATCCTCCATAACTTATAGAGTACACACAAAACCTGTCGGCACCTAATCTCTTCAACCCTTCTGCTACACAGTGTGCTTGGAAGACCTCCGTCCTGTCGGACCTTTTTGTGTATGACTTGCCAAAGAAGAGTAAATCGGGGACGAACAAATTAAAACTTCGAGAGAGTGAGCCGACTTGGTGGATGAATTGCCACTTGGAATTGCCACCATATCCATGAAGCATTAGTAGATCAGGCTTATCAGACCTTCTAGGATTGGAAACCCAAAAATGCATGGTGGTTTGTTCATCTAGTTCAATACTGCAAGAAGAAAGACCACACAGTCTGAAGTATAGTCCTAAAAATGCATCTGCAAATGCGATTAGGATCGAAGCCGGATTCAAAACATAAGGTAAAACTGAAAGAAGGAATTCATATATGGCTATTAGGGTTGCGAGGTAGAAGGAGAGGACATGATAGAATTTTGTGTACGCCATGAGAATTGGACTTGAGAATGAGTGTAGCTTTTCTTTTTGTATACTACTTAAATTGGAGTAGTGTGCAATCCCTTCAAGCCTTCACGACACAAGAAGTACAAAAGACAGTGAGACATGCCCAATTTGTGAGATGAGGACGGTGGTGTGACCCATTTTGCATGTGATCTTGGGATAATGAAACCAATCTTCTTTTTTTCTTTTTCTTTTTTGGTTACAATGAAACCAATCTTCTTGCCAACCCAAAATGATGAAAAAGAGAGAGCAGAGAGCAATTGTTTTCGCTACTGTGAGCAGTACTGTAAATTGGGCAACGCAAACTGCGCTCCTCCACATCACTCCCGCAATTTTATATAACAAGAAGTCTTGCAACAGTACGGGAGGAGAGCATAAATAGCGTTTTTCTTATTGAATTTTTCTTCTCCTCCTTTTTTTATAATCAGTATTTTGATAACAAATTTAGATAGCTAGAGTATCTCTATTATGCGTTATGCTAAAAGAGAATCTTAATTGGGACCATATTAAACTGGAGTTCCACAGGCTTTGATTCTCTTCACACTTAGAAAAGTGTTTAATACCATCTGGTCCAGAACAAAATTGGTGAGAAACTGAGAATAAATATAAGACGCCAAATTCAGCAGCCTTGCCCATAAGGTGCAGCACGATGACGGCATGGGAAAGCATTACTTCAAGATGGGCACTAACTTCGAAACTTTGAGTGAAATGATTCCTCGAGAATATTTTTTTTTTCTTCAATTTTGTAATGATGGATGGTTCTGAATTTTGTTTTGGTTTACAAAAATTAACAAGACAATCATTTAAGCTTCGTTACATTTCGTCTACATTGATTTATTAGAATAAAACGGTGCACATTTCTACGGTTCTACTTATGTAATCCACTAAAAGTTCTATTCAATTTCACAACGGTGGCTTACAGGCTTAGGGCAAACCCACCGCAGAATAAACTAGCCTGCAAAACCTAACCATGCATCAGAGATAAAAGGAAGATCCAAGCCACACTGTTAATCAACCGCCACGGAGCCACCAACCAGTTACCTTGAAAGGAAACGATTCTCTCTGCTCTTTGACTAGCTACTGAGAATGATGAAATTATGAATATTTAGATAAAGATCTTTGCTATTATTATTTTATTGGAAATAATTTATTGACATTTTGATTATTAGGTTGAATTCAATATTAAATTGTAGATCCCACATAGGATAGCTTAATCTATTAATTTACCTACATAAAAAATTAGTTGTCATAAATTAATTTATCTACAAATCTAAGCATTAGTCAAGAGCCTAGTTGAATAATTTACCCTATTTCAAAGAAAATTAGTTGTCATGAATTAATTTACCTATAAATCTAGGCACTGGTTAGGAAAAGGCCCAGGTAGATAATTTACCTAATTTCAAAGAAAATTAGTTATTATAAATTAATTTACCTACAAATTTAGGTATTAGGTAAGAGCCTAGGTAGATCATCTACCTAATTTCAAAGAAAAGTAGTTATCATGAATTAATTTACGGGGAAGATTCTGGTGTGCCCCCAGGTGGACATGTCCCCATTTGTTTGTTGGCGCGTGAGATGCACGGGCTTGGCTGTCCGGCAGGTCTGGGCTCGGATTGGCTGCGAGAAGTGAACGACGGAGCAGTGAATTGAAGCACGGGTTGGGCTGTTGCGGCTTTAAGGCTCTGCAGATGTTGCCGGCGGCGGCAAAGTAGCGGATCAGATTGCCATACCGGCGCGCTTGATCTCCTTGATGAGCTGCAGATCGAACGAAGGGGACCTGGAAGTTGTGCTTGTTGATGTGGTTGTCCTCGTCAGCGACGGTGAGGACCTCGCTCTCTTCAACGTAGTCGACTCCGATGGCCTCGAGGATCTGGGCCTCGGCGAAGTGGCCGATGCAGGCCTTGGCCTTGACGGGGATGGAGACGACGCGGGCGCGTTTGATCTCCTTGATGAGCTGCGGATCGGATGAAGGGCCAAGCCGCCCTGGGCGCGGATGTCGGCGGGAACGAGCTCGAGGGCCATGACGGAGATGACGAGAGACCAAAAAAAAAGTCTGCGTGAGATGCACGCGCCCAAAAAAATTTTGGGGACATCTGCACCTAAGGGCACACAAGACTCTTCGAATTTACGGTATTTACCTACAAATCTAGGTACTAGGAAAGAGCCCAGCTAGATAATTTATCCAAGGGAATTGATATTTGCACCCCCTTTTTTTGGGAAACTACTATTTGTACCCTCCTTAATTTCATTATGCAATAAAGAGGGCACAAGTAGTAGAAATGGGGTATAAATATCATTGCCCTTTATCCAATTTCAAAAAAAGTAGGTAAACTAATGTACGTTAATTAATTTCATAAGAAAATAGTTTAGGTAAATTAATCTCATAAGAAAATAATGTAGGTAAATTAATTTCATAAGAAAATAATGTAAGTAAATTAATAATTTTTATGAAAGACAAATAAAACAGGAGCTCAAACATAGCAGGAACATTTAATAGAATACGAATAAAGATACACAAACTTTGGAACTCTTGATCCAAGATGCAAACAAAGAGATAGACAACGCATGAATTCCTTTTCATTTTTTCTTGACATTTTTCTTCAGCATGAGAAATGTTGATATAATTATATAGAATGGAGAATTCATAATTGGAACTTAATTACCCCAACAATCAAGATATAAAATAAAGGGAGAAATTTATGTTTTACCAAATTCAAAAAGTCAATGGCTAGTGAATATTAAATATTAGGCTTAAAGTATATTTGGTATCTCAAATTTTATAGGGCTGACTCATCGATCGCTAAATAAAAAAATATTAATTAGCATTGATTCAAGGAACTAAATTCTCAAAAAATAAATGACTAGTATTTTTATTAAAAATATATAATTTGCAAGGAGTTTTTCCAAATTTTTACTTGAAATTATAGCCTAATCTTGCTTAAAGTGTTGGAATTACCATGACCATTATCAATATATTTTAGTTATAATAACCATTATTCTTTATCCACAACCGAATTTGCTTCCCTCTAGGGGCTATAGATGTGTTTGGGCAACATTTGTTTGTTCGAACCGACTAATACGTAGGTAAAGATTAACCATCAGTGGAGACATCCTCTTGCAAGAAACAAATATCAATCTCCATTAGAATTTCTCTTTTATCTTTTTTTTTAATAATTAGAATCACCGTCCACCTGAAATTCACATTTTTTTCCCATGAATTACTCTTAATAAAAAGGGCTTTTGTCACAAAAAGTATCTGACTTTTGGACTGTACATCACTTTGGTACCAAACATTTAAAAACTATCACATTAGTACCTGACATTTCAAACTCGTTATCATTTTAGTACCTACCGTCAATAATTCCGTTTAAAACATGCCCACGTGGCTTTTTTGTCCTTGAAGAATTTTTATTTTTTTTCACGGAGTTATTAACGGTGGATACCAAAATGATAGCGAGTTTGAAAAGTCAGGTACTAATGTGATAGTTTTTAAATGTTGGGTACCAAAGTGATGTACAATCCAAATGTCAGGTACTGTTTATGATAATTCCCCTAATAAAAATTAAAAGAAAAACTGAACTTTCAACCGAGTGCAAAAGACCGTACACTCATATTTATAAGTGGATATATAGGTCCCCTTTCATTCATGAACAAGACACAGCATTCACAAAAAAAAATAAAAAATCAATTGACAATATAGAGATACTCAAGATATTATTTATATTATATTTGCCAAAAAAAAAAAGATATTATTTATATTATATTTAAGAGAAATTAGAGAATACAGTATCTTATATTAAAGAAGTAAAAACTGATTGTATAGTAATGCGATATTTTGTTTTTAGTTCCCTATATAACTTTCATTGCAGAAATAAGATTCCACCATCACAAACCACAAAGAAAATGTTCACTAGTCACTACTATCACCTACATACCATGTGTGAGGAGCACTAGTATACTGTATATACAACAGTTACAACTAGAAGCTTAACAGTTCAGACAAGCTAGGAATATACTTTAGCAATATAAAGAGAAATCTTAGCTAGATTAATTGTTAAATAGCTGCTTCCCAAAATAATGACTACAGCTTTTACTTACTGTCAAGTATGAACACATATAAAAAGTAGACCAGAAATACCTTGCTTCCAAAGCTTCCAATCCTATATGTCAATTATATATGTTCAAATTTAGTTTATATTTTTGCTTTTTTCACTTTTTGGACGGCTGTCTATCACCTTTCTCATCCAATTTCAAGCTTTCCAACTAGATTCCTTCACCATCCCCACCTTCTTTTATTGTATAAATCTCCCCCACAACACCTTCTTTTAACTACCATCAAGATTCAAGTTGGTTTGAACCAAAAAAAAAAAGATTCAAGTTGGTTTTCTGTAAGAAAAAAAATTCAGAAAACCAACCTTGATATCTTCATTGAGTCCAGCACTAATATATGGCTACCTATCCATACACCAATCACCAAACCTCATCTCAAAGATCAGTAGCCATGGTGCTAGCTCTAGTATCTGCCATTGTACTCTCCCCACTATATCATGTGACGAGTCGAAAAGCCGATACACGATATTATGAAACGAAATGGATGAGCTCTGGGTTTGTTCTTCCCATGGTTCTTGCTGGACTTATCATCGCTATTAAAACCACTTCATCATCGTCAAGTTCACCTTCATCGACACAAGAAGGTTCTTCTTTTATTCCATCTCCGGATCCTTCGTGGGTTCTAAGAATTGGGAGTTCAAGTTGGGGACTTGCTGGGGTTTTAGTAATGTTGATGCTTGTGCTTTCATGGCAAAGTTCTGTCCATGAATTCTTCTGGAGATAGATCAAAGTTTGATTAAGGGCCACTTCTAGTACGTGATCTATCTCCTTGTTGCTGTCCTTAATTTGGTGGAAGGTTGTGCTAGATATATATATATATCTAATAATGTAAAAGTGGGACTAGTAAATGAAATATTTTTTTGTTTGAACCAATGTCTTTTCATTACAAGTATTATGAGGCAATTTGGCGAAAATTCTGGGCTGCACCCAAGTATATATGTCCCAGCCAATCGCAGCCATTGAGCTCATCCCAACAAGGTTTTTGAACAAACGGTGTACATGGACGGAACAGAGGGATGACATCCAAAAAGTTTGGGTTGACAAAAGAAAAAAAAAAAAATGGATGGGTGCCGAGAAGCGGGATTGTTATGGCGTCGAAAATGATTGGACCAAGAGACGAGAGAGAGCCACGAGGGATGGAGATCGAGACGAGGGAAAGCCGCCTCGGAGGGCGGTTCAAGGGCGGCACAACGGAGGACGGAGAGCGACGCCGTGTTGGGCTCGAGGATCGGCGGTGGAGCAGCAAAGGAGCAAGGGCGGAGCGGCGGTGATGAGCAGAGGACAAGATCGGCCGGCGGGCGACGACACGTGTTTGACCAATTTGGTTTCAGAAGGCTGGTGGTGACGCTCGGATTCGGGCAAGAGAGAAGCGGAGTTATTGCTTGTGTGATCGGGATTATGAATTGCGAGGTGCGGCGCGATGATGTGAATCGAAGGCGTGGTGTCGAGAGAGAGAGAGAGCGATGGGCCTATTGGATTCGACGCCGAAGAGAGACCGAGTGAGCGTGGAGGCGTGGGTACTAACGGGGATTGACGGACGGTGCACTCACGCACCCAATTGGACCTAGGATATATATACATGGGTGTGTGAAGATTCGGCAATTTGGACGATGAAGAGTTTCTATTTTCTAAGGCTTCGGGTACTCCGGAGCATGGCTCCACCCAATTTTCGGCGCACGAGTGACACGCACGTAATTTTCGGCAAACCCTTGACTCCCCCAACCTTGGTCTCCCTCAACCCGATTTCGACCCGTTCGCCGGATCTTTGAGGCTCCTCCCCTCACGGCACAGCATCTCTCTCTCTCTAATTCTCCCTACCTCGCACAACGCGCAACTACAATTTAACAACAACACGGACAAATCAATCAAAGTCTCTAATTGCTCAACCCAAATCCACACCTAAACTACCATTGGAAGCGCAATTAATCCCGAGCACTCAATGGCTCTCGAACCCATTCAGTCCCCATGGCTAATGGCTTCAATTAGAGCCACTTACCAATTCAACTTGATCGCTCAACCTCGCTTATCTCCACCAATTTCAGCCAGGGTCCATCATCTACCCTTTGCTTCACCCCAACCACGCGGCACCGAACATAATCCTCCGTACCCATCTTCACCGCAAATCAAGCGACAACCCCATTTTCCCCTCATCGAATCGGATCCCAATCCGCTAGTCTTTGTTTTTTTGTTCTCCGTCACCTTTGACGCCGTCTATCCCTAAATGTAGGGTGAGATGTTTGGAGGGCTGTGATTGTCCTGTGATGTACATACTACCCATCCGCGTGAGTGACACGCTCCCTGGAGTACATAGGCCAGGAGCACGCCAGAAGTTTCCATAAATTCAATGGTAAACCAAAAATTATACCTAGAAATTAGAGTTCAAATCTGAAGTCTCTAAATACAATGGTTAATGGCATGCCTTGCCTGCCCTTTGTCTAATTGTCTCTGGTTTGGCTGTTGGGCGTTCCCTCTGTCTTGATTAAAAAAAGAAGAAAAAAAAAAGTAGAAGAGCTAAAATGACAAGTTGACTACTTCAAGACCTCTTTCCCAAAACAACAAATTAGACCTTTTTTTTGAAGGAAAAAAAAAATCAACTAGGAAGCAAGGCAGGGTATTTTGGTCTTGCTTCAAAATTGTAATGGTAAATCAAAAAATATATCTAGAGATTAGAAAAATTCAAAAAATTTAAATACAACCATTAAAAAAAACGTTTATTTGACATATGAACCTGCAATCTAGAAAAATTGAACTAAAATTAAAACCGACTAGACACTTAATTTAGTAGTACACATTTCTCAATCCAATGCTGAAACTTGGAAGAGGTCCTCATTCGAATTTCACCGCCTTTGTTGATGAAAAAAAAAACTAAAATGGTAACTTCTTTTTTTGATAAAAAAAAAAAATTAAAATTTTATTTTTCTTCAACTCTTCAAGACCCTTAAAAAATTAATAAAATATTATTATAAAATAAAAAGAAGAAGAAGTAGGCCTTGGTCGTACTTTGTAGGGGGACAATTTGAGAGCGGGACGGACCGTGAGTTCTCGGGTCGGGCTCATTTTGCTGTTTTTCCTTGCAAGCGGTCAAACCGAACAAAATTTTCCGGTCCTTTTATCGGGTTTTCGGTCCCAAAGTATAATTGCAGACTCACCTAAAAACCTCCCAGAAAACCACATCGCCTGGTATAATCATTCCTTTTAATAAAAACAACCCAATAAGGATTTTGATTCGCACCAAGATTGCTTTATCTTGGCTCTATCCGTCTTCTTCACCACTACCATTGAAGCCGAAGCAAAGTCAAAGCCATGAAGGTCCACCCGATTGGAAAGGAGTGCGATCTGTGGCAAGAATTGCGGTGGAGGATTTCTGTTTCTTTTAAAAATTATGATCAGGGTAGAGATTAGATGGGTGGAGCACATAAATTTTTTAACAAAGTTGTTGTGATGGAAAAAAATTGTCTGAAGCGGTGGTTTGGAAAGAAAGAGATGGGAAGAAGAGGATGTGAAGGGAAGTCACTCAAGTCAGGAGCTAAAAGGATGGAGAAAAGTCGAAGACAATGAGATGTGGGTTTAATTGATTACACAGAGAGTAAAGAGGGAGAGAGAGAGTAAAGAAGAGAGTCAAAAAGAGCTAAAGAAAGAGTGAAGAGTCAGAGAGAGAGATAAATAAAGAAAAGAAAAGGAAAAACAACAAAGAGGAAAGAGAGAGATGGGACTATCAGACTATGGGAGATGTGGTGACAAATAAAGAGGGGAGACGTGGGAACATAGAGGGAGAGAGAGAAGAAGAAAAAAGTCGGAAAGAGTGATGGATCAAATCATTAAAAATTATGAAACTAGATAGAATATAAATTTAATTTTGTGTATGAATAATAAGTGAAACTAGTAGCCTAGTGGTTGAGGCTTTAGTTTATGTACGTGAGGGTGGAGGTTCGAACCTCCCTTCTCTCAACAATGTGTATTTTGCATATATTTCGGTCCTGTTCGGGCTTTATAGCAAATGGATTTCAAAGCCCGGGACCGGCCCGATTGCAATATAAATCGGTCCGGGCCCATTAAAATTTCTTATTTTTTTTGCAAAGACCGGACCGATCGGGTCGGTCCGGGTCGGTTTCGGGTCGGTTTCCGGGTTTTCGGGTTTAAATGCCCAGCCCTAGTACTTTGTAGAGGAAATCCCAAGTCCAGTGAGAGACAAACCCAACCCACTCCAAGTACTACTCGGTTCATCTCCCTAAACCACTGTGCCTGCTAGCCAATCTACTCGGTTCATCTCTTCTTCTCCCGCTCATCCATCACCAAAACCCTAGCTTTAATCCCAATCTAGTGATCGCGCTCTCTGTCTCCCACGCAGACCCAAGTGGCAACAGCCTCCTTCTCTCGAATTAGACGGCGATACATAACCAGGTATCAATTGTTGCCGATACTGCTCTTTCTCTCCGTTTTGATTTTGTCCGTCCGATTTGGGTCTTGTATTAGAGCTCCGGCTAAGTTCGATTCACAAGTTAGAATAATGAAAACAAAAGCTCCCGCTATCTCTTAGCAAAGCACAACAGCTGACACGAATTCTACAACCTTAAATTTAGGGTTTTTGTGTTGCGGAAATGCTCAAATTTTATAGGTGGAACTTTCTCGCACTATTTCAATGACGAATTGTAATCCTTTCTGTGTCTGAAGGCGTCGAGGAATCAGAGATGTGCTAATTTGCAATAATTAGGAGATATTGATTTGGGGATGAATTGGAAATTGGTGTCCCTTTCCCTTATATTTCTGGTTCTGCCTTGTTGAATTTTCTGTATATGAATCAAGTCATTGCCCTAATGTTGTGTTAATAGTTTGCCAAACTCTGTTATTTTGCCCAAGAGTACTTTTGTTTTTTGGTAGACATGGGGCTAATGTTGTGTTAATGTTCGATAGTAATCTGTGCAGGTTAATCTTGCTACACCTTCTTTTGTCGTTGGTGTATGAAAGGAATTCGAGAGTGATAATCTTACAAGAGTTGTGTCTCTTGCATGATTCATTACTCGAGTCCAGATTACTGTAAAACATTAGAGCATTATCAGTTTGGTGGTTTTAGTCCATTCCATTAGCGTCACGTCTACCTAGTAGTAGTACGTTCAACCAGTAAATGGCAGGGGAAGATGAAGACTTGCCCAGAGACGCAAAGATTGTGAAGACGCTGTTAAAATCAATGGGTGTGGAGGACTATGAACCTCGCGTTATTCACCAATTCCTGGAGCTATGGTATCGGTATGTGGTCGATGTACTCACTGATGCTCAGGTTTACTCTGAACATGCTGGCAAGGGTGCAATTGATTGTGACGATGTCAAGCTTGCGATTCAGTCCAAGGTCAATTTCAGCTTCTCGCAACCCCCTCCGAGAGAGGTAATTTTCTTCACACCCCTTGCATGTGAAATCTGAGTTCATGTAATAAAATTGTACCGAAATTGCATCCAGATATGCTGTGTTACGTGTTATAGGATCAAACAAAGATATAAAGCAAATTTCATCCGCTTGTCTGTGTATCGAATCTTGACATTGTTAAATTAACTCATCATCAGGTTCTTCTGGAGTTGGCTAGAAACAGGAACAAAATCCCATTACCGAAATCCATCTCAGGGCCCGGTGTGTCGCTTCCACCGGACCAGGACACATTAATCAGCCCTAACTATCAACTGGCAATCCCAAAGAAACAACCAGCTCAAGCAGTTGAAGAAATGGAAGAGGATGAAGAAACTGTTGAACCCACTCCACCCCAAGAGCAGAAGCCTACGGATCTGCCACAGAATACACCCCAAAGGGTGTCTTTTCCTCTTACCAAACGCACCAAGTGAGGGTCTACAGGGTATATCAGGGAAGAAACTGAAGTTCATTTCGGTCCAGATATGCGAGATCAAATTGTTCATTTATCACAAATGCTGATTTGTAATGATATTTATACTTGTAATAGAATCTTATGTTTAAACATGATGTTGTTTACTTCTGATCTCTGCTTCTTTTACAATGATAATGCTTACTCTGTGGTTTAAAGGATTACTCATTATGTGAAGAAAGACCTGAATCTTTCCCTTCTAACATCATCGTAGGAAGATATCAGAAAAGCCGGAATTTTTTTTTTTTGCAAAATTCTGTCATTCTAGTAAATGACTACCCAAACCTACAATGTCATATATATATCAAGTGGCGGAATTGATTCTTACCAATGAGAGAATCCTACGACTATCGATTTTTTTTATAAACTTAAAACTAATTGAACACCAACATGAAGATAGTTTCTAACTTTCTATGCATTTTCTGCATCTACTTTTGGTTTATGTTAGAACTTAGACGCATCCATCGAGCATAATGAAACAAGTCATGTCGGAGTATCACGAAAGATATAATGCATTCGATATGGGAACTCCCAAGATAAGTTACACCTTGTTGAATTCTGTTAGCCATCAAATAGCAGAACCATGTAGCTGTTCTGTACAAATACTTTTGATTTTATATACGAGCATAACCGAGTGTGCCCCAAAATACACTATAAATGGGACAATCGAGTACACAGCTACCTTCTCCAGCCTACCATGCTTTTAGCAGCAGACCCTACACTTGATACAGTCCTGCCCCGGTCATACATCCGCTGAATCTCTTCTCTGTACTCTGTCAACGATTTGTCAGGAATAGCTGGAGTCAGCTCCACTACATCCCCCATCTGTAGCTTGCATGTAGGATCACTCACTGGCACTTGGTTCAGCCTAGGCCTCAGTTCTTCCTTCAGTGGGAGTCCATATGTTGTCCATCTCAAGCTCCCACGCCCAGCTCTATCAACCAGATCCATAATCGTCGAGTTTGCAGGAAATTCTTGCACAGACATCTGGATATTTGAACAAACATGGTCAGACTCAGACATACAGTTATTAAACATGCATGTCATTTTTAATTAAAATTGGGAAAATTTTTGGTCACTGATATACAGGTTTTCTGAAACAAACCTTGTCATTCTCCATCATGATGACAAACACTGGCCCATCCTGACCACAGTGGGGTTTGTAAGAATATGGGCAGTCATCGGAATGATAAGGAAATGTGCAGGGTGGCTTGATTGAGTCAGCATAGCTAATGGACGATCGGTCTCTACTCATTGCCTCACACTGCCAAGTGACCACCCATCTGGCCCACTCAACCATCTGAAGCACAAACGATGGGTGCTTACAGTCACCTTCCTTGTATCTCCAATGAGCAGCAAATCCAAACTCCGCTTGCAAATGCATCTCCCTTGTTCGAATTTGCACTTCCAGGGGAACCGTGCCTTCACCCATGACCACAGTGTGCAGTGATTGATACCTATATTACAAAACAAATGTGTTAAAGAAGAGAACAGTAGAGTTGACAAGAGTGCAATAGAGCTTTTAGAGGTAGGGATGCATACCCATTACACTTGGGTTGTGTTATGTAGTCCTTGAACTTCCCTGGCACCTCAGTCCACAGCTGGCGAACAACTTCTAGTGCTTGATAGCAATCTTCCTCTTTTTCAACAATCAAACGCAGCCCATTGATATCATGAATTTCATTCATGTTGAGCTTCTTTCTGCACAAAAAAAACACCCAACAAATTAGTCATCAAATTTTTTTATTGAAGCATGAGGAACAGTATGCTATAACATATGGCTACCAAAACGTGCAGCAAACTTGCATAAATGTCATAATGCATTAAAATACAGAAATATATTCATCACTAAGCCTTTTATTAACTTTCATGCTGCAACCAGAATTTCACTAGTAAGGGATGGAGAAGGACAAAGCCAGGAAAGAGAGAGAACGTACTTTAACATTTTACAGTAGATACTATACAAGCTTTTATGCCGCCCACACAGGACATGGTAAGAAATGGCTTTATCCTTCAGAGCTTGATCTAATCTGTGTGTGGCAGAAGTAATCATTGCCTCATCAAACGAATCTTCAAGCTTAGAGGACAGTTCTTTGTGCTGGTCTGGGTTGAGATGCTTAAAACATAAATTTTCAAGCTGCACCTTCCAGCTAGAGATTCCTAGTCGGTTGGCCAAGGGCACAAAAATCTCCAAAGTCTCCTTTGCAAACCTCTGTTGCTTGGTCAACGGCAATGCATCTAGTGTCATCATATTATGCAATCGATCCGCCAATTTAATGAGGACGGCTCGGGCATCTGCCATGGCAAGGAACATGGTATGCAGACGATCTGCCTCAACTGTTTTGCAGGCTGTATTATTATCACGGGCAAGCTTGCTCAAATGACTTAGCTTCGACACCTATATAAACCAGACCATTGGAACGGATCAGCTGATTACTCAAACACCATTAGAAACAAAATTAACGATACTTATAAAAGTAAATTTCAATTAACTTTCTATGATATTATATCTACAACACCATCTGTAAAAGGTCCAATGCAGACGTTACAGAAAGCTCTTCTCAATCTATAAAACCATAGCATGTAGATCTCATATACCACATACCATTCAACAAACGGAAACAATTGCCAACTACTATTCCTCATACACAAACAAAATCGAAACTAGTTTAATTACTATTCAGTCACACTCTTACCCCTTCGACTAAATCAGCAACTCCTGCTCCAAATTTCCCAAATATATAGTCATAACTCATAACAGAATCATCAAGCGTGTCATGTAAAAGCCCTGCAGCAACAACTGTTGAATTAGCACCGATCAATGCGAGCAGCACCGCTGTTTCGACACAATGCTGCAAATATGGATCGCCACTTGCTCGCATCTACAATAAAGCAATAGGATACAACACAAAACTTCTCAAACCCAATTCACCAAAATCCCAAACTGCAAAAATGCACTAAAGCCAGCAAATCAAAATTACCTGCCCCCTGTGCGCTTTCTCGGCTTCGTAGAAAGCCTTGATAACAAAATCTTCATAGAAAATCTTGTGCCGCAATTGCGCTCCGATAAGCAACTCTCTTGCATAAGGCTCAGAATTGCCGTCCACAAAGCCATCCTCCATGTTGAAAGTCAATTCATCAAGAACAGCTGATGAACTGGGCTCCAAAGCATCATTCCGCACCTCGAAGCTCGGCGAGTCATAATCTACGCAAGAAGAGCCCAAAGCACCACTCACAAAGCCATTAAACAACCCATTACTGCCGTACCGCATCGAATTCAAGTTACCATCTCCACTGCTAGTCCTTTCGCGCGCAATTCTCATCGGAGGGCTTCTGGCAGAGCTTGAAACCCCACTACTGCTGGACGAAACCGGACCCTGAAACACCGAAACCGGGCTCTGATCCCGATTCATTGAAGCCCCATTGAACTTGCTTTGCGAATACCGGAACGAGCTACTTAATTCCTTCAATTCTTCGCCTCTATCGGACCACATAGAGCCCAATTCTTCCCCTCCTCCACCGGAAAAGCTCGATGAGGACGACGCGTGCTTCACCGTCGTAGACGAGAACAAGCACGACAAGCCCCCCATCGCCGGCTTCTGCGACGTGGACGGCGTCGAAGCCGTGGACGAGGAAGATCGGGAGCTCAATTCGAAATCGAACGTGGCATGAGAGCACACACTGCTCGGTGGTGTCGCGTACAGAGCTATGGGCACCGTCATGACCTCCAATCACAAACCCAGATCCACTGAAATTGAATTTCGTCTCAGACCCACTATTCTCCGTCACAAAAAGTGATTTACTTTCCCAAAAAGAATCTGAATTACAAACAACCCAATTGGATTTATTTCTCAGAAACCCTTGATTTCCGAGGTACCCTATTACCCAATTACAATAAAGTTTATTGGGTCCTCAATGAATCTATACGTAAACAAATGAAAGATTGTGAAAACAGAAAAGTGTAACGGGAAAGAAATTGAGCTACAGTATGTGTAAATTTGTAGAAATTGAGCTCCGAGAAGACGATAAAACCACTGCACCTAAATTTCGAGGAAAGTCAATCAAAGACGCCTAAGAAACGTTGAGCGAGCAAGAGCGAGAGCGAAAGCGACAGAGAGAGAGAGAGAGAGAGAGAAGAAAAACGAGGAGAATTAAGAAGGAAGAGAAAGGAAAGAAGGAAGCTTCTTTCTTCTTCGTCCTGATTTTTATTGAGAATCTCTTTTCCGTTTCTCTCTCTCCCTCTGTTTTTCTTTCTTTTACGATTTGTTATTGCTTAAAAGGCCAGGGAAATCAAATGTGGAATTCCCTGTTTACCCTAGCTAGATATCCGAAATAACAGAGGCAGTACTTTTAGACAAGACAGCAAGGATTAATATTATGACACCTGGTTAATAATTTGTTTGATCTAATCTAATTATAGAAAGAAAAACAAAAGAAGCTCATGAATCTAACTGTGTTTCTATGCTTAATTAAAAATAATAATATAAGAAAAAACAGACCACTGGTTAAAATTAGATATTTAGGAAAAAGATCTTGAGCTAAATCATGCTTTATAAAGTATGTAAATACGGATTTGGACTATCTATTTATCCAAACCTAGATCGACAGACTCAATTAGGATAATTTCATGTGGGCCAGTAGTGGGTAATGAATTAATTAATCCTTAATTTTTTTTTTATTATTTTGTGATTGAATTGTTCTTTCATCTAATATTTTATGGTATGTGCTTATCTACTTGGATTAATACTGATTTGATTCGTTGTTGAAGTTGGTAACAGAATAAGAAGTCAATAATTAGGCATTACTTAACACTATGGACAAAACTCACACACTTGTGTGCCTTTATGGTGCAATCAAACTTTTGGTCTAAAGCTTAAATAAATTGAATAAATTATCCGTTAATTGTGTAAAATTTATGGCCTAAATCAATATTTAAAATATCCCAGTGGGTGTTCAAGCAGGTAATTGGATCAGAGAAATGTCCCAATTAAAACCTAATTAAATAGGTTGCGTTGCGTTTAAGAAATTAATGGAGTGCAACCCAAGCAAACAATAGGAATAAGTATGCATATGCTGTTATGCATGATGATTGGCAAAAACCTAGATATGCTTGGATCGTGACAAGATCGGATTACAACTTAAAATCACTCACATGGACATGAAAGTTGTCACTCAGTCACACATTCGGTGTGGCCTAACAAGGTATAACATGTGTCAAATGGATTCTTAATCTTTCCGCAATGACGCTCGTTTGTTCGCGCATCACATATTACTAATGTAATCGCGTGTCTCGTACATGTTATTGCAGGCGCGCACACATGAGTAACAAATGTGCCTAACACGAGACATGCCACTGAAAAGTATCTATGCTAAAAATCACATCTTGGTTGAACAAATATGGGGTTAGAGACTAAAATGAAATGAAACTCACAGGGGCATTACTGACATTTAAATGGAAAATCCCCTCGAAAAAAAATAGAAATGGGAGATAATTATCTACCGTCCCTCGGAAACGCCAGAACATTATAGCAGTCCATGATAAGGACCACCTCAGCCACCATACATTATAATATTTCCAGCGCAATTTCCCGGTTCATAATAAACCTGTATTTTTCTGTTAGATTCAGTTTCGTGGGTCTGTGAGGGGACAGCAAGTGGCACTTACACGCAGCTCACTCCGCCACATGGTGAGCGAATAACACCTACACGTGTTCGGCGATGACGGCTATTAGGTGACCGTCGGTTTGTCACAGTCACTCTCCGAGCACGTGCTCGGAGGCCGAGTCAGCTCCGTAACTCAAGGGGGACTGCCTATCAGACGAATCGGACGGTCAGCATAAAAGGCAGGACTTGTGGACTGCCTCTTTCGGAGGTCAACAGTCGACATAATATGTTCTACACCTGCTCAGGGTCAATTTTTTTCTTCTTCTTTTTTTGGTTACAGGGTCAATTTTTGCCTTTTTCCTTTCTATTCTATGTTTTTCTTTATCTATTTTTAATTTTCTATGCTATTAAGTTTAGAATTTTCTATTCTATTGACTTGTTCATCTAAACACATTTTCAATTATTGGCCTATTGCAAAATTTATTTATTTGTAACAACTTCAATAATGTTAGGCTATTTGGACACTGAACTATGATATTTTGTAAATAATTTTAGTATTATTGGTGGCAAAATTTAGTTGGTTCAATTTATTATTTAGATGACAAGAAAAAATTAATTGGTCCAACATACACTAGAGTTGTTCCTTTCCCCTTTGTGAGGGAAGATTATTCAATTTTTGGACCAGTGTTTTTGGCTAAATGAGTATATGTCGAAAACTCAAAATTAGTTTTTCAAATATAAATCATGTAGACACGTAGTATCTCATGTGAATAAAATTTGTCATTCACTTCTCAAAAAATAAATTCGTAAACCACATAGTTTTAGTAATTTAAAAAAAAATCAAAGACTATTTTTCTCAAAAAAAAAAATCAAAGACAATATATCAAGATTATATGGCCTCAGACCAAAAAGTAAAGAAACAAAAGATTATATGGCCAATAATTTTTTTAAGCCAATTTGGTTTTAGTATTTAATTTTTTGGTTTGTTTGATGATTAAGTTACTATTAAACCTCGTTTATTTCGCGAATTTGAGACTCAAGAATGAGAAAGTGAATCTTTCCCTCTAACTTAAGAATAATCATTTTCTTTTCTCATTATCTAGCAATAATTACACTAACCTAAACTACACTAGTTTTATGACTAAAATAATCTATATATTAAATTTCAATTTTCTTTCATATACAGTATTATTAATGATATATTGATTCCATTCTTTAACGTTGCCAAACACATCTCCACATGAATAGGAATGTTGATTTCTCATTCCCACGGAAATAACAAACTTTTGTTAGAAATTTAATGCAAACCAAACAAGGGTTTAATGTATAAGTAGATTTTTTTTTAACGAGCCAAAAAAGTCTCAGTTACAACTTTGAAGTCAAATGGTCAAAGACTGTACATTTTTTTATACTCATATGGAATCTTGTGGAGTCACCCAAATTCTTTCGTAGCAGCTTGAACTGAACCGCGTTCAGCCAAAGCATCAACCGTTCAGTTGTTGGAGAACAATAAAGGCTAGACTTATCAAAGTTTACCTCCGGCCGCTCAGTGCTGCTATTGGTGCGAGTTGTAAGGAGTCTTGGTCTCGAGTCGAGCTAGGGCGTGATTTAATTCTCGTAAGACCTATGAATGAGATCTATTAGGTTAGGAGACCCTTTGACCATTTTCAATCTCAAAGTCGATAAAACCTCCAATGATAGAATTAATCCGTATTTTTTCGGACTCTTGAATATTGTCCAAAATTAATAAAAAATCAGCAATGAAGTTAGCTTCGCCTAATCACGAGTGAAGCATGGAAATTTTGGCAGGAGGTGGAGGCAGGTGAGTCCGTGAGTGAATGCATGCGTGAGTGAAGCTTGTTGTCGTTGCGTATGGAAGTGTTGCCGAAAGCGTGGAAGACACAACTCATGCATGTGTTGGAATGTAGCATAACTATGACTTCCATGCACGCTACGATTTATAATAATTAGATCATTGATAGAGACAATTGCATCCAAACTTTGAGAATTGAACGTCCTGACTTTTATTTTCTTAAGTAATGGTTACATTTTCCAAATATAAATATAGTTGTTCAGAAAATAATTTAAAACTCCAAGGTAGCCATGCTTCCTCCACAAATGTTCAATTTTATAATCTCATTCGATGAATTCTGGCTCTCCCTAATAAGATCATGGCATCGACCTTCATTAAGTAATCCTACTTCTGTGGGTTAATTTGGATAATGTAGGAATTAATATTGTTGTAAGCTTGATTGAGACCTGAGGTTATGGTTAATTAATTAATGTGTGTGTGTATATATATATATACTCTGTATTCTTCTCTCCAAAATTATTAATGATGATGAGCTTGTCATTTACGTTAGAGGTATGGTATTGGAGACAGTAAACTTCCTGAGAGACTAGGATTATGCAGAAAGATTTTTCAATATAACTGTCCAACGTACGTTTGAAGAAAATCATAAATTTAATTAGTGTCATTCAGTTGTTTGCACTTAAAATTAACGACAATATACGTATAGAGCAGTGGGCAAAAACCAATGGACGCCCGCCCGTATCCTGCCCGAATCAAGTATAGGGCAGAACTAGGGCAGACAACAGAAGGGCATTAATTAAAGAGAAACCCTAAATTAGTCTCTCTTCTCTCTTTTTAAAATCGAAGTGAACTAAGATGCATTTAATACCAAGCTCAACATTACAGGACCCGAAAGTTGTCCAATGTCCATCCCGGAAAAGGATACAAAGACTAAGCCCATCAAAGGAAACAATACTAAAAAAAAAAATTCGGGCCCAAAACTAGGATCCCGATGAACCACCACGACCCACAGATAAGTGTTGGCCATATATTCGTATCATCAAACCCAACATGTAATCTATACCAACTCTCTCTCTCTCTCTCTCTCTCTCTCTCTCTCTCTCTCTCTCTCTCTCTCTCTCTCTCTCTCTCTCTCTCTCTCTCTCTCTCTCTCTAATAGAAAAAAAAAATTCAATAGACTTTCTCAATAATCAATAGAGGTTAATTTAGAGCAAAAAAAATAATATTATATATTTGTTTCTTTGTCATTAAAAAAAGGTATGAAGGTATAGGAAAATTCTCTAGTGAGGACCAAACAATGAGGACTTGTTGAGAACTTTCAAACTCAACCGTTGTATGAGCTTTTAATGAGTTTTTTAAATATCAACTAACATTTAAAACACTCATCTACCGGTTTTTTTTTTAGGAAAAGGAAAATTTTATTGCAACTTAAAGAGAGTTACAATCATAAGCAATGACATCCTGAATAATCTCAGGATCAGTTGAGAACCAAGTTTTGTCTACAATTGACTCATAAGCCTGACTAGCTAGAGAATGAGCTACACGGTTAGTTTCTCAAGGTTCATAAGAGATTGAAACTTGAGGAAGATGGGCAAGAAGCGACTTGATATTGGTTAGAATATGACTAACCATTGATTGATCGATTTGAAGATGAGTCCTGAATTGCTTGCACAACCATAAGACAATCACTCACCACCTGAACCTGTAGTCTTGGAAGGGAATGAAGAAGAAGTAAAGCTTCCTTAATACCCAAAAGTTCAACCTGATAAGCAGAGTTTATATAGCAAACTTGTTTAGCAAATCCAGCCACAAAACCCTGATTGTGATCTCTGACAACTGCACCAATACTACCAAAATTGGTAGATGGTAGATAAGCACCATCCACATTGAATTTTAAAACACCAGGGAGAGGAGCTAACCATTTAATTGATCTCTTCTTAGCCGGAACGACCTTTGTTTTCTGGTTTGCTCGACTAAAATCATCGAACCATGACATAGTTTGAGCTATTATTTTCAAGGATAATTGAGCTTTGTCAGACCACAGTTTATTATTTATGTTTCTCCATAAAGCCCACAACATCATCAACAATTGCTCAAAAACTTTCCTCGACAAAGAGAGGGCTCTTTCTAACAACCATTCCTTGAAGTTAAAGGAAGGTGTAACCATAGTATTAAGTTTAAATGGAGCTGCCTCCAAAATGGTCTTGGCAGTAGGACATTGACAGAGAATATGTCCCAAAGATTCAAAAGAATGAGGACATAATAAGCAGCTGAGCTCACCTTGGTAGCCTTTAGATCGAAGTCTATCTCGCGTAGGCAACAATTCATGGCATCCTCTCCAGATACAAATTGCAACTTTACCAAGTACATTCACATTCCATAAAGCCTTCCACAAAGGGTCATAAACTCCTCCTGATGAAGAACTTGCCAAAATACTGCCCATTATCATCTCTCTAGCCACCCAATAAGCTCTTTTAACTGAGAAAAGACCTTTATTTTCTAATTTCCAGCACATAATATCATTTGACACATTTTTGCTTAGTGGAATACAAAGTATTTGATGTACCACTTCAGTAGGAAAGATGGACGAAAGTAAAGAAACTTTTCAGGCCATCCTATCTTGATCAATTAAATCACTAACCATTGTAACAGTAGGATGCCAATGTGCTTGAATAGTATGAGGATGATACTTCTCAATCCAATTATCCTCCCATAAATTAATATTGCTGCCATCTCCAACTTTCCAGATCAGACCAGCTTGAAGAATAGGTCTTGCTGCCATAATACTCCTCCAAGCATAAGAAGGAGTTTCTCCTACAACAACATCCCAGAAAGAAGTATCTGTAAAATAAATGGCTTTAAACAACCTGGAAATCAAAGAAGTCGGATTGGTGATCAATCTCCAACCCTGCTTGGCCAGCATAGCATGATTGTGAGCATAGAGATTTTTAAATCCCATACTCCATTCTGCCTTTGTGAGACACATATTATCCCAGGATCTCCAATGAATTTTCTTTTTATTCTCCGAATCTCCCCAAAAAAACTGAGCACAAAGTTGCTGCAAATCATCACACAAACTTTTAGGCAATAAATAACAGTTCATGACATATTGGGGCATAGCTTGAGCAACAGCTTTGATAAGAACCTCTTTCCCATCTGAACTCAATATATTTGAACGCCAACCAACCAATTTCTTTGTTAGTTTCTCCTTCAAGTAACTGAAAATGGCCGTCTTAGATCTCCCAATATGAATAGGGAGACCTAAATACCTTTCATGTTCATCCACACAAGTGACTTCGAGAATGGAAGCAAGTGAAGATTGTACGTCTGCATGCACATTCCTACTGAAAACCACACTACTTTTGTGTAGATTAATCCGTTGACCAGAAGCTTTTTCATAAACATTCAATAAAGTCTTGAAACTTTGACACTCCACCTCCGTAGCCTCGCCAAATAGAAAGTTGTCATCAGCAAAGAAGAGATGATGGACCTTTGGAGCTCCAGGGCAAATTTGCAGCCCTTTAATCATACCTTGATCAATAGCTTTGGTAAGCAAAGAGGATAATCCTTAAGCTCCCAAAATAAATAAGTAAGGTGACAATGGATCCCCTTGACGAATTCCTCGAGTAGGATAAATATACCCTGTTGGTACTCCATTTATTAAAATTGAATATCTGACGGATTTGAGACAATTCATAATTGTCCGAACCCAACTTCTTGCAAAATCCATCTTAATTAGAATGGCTTCCAGAAAACTCCATTCCAATCGATCATAAGCTTTACTAATATCCAATTTCACAGAAAAATAACCATCTGTCTTTCTTCTTAAATTACGCATAAAATGAGCCACCTCATAAGCAACTAAGGTATTGTCAGAGATCATTCGGCTAGGTACAAACGCGCTATGTAAAGGAGAAATAATAAAAGGTAAAATTATCTTTAGTCTGTTGGCCAGCACTTTAGAACATATTTTATACACAACATTGCATAAGGCAATCGGACGCAGCTAAGTAGGATCTTGAGGGTCCTTAACCTTAGGAATTAATACTCATCTACCGGTTGAGTTTGAAAGTCCTCAACAAGTCCTCATTGTTTGGTCCTCACTAGAGCCTCTCCCTGAAGGTATAATGAGTAAATTTGGAGATGTAGTGAGTAATATAGTGTTTTGTATGTGAATTGTTTGACTAAGGTTATTTTAAGAATTTAAGAAAGGTTTAAAGAGAAAATATTGTAATTTGAAAAATAAAGAGAGGTGTAAAAAGTACAGTAGGTTAGATGAGAAAATTTGAAAGTCCCAATAATTTTTTTTTCTTTTCGCCCGTATCTATTTCCATTCACGGTTAAAATTAGAAAGACCTACTTAAATTTTTGCATTAGGCCTCTAAATTTTCAAGCACACGGCCTGACTAGGAACAAATATATTGGAGATAAGGTATAAATTATGATGATGATTTTTTGATGGTTAATGAGAATGGTGATGTCCTTTGCTTATGAATATGATTTTGTTGATGTGTGTGTTTAATAAATGAATGATGACCTAGCTTTAATTGATGAATTAGAATGATGATGTTAATAGAAATATCTGGTGTACGTTAAATTGTTAATACAAATTAGAGAATTAATGATGATTATTGATGTCAATTTGTTTTTTTTGAGCAAGACTGATGTTAATTGGTGAATGAATGATCGATGATGTTAATTTTATGAAAAACAGTTTTCTTATCATATTTTCTATAATTTATTATTTACAATTGAATATGAAATTATTTTATTTGAAAATATAATCAAATAATTTATGATGTAAATAAATATACTTTGTTTGGTTAAGGTTTTATGCTCGTGACGCTATGGTGGTCACTCCTATGGCAGTGGTAGTCTCATGATGGCGCATATCGTTGTTTTGCATGACCTAATGACTGCATTTACATCGTTGACGAAGCTCTGCCGCTCTAGGTTTCAGGTGTGAGATCCTCGGTGGAAGGCACAACGAAATGGTTGTTTTTTTTTGCCTAGATTAATAATCAAGGGACCTGAGTTCGTATAGAAGCCAAATCAAGCGTGATGTTTGTTGGGATGCTCATGTTGACGATTGTTATTGTGACTAGTTTTATTTATAACTATGTAAATTCTTTCTTTCAAAAAAAAAAAAAAAAAAAAGGTCATGCAATTTTACTTTTGAAGGTAAATTTTGAATTCTGTGTTGGGTAAATAAAAACTTGGAGCTTACAATAATTCAATTCTACTCAGTTGCATTTTTTTTGGTCCCCATCCTTCTTTGATATTTGGCGATTGTTCCAATCGTTCTACTTGTGCGTTCTATTCACAGTAGCCTTCTTCCTTCATTCACAGTCGCCACTTTTTCTCTCTTACACCCCTGGAAAACAAGAAGACTATAAAAAACTATAAATTAGACCCAATCCAAACAAACCTCTAGGGTTTTCTGTTTGCACAAATAGAGCCACAGAGAAAAACCCTAGCGTCATCTAACACTCATTCTTATAAAGATCTTGCAATTGATGTGATCCAATAAAGAAAAAAAAAAGAAAAGGTAAGCTCTCAAAACCTCGTTATCTCTATCTTCTTTGAGTTCCTCCTCTGTACCCTTTTCTGTATTCATCAAATTCTGATAACCCACACCGCCCTTTGCGAAAAACCCAAGAAGAAAAAACCGCAATTTGCTTGGGAAAACCTAATCGAAGCAAGAAAGTTTGGAACTTTGAAGGGAAATTGATTGGGGTTTTGGGCCTAAGGGTTTTAGGTCCATGGCTGATCTTGAAAAGGCAATACTTATAATTTTTGATGAATCGGGCACCGTTCATTCTGAGCTGAAACAGAAGGCAACGGATTACTGTGATAAAATTAAGGATGAACAAGCAATTTGTAGCATTTGCATTGAAAGGATGTGCTTTTCGAACTTGTATCAAGTCCAGTTTTGGTGTTTACAGACTCTGCACGAGGTCGTTAAGGTCCGGTACTCATCAATGAGTCCAGATGAGAGGTATTTGATCAGAAAATCAGTGTTTTCAATTGCATGTTTTGGTGCTATTGATGATAACAATGTTGTAAGGGTTTTAGAAGGTCCTGCATTTATAAAGAACAAGCTTGCGCAGGTTCTGGTAACTTTGATTTATTTTGAGTACCCGTTAATTTGGTCATCTGTGTTTATCGATTTCTTGTCACAATTGAGTAAAGGGGCAGTGGTGATTGATATGTTTTGTCGGGTTTTGAATGCTTTGGATGATGAAGTGATCAATGTGGACTACCCTCGAACACCTGAAGAGCTATCAGTGGCAGCCCGGATTAAGGATGCAATGAGGCAGCAGTGTGTAGCTCAAATAGTTAGAGCTTGGTACGATATTGTGTCTATGTATAGGAACTCTGATGAAGAGCTGTGTACTAGTGTATTAGATGCAATGAGGAGGTTCATTGCTTGGATTGATATTGGTTTAATTGTAAATGATGCATTCATCCCCTTATTGTTTGATTTGGTCTTGGTTGATGGGCTCTCTGAACAACTCCGTGGTGCTGCAGCTGGCTGTTTGACAGCAGTAGTATCCAAAAGGATGGAGCCGCAATCAAAACTACCCCTATTGCAGAGTCTTCAAATCCGACGAGTTTTTGGGCTAGTAGCTAAGGATAGCGACTCAGAGTTGGTTTCCAATATAGCTGCATTGCTTACTGGGTATGCGGTTGAGGCTCTCGAATGCTTTAAAAGCTTGAATTCTGAGGATGCGAAGGGTGTTTCAATGGAGCTCTTGAATGAAGTTCTGCCCTCTGTATTTTATGTGATGCAGAATTGTGAGTTGGAATCAACATTTAGTATTGTGCAATTTCTTTCGGGTTATGTTGCCACAATGAAGACTCTTTCTCCATTGAGGGAAACACAGCTGCTTCATGTGGGTCAGATTTTAGAAGTAATTCGTACAGAAATCCGCTATGATCCTATGTACCGTGATAATCTTGATACGTTGGATAAGATTGGAAGGGAAGAAGAAGATAGGATGGTGGAGTTTAGAAAGGATTTGTTCGTGCTGTTGCGCAATGTAGGTCGGGTAGCACCTGATGTTTGTCAGTTATTCATTAGAAACTCCTTGGCTGCTTCTGTTGCATCCTCGTCAGACTGGAATGTTGAGGAGGTGGAAACTGCACTTTCTCTTTTCTATGCATATGGTGAGTCAATGAATGGTGAGGCAATGAAAAGTGGGAGTGGTCTCTTTGGCGAATTGGTACCAATGCTTTTATCTACAAGGTTCCCTTGCCATTCAAATAGGCTAGTTGCACTTGTGTATCTGGAAACAGTTACAAGATATATGAAGTTTGTACAGGAGAATACCCAATATATTCACATGGTTTTGGCTGCCTTTCTTGATGAAAGAGGTATACACCATCCAAACGTCAATGTGAGTCGAAGAGCAAGTTATCTGTTCATGAAGGCCGTGAGATTGCTGAAGTTGAAGCTTGTGCCTTTTGTAGAGAATATTTTGCAGGTATGATAACAAGCTGTCTTCACCTTTGGTTTCCAATATAACTACATATTTATATTTGAACTTATCCATAGTCATTAGGCTGCTTACACTTTTTGTTTATTTCTCCTTTGGACAGCTTTCATAAGCTTTACCATTCATTATTTCACCTTCACTCCATCTTTGCTAAATTGATTAAAAATGGATTTTTCAGAGCCTGCAAGATAGAGTCTCTGGATTTACAAGTATGGATTATAAATCAAAAGATCTTTCTGGATCTGAAGATAGTAGTCACATTTTTGAGGTATTTGCTTAATATTTTCTGACTTCTGTAACAGGCTTTTTATGTGCTTGCATGAGTGTGTTTGTGAAGTGGAAAGTATCTCAGAGAGGCTGTGGTTGCTTTGATCAGTTCTAATGTGTATCCTCTCTCTTTGTAGGCAATTGGTGTATTAATCGGTATGGAGGATGTACCACCAGCAAAGCAGTCTGATTATCTCTCTTCACTTCTCACACCTCTTTGTCAACAGGTTATATGAATCTGCAGTTATAAAATCAATAATTTCGTGGGCACCTTCTGCTTCTACCCCCAAAATTCGTTTATGACTCAAAGTTAATGACCTACTGAAATGTGATATATGCATCTGACATATACTTCCTACCATATAGGTCAAAGTGTTGCTCATGAATGCCAAAGTATTGACTCCTGAAGAGGCACCTCAGAAAATTGCTAATATTCAGCAAATAATCGTGGCAATTAATTCTCTCAGCAAGGTTCTTCAACACGCTTTGACCTCCTAGTTAATATGTTGCCTGGTTGATTTCTTTATTCATTAGATAGTTATGTATGTTCTCTTAAGAGGTTCATAAATCCCTTCAAGAATTTGCTTACGATACTTGCTAAAGCACAACAGTTTTATGTTGTATATGCCTTCCCCATTTGCCAGTGTGCCATTATATTTAATAAGCACATTTTTGGATGCTTAGAGCTTCATATTCATGAAATATTCTACTGGTATTTGTATGTCATACAGGGCTTCAGCGAGCGTCTTGTAACTACTAGTCGCCCTGCAATAGGTCTCATGTTCAAGCAGGTTGGTATTCCATATTCTTGTTCACTTAATTACGTTGTCTTTTTAGTTCTTCAATGTTTTTCTTCTTTGAAATTATGATGGTGGAATTGTGCTTTTTTTAGATTGTTAGTAATTGTCTCTAAAATCTTATTGTGTGCTCATTTGATGAACTTTATGATCAAAACTTGGGCGTTCTCTGATATATCAATACAGATTTGGTCTTACAGTTTTTCTTTTTATATTTTGGAGTTGATCACCTCTAAGTTTTCTTTACATTGGGTGTTTCATACGGCGTGGTACTATACCTGCTAATTAGTGACTTTGGCATACGAGTTGGAAACTGGTGTTACCATAGAACTGCTTGTGGAGAATCTTTTTGTATATTTTTATGTTTTAACAGTTAACAATGTGCATTCTTTCTCTTGTTTACCCAGACATTGGATGTTCTCCTCCAAGTACTGGTTGTGTTTCCTAATATAGAGCCTTTGCGAAGTAAGGTAAGGAGTCCTGTGTGGATAATTGAAGCACTTTACTTATGATATTTTATCATTTGTTCTTTTTAACTGATGCTACTGTATATTGTACCCAGGTGACATCATTTATTCACCGCATGGTGGAGACTTTAGGAGCATCTGTTTTCCCATACCTCCCAAAGGCACTGGAGCAATTGCTTGTGGATAGCCAGGTACAGTTCTCATTTTTATTTTTTGTTTAAATTTATACTTTTGGGAAAAAAGAAGAAGAGAACGACTTAACCATAGAAATGCATTAGCAGTACAAAGCCTCCAAGAAAAAAGCAAGTTCTGTGTCACATAACATATATTTTCACCAGTTGTCTTCATGGTTTTGTTGACATCAACATTTAATTCTGGTTATATTGTGATGCAGCCAAAGGAGTTGGTTGGTTTGCTTGTACTGCTTAATCAACTGATATGCAAGTTCAACACTTTATTTCGTGACATATTGGATGAAGTATTTCCTGCTATTGCTGGTAGGATATTGAATATTATTCCAATAGATGCATTCCCTTCAGGACCTGGATCCAATACTGAGGTATGAGATGCTGATACACTTGATGATAGATTTTGGTGTTTGTACTTCATAAATAACTGCTTAAAAGCATTTTATTTATTATAAGAGGGATACGATGACAATGAATGTGGATGTTCTTATTAGTCATATGTGAGGTCTTATTACTTTATTAGTTAGTCATTAAATCATTAGACACAGGTTCATTACTTGAGGGATTGGTTTGTATCTTCCCCCCCTTCTCTTTTCTCTTATGAGCCATGCAAGTTTCGTATACTTTTTTTATGGATCAATCGCTTGGGCATCCTGTTATTAAAGAAGTAATCCATCATTCTTTTATCTAATGTTATTCTGAACAGTATCTTTAATCTATTGTGGTAAATTTCAAGTCCAAAGTTACAATGTAGATTTCAGTTGATCATAGTAATATTTTACATTCACTTATCTCTTTTCTAATCTTAGGTTGTAAAGAGGTCCTTGTGTTTGTTGTGTTTTCATTATTGGCTGTGTAAGCTTCGGTGGATGCTTTAGATCATCACTTGGAACATGAATTGCTGTTGAAACCATATTTATTGAATTTAAATCTCAAGGCTGAGATTTGTAGTATTATATTTCAAGACTCTGTTCTCCTTGTAGGAAAATCGGGAATTACAAGAAGTTCAGCGAACATTATATACATTTCTTCATGTGATAGCTACACATGATTTATCATCTGTGTTCCTATCCCCCAAAAGTAGGAGCTACTTACAGCCAATTATGCAGTTGCTTTTGTTCACGTCTTGTAAACACAAGGACATACTTTTGAGAAAGGTAAGTATACTTGGTTTCACCTTAGTAATTTGGGGTTTACTCTTCTATTAGGATACTTTCTAACATGGTATATCTGTTACGTAGGCATGCGTACAGATATTCATTAGATTGATTAAAGATTGGTGTGCCATGCCTAATGGTGAAGAAAAGGTAAGCTTTTGTGTTTAGTACCACTTGATTGTTGATTGTGTTAAAATATTCTCCTTTTTCATCTAAAAAATCTCCTCTTGTTTTCAGGTACCAGGTTTCCAGAATTTTATAATAGAGACCTTTGCTACAAATTGTTGTTTGTACAGCCTGCTTGACAACTCCTTCGAGTTTCGTGACGCAAATACTGTAAGATTAATCACTACTGTATGTGATGTTATATTTAATAACTTGTAATTTTCTACTCATTAATGTAAGTACTACTGGTCTGATACTGGTAAGACTTCCAAATAAAAGATTGAAGGGTGACCAAGGAATGACATAGAACCTTGAAAGTAAGAGAAGACTCTGCACCATACAAGGAACATCAGACTAAGTTTCTGACTTCAAAGCAGATTTGAAGACAGAAATGTTCCTTTAAAAAGATTAATTATTTAGCCAAAAAAAAAGTTACTTGAGAAGTTCTTAATTTGAGCTAATGAATTAAAACTTACCAAAACAGTGAAGAAATTGATTATTATTTTTATTTATTTTTTTCTCTCATGTTCTTTGTCTTCTAGAAACCAATTTTTAATACGAGAAATTGGGAACACAATTATTGTGGGTCAGCAGATGAATTTTAGTCAAGAGTGATCTAAGGTGTCTGCTAAGGAAATGCAGTGTCACTCGTAATGAGGAGATTTGCTTTTGGATAAGTTATTGAATTAATGATGTATCCCTTTGTGGATATCTTTTTGCAACTAGCATTTATCAAGATGTTTAGAAGTTGATAATGTGAGTTAAAGGTGTAGTAGAATAGGTGACAGGATTTAGCTAGACCCTAGTGGTTTCCGCAATTGAATTGATGTTCAGTGCCTTTTGCTTTTAGGACCAAGCTCTGCAAAAAAAGTTGGCATTATGTTTGTGGTGAAGTTGTACATTCGACTAAATGCAATAGCCCTGCTACTTCAAATCTTTATTTTGTGGAATAGGATTTTGCACTTTCATCTATAGTTACCTCCTATGGTACTCTTCCAATAAAACTAATTACCTTGTATAGTCCTTATACTGTTAGTCTATATAATTAATAAATTGACTAGGTTTATAACTGGTAAAACATGTGCCACATAAGCAACGAATTTGGTATGGCATATGTTTAGTTCTACACAAAAAGTAACTTCTTATAAGTGTATTGATTCTAGTTGACTGGTTATTTCTGATAACAATGTTGACGAAAATTACTCATAAACATTGTTCGTTAACTACAATGGAAGTGTTGAATATAGTGGATTTTCAAGTATGGACGTTGATAATAGTGGGGAAATTATGTATTGTGAATTTTCCTATTGATTTTTATTATGATTTGAATTTATTTTATTTTTGATAAGTACCTTGAAATTCTTGCCTAAGTTGCCGCTGGCAATTTTTTGTTTGTTTGTAGAAGTTGTGTTGGGTGATAAGTCTATTGATGTTTGTTTTGATCTTGGATCTATTATATCGCTTCATACTTACCTTCAAAATTGTAAATTTTATCTGTGGCAGCTTGTTTTGTTTGGGGAAATTGTACTGGCTCAGAAGGTCATGTATGAAAAGTTTGGCAATGATTTTCTAGTTCCTTTTGTCTCGAAAGGCTTTCCAGCAGCACATTGCCCCCAAGATTTGGCTGAGAAATATTGCCAGCAGTTGCAGGTATTGTGGCTCAAGATAATATTGAATCATGAGTTTTTGTGGACAAATAAAACTTTTACTTCTCATAGTTTTTATTTTTATTTTTTATTTTTTGCATTTGGCCATTTTGTGTCATTGTTTATTCCTGTAGAACTGTTTGCAGCGTGTATATTCTTCCAGGATTGGAGTTAAATTGCGAATACACCCTTTATTTTATGAAATGCTTGGGTATCTATTATGTTGTTTTGCTCAAGTATTTTAAATTTGTAGAGTATGATAAGATGTCATGATTGGTAATATTTATGGTGTTAACATAATCATTTTATCTACCTTTTTTTATAATTATTTATTTTATTTGGATGCATGTATGTTATGTTCTTGTAATGACCCTATCCAAAATGTTGGTCAATGGCTTGACCTTATTCCTTTGGATTTCAAATTGGTTTACAGGATGTTATGGAAGTGTATAGTGCTGTAGAAATAATTCAGAGCTGAATATGTAGTGAAATGGCTCTAATTATTATTCTGTTTTTTTGCCCATATTATTATGCAGGGAAGTGATATTAAGGCATTGAAATCATTCTACCAGTCACTCATTGAAAACTTGAGGCTTCAGCAGAACGGGAACCTTGCTGTAAGATAGCATTGCCACAGTAGACAAACAATGTTATCTCATGTCAGAGTGTTCCCTGTTTTTCTTTTGTGGAGTTCTGGCAATGCATTTTTGTTCAATGAAGGTAATAGTAGGAAGGTAATAGTAGCTGCTGTGTGTCTTTGCTAAATTGTTATATCTTTGGAATGTTGTATACATTATTTATGTGTACTTAATGTAGTGTAATGTTGATGTTACAGGTTCTTTCTGTATATAACTTTTGTGCGGCTATGTTATGGACAAGGTATAGTCATATAGAATAATTTTTGTAAATTTAATAAAGTTTGAATAACTTGTAAAGTTGCTCATTTAGTTCTTTTTCCTATCTTATCTGCACAGTTGTAAATTTATGGAGGAAATTCTGCTAGTTATAAAATCTATTACATCACTTACATCCATCGATTGGAGCGGCTAGTCTGAGATCAAGGTTCTTGTTTTTGTCATAATGATTATTTTTCCTACCTGATGTAAACATCAACTTTTTGTATTTTTTAGATATTTATGATTTTCCAATCTTTGATTCATCCAAGTTTTTATGTGTTTTTACTCGTGCTTCACTGTTTGAAGTTCTAGTAGTTGAGCTTGTTTGCATAATCATTTATTTTTGTAACATTGTTTGTATATTATTGAAGTCAATAATTAAGAAAGGGAAAAAAAGAGAGGAAAAATGGGTACCCCTCCCTCTAATGCTTTCATCTTCTATTCGCATTGTTTAAGTTTGTGTTCCCATAATCCACTCCTTTACTGCATAGTCTACTGTATTATCTTTTGTATGTTGTTCTTTTGGGGGTCAAAATGGGGAGTCCAGTCTAGTCTACACACTAGTGGTGGATACTAGAGAACACACATCTAACCCATTAGTTATGTGTTCTGTTTGAAATCAGAATTACTATATGTGCTGGGCTTTGCTTTTGCTCTGCTATCCCTTTCTTTGCTTGTTTGGCAATGTATTGTTGTGAATCCCAGACAAAAAGTATTAGGAAGTCCACTACTTTTTTTGCTCAAACTCTCGGATTTATAAAACGTCTTAGATTAAAGTTGCAAACAGATAAAAGTAGAGGATCTGGATTGTTTGTGGCTAGGTGCACAGAAATTCCTTACAATTCAGTGTTTATGTAAACTATCATGCCATCAGCAGCCGGCATCATAATGTTTCCTTTCTTGCATTCTTTATACTGTGGGTGATAGTAACAAGGTTCCTATCAAACCTTATTGAAGGGATTATAATTTCTTGGCATTCTCTGTGGTTGCCATGAGCGATTGTGACAAGGTTCAAGCCAAGTATCGACATCAATGGAAGCATTTTGTTCGATTTTTCCGTGCTACAATTGCTGCATGCGGATTTATCTGTTTTCTTGTCTATGTTTTTTTTTCTTTTTTTTCGTGTCATGTTGAGGAGGATTTTCTTTGTCAATATGGACGTCATGTGCCCCATTAGACAAGCAAATCAATCTTATGGCCGTCTACTATTCTTTTTCATTTCCTAGTGTCTAATCATTTATAAAATATCCTCCGGTTTTTGTGTGGCTATTGATTCCCAATTTCACTTTTTAAGAACGGAATTCCTGACTTGAATGATTGACGAGTAAAAATTCGGTAGAGCTCGTTTATGGTTGCTTCTAGAACTGCCAACAGTGAATGACGGGGAAAAATCTCAAATGAAATATGAATTATTGTGAAATATATTTTTTAGTATTTACAAATTTTTCTTATTCAAAATGATACTTAAACTATTATACCGTTACCTAACATAAGAAGAAACACATGAACAAGAACTGTTAAATGGTAGCTAATTAGCTATTGGGTGTGTTTTTCTTGGCCCATAGGATTAAAGTAACGCATTCGTCAGCATAAACTCGTCACACAGAGACAAAACATAGGCCTGCAATAGCAACTACTTGGAAAGCGAAGGTGACCGACCAGTGACTTCACCTTCTTGGTTATAACCCTAGAATCAACTCGGTGAATCTGTCTCAATTTCATAGGCAGTCCAACTCAACTTTAAGGAAAGTTGATGGATATGAATTGTTCTTTCCTTCCCTCCCTTTTTCTATATTCAACTGATCGGCCTTGGTCCTTGGATTTACAATTGCACATCGTGTTTGTTGTAACCAAAAATGGTACTTTATCATCAACTAGATGATTGAGGTTGCAAAGAATACTAGAACTACCAAAGCCTTTCCCAAGCTTTCTAAATGACCTAGTAGGTAAACGATGGGAACAAAAGAATGATCTATTAGGTAATGAGTTTTAGAACGAGTTTAGATGTAAAAAAATAAAACATTGTCATGTTATTATTTAAATTAGAGCATCCAACTCAAAATCAATTGCGAATTAGTAGAGTGACTTAAAATTTTACGTAAAAAAACTTAGCATTCTTGAAGTGGAATTTTAGATTCTCTATTATGAGAATAAATTATGATGCGTGACCCTATAAATTATTCTTGAACTGTATTAACATTGCTACTCCAAAGTTTACGTCCCCTTTTGCTTTCAGTGCAAAAATATTTCCTATTTGAATGGGGCTTTGGGCTGCCTTTAGAAACTTAATAGGTCCCCCAAAGACCAACACTACGTGAACGCATTCCATTCCACATGATCAAAGCATATAAAGAAAGCTGTAGTAGACTTGGTCGTCATAATATGAACGACCCAAAAGAATTTCCTGCAGTATTAAGTCTTCAAAGTCTTGGAGGGACCGATGTCTGCATTTCACTTTAATAAATTCTTAAACATGATGCCTCACCTCTGAAGTTCCATAACTGCATAAAGACATTAATATCAGCCAAAATGGAAAAATAAGATACAAGCTATCATTGTATCCTTGACTACTTTTTTGTAGTCTTCTAAACCAACCTATATTAACCCCCTAAATCTTTCTCTACTTTGATCCAAACCATACGTTTTGGACAACACAGCCTCAGTAACAATATGAGGTTCAAAAAACTAGCCTCCAACTTCTTCACACCTACTTGTTTCAAGGCCAAAAGCCAGACATCAGAACACAAATCCCAGATATCATCTAAAGAGATTACCATTTCGCATAGATTGTCGCTTTCGGATTTGAGTAACTCATCGATCTGCACTATCCTGAGTGATATATCAAATTCACTTATTGGATCAAATCTCCATATCTTTGCTCACAACGAGCTCAAAAAGATAACTCAAAGCTTCTCGAAGAGCAACTATCTTGGCGAAGGCGGGTTTGGGAAAGTGTACAAAGGGTTCATTGATGACAAGCTTAGGCCTGGTTTGGAAGCTCAACCTGTTGCTGTTAAGGTTTTGGATTTGGATGGCAAACAAGGTCACAGAGAGTGGCTGGTAAGCTTTTATGGAAAACTCATTTCAAATCACTATATGATATGTGTTCTCCGTTATAAAATATGTTTAAATTAATTTTCAAACAATTTTCTGTTGTAGGCTGAAGTGATTTTTCTTGGGCAATTGAAGCACCCTAATCTTGTGAACTTGATTGGGTACTGCTGTGAAGATGAACATAGGCTTCTTGTGTATGAATACATGGAGAGAGGCAACTTAGAAAACCAACTATTCAAATGTAAGTATCGATAATTTTTTATGTTTTGAAACAATCACAAAATTTATTGATTTGGAAATGATTATATTTTCACAAAATTTAATAATTTTTGTTTGTTGTTCATTAATGCAGGTTATTCTGGAACTTTGCCTTGGTTGACAAGAATCAAAATAGCAATTGGAGCTGCTAAAGGGCTCAGTTGCCTCCATGAGGAAGAAAAACCAGTCATATATAGAGATTTCAAGGCCTCAAATGTCTTACTAGAATGTGATTACACAGCTAAGCTCTCTGATTTTGGTCTAGCTATAGATGGTCCGGAAGGCGACGAAACACACATCACAACGCGTGTCATGGGTACTCATGGCTATGCAGCTCCCGAATACGTCATGACAGGTACACATCATGTAGTCAGAAAATGTGATCCAATTAGTATTTGGTAGTAATATTGAAAATGTCTACTATGAATATTCACTCACTATTCCTGTGCTTGTTTTCAGGTCATTTAACAACGATGAGTGACGTCTATAGCTTTGGTGTAGTTCTTTTGGAGCTTCTAACAGGTAGAAGATCCGTGGATGAGAGTCGTCCTTTTAGAGAACAGAACCTAGTGGAGTGGTCTAAGCCATTTTTGAAGGATTCGCACAAACTTGACCGTGTAATGGACCACAGGCTTGAGGGTCAGTACTCTACAGAAGGGGCTAGGAAGGCCGCTGCATTGGCTCATCAATGCCTGAGCAATAACCCCAAGTCTAGACCAACAATGAGCACTGTGGTCAAGACCTTGGAGCCTCTAATGAACTTGAATGACATACCAATCGGACCCTTCGTGTATGTTGTTCCGACCGAAGGAAAAGAGTGTCAAATTGAGTGCCATGATATTGTTAAAAATGACAACAAGGGTGAAGAAAAAGAGGGGAGATTGGAGAAAGTGAAGGGTAGCCACCAGAGACGAAAAGGTCAGAGGCATAGACATCGGATTAAGTCATTGAAGTCTAGTACTGTCTATTCGGATACGGCTCTATATAAAGTTCTAGGAACTGGCTTATACTCTCCCAAATAAGCAGTGAAGGCATTTGGGCAAAGAATGCATGCAATAACATGACTTTGATCAAATAGTTATCTCAGAGAAAGAAAAAAAAAGAGAGAGAGAGAAAGAGATGACTAAATATGTGCAGTATACATTATACTTTTGGGTTTAGATTTTTTGAATTTTTTTCTTGTGTATGCTGTTCATAATGGAGGAGCTTTTGGGTTTATAGATTTTGTAATTAACTTTTACAAGGAAATACGAGTAATTTGTGAGACAGTTTCGTATTCGAATGAGTATGAGATTTTGCTTTACAAGCCATAATTACATTGACATTAGCCAAAGCATGGACTTCTGAATAAATATTGTAGGTGGTGGATCTGTTTCAAACTATGAGGTCATTGAAAGAATTAAAGTTGACATGCTTTACAATTTATGGAGGATTGAGTTGGTACCGTAACTTGGTAGACTCTGTTATTCCAATCTTCCATTGATTTCTGTTTTTGGAGTATGAAAGTGTGCTATTCAATGTTCCAAGTCATTCTCCACTAATTGTTAATTTCTTTTGTGTCTCAATCGGCTCAAACGGCATTGCTCATGAAATCAAAGGTTTGAATAACCCACTGAACAGAGGTCAGAGTGACGTGTTTCTTTTCAATTGTGAAAAGTGTGACAAAATCTTTGGGCTAGACTTGGAACGATATTATAATTCATCTTCAGCCAGGGCCAGCTCCCATTCCACCCTTGCACCAAACCCCACTCAAATCCCAGGTTGGCCTAAATTTGAAACTCCGATCCTTGATTAGAATTTGGATAAGACGACTTAAATTTGCATATGACTACAAGTCTACAACAACAGCTAGCACATGAGCCCCATGCCTAATGCGATCTAGAATAACATGTCCATTTCAAGTTTAGAACTTTAGACAGAGAACATAGTTAGACGATTTGACCAAGTATAGTAGGAAAGGTGGAACTTGGTTTAGCTTGAAGATAAAATGTCCTAATGTAAAATAGAACGCCATTTGGTGCCAAAAATACTACATACTACTAACTCGAAGATTAACACTAATATTGTTCTCAACTCAACCACATTTTCTAGGTGTGGAGTTTTTATCCAACAAGTCTTAGTACTATTAGTACTAAAATCACCCATACTAAAGTTTTTCTTATGTTGTTATTTATCCAACAAGCCTCCTTTTGTATCTTTTTTTTTCTCTCCAATAACATGGGTGGTAAGGAGGTTTGCTGCCTCTCTTATCCCTCGATATTGAGCCAATTTTATCTTCTTCTTCTTCTGATGTAGGACTCTAATTCTTCAACAGTAAAGGAAGTCCGATCCATCTGCATTCCTCTTCTAGTTACATCTCTCAATATATTAGTAAAGATTGAGTTCTTCTTCCCACCACTATACTGTTCCTTCCAACCCAAGTAACGTATCAACTCAAGAAGGTTTCCCGTTCCGTGGAGTAATTAAGACGGTTGATAGTCTTTCCATTGAAGTTAAATTTTTTTGATTTTCTCTTGGTAGTCATCGATATTAGGGTGAACACATATCAATCACATCACTATCCCAAAAGGGCCAAATGCTGGAATGCAGCAATGTCTCAATAGACTCAACATGAAGAGTTGAAGATGGAATAGAAAATAATTACTTTGGGCAGAGAAAATCCTCTCGCACAAATTGAAAAGATCGAGTCTTGTAGAAGAAGGTTACATTAATTTGATATAGAAAGTCAAATTCATCCTATGGAACTTTGCAGCCATATTAGTATTAGGTAGCTAGAAACAAAGTAAACTGACTTATTTGCTTGCTTTTCACTGAAATGATCAAATAAAAAACTCGAGTGAAGTACTTGAAATTAGGGTTGGGAATAGGCAAGTGGGTGAGAGTTACTACTATGGATAGAGTTACTACTATGGATCCGAATTCTCTCATAATATAACTTCTCTCCTAAGTCCTAACCTACCTAAACTTTTAATCTCAGTCATCCATTCAAAATTTTAAAGGTAAAAAATAATTTACCTCAGCATAATGAGTATTTAATAATAGCATGAGTTGAGCATTTAATAACAATGTGCTAAAAAGTATAATTTTGAATATTTAATAACCATGTACTGAGGTTGATTAATTTTAACCTTTAAGATTTTGAATGAATGATTGTGATTAAAAACTTAGGTACATTAGAAGAGGACGTAGGATAAGAGAGGATCCAAATGCACTATGGTAACCTTTATAGTAATATTTTTGTCCTAATGTAAATTTAAATTGACCAAACAAAAAAAAAGAGTGTAAATTTATTTTATGTGTGCAACCTAATGAATTCAAAGAACCACAAAAATATATACTTGTCCAAATTAATTAATTGTGATATCTTTTAGGGCAAAAGTTAGAAATAGTCTGTGTGGTTTGGGGTCACAATCACTCTTGTCTTTGCAGTTTCAAAATATTTAATTGTAGTCCCCTCTAGTTTGAACTATTAATCAATTATGATCCTAAACCTAATTAAATATTTTCCAATTACATCAATAATTAAAGAAGCATGTGCCCCTGACGATGAGGGGTTGAATCGTCTTTTCATCATTAGAAACAAGTTTGTTTCGTTCATCCTTGAATGTTGATCGATTGCAGTCACATACTTGTTATTTGCAATCCTACGATTGTAGCCAAATTACTTCAATTGCATATCTCCATGGCAGATCGATGCATATATAGATGAGATGATGAGCGAGCGGCGATGAAGAAACAACTGATCCCAAGGAGAAAGGCTTGGAAGAGATTCTGCGAATTTGTCTCCATCTTGAACTTTGAGGAACCCATGGTTTCATTCAAAATATAAAATCTCGAAGAGAGAAGATGTATATTTGTTTGAATGTGTATAAGTTTTAATTGGTCCTAATATCATTAACTTTAATTAATCGTATTCATCATATGCTTGATATTCATCATATTCATTATAAACTTTATTTGATCATTTGGTTGCTTAATTGATGAACCTGCATATACAATAAGAACATTGATAGTAGAAGATGAAAATCTACTTAGGTCTAAATGGGGTGAACTAGTGGAGGAGGGGTTTGCACTTTAAATAATAAATAGATGATTTTAACCCCTCATTGTCGGGGCCGCTTCCGTATTTAAAGACAAAGCCGTAAATTGACTTTTGCCCTTAACTAATTTGTTTGGTCTCTTTTCCTCTCTCCCATGGTCGACCCTCCTCCCCTCTCCTCCGCTGTCGGCCCCCCCCACACGCCCCCCGCCGCCCCCCACCAAAGGGCGGCGGTCCGCCCCTCCCCTCCGGTTTCGGCCAAAACAGAAGAAAAAGCCCGCTGGCAAAAACGGCTGAATTTCAAGTTTTTGGTCCGCCTCGCTCCCTCCACCTTCAAAGCTATGGGTTTGAGCCCTCTTCCTTGCGAGTTTAACGCACGGGTCTTGGCTCATCCGTTGTCGTCGCGGCGATCGCCGGTTGAAATTTCCCACTCGAGCTTCCAAGGCGTTCGTGCATTTCCCTTCGAATCGGACTTCGTGGCGGATATAAAAGTTGTTCCTTGCGTTGTGTTGTACATTGTGGAAATTTAGTGCCTCGGGGTCGTTGTGGCGCCGCGGGGGGCGGCAACGGGAGGAGAGAGAGGGAGAGCCAAACAAAAAACAAGGGCAAAAAAGAAATTTCCCCCTGTACAATAAAACTCGGGTGCAAACTACCCACCCACTAAATAGATGATTTTAACCCCTCATCGTCATGGGCACATGCTTCTTTATTGACATAATTAGAAAAAAATTAGGTTTAGGCCCATAATTGATTAATAGTTCAAACCACTAGACTATCATTAAACATTTTGAAACTAGAACGACAAGCCCAAACCATCTCTACCATTTATAACTTTTACTCTATTTTTTACGAATTTGACAATTAAAATGATAGGAAATAAACATGTCATAAAGAAATAGCATAGTACAAAACAAGAAAGACAAACTTTGATTGCACTTCATCGAAAACAAAACTTCTTTTTGAAAATTTTGAAGATGCAACAAAAGACGGACTCTTGGAGGGTCCTTGCGCGGGGGGGTGGGTGCCGGTTTGTCTCACAGGTTATAATGGCCGTTAACGTCCACGCTCCTTTGTTATAAGGTATTAACGCAACGGTTTCGTCGTTCTCATGGTTTCAAGTACGGCTATAGGGTATTTTCAAAGTTGGTAAGTATCTTGTTTTGTTCGGGGTTTTGCCTTCTTTGTTTTTGATTACCCCCCCAAAACCATCAACTCTTGTACCTTCCTTTTGTCCTGCAAGCAAGAGAGTCAAGGATGAGTGCCCCCTTTAATGTGTCAAACGGACTTTGGTACTAGTTGATCTGGTTAAGGCCACCGGCCATATATATTGAGTCAGTTTTATTAAAACAAGGAACAGCTGTGGGTTTGTTGCTTTCAATCAATGTCCTTTGGCAAGAAATGGTCTATACACAGAGAACAAAGGATTTCAAAATAAGGACAATTAGTCTACCTTTAGGTTTCGTACTTTTGGATTTAGCTGTTCTTCTTCTCAGCTCCTTGGGCGTTGAGGGCTGGGGGACCTCTCTGTCCACCCTTTGTTCTTGGGCATCGTGGTCGTCCCTTATCCTTCTCTTCCCCTCCGGTAGCCCAAACAGCTAGTCTGCCTTAAAATAAGTGAAGTTTCCTGGTATGAGACACTTCGGAATGTAAACCTTCTTGCCCCAACCATTTCAAGAACCAACTCCAGTAAACATCGTTTTGTGCCTCCACCAAAGTTGCCAAATCTCGTGCACCTCCTCTTGCCCCCTGCCCCCCTTTGTCTTGCACGGCTCGCCAAATCGGTATTTTTGGGCAAAATCTTTTCGAAGGTTTTGTGCTTTAGTCGAATGCAAAATTCTAGTGTTACAACCACGGTGCGTTTCCCCCCCCACCCCATTGCAATTTCCGATATGTCTTCCATTCTAAGTGGCAATTTGCCTTAACAGTCCTTGGTTATTTATGAACTTATCCAAGGATCCATTAGGCATGTATTCATAAATCAAAGCTCTTTTCTTCCTCTCATACAAAATCCCGAAGTTTGACTACATTGACATAGTGTTTACCAAGCCTGAATCTCCTGACTGCCCTCCATGCGATGGTTGTCCCACCTATAGTGCCTCTTCCTTCTTCTTTTACGTTTCTTGAAGTATCCTTCTTACCTTGTATGTTATGGTCAAAAGTGCCAACCTACGCGTTTTAAATTTTTCTTTTTAGTTGTACAACAAAAAAAATATTCATAGAAATACTACATAAGTATATAAACATATATACGTACCTATGACGTACCACGCCATTAGTGAGAAAGTTGATGTAGGTTTTTTTCCCCTTTTACCACGTTCGGGGTTTTCTACATTAAGAAATTGTTGGGGTGTATATTGTGTATTTAGGTTTTTTCTATTTTTGGTTAAATTGTCAGTAAGTTGTAATGGTGTTTTCTCAATATATAATTCAAAGATTAGAACAATTCGTTCTTTTTTTATGTCCAAGCAATTTATTCTTTAGGATCTTATGATATATCATTTTGCAAAAATTAAGAATTATCATTTAGCCTTTGCTTACTATTTAGTTTTATCTTGGGCTAGGGTATCAAAGGGGGATATGGGGCGCGGGCAGGGTCGCGGGGCGCGCCATAGGGGGCTTCGACTACCCTGTTTACCGTGTTGGGTCGAATACCGGCAATTAGTTTGGGTTGTCAAGGTAATATAGTACCTGTGAATTTGGCAGTTGTTGAAAAAACCAAAGCACATAGGCAAGTAGTGAGGCCCACAAACTCCTCTGGCCTTGCAAGTGCAAAGCTAGTATATCATTCTGCCAATCAATCAAACCTCTATCGCGTCTAAAGTTGGTTTGTTGTTGTGAGAGCCACTTCAGTACCCAAACTTTCCGGTACTGTCACGAGTGAGCAGTGGCGGGGAAGGTCACACGAAGCCGTGCAAGCGCAAATCTAGAGCATTACCCGTGATTTTCTCTTTCAGCGTGCCATAAAAAGATTGGCCCAAAGCTATCAACAAGCAGTCAGGGGGTTATTCTGTGGCTCCCATTCCTCCCTGCCTCCTGCCCCCCCGTCAAGTTCTGTGTATCCTCTTTTATCGGGGGGCGGCCCAACCCAGCCACCTCCCAAGGGTAGTGTGCTTTGCGTCCCACAGGTAATAGTTTGGCTGCTAGCTATTCTCTGTATCAAGGCAGATTAAATTGAAGGTTGCGAGAAAAAGGAATGTAAAAGGTGGAGATCATATTTTTGGTTGAAAGGGAGAGTGAGACAAAGTGAAAGTGATGAAGAAAAGAGGGTGGTTGCAACGCATCGATCCATTAGGGATTTTAATATTTCGCTGACAAAGATTAATAGTAGAAGTGTCTTTTTTTAAAATTTTGGGTTATTTATAGTAAGAGCAAAAAAAAAAAAAAAATAAAAAGATAAAAAAGATATCTTATTAATAAAAAAACATGAAAAAAAGGGAGTGAAATAAGGACTTAGGATTAAACAACACTTTAAAAACAACCATCCTTAATAACAATAATTTTCCTCAAATTCAAATTATTTCATTTTTTGATCTATCCATACAAAAATTTAAAAAAATCTGAGGGTTGTTTGTCTTGTTTATTTCATTTTTTATTATCCTATTCTAAATAAATATCTTTAATGAATATTGGATCAATAGTGTTATGTCCTTTATTTATCCACAAGGCAAACATAGTTGTTTACTCTTTGTAAGTACTTTTAATTTACAAAAAATTTTTTAGTTGGTAAATTTCTTTTCTAATTTCCCTCTTTCCAATTCAAAGTTTTTAAAAAGTTTCTTATCTTTTCCAACAAAAAAATTAATAAAAAAACTTTCTTTCCATTTGAATAATAATAGGTTTATTATCCCAAATAAATAGGATTAATTCATTAGGTAAAAAGGTGAGGGTTTCGAATTATATGAATATAAGGTTTGGAAGTTGGGGTTTGTTGTGAAAGGAGAAGGGGAGGGTGTGTCAAATGGGGGAAAGGGTGGGGGGGGCTGATGGAGGTTAATTAGTGGGGGTTTGTCTCAATCGGGCTTTGGTGGGAGGGAGAAGCCTTAAGTTATGTTGCTGAACATTTCCAGAAACATCGAAATTGGGTAGAATGGTTCATCCCCTTTATTCGATTTCTTTTTCTTTTGTAGTAAGAAGTGATGATTTAAATTTTATAAACTCATAAAATTACTTTCTCAATTTGTCTCAGTCTTGTATCTCCTTAGAAAAATTGTCAAAATTATCAAAATTTTCCAGGGATTCAACAGTGTAATAATTTCTCATTTTTAGCTAGGGGTTCTTGAGTTGTATTTTCCTTTTACCAGGAATAAAATATTATGTATATAATTCTAGGTTGATTGGTCTTTAAAATTTTTAATGAATGAGATAGAAAGTTCTGTCTTTCGAAATAGGAATTGCGAATTGTGATAAAGCAGTGAATAATATATAGCGAAGATATTAAGTAACATGTCGAAGTTCTGGGAGTCTGTTTGTGTGTCCTACTAATATGGTGTGTGGAAGAGTGGGTGTCTAGTTGGTTGAGGATCGATTTGTTATTGAACTATTGAGTGTGTAATCGAGGTCATTGAGATTGTTCAGTTTAATGCATATCTAGTTCTGATAAAAAAAATTAAAAGTAAAAGTTGAAGAAAAAAAAGATGAAGAGCTATGTGGTCGGTGAGCGACAAGATTTTCTAAACCAGTATCAGTGACTGATTTTACAATATGATGAAACATATCCAAAAATTGTGTACAATGTTGATCTATGACAAACTTGATTGAAAAACTCATGTAGCCATTTGTTTTATCTCGTGTGGTGAGACGTGTCTGTGCTAGGTTAATTGAAGTAGCCTATAATTGAAGGATCTCGGGTAGGTAGATTTACTTGTTAAGTTAAGGAGTTTGATTGTCATAAAAGAAATGTGATATTTAAATGATTTTGAAAATAAATTAAAAAAAGTGGTTTGAGAGAATGTCGATATATATATGGTTTCCATAAGGAGATTTTTTTTAAGGTGATAATGTTGGTGATCGATATTAAAAGTGAGGGATATGTTAAAAAGTAAAATTCTTATGAGAATATTGTATATGAATAAATCGATAATTATAAACATACTTTGATCATAGTAGGATACATTGCTAGCTCCAGCGCATGTAGCTCAATATCACAGATTGAATGAATCACTATAAATCATTGTGTTCTTTATATTATTTTCTTTTTGATTGTTCAGTTATTTATTGAGCTCATATTGATATCCTGTTTGTTACGCTTTCACACAGTAAGCAATTACCGCAAATCTTGCTACATTTTATATAAATATATGAATTAGAATTAAGCAGAAAATATAGCTATAGCCTTCAGCTTCTTTCAGATGCTTGGGATGTGAGCATAGATTCTTCTTCATAAGTACCAGATTGCTCATAGGTGGTCGATCTTGTAGGGGGAAACAGAATAGGCTTCGGTGGAATTGTCAAGGAATGAAGGGGTCCTTCCAGCATCTCTACCACTTTGCTCATTGATGGTCGATCAGATGGAATGGTCTGAATGCACGCAAGACTTATTAATATCATCTTTCTTACTATTTCATTTTCCTCCTCAGGTATAGCCCTAAAAATACTTTCATCATTGTCTAGCTCTAGATCTTTATAAACATAATGAGGAAACGTTTCACTGGTGTGAGTCACTTCAGAATGTAAATTCCTTCTTGCCCCAACCATTTCAAGAACCAACATCCCGTAGCTGTAAACATCAGATTTATGTGACACTCCACCAAAGTTGCGACTAAATACTTCCGGTGCAATGTACCCTGCGGTTCCTCTTGTGCCCATCATTGACACAATACTTTCCTTAGTCTTGCACAGTTTGGCAAGGCCGAAATCAGATATTTTTGGGCAAAAATCTTTATCCAAAAGAATGTTTTGTGGCTTTATGTCAAAATGCAAAATTCTTGTGTTACAACCACGGTGCAAGTATTCCAGTCCTCGTGCAACCCCAACTGCAATTTCAGATAGCGTCTTCCATTCTAAGTGGCAATTTGCCTTAAAAGAACCTTGACTATGTATGAACTTATCCAAGGATCCATTAGGCATGTATTCATAGATCAGAGCTCTTTTGTTCCTCTCATAACAGAATCCCTTAAGTGTGACTACATTAACATGAGATGTTCTACCAATGCTATCAACTTCATTGATGAATTCCTCTCCATCACCCTTTGTTTCGCTTAGGACTTTCACTGCCACAAAAAGGCCATCCGGCACCGTTCCTTTGTACACAGTGCCATATCCTCCTTTACCAATTTTTTCTTCGAATGAGTTTGTCATTTTCACCACATCTGAATAATTGTAACGCACTGGGGCAATCGATCCATAATTCCTTATAAATGCCTCAATATCCAACTCATTCCTTCTACCTTTCTTGAAGAAGATCCTTCGTTTCCTTGATATGTATATGATACATAAAACGATTAGGATGGCCCCCAAAACTCCTACCGAAATGCCTATATTCAAATATTGAATTAATACTTCCATTAGATTGTACAACAAAGAAAACAAATATTCATAGAAATAAGCAACATAAGTATATACACCATATATGCGTACCTATGATCCTAGCACGCGATCTAGAATCTGCAAGAGAAAAGATTGAATCGTAAGAGGCTGTATTTTTTTAAAAAAAATTCTTTTTCATTTTTATCACTGATCATGAGAGATTTATATATTAAGACAAAACTATTGCCGATCTGTACAATTTAGAATTTCGTTTCCTTCCACTAATGGGAGAAGAATAAAAACATCCAGAAATTTCACAAATATTATTTTTGTCAAGAACATTGTAAAGGCTGGTTTTGTTATACCTCAATTATATAATTCAAAGATTAGAACAATTCAGTTCTTATGGCTGAATCATTAAAAAAATCAACAAAATGGGAAACCCATTTGGCCATTTGCTTGCTATTTTGGTGTAGACTTGTAAAATTCATTTTAGCTTTATCCCAGAGATTTTGCAAATTTTTTGCGAGTGTATACAAGTGTATCTATTAAAGGAAATAAAAGGGACCATAGGCAAGCTTAAACAGAGAGAGAGATGGGATCAAGACTTGGTCACTTGGGGTAAAGTGCGGCAACATGTAAGATAAATAAGACATTAGTGGTCAAAGTTGGTGTGTTGCGAACTTGGGTATCTTTTGGAGTGCCGGTCAATGACAACTTTCCAAGCATTCTGTAGAAGAAATGAGCCCTGAATTGGAACTGTAGGTTAATTTCTGTACCAAAAATTAAGGTTGAATTTGCCGAGTCTGTGCGACTAAAATTTACTCTAAGTTGGCAAAATGAAAAAAATTTCTCATCACCAAAAGAAGCGCCTGGTCAAGCTTGAGCGTAAATTCTCTACCGTGTTTTCTAACCACTTGATATATTGATTTTATTTGGAAATTGAATTGATATTTTCGAAGTTCTTCCCGACCTTAATTAGTTATAGGAGAATATATGTCAAGGTACATACCTGATGAACTGGGATTTGTTAAAGAGTTTCCGGTACATGTGGTGTTTGTTAAAGATGAATTCTGGCAAAAGCACATGAACGGAGCATTAGTAGCAGTGTTTTGCCCACAAACTCCTCCTGATGCCACGCAATTGTTGCACAGAGCAGTATCATCATTCTGCACATTCAAATCAAAACCACCATCTATCGCATTCTGGATAGTTATTTTATTGTTGTCGAGTTCCTGAGTAGCTTTCGCAGGCACCGGAACCAAAACATTTGAACAGCCGCTGTTTGGACTCTGACCAGACAATTTAGCAGTTTGCGTCTCTGTGAGAAAGAAAACACTGACGCTACTGTTGCAAACTTGCGTTAAACTAGAAGAATTAATCCCCATCCCTGCTGCGATCGTTGTGAACGTTGCAGTTGCAGTAGGATTGCAGTAGGAAAAAGACACGTTTTCGGCCCCAGAAGCGTAATCAAACAGAGAGAAGTTGAGGTCTGTGGTAATATAACTCATTGGACAGATAGTTTCCCAATAATCCTCCCTTGCAACTTTCACAGTCGGAGCTTCTGTACCACTAGAGCTCATGTCAAGAATTCTGAAATCGATATTCTTCATGCTGATCATTGGGATATTCCCCTGGCATGTGACCTCGAACCCAGTTTTGCCGCAGTATTCGGGTCGGTCCGCTCCCCAGAAGGGGTACGAGATGTTGCTTTTGACAGTCCCACAGGTAATAGGTTGGCTGCAGTTGGCATATTCTACTGTCTGAGCGGCGCACAAACTGGATTGAAGGTTGATTGACACAAGCAGGGAGGAAGTGATCAAAAGGAAAGGCACAAGGGAGTACTGCATATTTTTCAGATGAAATCTCGGAGTGACACAAATAAATTGAAGTTATAAGAAAAGGGGAATAACTACCGGGTTGCAACTAGCTAGGAATAAGTCCATTTCTGGAAGTCTAATATTTCCAGGCCTTTGAAATGTTCAAAAAATTAATGAGATAGAAGACTTTTACTCCGGTGTGATTTGAATATTATTATATAGTCGCTGCCAAGCTTTTGTATGGTTGATTGATCTTTGAAATTCATAATGAATGAGATAGAAGGGACGGCTAGAATATGTACCCTGGACGGTATCAGCAACAGAGTTAAAGTCGTCTCTCCAAAAGACCAAAACGATCTCCATCTTCCTCTCTCAATTTTGATTCCAATCTCTCTCTCAAATCACTACAGCTAGCTGCAACAAATCATATCATATCATCTCTCTCTCAAACTCGTCTCCATCTTCCTCTGCTCGTCAGTTAAAATCAGATTGCTTGATCAGATCATATCAGTACAGCTAGCTATACCCAGATGGATATTCTACAATTAAAATCAAAGAAATTAATTAGTTTTCTACCCAGTCGTCCGAAGCTGGCTACTTGATCAGAGGCCACGACCGAAGCTGTTTCTATCAAGAAATTAAAATGGTCATGCATGGATTTGATATGAGGTGTGGTCAAAGAGTAAGATCCAATAGTTCGGAAGCTATTTTAATCATCATTAATTGTCTGTATTCTTTAATAAAAAGAAAAGGTGAAGATATATAGCAGATCGAGCAGAAATCAAGTCTCTAAAGCATGCAACCAGAACAGATTGAGAAATTCATTCAATTAATGATGATTAATTGAATGAATTTCTTTTAAAACCCATTAATTTTCTCCAGAAAAAGTCACATAGTTTCACAAAGATAAGGGAATGCTGATTCTAAGAGGGGGAAGAAAAAAGAAAGGAGTGGAGAACAGGAGAGAAACAAACTTGGAGCTTTCTGAGTTCACGGGGTAGTGGGAGGGTAAAAAAGGAATTTTGTCTTGGTACATTCCAGACGTCAGTCAACTGTTAACGACCGTTAGTCATTGGAGCAATTTAAATAATTGCCAATATAAAATGAACGGCTTACATTTTGCCACATCAGATGGTGCAACTCAGTTCTGGTACATTCAAGAATCGCTCGAGATAGAAACACTTTTCTCTTTCAAATACAACATTTTGTTTTCTAATTCTGTGGTGGGTGATCAAAGCTGCCTGGGAATATAGCTGAAGATATTAAACTATCAAGTCGCAGCTCTGGAAGTCGGGCTCGGATCCTCTCCTCACGAAGAGGTCCTCTTATTTCCTCACGAAGTAATCGTGACCCTCCAATATGTTATGTCTTCTTTCCTTTCTCAATCTAACGTTATATATATTCGATAATATAAGAGCAGTTTTTGGATTAAAATTTTAGTCGAGGAAAAGTTAAACAATCATGGCCGCACATTAATATTGGAAGGTCACGATTGCTTCGTGAGGAAATAAGAGGATCTCTCCGTGAGGAGAAGATCCGAGTCCCGCACCCATTTCTTCTTCTTCGCCTAGGCCGCCTAATTGGCCTATTTCTCCGCATGGGCATTCGGCCGCCTAGCCTGGTAATTTGCCCATTAATTCGAGCGGCAACTTCACACTTAGCACGCTTCGGCCAATTTTTGAACCTTGCTATAAACTATACAACAAACAGATGATCAAACAATCTCTAATTCAACTAATTTTTTGCAATGATAATTCTTGAAACCAAATCTAAACGATTAGCGATTTCGATGATTGAATTATGTTTTCAATTGGTCAGAATGAGGAGATCCACATTTTAATACAAAACGGACATCCACACGTGAATGGCACTGAATATATATGCATTCTCCACTACGGAGCTCCGCACTTTTAAAAGTTAAGGAGTTTTAATATCAATCATCAGATTTGTCTAAATGATTTGATCTGACGGCTAACATTGGAACTTCGCAACTTTTAAAAGTGCGGAGCTCCATAGTGGAGAAATATCCTATATATTAGTCTTCTGCAATGCCAAACACTGCACTTTTAAAAGTTGCAAAGTTCAAATGTCAGCCGTCAAACTGTTTAAATGATTTAATCTAACGGCTGACATTAAAACTCCATAACTTTTAAAAGTGCAGAGCTCCGTAGTGGAGAAAAACCATATATATAAGCCTTCTCCACTATAGAGCTCCGCATTTTCAAGGTGCGGAGTTTTGATCTCAGTCATCAAATCTATTTAAATGATCTGATTTAACAGCTGAAATCAAAACTTCGCACCTTAAACAGTAAAGACCTCCGTAGTGAAGAATCCATGTATTTATATATTTATATATGTGTTATAAATATTATTATCTATGTGGATGTCCACGTAAATACTCATTAGTTGTGTCACACTTTTATTCCCTCTATACTTTGTCTCACTATTTTCTCTCTGCGTTCTCTTTAGTTTATAACAACATGTAAAATATATATATATCAAAGGTATTCACAGTAACTTCATATTAGAATTCATCGATTTGATAATTAAGAGAGGCTTGCAAATGCAATTTCTTAAGACAAAAATACGTCCTTACAAACTTGCGGTAGATAATGATCAACGACTGCATTGCAAGATTCAACTCTCAATTTCAAGGCGTTAGTAGCGTAGCCAAAGAAATATATCAGAGGGGATAGTATAGAAGCTTATGCAATATAAAGAAAAATTTAATCTCTGAACTTAATTAGTACAGTAAAAATTTTATTGTAGTATGCGTAATTAGTGTAGAAGATTTTATATAATGTTACCCATAATAAATTTCTAAATCTAGAATATATTTTTATGTTTTTTATTAGAGTTTAGATAAAACATATGGTGTTAATTACATATCTTACACACTATGCTAGTATATAGACTAAAACTAGTACAAATATATATATATTCAATGAAAACTGAGGGGGGTCAGTTGCCCCCTCTCGACCCCGCCTAGCAACGACCCTGCAAGGCGTTGCGGTATTGTCTTGGAATCTGGCGAACTTCACTTATGTTTTTTCTCTAAAGTTTTTTTAATAAAAAAATTTGTTTCTAATCATATCATTAAATCATGGATCATAAGTGACAAACTCCTAATATGATCCACATTTTAATACAAAATGAACGTCCACATGTGAATGAAACTATATACATATATATAGATGCATTTTCCATTTCCAAAATTTGTAATTTTAAAATTTGCGGATTTCCAATGTCAACCGTCAGTTAAATTTGTTTAAATAATCTAATTTGATGGCTGACATTGAAAATCTACAAATTTTAAAACTGCGAATTTCCGCACTTGAGAAAGGCTATATATAACCATGAATTGAATTACTCTCATCTAAATAAGAAATATCACAACCGATTACTTCATATAATTTACTTTACTGCATATTTTCCACAATCTACTTCATTAAGTTATGGACATCTTTTATTTTTATCAAAAATTATAAACATTCATTGATGAAGAGAAAAGTTACAAACATTAGAATCGTTATTAACCGAGTCCATTAGTCATTCCGGCCGGTACTCAATGCAAGTAAAGATAGAATGCTAAGATAGAGCACATTTGGCAATACAATGAGATGTAGTGTTACTTCGATCAATGATTAATTGCTGGCATTGTAAGAATTGTCGTTAGCTTTTGTAGAAGTGGATTCTGAGGTAGCTCCACTTCTCCCACGTACTCTTCTAGGCTTCTAGCAACAATCAAGAAATAGACCACTTATCATTTTCAAGAGAAAGAAGAGTGAGAAACCAGCAGAATATTACAGTGACACATTTGGATTGGGAATCACACACATACCATATATTAGCATAATTATATAAAGCTACAACAAACATATGCTAATTAAAAGTGCACAGGATTATTCAAGTAGCTAGCTAGCTAGAAGTAGCTAAAACCAAAACAGAATCAGTTATAACATCACAGAGAATAAACATGAGCTGGAAGACGAGGCTCGGGAACGGCGACAAGAGGGAATTTTTTGGGTGTTGAAAGCCCAAAAATCTCTTCCATGTTCAAATCCTCTATCTTCATGCCATCAGGCAATCTCCATGTAAAGCCATGTAACAGATTAGCCAGAGTTGAGTGGATGACCTTAATGCCAAGACTGTAACCAGGGCACATCCTCCTTCCTGACCCAAATGGCAAAAGCTCAAAGTCTTGGCCTTTGACATCAATGTCCTTGCCAATGAACCTCTCAGGACAAAACTCATCGGGATTCTCCCACAAGTTGGGGTCTCTTCCTATTGTCCACACACTCACTAGGATTCTGGTGCCCTTGGTAATATCATAGCCTGCTACTTGGCAATCTTCACGTGCTAGTCTTGGCGCCAACATGGGTGCCACAGGGTGGAGCCTCATTGTTTCTTTAGCAATGGCATCAACAAATGGTAAGTTAACAATGTCTTTCTCTTCGACCCATCTCTCTCTTCCGATCACCCTGTCTAGCTCCTCGGTTGCCTTCTTGAAAATCTCCGGCTTCCTTAGGAGCTCCGAGATGGCCCACTCCACCGTCACGGCTGAGCTCTCTGTCCCACCAGCAATTAGGTCCTAATGGAATCCATCAAGAAAAACATTATCACGAGTAATGCAAGAGATGTGTAATTACACTTAACAGTACAAATTTTTCCATTAATTGAGAATTTAGCCAGGGGCGGAGCCACGTTGGGGCCAGGAGTGGCATGTGCCCCCCTGAAATGTTCTATAAAAAAATCTAAGTGTATGTATATATATATTCTACAAGTACAGCCGTAAAGATATGTACATATATATATATTATATAAATCTAACATTCAACAAAGCTTTATCTCATTGTCTGACAAAGTTATCAAAGCATAATCATTAATTTCTTGAGGAGCTCATTCCTTAATATAAGTTATATAATATAATTCATAAATAACTAATTAACTAAAAATATACAACATATGCAATCATGCAAATATATAAAGCAAAAAAGAAAAGTTAATAAATAAAACTATAGACCGCAACGACGCAACTCTAAAGTTCAAACCCAGGAGTAGCAGAGGTGCCGAGCAGCTCTAAACGACACCTCCCGATTCGATAAGCTCATATTTGGATGATTTTTGCACTATAAACTTGTTCAGAATATTTTAGGACTTTGTTATTTGTTAGTTAATTATAGAAATTTATTATAAATTTTATGAATAAAAATTCTATTTTTAATTGTAACAAAAAAAAATTATATGTTTTAATAATTTAATATATGCCCCCTGACATACGAACCTGGCTCTGCCACCGAATTTAGGCTTTGTACAGAAATGTCTATGATTTTGAATCTTTTCGCTTATTATTAATTAATTTTGGATTTAATGTTCTAACTTTAACATTAAATTAGAGGTGTCAGTTCACATGTTTCTAATAACCGCATATGCTTCATATTTATATTTGGGATGGGCGCTCTCACCAACCAAATCAAATCCCAAATATTATCTACCAGATAGGATAATAAAATATATGCCAACATGATGATATCATCACTTGTTAGACCATCTTCCATGATAAGCCAAATACCCAAATTTAGGGTATGAAGTACTCTCACCATAAGGGCAACTCCAACCTTAGAGTTCTAAGGTCTCAAAATCTCAATTTTGAGACCCCTTTTGTCGTCTAGCATCTCCAACCCAAGCAAAAAATAGAACTAGGCCCAAAAAAATTGAGACTAGTCCCATATTTAGTCTCATTTCGGGTACTAATCTAAGTCCGGTCTCAAATTTGAGACGCGAGCCCAATGCCCAGCCACTTGCAATATTCTGCCAAATCCCTCACATGCCTCTAGGCGGCTGACAGTCACAGTCTCGCTACGAGGCAAAACATGGAGAAGGAAGGAAGGAGACGCGCTGGACGCGCGATGCAGCATGGCCTGGGCAGCCGACAATACCTGGCCCGCGCACATGCAAGCTGATGTCGTCCCCATGATCCAACGGTCCCCATTCCATGCATTTGAATTGAACGGTCTTGATTTACTAATCTATTTTAATTAAAAAATTTAAACAATTAATTAAGTAGACTAATCTAACGGCTCAAAAAATGTGTATAGATTAATTCAACGACTGTGGTTAATCACATAACACTTTTATCAAAAAATATCCACGAAAATACAAAAAAAATTGCAAAAAAATTAACAAAATAAATTTGCCGGTTGGATACTATGTTTTATGTTTTAGGAAAATAAAATACTATGTTCAATTATAAATTATTATTATATTTAAATTATTGTCTAAAATTACAAAAATATTGTTTGGTACCCCCAAAATGAGACTTAAGGTTGGAGATGATAGAAGTGTCATATGAATAGTAATAGGATAAGGTGCTATAATGGATTTGGTACCCCAAAATGGGACTTAGGGTTGGAGTTGCCCTAAGCCAAATGTATGGAACCCACAACAAAAATTAAGCCTACAAGAATTTGGTAAGCTATATTTGGCTTACAACTTCCATAAGCTAAATTGTTCATTTTTTTAATATATTTCATTTTTCTCTTCTTTTTTCTCCTCAAAGTTTATATTTACAAATTTGTTAATAATAAAAATTATATCATTACGAATATCTCAACGAGATCTTTCATTTGAGCATAATATTGAATATATTTGGTTGAAATAATTTTAAAATATAATTATGTAAAATTGAAATTGGAAGTGATAAAAGTAAGAATTAGTGTAGTTTAATAGAATTAGTGTATAAAGTTCAATAAAGTTTAGAATTTGGCTTACTTGGATGGCTTATGGTGGGAGTTGTTTTGCTATTGATTAGCATATTCTTGAAATATGGGAGTTGTTTTGCTATTGATTAGTATATTCTTGAAATATGCCAAGTTGGTAAGCTATATTTAGAGGGAAATATGGATTACCATGAAAGATGGTCCCAAATGCACTAAAATTTGGGAGTTGTTATTGTTTTTTATTCTTTTATTTTTTTAAAAAAATTGCAGTATTATTGCATAAAGAAATGATCATACCTGAGTAAAGGCCTTGACCCCATGCCTCTCAAGCTTAACTTCAAGGTTAGGATCATCAGCAAGCTGCAAAAGCACATCCACCATATCTGTTGCAACAAAGCCTTCTGCCTTCTTATTTTCAATATGTTCATCCAACACATGCTCTAAGAACCTATCCAACTTCTTGCTCAAAGCCTTCATTCTCTTTATGTACCCTTGCAAGTCCAAGAAATCAAGCCAAGGAATTGAATCCCCAATATTCAACACCCCACTCAGCAAGAAGAGCTCATCAATCATTTTCTTGAACTCATCGGGGCTCACAATCGCGTCCTCGGATTTGTCTGTGTACTTCTTTCCGAGCACCATTCGGCTTATAACATTGAGACTCACAGTGGAGAGGTGGTCTTTCAGCAAAATATTGGTGTTGGAGGACTCATACAACCCTCTAATCAAAGCACTCATTTCTTCTCTTCTAATGTATTCATACGACTCTAGGCGTTTGTTGCTGAAAAGCTCCATGATGCACATCTTGCGAGCTTGGCGCCAATAGGGTCCGTAAGGGGACCAAGTGATGTCGGAGTAGTTGTAGGTGGTGTATTTTCCCGCCGCGATCTTGGGCCGCCCGGCGAAGGTGACATCATGGGTTTTGAGGAAGGCCTTGGCCATTTCGACGGAGGAACCCACCACAACGGGGAAGGACCCGAATTTGAGCTGCATGATAGGCCCGTATTTTTGGGAGAGCGCGTGGATGGAACGGTGGGGGAGGTTGCCTATGAGGTTGAGGTTGCCAATGATGGGCCAGGGTTTTGGGCCGGGCGGCAAATTGAGCTTGCGGCGGCGGAGGCGGCGGGATAGAAGGAGGAGGGCTAGAGCTCCCAGCCATGCCGCTGCATATGAAACCCAAGAAGTGGCTTCCATTGTTGGTTGTGTGGAGATGAAGAAGTGTTTGATGTTATATGCTTCAAGTTGGGGGGTTTTATAATTGAAAGAAAGAACGTGATACAAATATGTCACCATTATTTGAATTAAAAACTGTTTTCAATCATTTGTCGTTTTTCCATAGCTTCAATTATACAATCTCTTTTTTGCAAGTTGTCTACGAATCCAATAAAGAAATAAAGGGGAGTGAACAATCATAGACCTACTTTCAGGAAGTCGAAACTGCCACTCATCTATAGAAGATGTAGATTTTACAATATTGTTCATGGGGGAAGTGACAATAAGAAATTACAATGATATTTTGGATTGGATCACACGCATAAAATGTTTAGCACAAGTGACGTTCTATATTCACAATTGAACAATGTACTGAACTTCTTTGACGGTATTCTTGTCACATGATTTACTGTTTATGAAATTTGAATACCGAAATGAATTTTAACCGAAGAAAGAAAACATACCCGGTGTGATCCTAAACTTGGATATAACAAGTAAACCCAGTTAAACTTAGACTATAGCAGCAATTGGCCCCTTGATTGATTGATCGAGTACAAGAATTTCAGCTATCGGAATCCTCTGTACCTTTTGAAGCGTAATCAAACAGAATGAAGTTGAAGTCTGTGGGAATATAACTCGGTGGACAGATGGTCCCCCAATAATCCTCCCTTGCAACTTTTACAGTCGGAGCTCCTGCACTACCAGAGCTCATGTTAAGAATTCTGAAATCGATTTTCTTCATGCTACACATTGTGATATTCCCCCGGCATGTAACCTCGAACCCAGATTTGCCACAGTACTCGGCTCGGTTCGCTCCCCAGAAGGGGTACGAGATGCTGCTTTTGACGCTCCCACAGGTAATAGGTTGGCTGCAGTTGGCATATTCTACTGTCTCAGCGGCGCGCACACTTAATTGAAGGTTGATTGACACAAGCAGGGAGGAAGTGTTCAAAAGGAAAGCACAAGGGAGTACCGCATATTTTTCAGATGAACGCTCGGAGTGAGACAAATAAATTGAACTTATAAGAGAAAAGGGAACCACAGGGTTGCAACCAGCTAGGAATAAATCTTCCATTTCTGGAAGTTTAATATTTCCAGGCCTTTGAAATGTTAAAAAAATTAGTGAGGTAGAAAACTTGTACTCCGGTGTGATTTTGTCTGGTTGATTGGACTTTGAAATTCATAATGAATGAGATAGAAAGACTTTTCTCTTTCGAAATAGGACATTTTGTTTTTTAATTCTGTGGTGATCAAAGCAGCCTGGGAATATAGCTGAAGATATTAAACTAAGAGCAAGTGCACTGCTACCATCTAGCACGATCAAGATCAACACCCCGGCAAAAAGAGAAAAAACTGAACTGCACTGCTAGCCTTTTGGACTACTTCGGGCCAAGACGACCAAGCCCACAGGCTGGTCTTGGACGTTGACTAGGTCGGTTTGATGGGAGGAAGAGCGAAGCAAATACACGTGCAGGAGCTAAAACATACCTTTTGGCCGTTTGCCTCTTGCCTTTTTGCGTTGCATTTGCTCTTACAAGTCGGAGCTCGGAAGTCGGTCTCTACCCTGCTGAATACGTGGCTGGGCCAACTATGGGATGTCTAGCACTATTGATTATTTGATTGTGTAATCGGGACTTGATCGGTTTAATGAAATATCACTAGCTTCTGATTAAAACAGAAAAAAAAAAATTTACATAGTAAAAAGCTGAAAAAAGGAAAGAAAGATTAAATTTTTTTTTTGGCTAAAAGAAACAAAGAACATATTTACACTCCCTATGTTAAATTTTAGTTATAATAAATTCTTTTTCATTTCAAATTTTGAAAGATTGTTTAAAAACTTTTGAAGATATGAATTTCATTCTTTCTCCTTAAAACAAAAATTATGGGCCAAAATGAATATTTTTTTTATCGGAAATTATAACCATTCATTAATGAAGAGAAAAATTACAAAAATTATAATCGTTATTAATCGATTTCATGAGTCATTCCGGTCCGTACTCAATAATCAATATCAATAAAGATAAAATGCTCAGATAAAGCAAATTTGGCAATACAACGGGATGTAGTGTTACTTCTATCGATGATTAATTGCTTTGTGAGAATTGTCCTTGGCTTTTGTAGAATTGGATTCTGAGGTAGCTCATATAAAATAACTAAAAATTGGAGATTATGTTAAATTGTTTTAGATTATGTAGACCTCTTAAATGAGAACCACTTGAGTTCCTCTTAAATGAGGACCACTTGAGGACTTCCCAATTTGGGAACTCCATAATTGGGAAGTTCTCTAGTGAGGACCTTTTAAATGAGGACCACTTGAGGACTTCCCAATTTGGGAACTCCAGAATTGGGAAGTTCTCTAGTGAGGACCTTTTAAATGAGGACCACTTGAGGACTTTTCTAGTAGACATACTTTTTTATTACATTTTGACAAATCAACCGTTCAATATTTAGATATTTATGAGTAGATCACTTCTATAAATTTTCAATGAAATCTAAAATCGTTAGGTCATCTATAATTGTGATTTACCATTTATGAATATGAATGGTTCAAAATTGACAGATTTGGTTCGTTCATTTATTTGGTCTAGTTTGGTACCTTAACAATTTCAAATTTTGTTGAAAATTTGTAGAAGTGATCTACTCATGAATATCTTAACATTGAACGGTTGATTTCTCGAGATGTGATCGAAAAATAGATATCACAATCATTAATAAAAAAGTTCTCAAATAATCCTCATTCAAGATGTCCTCACTAGAAGCTCCCGACCAGAATTTCCCCTTTGAAGATGTAGATTTTACAATATTATTAATAGGAGAAGTGACAATAAGAAATTACAATGATATTTTGGATGGGGAATGCTACGTACAAACGCAACATCAGTGTGATTTAGCCAAACGCACCTCTGGTGCTTCCACGTGTCATCTTCTTGCTTCCTTTTGTTTCTTTAATATAACAATTATAAATGCTGAAATCCATTAACTTCTTTCCAATTTTGCCCTCCACGGCCGTGCCAAAGGAAAAAAATCAAAATCAGTTTTCTCTCTCTCTAACTCTCTTCATTCTATGATTCTATCCCCTTCTCTTCTTACCCAGGCCAAAAACAATGAAAAACCATGAATGTTCTCTTCTTTTAAACAACAAAATCTCAAAACAAATCTGTTTTCTTTCCTGTTTTACCAAATTAATTTCAAGTTTTTGTCTTCTTCCTTGGGAACCCATGCCTACATACATGAACCCACAGGTTCCAAAAGTTACGATTCCGTAGAAAAAAAAAATCTGAATAATTCCCGGTTCAGATAGAGAGATGGGTTGTGGACTGAGTTGCAGATCCTCTGATAAACACGGGTTATCTGGAAATTGTTTATTTCTTTGTAAAATGGGTTTCTCTTGTTTTTATTTTTTTTGCTGCTTTAAATATTGTGCAAATTGTTTTTACTTTGAAATAGTTTCTGTATTTCACCCTCCACAAAACCAAAATCTCAAATGGAAAAAGATGTCTCAGACCCACGGATGAGCATGGAATATTTAGAAATTGTTAAGCAATTACTGAAGATACTCTTCTGGTTTTTCTTTTCTTTTCTTTTGGTGGAAAATCAATATATTTTTTTTCTTCCTGGAACTTTATGTGTTTGCATCTGTTTGATTTTCTTTGTTTTGAAATAGTACCTGCATTTCCCGTTCCAGTAACCCATATTTAAAAAAAAAAAATTAACTTGTGACATTTGATTGTAATTTCTTTTCCTTTTGTTCTTTTGAGATTTTGGTTCGGAGGTTGAATGCAGAGAACATTCATGGTGTTGTATTATTGTTGGTTCCGGGTATGAAGACAATGAACAGAAAATGAAAGAGAGCACTTAGGGAGAGAGCTTATTGCTGTATTATTCATGGTGTTGTATTATTGTTTGTATGGCAGCAAACAGAGAAAAGGAGAGAGCTGTTGAGGACAAAATAGGGAAAGGAGTAAATTGATTTTAGCATTTATAATTGTTATATTAAATAAACAAAAGGAAGCAAGAAGAGGACACGTGGAAGCACCAGGGGTGCGTTTGGCTAAGTCACACCGATGCTGCGTTTGTACGTAGCATTCCCCATTTTGGATTGGATCACACGCATAAAGTGTTTAGCACAAGTGACGATCTATATTCACAATTGAGGCCGCCCCACAATTGAACAATGTACTGAACTTGTTGGACGGTATTCTTGTCACATGATTTACTGTTTATGAAATTTGAATACTGAAATGAATTTTAACCGAAGAAAGAAAACATACCCGGTGTGATCCTAAACTTGGATATAACAACTAAACCCAGTTAAACTTAGACTATAGCAGCAATTGGCCCCTCGATTGATTGATCAAGTACAAGAATTTCAGCTATCGGCTTTATGATACAAGATAACAAAATGAGGTTTAGTTACTTTGACATTGTTTGCCATCATAAATCTAGATATTCCTATTGCCAAAAATGATTCGTTTGTCTTGTGCATACAAAGAACCAAGGAATTTCAAAATAAGCAGACAATATAGGCTTAGTTTGGGAAGGTTTTTTTGTGGCTTAGATTCCAAGCAAAGCAGCATACAGTAGCACCATGGTGTTTGGTAAATTGGAAATAAGCTGCTTCCATTGGGAGCCTAAGCCCGCAAAGACTAGATTATCAGCTTTTAAAAGATCAAGTCACTGTAGCGGAAGCTACTGATCATTAATGAAGTTTTCTAAATACCAGTTGGTGTCCTCACCCTCTTACCAAAATTACAGCCTACGCCAATCTTTCCCTCTTCCTCCTCACGCTGTTGTACCACCTGCATCTCCCCTGCATAGTTCATCACCACCACCTCCAGCTCACTTTTCTGATCAATAACAACTCCAAGATTTAGCTCCAATCACTACAGCAGGCACCCACAGCCTCCACTTCTCACTCTGTCTATCTCCGGTGCCGGAACCACAACAGAGCCCACCGCTCTCTGTCTCCTCGACACCATGGCAACTCTGCCCACTTCGATTCACAACATCTCTACCGCACCTGCAATTCACAATCACGATTACACAAGCAACAACTCCAGCTTATCTCAATTGCCCAAAATCTGAGTCTCACCACAAGCCTTACTCGAACCAAATTGGTCAAGCACAACGCCGCCGCTGTACGTTGAGCCGATCCCGGTCCTCTACTCATCACTGTCGCACCTGCACGTTGCTCCTTTTCTGGCTCCGCCATCAATCCTTGAGCCTAACACGGCGTCGCTCTTTATCCTCTCTTGTGCCGCTTTTGCACCGCACCTCTAGAGAACATGAGCTCTCCCTCCTCTTGATCTCCACTTGAGGTGCAACAGTGGCAGCGTCAACAATTAAAGGTTCGGTTCTAGAGGACATGCGACGTTGGGTTTGGGCATAGGGACGCTAGAATTGAGTGATTGATGACTGCTGGGCTAAGGAGTGGCCGTGAGGGAGCTCGGAGAGAGCAGAGGAAGAAGATGATCGGGGAGAGAGGTACCGGAGAGGGAATAAGATAATTTTTCTTTTAATCTAAAGCCTCTAATTAACTGGTGAGTAAGATTCCACAATGCACCGTTTTATTTTTCTTTTAATCTAAATACTTTCTTTCGATTTCCTAATTTCAGAAAATTATAGTAAATAGCTTGGATGTCCGAAAACTAGCTCAGAGCTCACACCATTAATTATTTTGGAAGCCCTAGTTCAAATCATGTGGTTGTAGTGATCGATAATGACGTATACTTTAATCTCAAGTTCTTAAATTGTTCAATATTAGCCATATTTTTTTTAAGGAAAAAAGCATATATTAGATATAATCACGATTACAATCGTTAATAAGGGCATCCTGAATAACAACATGAGCTATAATTAACCTAACAAGGTTAATATGAAAACCTAAGGCAGAACAAACCATAAGTTATCTAACTGGTTGTTCATTTACAGAGTTAAAGCTCACTTCTTGTAAATAGAAAAACAATACTACTACAAACTGATGTAGACTATCCTCTTCCTAGAAAAACAGACTGTGCTGCTCGCCAATGCACTCAATTGTGGTGCTCACAGAACAGTAGTCCAACTGAAACTCATTGAAACAATAGAGAATGACCTCCACCAATTTGCAGGGAATGAAAAATAGAATAACTACTAGGCGAAGATCAAACTTATCTGCGGCCCAAAGTTTTAGCCTCCAAACACGCTTGGTCTCCGTAATTATTAAGCTAGCCACAAGGTAGGGCCTTCGAAAAACAAAGAACCTTAAATCTCCAAGCTTTCCACCTGGATCCTATACAACTCTAAACCAAATTTCATAACAAATGGAGGATAATCTCTTTGAACATGACACTCGAAGTGGAGGATAAACCCGAGAAACAAAATTAATTCAAACACCCCAAAAGGCCAAGATCAAAGAAAGACCAAAATCCGTCATGAAAACAATGAAAACTGAAGTGAAAAACCTGAACATATACTGATGTCCGGCAAAGCAAGCCACGACCGGTGCTAGTTGCGACGCCAAAAAAGCGTCAATAGGTACCCCCCATGACGGCTAGAGTTTGGAGAAGAGAGAGCTCTCTAGTTATGCAATTTTAGAATTTTCCAATATTAACCATATAATCACAATAATCTACAAAAGTTATTTGTTCAAAGATAATTTTGTTGTATAAAAAAAATTAATTTAACCATAAAAGATAATGAAATACATTATCAAACAATTTTTTTTTTGATAGGAAAAGAGATATCATTAAATCTCGAAGCCAGAACGACACATACAATAAATCTCATATACTTGTGCCCTATATTAGTGGCCAAGTAGGTCGAGAAAAATCAAGCCCGCTCATTAGTACAATTTTCGCTCACTTATTCAAAGTGTGCCTACAAAAGACAAAAAGTCTTTAATTAATCATCTAAACAAATAAATGAAACTTTTGCCGCCAATGTACTCAATTGTGGTGCGACTGAAAGATTCTTCGATCAAATGATTACACGAAAGTTCTCGTAATTGCAGGCTCAAAGACGAAACCCTAAGTAACAACTGAGAGTGGCAAACCACCCTCCCCGATAGCCCAGCCCAATGGAATGACCCGCTCTAATTGGATATCAGAATAAGGCCCAAAAGCCTCACCCCTAACCCAACCAAAGACCGCCAACCAAAAGAGCCTATATTGCAAGCAGAAGACGCCGATCAGCAACAAAGCCGCTGATCCATCGCCGTCACCCCCTTGCTTCGAGTTGTCACTGCCGACCCCCTTCAACGAACAGAGCAGAAAAGCAACAAGACCTCCAACCCCATCATCGTTGAGTCGCGCATCATCACTCCTAAATGATAGAACGAGATCAAATCTTCGCAGCCTAGACCAAAAGAGATCCAAGCCATAGTCATGTGAAAAGTCTCCTCCTCTGACAAAGTCACCACCATCAAGGAAACTCACAGTAGATCGAGTTTGTTGGGGCAGCCATGCACCAGGACCTGTAGTAGAGGTCGCCGACAAGAGACAACACAGAAGAACTAGAAGACCTAGCCCATGGCGGCTAGGTATAGAAAAGAGAGACGCTCTCATGAGATTTAGGGTTATTTTGTTACATTATCAAACAATGAACCAAACAATTAAAGTAAAAATATTAATTTAAGCATTATGTTCATATTAGTCATTTTACAAACTCACAGCACTTTCAAAAAGCCAGTTTACCAAACACTCTCTCACTGCTTTTAGTACTCACACTACTTTCAAAAAGCTAGTTTACCAAACACATAGCTGCTTTGCTTTACAACCACTTATTCTCACAACACAGCTAAAGTCAGCTTCACTTAAAAGCTCAGCCTTACCAAACTAAGCCATAGTTCTAGCTTTTAGCTTGTTTCAGATGCTTGGGATGTGAGCATAGATTCTTCTTCATAAGTACCAGTTTGCTCATCGGCGGCCGATCTTGTAGGGGGAAACAGAATAGGCTTCGGTGGAACTGTCAAGGAATGAAGGGGTCCTTCCAGCATCTCTACCACTTTGCTCATTGATGGTCGATCAAATGGAATGGTCTGAATGCAACTAAGACTTATTAATATCATCTTTCTTACTATTTCATTTTCCTCCTCAGGTATAGCCCTAAAAATACTTTCATCATTGTCTAGCTCTAGATCTTTATAAACATAATGAGGAAACATTTCACTGGTGTGAGACACTTCACAATGTAAATTCCTTCTTGCCCCAACCATTTCAAGAACCAACATCCCGTAGCTGTAAACATCAGATTTATGTGACACTCCACCAAAGTTGCGACTAAATACTTCCGGTGCAATGTACCCTGCGGTTCCTCTTGCGCCCATCATTGACACAATACTTTCCTTAGTCTTGCACAGTTTGGCAAGGCCGAAATCAGATATTTTCGGACAAAAATCTTTATCTAAAAGAATGTTTTGTGGCTTTATGTCAAAATGCAAAATTCTTGTGTTACAACCACGGTGCAAGTATTCCAGTCCTCGCGCAACCCCAACTGCAATTTCAGATAGCGTCTTCCATTCTATGTGGCAATTTGCCTTAAAAGAACCTTGATTATGTATGAACTTATCCAATGATCCATTAGGCATGTATTCATAGATCAGAGCTCTTTTGTTCCTTTCATAACAGAATCCCTTAAGTGTGACTACATGAACATGAGATGTTCTACCAATGCTATCAACTTCATTAATGAATTCCTCTCCATCACCCTTTGTTTCGCTTAGGACTTTCACTGCCACAAAAAGGCCATCCGGCAGCGTTCCTTTGTACACAGTGCCATATCCTCCTTTACCAATTTGATCTTCGAATGAGTTTGTCATTTTCACCACATCTGAATAACTGTAACGCACTGGGGCAATCGATCCATAATTCCTTATAAATGCCTCAATATCCAACTCATTCCTTCTACCTTTCTTGAAGAAGATCCTTCGTTTCCTTGATATGTATATGATACATAAAACGATTAGGATGGCCCCCAAAACTCCTACCGAAATGCCTATATTCAAATATTGAATTAATACTTCCATTAGATTGTACAACATAGAAAACAAATATTCATGGAAATAAGCAACATAAGTATATACACCATATATGCGTACCTATGATCCTAGCACGCGATCTAGAATCTGCAAGAGAAAGATTGAATCGTAAGAGGCTTTTTAAAAAAAAAAATCTTTTTCATTTTTATCACTGATCAATTGATCATGACAGTTTTATATATTAAGACAAAACTATTGGCGACATGCACATTGTGCAATTTAGGATTTCTTTTTCTTCCTCTAATGGGAGAAGAATAAAAACATCCATAAATTTCAAAAATATTATTTTTGTCAAGAACATTGTAAAGGGTGGTTTTGTTATACCTCAATTATATAATTCAAAAATTAGAACAATTCAGTTCTTATGGCTGAATCATTAAAAAAAAATCTACAAAATGGGCAATCCATTTGGCCATTTGCTTGCTATTTTGGTTTAGACTCGTAAAATTCATTTTTGCAAGTGTATACAAGTGTATCTATTAAAGGAAATAAAATGACCATATAGGCAAACCTTAAACAGAGAGAGATGGGATCAAGACTTGGTCACTTGGGGGTAAGATGAATAAGACAAAGTGGTCAAAGTTGGTGTGTCGCGAACTTGGGTATCTTTTGGAGTGACGGTCAATGACAACTTTCCAAGCATTCTGTAGAAGAAATTAGCCCTGAATTGGAACTGTAGGTTAATTTCTGTGCCAAAAATTAAGGTGGAATTTGCCGAGTCTGTGCGACTAAAATTTACTCTAAGTTGGCAAAATGAAAAAAAATTCTCATCACCAAAAGAAGGGCCTGGTCAAGCTTGAGCGTAAATTCTCTACCGTGTTTTCTAACCACTTGATACATTTATTTTATTTGGAAATTGAATTGATATTTTCGAAGATCTTCCCGATCTTAATTAGTTATAGGAGAATGTATGTCAAGGTACATACCTGATGAATTTGAATTTGTTGAAGAGTTTCCGGTGCATGTGGTGTTCGTTGAAGATGAATTCTGGCAAAAGCACATGAACGGAGCATTAGTAGCAGTGTTTTGCCCACAAACTCCTCCTGATGCCACGCAATTGTTGCAAACAGCAGTATCATCATTTAGCACTTCCAATTCAAAACCAGCATCTATCGCATTCTGGATAGTTGTTTGATTGTTGTCGAGCGCCTGAGTAGCTATCGCACTCACCGGAACCAAAACCACATTTGGACAGGCGCCGTTCGTACTCGGAATTTTAGCACTTTGCGTCTCTGTGAGAAAGGAAACACTGACGCTACTGTTGCAATCACTAGAAACACTAATTCCCATCGTTGCTGCGAACGCTGCAAAAGATGCAGTTGCAGAAGAATTGCATCCGTAGTAAAAAGACACGTTTTGAACCCCAGAAGCGTAAGTGAAGAGAGAGAAGTTGAGGCTTGTGTTAACATAATTCGAGGGACAGATATTATCCCAATAATCCTCCCTAGCAACTGCTACAGTCGGAGTAGCTGCACCACTAGCTCTCATTTCAAGAATTCTGAAATTCAGATTCCTCATGCTAATCATTGGGATATTCCCCTGGCATGTGACCTCGAACCCAGATTTGCCACAGTAATCGGGTCGGTTCGCTCCCCAGAAGGGGTACGAGATGCTGCTATTGACGCTCCCACAGGTAATAGGTTGGCTGCAGTTGGCATATTCTGCTGTCTCAGCGGCGCGCACTCTTAATTGAAGGTTGATTGACACAAGCAGGGAGGAAGTGATCAAAAGGAAATGCACAAGGGAGTACTGCATATTTTTCAGATGAAATCTCGGAGTGACATAAATAAATTGAAATTACAAGAAAAGGGGAATAAGTGAAGGATTAAAATATCGTTATTTACCGACATATCGGTAGTTGAAAAAAATTATATATCGGCGGATATTTTAATTTTTAATGTGATAAATTATTATTTTACAGTATATCAGTAGCTTGAACAAAGAATATATTGACAAATATATCGATATATCGGCAGATATTTTAATCCTCCTAATATCTACCGGGTTGCAACTAGCTAACTAGGACTAACCGACTAAGTCCATTTCTGGGAGTATAATATTGCCAGGCCTTTGAAATGTTCAAAAACTTAATGAGATAAAAGACTTTTACTCCGGTGTGATTTGAATATTATTATATAGTCGCTGCCAAGCTTTTGTATGGTTGATTGATCTTTGAAATTCATAATGAATGAGATAGAAGGGACGGCTGGAATATGTACCCTGGACGGCAGCAGCAACAGAGTTAAAGTCGTCTCTCCAAATTAAAAGACCAAAACAGTCTCCATCTTCCTTTCTCAATTTTGAATTCAATCTCTCTCTCAAATCACTACAGCTAGCTGCAACAAATCATATCATATCATCTCTCTCTCAAACTCGTCTCCATCTTCCTCTGCTCGTCAGTTAAAATCAGATTGCTTGATCAGATCATATCAGTACAGCTAGCTATACCCAGAGTGGAAATTCTACAATTAAAATCAAAGAAATTAATTAGTTTTCTACCCAGTCGTCCGAAGCTCGCTAGATCAGAGGCCACGACCGAAGCTGTTTCTATCAAGAAATTAAAACGGTCATGCATGGATTTGATATGAGGTGTGGTCAAAGAGTAAAATCCAATAGTTCAGAAGCTGTTTTAATCATCATGAATTGTCTGTGTTCTTTAATAAAAAGAAAAGATGAAGATATATAGCAGATCGAGCAGAAATCAAGTCTCTGAAGCATGCAACCAGAACAGATTGATTAATTGAATGAATTTATTTTAAAACCCATTAATTTTCTTCAGAAAAAGTCACTTAGTTTCTCAAAGATAAGGGAATGCTGATTCTAAGAGGGGAAAGAAAAAAGAAAGGAGTGGAAGAACATAAGGGAGAACAAACCGGAACAAACTAGGAGCTTTCTGAGTTCACGGGTAGTGGGAGTGGCAGAAAAGGAATTTTGTCTTGGTGCATTCCAGACGTCAGTCAACTGTTAACAACCGCTGGTCATTGGAGCAATTTAAATAACTGCCGATATAAAATAAACGGCTTACCTTTTGCCACGTCAGAAGGTGCAACTCAGTTCTGGTACATTCCTCTCCTCACGGAAAGGTACTCTTATTTCCTCACGAAGCAATCGTGACCCTCCAATATGAATGTGCGGCCAGAATTGTTTGACTTTCCTTTGACTGAAATTTTAATCCAAACGCGGCTCTAAAATCTCGCGTCTTCTTCCCTTCCGTTCCAGATGCTCTCCGATTCCAGAGCAGCGCGGCGGCGGCGCTTCAAGAGACGGCTGAGGCCTACTTGGTGGTTTTATTCGAGGACTCCAAGCTCTGCGCCATTCATGCCAAGAGGGCTTGAGGTTTGACAAGGGAATTTGGGAAATTGTAATTTTTCCTTGTAGATGTAGCTTTTGTGCTTTAGAGCTTAGTTTTGGAATGCCCAGATCTGGAATTGAACTTGTATTGAAACGACAAGTATTGGAAATCTAATGGGGAGTTGGAATTGGGTTGATATTAATGTCTACCAGTTCTCTCTGTAACTTGTATTGAAAATCTAATGGGTAATTGGAATTGGGTTGATGTTATTGGCTTCTACTGTACCAGTTCTTCTCTTTCGTTTTTGGTTCTTCTTATGCATGTAAATCCAATTTTGTTGATTGAAATGATATGGAATATAGGTTATGGAGATGAAACTGGAAATTTGAACCAAAAAACTGGAGTTTGGGTGTTTATAGAATCACTATTTCTGAGGCACAGTCGTTTCTTTGTATATGAAATTGGTAAATTACTTCTTGGTATCTGCGGAACCATTCCCAGTCCCACTTCTTTGATTAGTCTCAACCTTCACAATTTTCAGCTTCAAACTAAACCAATTTTTCCAGTTTCAATACATAACATCCGATACTCATGAGGAGAGAAGAGAGAGAGAGATGTGGGAGGGAAATTCTGAGTCTGAAAATTGAGAATGGGGAAGAAGACGTTAGATTTTGAGAGTGGAAGAGGAGAAAAAGCAAAAGAGCAGTGTTTGGATTAAAATTTTAGCCAAGGAAAAGTTGAACAATTCTGGCCGCACATTCATATTGGAGGGTCATGATTGCTTCATGAGGAAATCAGAACCTCTTCGTGAGGCGAGGATCCGAGTCCCGCACCCATTTCTTCTTTATCGCCTACGCCGCCTAATTGGCGGATTTTCTCCACCTGCGCACCAGGCCGCCTAGCCTGGTAATTTGCCCATTAATCCAAGCGGCAACCTCATGCCTAGCACGTTTAGGCCAATTTTTGAACTTTCTATAAACTATACAACAAATAAATAATCAAACAATATCTAATTCGGTTGATTTTTTGCAATGATAATTTTTGAAACCAAATCTAAACGATGAGCGATTTCGATGATTGAATTATGTTCTTAATTGGTCATAATGAGGAGATCCACATTTTAACACAAAACGGACTTCCACACGTGAAGGACACTATATATATATGTCTTCTCCACTAAGGAACTCCGCACTTTTAAAAGTTGAGGAGTTTCAATATTAGCCATTAGATCTTTTAAAAGTGCAGAGCTCCATAGTGGAGAAATATCCTATATATAAGTCTTCTCCAATGCAAAGCACTACACTTTTAAAAGTTACAGAGTTCCATTGTCAGCTGTCAGATCTATTTAAATGATTTAATCTAACTGCTGACATTGAAACTCTGCAACTTTTACAAGTGCAGAGCTCCGTAGTGGAGAAAAACCCTATATATATAGGCCTTCTCCACTATAGAGCTCTACATTTTTAAGGTGCGGAGTTTTGATCTCAGTCATCAAATCTATTTAAATGATCTTATTTAACGGCTGAAATCAATACTCCGCACCTTAAATAGTAACGACCTTAGTAGTGGAGAACTCCTGTATTTATATATTCAAATATGTAAGATATATATATATATATATATATATACAAATCAAAGGTATTCACAGTAACTTCATATTAAAATTCATTGATTTGATAATTGAGAGAGGCTTGCAAATGCAATTTCCTAAGACAAAAATACGTACTTACAAACTTGCGGTAGATAATGATAGACGACTGCACTGCAAGATTCAACTCTCAATTCCAAGGCGTTGCGGTATTGCCTTAGAATCTGGCGAACTTCACTTATGTTTTTTCTCTAAAGTTTTTTAATGAAAGAATTTGTTTCTAATCATATCATTAAAGCATGGATCATAAGTGTCAAACTCGATCCTAATATGATTCACATTTTAATACAAATGGACGTCCACATATGAATGAAACTATATACATATATATAGATGCATTTTCCACTTTGAAAATCCGTAATTTTAAAATTTGCGGATTTTCAATGTCAACCGTCAGTTAGATCTGTTTAAATAATCTAATTTGACGGTTAACATTGGAAATCCGCAAATTTTAAAACTGTCAATTTTCGCACTTGAGAAAGGCTATATATATATAACCATGAATTGAATTACTCTTATCTAAATAAGAAATATCTCAACTAATTACATTATATAATTTACTTTACTGCATATTTCCCACAATCTACTTCATCAAGTTATGGACCAGTATGAATATTTCATTTTTATCAAAAATTATAACCATTCATTGATGAAGAGAAAAGTTACAAACATTAGAATCGTTATTAATCAATTCCATGAGCCATTTCGGCCAGTACTGAATACAAGTAAAGATAGAACAAAATTGGCAATACAATGAGATGTAGTGTTACTTCTATCAACAATGATTAATTGCTGGCTTTGTGAGAATTGTCATTAGCTTTTGTAGAAGTGGATTCTGAGGTAGCTCCACTTCTCCCACGTACTCTTCTAGGCTTCTAGCAACAGTCGAGATGTAGACCACTTATCATTTTCAAGAGAAAGAAGAGTGAGAAACCAGCAGAATATTACAGTGACACATTTGGATTGGGAATCACACACATACCATATATTAGCATAATTATATAAAGCTACAACAAACATATGCTAATTAAAAGTAGTACGTGCACAAGACTATTAAACTATGTAGCAGAAGTTGGAAGCCCAAGCACTGATTATTCAAGTAGCTAGCTAGAAGTAGCTAAAACCAAAACAGAATCAGTTATAAGTTATAACATCACAGAGAATAAACATGAGCAGAAAGACGAGGCTCGGGGACGGCGTCAAGGGGGAATTTTTTGGGTGTTGAAAGCCCAAAAATCTCTTCCATGTTCAAATCCTCTATCTTCATGCCATCAGGCAATCTCCATGTAAACCCATGTAACAGATTAGCCAGACTTGACTGGATGACCTTAATGCCAAGACTGTAACCAGGGCACATCCTCCTTCCTGACCCAAAAGGCAAAAGCTCAAAGTCTTGGCCTTTGACATCAATGTCCTTGCCAATGAACCTCTCAGGACAAAACTCATCGGGGTTCTCCCACAAGTTAGGGTCTCTTCCTATTGTCCACACACTCACTAGGACTCTGGTGTCCTTGGGAATATCATAGCCTGCTACTTGGCAATCTTCACGTGCTAGTCTTGGCACCAACATGGGTGCCACAGGGTGGAGCCTCATTGTTTCTTTAGCAATGGCATCAACGAATGGTAAGTTAACAATGTCTTTCTCTTCGACCCATCTCTCTCTTCCGATCACCCTGTCTAGCTCCTCGGTTGCCTTCTTGAAAATCTCCGGCTTCCTTAGGAGCTCCGAGATGGCCCACTCCACCGTCACGGCTGAGCTCTCTGTCCCACCAGCAATTAGGTCCTAATGGAATCCATCAAGAAAAACATTATCATGAGTAATGCAAGAGATGTGTAGTTACACTTAACAGTACAAATTTTTTCATTAATTGGGTATTTAGGCTTTGGACATAAATGTCTATGATTTTGAGTCTGTTCGCTTATTATTAATTAATTTTAGATTTAATGTTCTAACTTTAACATTAAATTAGAGTTGTCAGTTCACATGTTCCTAATAACCGCATATGCTTCATATTACGTTAATATAAATACAGGCTATATATTTGGGATGGGCGCTCTCACCAACCAAATCAAATCTCAAATATTATCTACCAGTTAGGATAATAAAATATATGCCAACATGATGAAATCATCACTTGTTAATGCACTAAAATTTGGGAGTTGTTATTGTTTTTATTGTTTTATTTAAAAAAAAATTGCAGTATTATTGCATAAAGAAATTATCATACCTGAGTAAAGGCCTTGACCCCATGCCTCTCAAGCTTAACTTCAAGGTTAGGATCATCAGCAAGCTGCAAAAGCACATCCACCATATCTGTTGCAACAAAGCCTTCTGCCTTCTTATTTTCAATATGTTCATCCAACACATGCTCTAAGAACCTATCCAACTTCTTGCTCAAAGCCTTCATTCTCTTTATGTACCCTTGCAAGTCCAAGAAATCAAGCCAAGGAATTGAATCCCCAATATTCAACACCCCACTCAGCAAGAAGAGCTCATCAAGCATTTTCTTGAACTCATCGGGGCTCACAATCGCGTCCTCGGATTTGTCTGTGTACTTCTTTCCGAGCACCATTCGGCTTATAACATTGAGACTCACAGTGGAGAGGTGGTCTTTCAGCAAAATATTGGTGTTGGAGGACTCATACAACCCTCTAATCAAAGCACTCATTTCTTCTCTTCTAATGTATTCATACGACTCTAGGCGTTTGTTGCTGAAAAGCTCCATGAGGCACATCTTGCGAGCTTGGCGCCAATAGGGTCCGTAAGGGGACCAAGTGATGTCGGAGTAGTTGTAGGTGGTGTGTTTTCCCGCCGCGATCTTGGGCCGCCCGGCGAAGGTGACATCATGGGTTTTGAGGAAGGCCTTGGCCATTTCGACGGAGGAACCCACCACAACGGGGAAGGACCCGAATTTGAGCTGCATGATGGGCCCGTATTTTTGGGAGAGCGCGTGGATGGAACGGTGGGGGAGGTTGCCTATGAGGTTGAGGTTGCCAATGATGGGCCAGGGTTTTGGGCCGGGCGGCAAATTGAGCTTCCGGCGGCGGATGTGGCGGGAGAGAAGGAGGAGGGCTAGAGCTCCCAGCCATGCCGCTGCATATGAAACCCAAGAAGTGGCTTCCATTGTTGGTTGTGTGGAGATGAAGAAGTGTTGTAATATGCTTCAAGTTGGGGGGGTCTTTATAATCGAAAGAAAGAACGGGAGACAAATGTGTCACCATTGTTTGGATGATTAACTGTTTTAAATCATTTGTCGTTTTTCCATAGCTTCAATTATACAACCTTTCATTTTTGCAAGTTGTCTACGAATCCAATAAAGAAAAGACCCACAAGTCAATGATCACACGGTGCATTATAGAGTATAGACTATAGAAAACAATTGCATGCATGAATTTAATTCTTAAGAAAACAATAATAATTCGAGCAATAATTTAATTGAAATTTCTTGGAGATGGGATTTACTACTGAAGTACTGAGTACTGAGGACGTACTAACTTGGATGTTTTGGTCAAATATCTCTTTCGAAAACAAGTTGAGAGAGAACTCAGAGAAGCCATGTCTTCGATTTTTTTTTTTAAATAATGGGAAATTCAACAACCCAATACTTTATTTAGTTGGTGGGTGGGAAAGATGACTTGACCATTGACAAATGTATTTCATCTCAGTTTCCTGGAAAATTTTGGTTTGAATCAGATGCAAAAGACAGTTGAGTGATGGATATTTTTAAGTGGACTAACTTTTCAGTCAATTCCCCGATGGCTCCGAGTCTCTCTTTCAAGGGGAAAAGGAAAAGGCAATATTTTCTGGAAGTTGTTAATACACTCTTCCTCTCTCCCTTGCTTTCATGTACACACTCTAGAGAGAGAAAGAGAGGGAAACGTGTGTTAATAACAAACTAGGGTGTGTTATATATTAACAACTCCCTATTTTCTTTTTATCTGTAAATTAAATATTTTCAAACACACATACTTTGTAATTTATTTCATAGTGGAAACTACATAGCTCATTAGGTGATTAACCACGATCTCCCTTACTTTTATTTTTTTTTATCAAATATGCAATTTATTACTAAAAGAAATCGTTACAAGTAGTACACAAACAATACCTACAAGAGTTTTTAAAGGCCTACATGTAACATAAAGTCACAGCAAAAAGCCGGACTAAAGAAACCGCCAGTGCACCGCGAGATCAGCGGAAACAGCCGGAAACCAAGAAGACTCCAAACTAACAAACTGCCAAATAAATTGGTAAACACATTGGCATGCCAACCGGGCCATGGCTCTATGCCCACGAAGGACTGAAATAAGCACGAGTCAACTCCTACCTCCTAAAAAGTGAATTCCGGATCAATGAATTCTCCCTTACTTAGTTACTACTTACTAACTAGGTGAACACATATACCATTGATCGATGCTTGTACTTGTTGCGGTCTCTCCCTTCATAATAGTCAAAAGATAAATTTTATTAATTCTTGTACCATAGAGATGTTCTCTCAAGTCCTCACTTTCTCCCATAAGCGACCGTCCGGGGTTACCGCTGTAATCTTTTCGGTTCGTCTTTGATCTGATCTTAGGGGTAGCCCATGCTCCCTGCATGCAACTATGGACCCCCGTATTGTGTTTGTTTTCGGTCCTTGGACCCGGTTTGGCTGTCTAAAATTTATAAAAGCAAATCAATCGACGTACATATAGATAGGTTAGGTTTCGTGTGTCACTTTTACAAACAATAAGCCTTAATGCACGTACATGCATGCAGTACGTTAAGAGGTTTAATATGTAATTAGATTGAATTTTGATTGTAGGTGCATATTACCTACATCTATAATTACTGGGTATATATCGATCGTACATATATACAGTTAGGAGTTCAATCTATCTGATGGAGCCAAATATATGCAATGGTTCAAGAGCACAATTATGCCCGGAACTATGCGACTGTTCGACGACGCACTAGATCGATGAAGCATGCCGTACTTGGACATATATGCGAATCGATCTGTCATGCAGTCTGTGATAAAAGTATTACGTACTGGATCACCTTTGTGAAAGGGACTGTAATATTGCATGTGGATGATTCACCTTTGTGCCAGGGAAATCCATTATGAAACTCAATCAGTTAACAGTTAGCACAATACGTCCTGCATGCGGGGCCATTCGATCCATTCATCCATTATGTTCAATGGCGGAGCCACGCTTGGGCTGCCCTGGGCTTCAGCCCGGGTGACTTCTTGCAAGAAAAAAAAATCCCTATGTATGATTAAGCATTTTTATTTCACTTTAGACTTTTAGCCCACCTATCTTTTTTACGTTTAGCCCACTTCCACTTCCTATGAAGCACTGATACGTAGGTTTAGCGTAGTATCTGAAAAAAAAAATTGGATACAGCTTTGATAGGTTTCTGGGTTTGTAGATCAGAAACGAAAACAAAGAAGAGGGAAGGGGAGAGAGAGAGAGAGAGAGAGAGAGAGAGAGAGAGAGAGAGAGAGAGAGAGAGAGAGAGAGAGAGAGAGAGAGAGAGAGAGAACGTGGAAGGAATTAAGGAAGAGAAAAAAGTGAGAGAGAGCACGTGAAAGGAATAGAGGGAGAGAGAAAAAGTGAAATCAGAGTGTTGTTATAATATTTTACCAAAAAAAGAAGAGAGAGAACCAAAAAATAAAGAGAGAGAGAATAAGAGGGATAAAATGCCTGCTTATCTCATCCACCAAGAAAAATCAAATGTATTTGTAAATTTTATTAACTTATTTATTATAATTTTATATATTTATATATTAAATATTATTTTAATTATCATATTCTAACCGTATTCTATCTTAATTTTTTTTAAAAATTTCAGATTTATATATTGTGTCGTATCGTATTCCACACTTCATATCCACGTCAGTACATCATAGTTGAAAGCTAATTCAGTTTGAGAAAGCCGAGCTTTTTTACTCTCTTTCTCTAAATTTTAGCACATTTCTCTATAATCTTTTTTTTTTTTGGCTTTCAATATTTGTATTAAATTTAACAATGAATATTTTCTTTGTTTTTTTTTTCGAATTTGTTAAAAATGAATAGTTTGTTATGTATATTTTGTTTATATTTTTACTTTGGAAGAAGTTATTGTGTTAATGTATGCAAGCAACCAAATTTTTTTGTAGCCCACCCTAACCTAAATTCCTGGCTCCGCCATTGATTATGTTAGTTTGGAAGATACTATATGGAGCTCCATGATTTTTCTGCCTTGTCTATTCTTTGTTACTTAACATGTATGTGTTGCATCAAAACCTAAATCTTAAATACGCACATATATCGATTGTTTACTTAGGGTTCTAATAAATGGTAAAACCCAAAAGATATATAATTGATTCAAACTTATAAAAATCTAGCTTAACCTAAAAAAATAAAAGACAAATGAAAACATGATCCAGATTTTTCAACTAGTTCTATATAGTAAAAAATAAATAAATAAGTCTAATTAATGAATGAAAAATTCAATCAAAATACGTGATATTAATTCCCCAAGTATGGTACATAAAAGTTCTCAAGACAAAAAATGAGGCAAAACCCAACATTTCTTGAATTTAGAAATATCCACAAGAGTCCATCACTGTTAAAGGAACCAGCTAGACAGTAGGTCTTATATATATGTATATATGATTTTTCTCTACAATATTCTTATGCACTTTTAAAATTCTTATGCACTTTTAATAATTCTTATGCACTTTTAAATTAAATCAAGACATAATGGACAAGCAGAAAACCGGCAAAATTATTAAAGCATAATTAATTAGTGCTCAACTGTATGTTAACAATAGTTAAGCTCAAAGAGCCGTTCTCCCTCTAAAATTATAGATTTGATCAATAACATATAATTCTTAAAATTCAACAATATTGATTAGTCTTATCATTGCTATGCTGTTTATTCATGTTCTCTGCTTTGTCAAACTCTCCTCAAAGTGAGGTAATTTTTCTAGTCGTCGCGCAAGATTGTGCTTAATATTATTGATTAGTAATTATAATCAATGTAAAGATTTTGGACCTTTAATTAGATGATATACAAATAAGATTGGTGCGCAACTTGAAACACTCATACATTAGGTGCATATTAAAATTCCTTTTCTTGAGCCATAAAAAATTCCCAAAAGAAAACCAAATTTTCGAACTTCCAAAAAACCATTTTGTTAAAATAAAGTTAAAAAAGAAAACAGTGAAATATAATAGGAGTAAATTGATGAAAATCACAATAAGACAAAGGCCCCATATTATTTTCCCTACTTTCACACCCTCTCTCCTCCCCAATTAACTTCTCCTAATTAACCATAAGTTTTTTTTTACTTTTTTTTACATTCTTCTTCTTCAATTCATTTTTTTTAGAATGAATTTTTTTTTTTAAGCTAGTACGGTATACAATAATACAAAATTGTGGAAGCGTGATTAACATGGAAGAACTAATCAAGTGCAAATATATAACATGTCTAATCATCTTTCATTCGTTTTATACATGTTTAGGGGGGGTGGTTGGTTACAACAAATTAAAGTAGCTTTTTCCGTTCGAGTGGGGTTCTAATTTTCCTTGTAACGACCTTTAACGAACATCAGCGGATTTTGAAAGAGACACATAATCGTTTGTGAAAGACTTGTTTTCACATGTTATAATCTCATACATTAATCTAAATCATATTAGTGATTTATATATCAAGAGTCTGAAAATTATTAGAGCCGGGGTAGCCAGAATTTCAAACTACTTAAGAGGGCGTTTTATATGTTTATAATCTAAAGCACGGATTAATTACTTCAGGGTATACAATATATATACACCATTTAAAAACATTACTTTTAGGTTTTAACTTAACTCTAGGGTTTGAAGCCGATGGCTGGAACCTAAACCAAGTCCTGAACAACCTAGCTAGTGCATTTGATCACAAATTAATTTTGTATTTGCTGAGGTGAAACATGTGATACAGTATTTTGATGACAATGATAGAGAAAAAGTTATAGTATATGATTTGTAATTGAAACTAGAAACAACTTTGCACAAGATTGACATTTTCTTTTGGTCAGTAGAAGAAAGTCACATTATTTCAGAGAGGAAAATATCTGCAAGACTGCAACAACAACCATTCCACATTTCCACTGGCCTTTGTGGAAGAGGAGAATCTTTAATTAGCCACAAAAAAAATAAAGTATTGTCCACAACTACCATATGCCATGCCTAGTGGGATCAGTCATCAGTGGCTCCTACAATGATCCCTCTGCATATTTGGGAATCTCACCTTTGTCGACTTTAATATGGCATCTCTTTTTTTTGGGAAGAAGGGGATTTATAAAACCCACCCCGAGGTAGGCCCAAAACGCCGGAAATTACAAGGACACATACAACTTCCAATGGACAAGCCCAATCGGAAGGAAAAGACATAGGAAATTTAATCTCCACCTTTGCTCAATAAGCTAGGACAAAGAAATTAAACCTAAAAACAAAAACTAAAGCTAGTACAAAGACCCAAAACAGGGCCCACATAACATACAAGAAACAATAAACCAACAAGTTGTAAATAACCCTAGCCGCCACCCAGTCCCAAAAGCTCCGCCAGAAGTCGCCAGAGGCCGCCCAACCATCGTCGGAAGCAATTGAACAAGGAGGACAGTACAAGAGTACCGATGCCAAAGTAAACCCAAACCGCAGATCAAACCATAGTAGAACCAAAAGGGGATGAGGGACCTCACACCAACTGCATCCTCACCAACCAAGAGACCCATACCAAAATGGAGCCGCAACCGCTGAAAAGGACAAGAAAACAGTAACATAGAACAATGGAGAATGGTGGTTGTAAAACCCATGCGTTTGCACCCATACTCACCTAGGTAAGTGATTTCCACTTTGTGAAAGCAGTCAAATGAACCATCATGGAGGTCGAAGGACATGAAAGATGAGCTGTTATGGGGTAGAAGGTGGGGAAAGTGATGGATGATGGAAACAGATCTGGACAAGTTTGGGATTGATTGGCATAAACAGAAGAAGAAAAATAAAAACAAGGAGGAATAAAATCCTCTAAATCCGAACATAGTCGGCACAAGTCACCACAAAGGGTGCACTATCACCACAAAGGGTGCCAAAATCACCACAAGGGTGAAAGGGGATCAAGGATCTGTGGGTACGGAAAGGAGATGGGGAACTGGGGATGGTTGATGGAGGAGGAAAAGATCCGGTAGACTCTCAATGGAAAAGAGGCAGCTTGAAAACTCTAGAGAGAAGAGGGAGCCTCTCTCTCTCTAGAATTTCAAATCTCGGCCTCCCTCTCTCACCTTTGTCGACTTTAATATGGCATCTCTTGTATGTGCGCGAAAGTTTTGTAGTGTTTCCAAGTATTTTTTATTTTTTTATGGCAGTGTTTCAAAGTATTAAAGCTTATATTTGATTAGTTTTATTTTTTAGTAGGAGGAGCACCTGTCGCTCTCAAAAGTCATCCATTAATGAAACTGTAGAATACAAGGGGGGACGTAAAGCCTAAACCCCATATTACAATGAGAACAATCCGATATAAAATCAGTAGTCCCAATTACAACGAAGTACTTTAACAAGCACCAAATCGCTAGAAGTGCACAAATGACATCCTCAATAGCCTGAATATAATGACGACATATAAGAAGACTAAAACCACCGGAGTGGGATAATAAATCAGATAAGATTACCTTACGCCTATGTTGCCAAACGAAAATTCCGTTGACACATTTCATTTTGCCACTAGGAGGAAGTTTCCATTTTAGTAAACAAAAACTCCATCTCCTCCTAGAAGCAAACAAGATACCCAAAGAGAACCGATCGAGACACAACCCACTCAGCTTAAACACACGTAATGATAAATAGTCCAAGAAAAAACAAGAGGTCTCATTAAGCTTATACAGGTAACAAGTAGCCTGCCTAAAGCTAACCCCACTTATTAAACTAAAATGCTATGATGCACCGATACTTCATTTCACTCACGTATTACGTACGGATACGTGGTACGGGTACGATACGCTTTGGATACGGAGTGATACGCGTATCTGGAATAAATGAAATTTGATACGGCTGAGATACGGAGGCATCCATCTTGGATACGCTGTTTTGTAATTAAACAGGATACGACTTGAATTCCAGTGACTGACGGTGAGGATTCATGAGAAAGAGTATTGGGGAGAGAGAAGAGATCGGGGAAGAGAGAAGGAAGGTGAGAAAGAGAGAGACTGGGGAGAGGAGAGAGTTCTGGTAAGAGAGAAGAAAAGGTGAGAGAGACCGAGGAGAGGGGCGAGATCGAGGAAGAAAGAAGAATAGGTAAGAGTGCATGCCGCTCTAGTGAGAAACTTAATTGAGACAAGAGGAAGAGAGATGATCTGGGTTTGTTTAATTGACAAAGGAGGAAATGAGGAATCTGGGTTTTGCTTAATTGCAACAAGAGATCGAGAGAGAGTTGGCATGGTCCCTTAATTGAAAGAAGTGACTGGGGAGAGAGAGTTGATTTGGTTCACCACCGCAACATAGATAAAACAAATGAGATAATTAATGTTCTTTCTTTTTTAAATGAACAATAAATTAATTATTATGTCTTGCTCTTCGTCTTGTTATTCAAAGTCTTGTTATTCAAAGGCTCAAAGCCAACAAGACACAAGTGACAAGCAATTACTATGTTCATTGCTTGCAATTTTATCAACTTATTTTACAAATTATAAATATTTATATATTAAATATTATTTTAATTGCCGTATCCTAGACGTATCGTATCTTAAATTTTTGAATTTTTTCGTATCCGCGTATCGTATCGTGTCGTATCCCGCACCACGTACCCGTGTCAGTGCATCATAGCTAAAATGTAAGCTAAGTGCAATATCATGCTTAAACACCAATGAAGAACCACTATGCCCAACACAGTTTATTAAACTAGGAAAACTACCACCCAACAGAAGGCAAACATTAAAGTAAGGGTTGATGACCTTACTTTTCATTTTCACACCTGGGGGTAGCATCCATTTAATAGTGGTATGCCAAATTCCAATGGCACACAAAGCACAAATGATGCCATAGCCAAAACAAAACCCAAGAAGCATAAACCCACGACAGTAAGCTTTTTTAAAAGAACCAAAGCTAAAGAAAAAAAAGAACCCAACGGCGGACAAGCCGCGCATCACAAAGCCACTCTGACACACAACCCAACACCAGCTCACCGGTAGTATTACCACCATCGGATCGCCACCTTTGGTACGGACCCACCCCAACCGGTCCGTAGCCATGCCTTGATTGTAACAAGCAATTCCATCTTCGGTCGACGGCATCACCACCACCGGACCGCTACCATTGACACGGACCCACACTAACTGGTCCGTAGCCATGGCTTGATAATAATGAACAAACCAACCTTGAGCCGACAGTATTACCACCGCCGGAGCTCTATCGTCAGCAGAGACCCACCCCAACTGATCTCTACCCATGGCTTGACTGGAATAAGCAAACCAGCCCTCATAGATTGTCCAAGTCCAATAAAAGTAAATAACCGCGCAAACAAAACGCAACAGCAAGGAAATAGAGAGAAAAGCCACATAAACATGGGTACCCAGAGGCTCCAAGCTACCGGATCGGCCGCACGAATCCGCCTCATCACCGGCACGGACAAACACTCAAGCTAAAGAGCCGGGAGCTGAAGACCATGAGAGAAACCCACTAGTCCGCACGGACTCAAGGCCGGAAACGAAAGCACCCATCATCCCGACGCCGATCCGAAACCGAACAGCCTCACCATTTCCACCATCGCCGAGCCACGAGCACACGGTCGGCACCACGTCGATCCTTATGAACTTCACCCCGTTGAACGGCCGTCACCCAAGCACAATAGCTCCGTCAAGGCCTTGGGACACTGGCAAAGCCAAAAAAGATCTGATCCGTGCGCCACTCTCCAGCACCACCAAACTCGACTCCCTGCCTCCACTCCATCTGCACGTTATTGTCGTTGACGCCATACCCAACTAGACCGGAGTACAGCGACGCTCTGCTCACGGCCAGGGAGAGAGCTGGAGCATTTCTGGGTTTTTTCCCGTGCGCGTGAGGCGCATTCAGCTATGTATTTTCCTGTTAGCTTAATACCGCTAAGGCAGACTTTTTTTGCTTTTAGATTAGTAAATGCATGCAATGTGCCCGAACATAAAATGTTATACTCTGAAACGTACACTGGCCATAAAACATCCCCCTTTATGTGTGGGAAGTAATGTTGAAAGGAGAAAATCTTGATAGTGAGAGAGAGAGAGAGCGAGAGAGGCAGTTCAAAGGAGAAGATCTATAAATGAGGTACAATACAATGATTTTTGAATCACATCTATTTTTTATTGGGTAAAAACTCAATATAGTACCCAAACTATTGCGAAAAATCCTTTTCGGTATTTCGGTACCTACAAATTTTTTTTTACCCAAAATGGTACCTGAGGTATTGTACATTTACCCAAAATGGTACATCCGTAACCCAAAATGGTACCTGAACTATTGATAATTACCCAAAATGGTACCTAAACTATTGAATCATTACCCAAAATAGTACCTGAACTATTGGTCATTACCCGAAATGGTACCTGACTTAACTACAGATGTACCATTTTGGGTAATTGTACAATAGTTCAGGTACCATTTTGGGTAAAAAAAATTTGTAGATACCAAAAAATACATTTCTTCATAGTTTGGGTACTATATTGAGTTTTTACCCTTTTTTATTTTTGATGAGGTCTTTCTCTCTCAATCCTTAGATATGGCTAGTAGGGTTTCCTTTGGGTTATAGGTCTGGGTTGCTTCGGTTGAGTTGGGCCTTGGGGCTTGCAATTTCTTGGTCCATATCTAAAATCTAGGTAGACTCTGTATAGAAGTTTGGGACCTAGGTCAGATCGATTTTTGAACTTAGATTAGATATCTACATATGTCAACCCAAAAGCAGAGAATTCTGTCGACTTCTCTTTTGAATTGTGGATGTGGGTCTACCATACTTGTTCGTCAACATTAGTAAAATAAATATTTATAGGTAGAGAGATTACTTCTTCCTTGGGAGGATTATTTTGTATTTTTTTTATAAATTGAAGTAGTATAGTCACCCGAGTCATCGCATATGGTGCTATTTTTGATTTTTTTTTTACAATACTATTTTTTAATCTTTGCTATTTTTAGTCATTAATCTTTAGGGTCAATTACCCATAAGACCAATTTGGGTGACCATATTCTTCAAAAAGCCACAATAACTTTGTTTTCCAAATAAGGTCACTCAGTAGCTTTAACTATTTCTATCTGACATTAATTTTTTTCAAAATTACGATTCATGCCACTGACGTTTTATTGTTTTTAGACAGTAGCTTTATTGTGCTTTTACAGTAGCTTTAATGTGCTTTGACAGTAGCTTTATTGTTGTTGGACAGTAGCTTTAGTGTGTTTTAGCTTTAATGTTCTTTGACAATAGCTTTAGTGTGCTTTGACATTAGCTTTATTGTCGTTGGACAGTAGATTTATTGTCGTTTGACAGTAGCTTTAGTTTGCTTTGACAATAGTTTTATTGTTGTTTCCGTATGCAGTGACATTTTTGTAAATAATAGAAAAAAATGCGGTGGCATTTTTGTAAATATTGATGGCCTTATTTGGGTAAAAAATATTTAGTGGCTTTTTGAAGCATAAGGTCACCCAAATTGGCATTATGGGTAATTTTTTATAATCTTTACTAATGATTACTGTTGTTTTTTGTAAAAATAAAAAGTTACAATACAAAGTCTCTTGGCTATAACTTTATCGAAGTCCATCAAATTTATAAATATATGAAACGCTTCTATCACAAGAGTACCCGAACTTCAATTTTTGTCACAAGTAGTACCAAAAGTTTTCTATTTTAGCCTCTCTCTTTTTTGGAACACGCCCCCTCACGTGTATATATTTGCCAGAAAGATCACAAAAGTCGGTCTTACGTACCACAAGAGATAAAATCGAAAATGTTGGGTATTATTTCTAACAAAATTTGAAGTTCAGGTACTAAATATATAATTGAGAAATAATTTAGGTACCATACGTGATAAAAACTTTTAATGAAATGAAATTTATGTTTCTCTAAAAAAAATAATTTTTGTCTTTCTATCATTTCTTTGTTATAATTTTATGTTTCTCCTCATTGTGTGGATGATGTTTTAATCAATGATTGTAATAATCTCTAATCAATGATTTTATTCTTTCCCCTAACAAAGGTAGTAAAAAAAAATTAGAAGATTGGAGTACAGACACTAACCAACAATTTAATAAACAAAATTGCAACCCCATCAGAATTGAGTCATGCAATTGATTGATTATCTGGTTCAAATCAATAGAGTCATGATCATGGATTGAATATGTTCATATAGTCAGTCAGACCACTCGCAAGTACATTTTAAACCAAGCCCACTACGAGGCTACATGTTGTGTTCAGCCAGTCTCAAATCCCACCTAATGGCTAATGCATGTAAACCTACTTTGATCATTTGAAAGTTGAAATCCAGGCATTTCTTCCTCGTCTTAATTTCAACACTAAGTATAAGGGTAGACAGTTAGAAACAGGGATCGCTATTTGCACTTGCAAAAAAATTATTTCCTCTCATTAGTTGAGTGGCTCACGCCCTAATCGTAAGGCTTGTGTCTACTATCTATATGCCAACTCGGATTAAGCCATGAGTTTGGCTTGGTGAGTTATAGAAGCAGACCTGGCAATGGATCAAATTGTGTTTCGAATTTCAGTTGAACCCGATATTGTTAATAGAAGATAAAGTTTTTAGTTGAACTCAATACTACGATTAGAATTCGCATCACTAATCCTAAATCGATGCAAGTGATCGCAAAAAGTACAGAACTATGTGAATGCCAGAAAATATTCAGAAATGTAGAGAAAATGGTTGATTCCAATTTCTAATTAAAATCATTAATTACGATCAGCTATAGTAAACATATACATCCGCTAGATACCCCAATAGAACACTTCAAAATCTAATTACAAATATAGAGATATGGCCAGTCTCATTGCCATTCTCAAATAATAAAGTAAATCATTAATATGAACCCCAATGTTTTTGGCTCAAATTGACACACTATTAGGCACACCACGACATGTAATCCCAGGTTCCGAACTAGGTGCAAGTAGCTCATAAGGCAAAACTCCAGCTCCACACCTATGCTTAAGGCTTGTATCACTATTCCTTCTATCAATCTCTTTCTCTATATCCCTAATCTCAGCCTTGAACTTGTAAAACGCCTCAATCACATCAGCATCGCCGGACCAAGTCGAGGGCTGTTGCCTCTCCCCAAGGTACTCTTCATCTGGTGAATGTGTTGACAATGTGTCAACCACGGCCATGTATTTAGTGGTCTGAAGAACACTAGGCAATGCTGATAGGAAGTACTTTTGTGGGTCTGCTAAGAAGTTTGCATATTCAGGGTCAGTCTCTTCCGGGATCAATCTTCTCATCAATGGTGGGCGATTCGGGACATACCCACCATAGGGGTATTGAGCAAAATTCAGTGCAGCGTGTTGAGCTGAGGCTAGCCAAATTAGTGTGGTAAGAATTGAGACAAGGTCATCGGGGGTTGAGAGTGAAGGCCACCATGTTTCGTTGCGAAGATCAGCATGGCCAACATTGATGGACTCCGAGTACCAATCTTGTAACTCTCTGTCACTTCGGATTAGGCTTGAATCAGGGTAATAATGGTGAACACAGGTTCGAACAAAGTTTTCGATTGCTCCCCAAATTAGTAGTCCATCACTGCCATAAGGGTAATCTTCAAGCACAAGTTTCACACCATGGGGTTGTGTTGGGTCAGGCACTGCCATTCCCCTGCATTACAATATCGTGAATCTAAGATTAGACAAGGAACATACGAGGGTACGTAACTACGTATACAGTAAAATTTTGTTGTCATACTGTTAATGGCTAATTAAGTAAACTATTGTTGTTACATACCGGCGGATGAGATCTGCAGGAAGGCTTTGGGTGTCGAAGCGCCAACCTTTGTAGGCGGCAGCACTGATTTCCATAGAGTAGCGGCCAGGAGTGAAGCACGCCTCAATGACTCCATCGGCGTTGATTAAGCTTTGTCGGGCCAACCCATTGACCTCTAGAGTATATCTCATATGAGGATCCAAAAGCTTGTAAATTGGGTGCATTGCACTCAAGTGTCTGTGTGCTGACAATATGAATGGCTCCAAGGTAGCATGGGTACGTAACCTACAAACCAAATTCACCTTCATTTAGCACAAAATATGTAGCGAAAAGTACTACAATTTGACAAGTTATGTTGTTAAATTGTGAAATTGAGCCAACATTTACGTACCAGTGGTGTACGAGTTGGTGGACACCAGCATCATTGGCAGAGACGTGGGCCTTGGCAAGTCGCCACAACCAAGTGGTGGTGGCGTCGACCGGAGGTGTCAAAACACGCTTGGCTCTTGAACTCTGTCCAGCATATGGGAGGCTAAGCTCTATGGCAACTGGATTTAGAGTTCCATTGGGTGTCAAGAAAAAGATGGTGCGAGTTGCATAGGATTTCCGGCCATCTAGAGCATTAATTCGGTCGAGAAATGGAAGGTAAACATCATGGTAGTCCACTATGTACAACCTGTTCTCATCCAATGCCTACAAAAGTAACAAAACCAAACAATAAGAAAACACAAATTTAGAACTCAAAAATTAGTATCAGACGCAACGAATGTAAAATGACAAATTGAAAGTGAAAATAACATCGCTCCTAAAACACACAGGATTTAAATAGTAAAGGGTACCTGTTGAACAGTCATGCCAAAGAGATGAGGTAAAATTTGTTCTTCTTTGAGTGCAGATTCTAAAGGACCATAAACCTCAGGATCAAGTTTGCTCACTGGTGGGAAAGCTTCAAGTCTTTCAATGCTCAATGGGTTAACCCCTGCTACTGCTTGACGGGCAAATTCGTCATCTCGCAGCCAACTGAACTTGTCCTCTGCACATTGGAATCATATCTTAGTTAAAAAAAGAACTAATCATGCTTTTAATTAAATAATTAAGGCTTAATATATTCCCAAACAAAGTTTCCCACTACACAATCTTTTATACGTTTATTTCGTTTGTGGCACTTCCATTTTAGTCTCTGCACTAGAACGTTTTTGCACTAAAAAAATGAAGGTGCACGAAACTAAAATTTGGAGTGCAAGTCATTATCACTATAATATATCGAGAGAGTCTTCGGTGCACGGCGTGCAAATGTACGACGCGATCTGAGCCGTTTAAATTGAGTTAGAAAAATAAGTTATTATTTTTTTTAACATTTGGACGGCTCAGATTGCGTAATGCACGCCGTGCACCCAAGAATTTCCGATAATATATCTGGTAAACATGATTAAGACAGTGTAGATGAAACTCACTGCTAAGAATCTGAGGGATGTCATATTTGAGAATTCCTTGGTTGTAGTCTTGGAAATTGCTGACCATATTTGGCAATGGAAGCTTCTTTAGGATTTCATCTTGTAACCCCAGTTTGAGGAGGATGCCTTCACTGTAGAGGCTGTCGATGTCAGCGAACCCCCGGAAGTCTTTGTCGGCTTTGAAGCTTGACATTAAGGAAGGGAGCAAGTTGTGGAGAACTCCCTTTAGCCTTCCGAAAGAAAATGTGTCCATTTTTGACTCTTCAAATTGTTCATCTCTAGGCACATATGTTGGTAGTGGCTTCTCAACCCTGCTCTCGGCTTGCATATCTGTAAAGCAACCAATCAAAATTTAAGTACTCGCAAGTAATGCTGGTTCAAAATTGGCGGTCTCGTAACATAATATTTTATATAATACAAAAAAACGAATAGTTACCGGTATCAGTTGGAAGACGACCGGTACGACATCTTCTAGGATAGGGAATTTTTTTACCACCCAGAGTAGGTCTAGTAAAATCAATTCCCTTATCAGGGTTCCCCAAATCATTATACAAAGCGTAGTCATAGATCCTATCAGATAATTTTCTGACTCCAGTTCCATCACCCCTAAGATTCTTCAGCTCCTTCTGTCTCAGTGCCTTAAGCCCCTCAGGAGTCTGGTTTGGTAAATATGGCTGATCAAATCAAAAGAAACCACAGAAAAACACCAAAGGTCAATATTATTTTCAATGGTTTTTTAACATGCTGCCAAAAAAAAGTTGTTAAACAAATATAAAACGGTAGCTGGTTGCCTGGTTGCCTTAATTATAGGGACCCATGTACTAAAACAAATTGACTGGCCCATTAAGGAGCAGACACAAAATATTCAACTATGGAAGAAGAGGAAGGAAGAGACGAGAGAGAGATACCAATATGTATTAAATAACAAATAAATTCTGAAACAGATAGCTATCCCTGCTAAGCTCACGAACCATTCAACTTTATCTGACGTAGAGACTAAATTACAATATTCAACTTAATCGGTCACTTGCAGATATTCAATGGCTCAAATTATAGGGGATTGACTTTCCAGATCATGACCAAAAATGCAAGCTAATTTACCTTGTTGCAGAAGACAATTCTCTTTTCTGGGTGATCTTTCTTGGCTTGCATCCAAGAATTACAAGGGAAATGCAATGGACCGCAGGCAAAACCTTCAAGGGTTATGGTCTCCAAGAAGAACTCTTTCTGATGCTTATTTGTAACTGTGATTGCTCCTGGTACACCAAAATTGGAGTCAACCTCAAACTCAGCTGTGTAATTCACCCTCTCTGCTTTGAGATTTGATTTCTTTGACCAATCCTTCAAAACTCCTTCCCTACTTTTCTTGGGTGCTTTTGTCCCTGAAGATATAAAAAAAAAATCCAAGATTAGCACAATTAATTCTGAAAATTAGGTATTGACAAACAAAGTACCCAGAAGAGGAAAGTTACTTACTTGGGTCAATTTCAGTGCTGATAAGCTCTAGAGCAACATTTCTACCAATTTTGTCAGTTAAAGCATCCAAATGTTTGGCAACGGCCTCTTTGAAATCCTCTTTGATCTTGTTCCTAACTGTCACAACAGCTCTCACCTTGAACTTCACAGGCTTCTCTGCTGCAGAGAAAACAGGCACAATTTTGACCAAATCTTCACTGACTGCAGCCACAGTACCCTTCTTAGCCTTCCTCAAATGCACCAGATTATCTCTCCTTCTCCTTGAGGGATTCACCAAACTGGGTCTAATCAAAAACTTGTTTTGATTAAAAAATGGAGATGATGAAGATGACTTGTACTCCATCATAGAACAACCCATGATTTCTTTAGCTAGAGCCATCTTCTCAATTAACTCCTAGCCTTCTCTTAAACAAATTAGCAGACTCACTTTGAACTAATAAAATTCTCTTCAAAAGTGAATCTTTTGCTTTTTGGTTAAGAGAGATTAAGAAAAGGGAAGTTGTTAAAGAAGAGGGAGATGAAGAATATGCAGAGTATGATGAGCATGAGCTGGTTTGTATCTCACTTGGCTGTATTTATAGACAGACAAATAATAGTGGGAAGAGCTAGAATTAAAAAGGTAAGTATTATGGAATTTGGATCTCACCGGCCACACGTTTTTTTAAAATATTTTGCTTGTGAAAAACACCTTTGGGATTTGGATCCAGATCCTCTCCTTGTTTCCCCCTCGCCTTGGTTATCCTTGACTTTTAATATTGTCCGTTGATCACAAATCTGAAGGCCACCAATTAACCACCTCATCATTTAACAATTAAATATTCCAAAATGGCATATTCCCAAGCAAACAGCTCCGTTTGTTCGCAAAGAGGGAGAAAAAAAAAACACAGAGAACAGAGACAACACATTTTCCTATTCATATTCTCTTCTCCATTCTCTCATGAAAGATCGGCGACGAACAGTAAGCAAACCCGGAGGCCATGAATTTCTGTCGATGAGAAAGAGAGAGAGAGATTGGGGAGAGAGGAGAAAATGACAGTGAGAGTGCTCTGGGTGCGATTTCCTCTGCCCTTCCATCATTTATTGTTTGTAAGATGGGAAGAAAGTAAAAAAGAAATGGAGATGATGGTGCGATTGACAAGAGAACTGGAGCTTTCTTTCAAAAAAATATTTGAGAATCTATCTTTCAATTAAGCAAACCCACCCAGATCTCTCTCTTCTTTCAATCAATTAAGTTTCTCACTCCCACATTTTCTTTTGCACCCAGAGCACTCTCACGGTCCTTCTCTCTCTCTTTCTCATCGACCGGAATTCATGGCCTCCGGGTTTGCTTACTGTTCGTCGCCGATCTTTCATGAGAGAATGGAGAAGAGAATATGAATAGGAAAATGTGTTGTCTCTGTCCTCTGTGTTTTTTTTCCTCCTTCTTTGCGAACAAACGGAGCTGTTTGCTTGGGAATATGCCATTTTGGAATATTTAATTGTTAAATGATGAGGTGGTTAATTGGTGGCCTTCAGATTTGTAATCAACGGACAATATTAAAAGTCAAGGATAACCAAGGCGAGGGGAAAACAAGGAGAGGATCTGGATCCTTGGGATTTTACTTATTGGGAATCATTTTTGTTTTTTTGTTTTCCATATGGAGAAATCATGGACAAATAGGGTCCGAGTCAAACACGAGTTTCCCGAGTGAGGACGCGGTGTGAGGAAGCCAGAGAGAAACTGGGATATATCGAGTTAAAAGGACGACTATCTCCTTGTCTTGTTTAGAAATGGCAACTGTATCCCGGTCCATTGAAAAGTTGCATGCATGTCAAACTTTAAAAGGGAGCCGACGGTCTACGGTCAATTTGACAAAATTCGGATGTCTGAAAAAAAAATTGAACAGTTTTTATAAATTTTTTTTTTTAAAAAGGGAAGATGTTATCCTTAAAGTGAAGAACAATTTTTTATCCTTAAAGTGAAGAAGCAATAAATATTCAATCAATGAGAAGTTTGATTTTGTGGTATTTGTCAACAACCATTTGATTTAATGACGTACATAAAACTTCATTTTTTATAAATGGGGGTTTTGAGTTTAACTCCAAAACACTAGTTGTATAGTAAAAAGAAAATAAATGTGTGGTATTTGCGTTAGAGACGAAATTAGGATTGGAAACTTAGGAGGGGGGGGGGGGGGGAGGGGGCTAAGTTTATATGTTCAATTAATTTGCCCAAAGGGCAAATTTTTGTTGTTGTTGTTGCCCAAATCCATATATATAAATGGCAAAAAACCACTTTTGGTCACTCAACTTTGAGGTTTTAGACACTTTGGTCACTCAAGTTTCCAAAATGTCACTTTGGTCACTCAAGTTTGACACCGTCTGTCACTTTGGTCACTCGTTTATTTTTTCCGTTAAATTTGTGTAAATAATAAATTTTCACGAGGGCATTTCGGTCAAATCATCAACCTTAACCCAAAAACCTCCACAGTCGCCGTAAACCACCTCCAACTGCCACAACCGTCGTACCACCTCCAAGCGCCACAAAATTTATATCACAATGAAGAAGACAACCTAAGGATCAACTTTTGTAACTACATCGAGGTCCGATTCAAAGTAAATTGGCCGGAATCGGGCTCGAAAGCTTTGGTATTCCAAAATTTCAAAGCTTAATTCGTGAAATTTTGTTTGATTTCGTTGTGATCCACCACCATGGAGAGGTTCCTGGGATTGAGAGGAACAAAACCCATATTTTTTAAGGTCACGTCGTGGCTGGAATCGCCGCCTCCACCACGCCGCCGATCGGGTCGATTTTTGGCTCTTTGATGCACACGTTGTGGCTTAAATAGAGCCACAAGACCACCATAGGGACGTAGGCGAGGTGGAGGGGAGCCGAAATCGGGTGGTCCTGTCGCCGGAGGTGGCAGGAGGAAGAATATGGATCCGGGTCGGGTCAGGCGGATCTGGGTTCCTTTGGAAAAAATTCTGGAAGTTTCCGGACTTTTTTTGACAAATTATTAATTTTTTATTATTCAAATTTTTTAAAAAATTGTTATAGTTAAAAAAAATTAAAGTATTGGTGATTTGACAAAAATATCCTCAATTTTAACGGTTCATAATGGTATATTTAACGGCAGTGACCAAAGTGACAGACGGTGTCAAACTTGAGTGACCAAAGTGACATTATTGAAACTTGAGTGACCAAAGTGTCTAAAACCTCATAGTTCAATGACCAAAAGTGACATTTTGCCTATATAAATAGTGAATGCAAACGAGTAGTATTCATCAATTGATTCAATGGTTTCAATTAGTCAATATTTCAATTAATAAAATCCTACTACGGTACTGCCTACACAAATAGGTAGAACACAAATTAAGATTGCAAGGAGTCTCAACTCCCAAGAACCAAAATCAAAGAAAAACTCGAGAGTGACAAGAACTAACTTATTCGTATACCAAAGAGGCCAGTAAACAGAAGAGCTTGCTGGAATAGGGAGCGGATCATATACTTGAACTATCATCTATTTAAGCCTTGAAGAAAATCAAAGAATGAAGGAGAAGATCTAAAGAACTAAAAGAAGTGGAATTAGAATTTGGGAAAGAATGAATCAAATACTACAAACCTTTCATTTTCCTTGTGGGAGGGCTATTGCATTGATAACTTTATACTAATTGATATTTTACCAAGAATTTTGAGAGGGGCGATGCTACAGCCCACATAACCCTAGGTGGAGTCATGTCCCTAATTTGCATGTCATACGTAGCAAAACAAAACAAAAATGAAAACGAAAACAAGTTAGTGCTTATAACTTAAGAAATCAATTCGTGAATCAAACGAAGTAAGATGTAATTTTACTTTATCATTAAATCTATTCGTATGTCATGCAAATTTATTTTAGATATGTACCCTAAAAAATGTCTGAGTCTTTATACTATACATAGCATAAGACGTTGAATGGAAGAATTAAAATAAAATTGAATGGTAATTAAAGATAGACACACATTTATTTTTCTGTTACAATTTAAGGAATCAAACTCCTAAACTAATTTAATTTTAACTCAATATTTTACTTTCCTTTCACCATTTAAGCTAACTTGGACATACGTACGGACCAAGTAAATTACATGATTCAATGTAAATAGGGAAAAATACATTTTTAATCCCTCAACTTTGACTCGTTCGACACTTTCGTCCATGAACTTTGAAATATATCACTTTCGTCCCTGAACTTCAACACCGACTATCACTTTCGTCCCTAACCGGAAAAAATGGTGCAAAACATATACCAAAATGTTCGCACGGATGAGAGGAGTAACTTTTATAACTGGGGCTAAGCTCAATTCGGCCTAGAATGACTCGAATTTAGCCCGAAAGTCGGTGGTGGCCAAAACTTTAATCGTAAAATTCTCATCCGTCAGGCGGCGGTTTGAGGCGAGGTTGATGACGTTGAACTCGCCTCAAGGAGGGCTTCAAAGTCCAGTATGTGTTGTCGTTCGAATTGGCCGGAATCGAAGGTTATTCGGTGAAAACCTTGGTCAGGGACGAAAGTGATAGTTTTTTTCAAAGTTCAGGAACGAAAGTGATATATTTCAAAGTTCAGGGACGAAATTGTCGAATGAGTCAAATTTCAGGGACTAAAGGTGATTATAGTTGCATTTTTCAATTAATATGATGTGATGGAATTTTGCCAACAAGATTTGCTAGTGGGATATGGACCACATGTGCACCCAAAAGTCAAAAACCAATTCAATTTTTAATTTTTTTAATTTTTGTGTGGATCGGATATCATAAAAAATTTTGCACACAAAAGTATCTTAAAATTCTTGATGGGATCTTTGGTGTCTGACTCGTATTTGGTTAAATGCACCTAGCTAGGTTGTTGAGCATGGTGATGGGTTTCGAGTCTAGATGTATTACTACTCTGTCTTGCTACCCAGAATAACTGCATGTTCTGGTCGAGAACTGGCATCATTCGACGACCATATTGACCACCATGAGACTGCCTAGTGTAATGTCAGTCAACATTCATTCTGTTAAATTCTACCTTATGCCTAGGTATGACATAGTTTTTTTCGATCAGTAATATATGAAGATGCAAGACGTACATTCTATCTCCTCATCTGTTGATCGATTTATGAGGACTGCTTAGTGGCCGGGTTGATGTATTCCTTTCGTTGTCTTTTTGAAGGGTGTGAAATTAAGAGGTTTGGTACGCTTAAAAGAGAATTAAGGGTAGAGTAATCCGTACACGAAAATATAGAATTTGATGATAAGGTACGTGGTCGATGAATTTTTCTAAGGAAATTAAGCAATGTCAATTGAACAAGCAAAACAAGTTGACATGCATACTTCTAATCTCACAATCAAAGAAAGAAAAACTAATATCAACCTAAACAGCAAGTTCTGAATTTGAAAACAATAACCCTAGCTAGTTTATGGGAAAGTGCCATAATTCAAGTCTCGAAAGTTTCTTTTTCCTTTTGCTTGATTCCAAGAATATAGTTTCATGAGATTTCAATGAACTGTGTTTGTTTCTGTGCGCATATATATACAACCAGTATCTTACATTAGGTTTTGAACAGCACTACTGGCATTATCTTAATCCTCATTTTCAATGATGCACTAATATGCTTAAGAAAGTGATTAGTCCTTAGCTAGCTAGTGTGTTTCATTACCTATCAGATTAGAGATTAGAGATGGACAGGGACGCATTACTTGCCCCTAGCTACTTTTAAGTAGATCGATCACTCATCCGCATCTCGATCATTATATATATAGTGGACTTGCATAGTTTCTTTTTGTAATGGAAATGCTAAAAGTATTGGCAAATTTATAGCGTGCTAAAATTCTAGCATAGTTGCCTTCTGTATATATAATCATTAAGTATCTTTTTTGTTTCTTTTTCTATCAAAGTAATCATCAAGTATCTAAGACTGCAAGATAAGATGCCGCCAGTAGATTGGCAGCCATGACATAAAATTCACAGCACGAACTTTCCTCTGGCTAGTGCTCATCACAAGACTTAATCACATATATGCATCTAAAATACCAATACAAATTAATCTGCAAGCCTTTATAAGTAGGAAAAGAAAATGACCTTTTCCTAATTATGACCAAATTATTTAAGTTCTCTGTTAAGTTATATGACTATATCTCTTTCATTCCCTTCTTCCTGACAAATTATTTATGAGCTCTGAATAGACAACCAAGTTCAAAGTTACGTCACTCCTAACTTAACAATCCAAAATTCCAAATTGTTTTTTGGCTCAAGTAACCTTACAAACCCAAAACAAAAGGGCTACGTGTATGCCAATTTCCGATCTTCCAATTGGTTTCCTAATCTCACACCGTGCACATTTTTCTCTTCAATTTAATTTATACGTCAAAATCGACCCTTAATTAATAATTACCTTGTATCGATCAACAACTCGTATTTAATACATTTGCATTATTCATAGTGATATCATCAGGTATACGCCATATTTTTAATCGCAGACGTGTAATATATAGGCTAACTTCACACGATTCATTGGTCAAAAATTTGACGAGAGACCAATTAATCGCTGAAAAAATTTCTACTGGTTTAATTTATCTAGTGTGCTGCATGATACGAGAACATATATATCTAATTATCTATAAAGACTTTGCAGCAGTTCAATCTTTGACAGAACTAGTTAATTGGTCAAACACTCAAACCCTAGCTAGAGACCTTGAGAACGTACTCAAATGTTCCAGGTTCCAAATCTGGAACACTACTAAATTGGCTAATTTTTTTATTTTTATTTTTTAAATCATTACATTAATTGGTTTCCAATCAATTCCTATGTCTGTGAATTATTTGTGGATCTCTTCAGATATTTTTGAGGGAGAGATTTAGACGTGCACCATCTATATATGGATTGCCTAGCTCCTTCGTGCAGGAATATTTTTGCCTTTTTGAATTACTTTTTAAGCAAAGCAAAGCAAACAATATATAAAGTTGAAAGCTAATTTGTATATATGGACTATTAATAATATGACCTTTGAACCATTAGTTCCCTGTCTAACAACAACAACTCATGCCAATGACCATAGAAAAAGTATGACTTGCGAGCATTCTCTTTTTGAGGTTAACCATCATTGAAAGGTAGCTACGGTTAATGTCACTAGAGCCCTGCGGTCAACTGATTGAAAACGTCATAACTCATAAGTGATATTTATACAAAAGATCGATCAGTTAATTAAAAAAATATCTAGTCATTTGATTACCATCATTTCAATTCAATTAAAAAAATTATACATAACTGTTAACTTAAGTGCATGCCAATAATGAAGAGACTTCCTCTCTTCTCAAACCCTAGCCGTCAAGGCTTTGGGTTCTATCTGTGGCGCACAACATCAGTCTCATATCTAGGTGGAGGTTTCCTCTCCGCAGCTCGCTGCTTATCAGCCCTCCAGCGTCGATTTCTTTCGGCGATCATCCCACCTAATTTGAAGGGTCAAGTGTTTTATACTAGGCCTTGCATCATGGCGACGACTTCTCACCAAAAGGGGTTTGTAGTCAATGATGAGATTGATGTTGTTTGCTTAGATTTGGCAAATTTCAACGCTGAATTCTGGGTCTATGCCCTTTGTATGATGAGATTTTATTTTTCAAGGATTACAATTTGAGATCCCGGAGGAATTCATTCATGTAAAGCAGTTCAAGGCGATTTAATTCACAGGTCTCAAGATCATGACAATAGTTCAATTTTTGTTGTTGGTAATTATCTTTGGGATGCTACAAAAATGTTTTTGGATTATGCTAGAAGTTATTTAGTTGTTGCAGACAAGTTTCGACTGTGGTTTCACTTCCTTTTTTCATGGGTTATCCTTGAGCTAGATTTGTTTTAATAGTCTCAATGGCAATATTTGCCGGAATTTTTCTGTTGGTTGTTGACAGCAGTAATGCACGGTGTATGTATTGTTTTAGGTTTCGAATCATATATCGATTACAGTTCTAGGTTTAGACTCATCAATTAGGCCACTTGTTTGGTCTGTAATGATTCTTCTTAGGATGTCCATATTAAGAATTGTAATCCTCACTTGATTAATAAAAGTTCTGCATTTCTAGAAAAAAATTAAAAAAATTATACTTGTCAGTCCAATTAGAATAATGAGACTGTTTTCAATACACCGTTTTTTCTTTCTTTTTTGCAGGTATAGTCCTTGAAAAAATAAATTAAAGAATGGATCGTTTTGACTATAATTCATTGTGTGATTCATGAGTGAGGATGGTTATATGTTTTTGTTCTTCTTTATTTTGCGATTAATATTCTTAGCTAAGAAACGATTGGTCTTGATCACTCTTGATCATAGTATATAATTGTCATTCATGCTGAAAATTTTCAATTTCTAATGTCCAACTTGTGAATTTGAATCTTTGAATAATATCAGCACGCGGGTTGAAATACCAAAGTATACAAAAAACTTTAAATTTTTATTTTTTATTTTTCATGAAAACGATAATGTGGCAGCAAGCACAGAGAAAATCATCACATAAAGTGTAATTAGATGTTAATTAGTTAATTAGTTAGCTGAGTTTAACATGTGTCAGTAGCCTACATCTAGTATATATATAATCCCTGCACTTGCTTCTGTTGTAATCAATTCAATTCAGTTAAGCATATAAATAGCGCTACAATATATTCTCTAGCTTTCTTCTTCTTTTTCTCTCAACGTACTCTTTCAAACCTTGGAGCTTGGATTCTACATTTGACCTTCAAAGTAATATTTCATGTACACATTGCGATTGAGTGTCGTAGCTTGCATTGCTTGTAATTGACCGCGTACAACTTCTGTTGAAGTTTGACTATGACCAAAATAAGAAAAGAATAAGGCACATTTAGGTTAGGTAGCTGCGAACTTACAAAGGAAATATATATAAACGACTTTCTCATAGACTCTTTGGCTGGTCATTTTTATTTATATCAATCAAAGCTTAAATAGGTTCCACCCAGCAGCAAAGAGAAACTTTCAACTAGGTACGTTCTACAACTAAGAAGTCGATGACGATATCAAAAAATCAAAGAGCTAGGAAAATCACTATGCATGTACATATATAAACCAGATCGACCTTTTATCCGATACAAGTGCATATTTTGCTGTTTTGCTATATATTTAATGTCTTCATTTCTTTTAATTTTGATCGCTCTATTATTACACTATTCTTAATGTCTAATGCATGCAAGGTCAACTATATATCTCTTGTCCTCCTACCACCATTAATTCTATTCCCGTTGACGTACAAATTTTTTTTTGCTATATATATATAATAGCTAGAGATCGAGTTTGGAGATTCCACATATATAGTTTTAGTTCCTTTTCTATCTCAGTCATCACTTACAAATAAATACCTTCTCCGTCCAAAATTTAAGAACTGAATACTCCTCTAGGCATTACCACATTATTATCGATTATTCCTCAATTTACTTTTTCTTTTTAGGAAATTCCTCAATTTACTTAAGAGTATATAGTTTTGGAATAATTTCTATGCAAGCAACGTGGATATGATATATGTACTGTGAACATAATAAACGTGGGAATGTGGGATCCATGGATGATTGAGAATTAAGCACAAGAAAGAGGTACATACTTCTGTAGACCACAAATGGTATAGGACCATTAGACCATATATATGCAGGTGGAGGCCAGGTATGATTATGAATTTATGATGTGGAAGTATACGTTGTAATCGTTTGTGGTTTCAGACTTGGGATATATAATATCTACCATTAATAATTAATGAATTGGTTTAGGGCCGGTGTTTCCCAAATACCAACTCTTTGACCCCCTGACCAGGAAATCGAAGTCCATGACTATCTAACACAGCACCGCCGTCCACGAATTAAGAGAGGCCAAAATTAATTCAAAGAACGGCTAGCTTCACCAAGATTAATCGAAGTCTACAAGTGTAAACTCTAAATCAATGTTGTACTGGCCTAACTAGTCATCGTCCCACCGGCCTAACTAGTCATCGTCGTACGTAGTACCGGCCTCTTCTGTAGTCTGTATCACAAAAGGAGTGAGCAGTTTTTCTGGGATGCGTACAACTCTTATATGCATGGGCCATCAGGAAGAAAACATGCATGGCTGTGAGTACTTGTACTGACTACTGAGATGTTAGCTAGGAAGAGGACGAAGTATTTGTTCTCCCACAGGTCACATCCGGCCATGGAAAACATGTAACTAAATGCACGAAAAGCTGATGGTACTTAAGGTGGTGCCCAATACGAATTAGCACCATCTGCCTTGGCTTCTCATCGATCGACAAGTCTCTCAGAATCTTAGGACATGATTGATGTAATTTCACATGAATTCACAGCATGTTTAATTTCATTTTCAGTCCAATTAAGGACGGAGATTGGAGACAAATTTTCATGATGAGAGTCTTGAGAGATGGGGAGAGGGGCTCTGGATTTTTGGCTGATAAAGTTGTGGGTTTTGGCTGTGGCTACGTGCAGAAATATACTTCCGAAGCAAAAGTATATAGTGAGATTTTTTTTTTCTCAAATAGCCTACGAATATAATGTCTCTGCGTCCTAAAACTGATGAAGTGGATACTTAAATATCGAAGTACAAATGAGTTATAATATTCTTATAAATCTCGCCAATTATGTTTTGTTTTTCGAGAAAAGTTATAGCATGTGTGTGTGTTTTTTTGTTTTTTTGAGACAAACTGACAGATCGATCTTTATTAATCAAGGAGAACACTCATTATTGATTACATCTATATAACAAAAGAAAGTGGCATAATGCCCCAAGTAGCATTCTGAGAATTAGTAAGAGCATAACCAGCTAATTTATGGGCCACACAATTGGTTTGAGGACCAAAGGTAATGTCATCATAGTATCATACACACGACCAAGGAAGAAAGTATGGGGAAGGACCAGCCATCTACTTGGTTACAATAGAAAGAATTGAGTCTGTCTTAAAAGTAACCGTAGAGATCCCATGTTCAGTGACATTCATGAATGGCCGCATCCTTCATCGCCATTGCTTTGGTTTGTTAACACGGGCAGCAACCTTCTAAAAACCTCCTACACACACTATTAGAATCTCGTATAATAACCCTAATTCCTCCCGACTTTGTCGAGTTATCAGAGGCTCCATCCAAGTTGATTTTTAACAGGCCCTAGCCTCTAGAGGAGGTTTCAATATTCCAAGGCTTTCCTCGAGTTATAGGTCTAACAACCCTAGCTCCTCGTTTTATTGTGAAACTGGTAATCAAACAAGCGATCGAGCATTCAAAGCAAAGATGTTATCCCCCGAAAACATGGTTTTTCAATCCCAAATTAATCCTGGTATTCCTTTCCTTCCAAACACTCCTAATGCAGTAGTACGTAACGCATTATTCGATCATGAGTTGTGGCATCTTGGTTACATTGCAGAGGTCACGGACTCACGGGTTCAATTCTTAGTTTCTTACTGATATCAATGAGATGAGTGAGGTAAGTGGAGTGGGTGGGGGTGGAGATAAAAAAGTAATGCAGTGTACATTCCAATCATCAGTAGACAACTGAGATACACACAGCTTAAATTACTACTCGCCAACACTCTGCCAGTATAAATCAAGAATTCAAAGATGGTCTTCATCTGATCACCTGCGTAATGAAAGGACAATTAATGCCGGCATAAATGGTCAACTGCATTTTGATTACCGACACTTGGAAACGCTTCACGGCACTCAAAAGAAGTTTGGATAATAAGCACGATGATGGGTGTCAGAGGTCGGTTAATTAATGATTGTCAATCACGGATGAGAAAAGTCCTTATTACAACGCACATATTTTGATATTTTTAGTTTTTTACCATACATACATAGCCTATAGCACGATTCTTTGAGTGCCAGAAACAATCAGGTTTAGACTTTGATTAAAGAAAGAAAAGTGAATAGAAATTGCAGAATGATCTGTGCCGATCGACGAAACAATTGTTAGCAAAGGTTTTTCTCATTATTATTATTTGTTATTGTGAAAAATAGGATTATTAAAAAGGTGAAGATGTTAGATTATCGACACTTGAAAGAAGGCTTCTCGGGATCCTTAAAGAAGTTTTGATAAATACGCTGGGCGTCGGAAGTTGGTTTTTATGCAAGTTAATTATGAACAAAAAATCTTTATTATAGCAAAAAAATTGATAATTTTCCGAGTCTCTTTCAATAGGCACGCGTACATGAATGTGCCATTCTTACGTCTCACCTTTGATTAAAGTAAGAAAAACTAAAAGGAAAATTAGAGAAAGACTTGTGCCGACGAGAATTTCGTCGGCAAAGGTGTTTCCTATATATTTTATTAATTGTGGAAAATAGTATTATTGAAAAGGTCAAGACATTTTGATTACCAACTCTTGGAAGGAGGCTTTTCGAGTGCCTAGAATGTTGCGGCGTCGAAATTTGGTTGATGCATGCCGGCCAATTACGGATGAGAAAGTCCTTATTATGGAAAAAAATTGATAATGTTTTGTCTCTCTTTTAATGGGCGCGGACAAAAATTTACCATATCTAGGAAGTCTATAGCATGATTTTTTGAGCACTGGAAACAATTATATCTCGAAATCAATTAAATTAAGAAAAATATGAAAAGAAAATTGCACAATGACCTGTACCGACGAAACTTTCGTCGGCAAAGGTGTTTCTCATTATTATTTTTTTATTGTGAAAAATAGGATTATTGAAGGTGAAAATCTTATATTAGTAACTCTAAAAGGAGGCTTCTTGGGATTCTCAAAGATATTTTGGTAAGTACAGTGGGAGAGAGTCTTTAGTCCACCTGGAGGACCAAATTGAGCGGCCCAGATTTAATAACTAACATTTTTTTAATTTTTTTTGATGAAATGAACGGTCCAGATCTGTTATGGTGGAACTCCACCTGGTGGAGGACAGAATTTCCGGTACAGTGGGTGTCAAAAGTTGGTTTTTATGCATGTTAATTATGAGCGAGAAAGTCCATATTATAACACACGAAATTAATAGTTTTCCAAGTCAAAAGTCTATTTAAAGGGTGCGGACAAAAATTTACCATACATATGAAGCTTATAGCACGATTCCTTGAGTACCAAAAATAATTATGTCTCGACGTAGATTAAATTAAGAAAAACTAAAAAGAAAATTGCACAAAGACTTGTGCCGACAATAAATTCGTTCGCAAAGGTGTTTCCTAATATATTTTATTTTATTATTATGGAAAATTTGATTATTGATAAGGTGAAGATATTTCGATTTTTTTTGTAGGGTTTTTTTAGGGATGGAGATGGGGCTCCAAAGTTCGACCCCCTATTTTTCATACATATTTTCTCATTTCATATTTTTGATAGGAGCATATTTGTGTGCTCCGGTGTGCATAATTCCATATTAATTCTCTCACAATCTATCTGTATTCGAGCTATTTATATTATTTTATATTTTATAGGACTTTTGGAGCATTGAAGATGAAAAGAAGTGAAAAGTGGAGATTAAAAGCTAAATTGGTGAATCTGCCTGTGCAGATCAGTCCACTTCGATTAAGAATTGGGAGCAGCTCAGGATGAACTAGAATATGTACCAAATATGGATGGAAAGCCCCATATGTCTATTTTCTGTATCTTCTGATGGTTTGTGATTTGGAGTTTTCTAAAAGAATTTATGGTCGATTAAGTGAGCGAAGGTCAATATGCACGTGAATCTGGAAACCTAATTCATTTAGGATTTATGACTTTTCCTTATGGGCTTCGACTCCTATTGGGCTTTTGATGATTTAAATTAACCCTAACTTGGGGTATTTAAGCATCTCTTAAGCAGCCGGGAAGGGGATCATATTATCATACCTAAAGAGCAAGTGCTGGAGAGCCTGAAGATGGTTGTTACTCTATCCATCTTTTGGTTTTCTTAGTATCTTTTATATGAATCTTGTGATTTTCACCATGACTATGTGTGGCTAATTTCCTTAGTAACTAGGGGCTGCTTCTAGTTCTAGACATGTTAATTTCATGATTTTGGTTTAATCGAATTCTTCTTAGACAATTGTGTGTTTGTTGATTCATTGGTTTTTCATTGATAAATCCTATGTTTGTTTGCTTTTGATGCATACTTAGTAAGCATGCTAGGGTTTTATTGCTATGAATGTGTGCATGATCGTTTATATCATAACATATTCTAGAGTAGCACATGAATATTTGGCCTATTCATATGAATCAATATCTAGGTAATTAGAACAACACCAGTATCGAAGTTGCCTAGCGTTACTCAGAATCTCTTAAAGCTTAATGACTTTTGATTAGTTAAACCGTTAGGAAACACCATCCTAGGTTGCTCATTAGAATCTAAGTTAGATTGTACACATCATGCATCTAACATACCAAGTATGAGAGGTCAATAGGTTAAGTTCGACATATCATCGGCTTAGCTTGAGTAATGACATTCGATTGCTAAGAAGGATAGATTGACATATCATGAATGAAACATTATCTTTTGGTGAATAGCATGTCCCTGGTTACATTATTCTCATTGATTCTCTTCCATCACAAACTTTCACATCTTGGATTAATTTTCATCATTTAATTTACTTGTTCATTAGCTTAGTGAAAACCCTCCATCTTTATTTTATTGTTTTAGTCGTTATAGTTTAGTAGTTAGATCAATCCTCTGCGGGAGACTCTTGCTTACCTATTACGTGACAATAATCTCTTGTTTGTAAAGATTTAATTGAGTGCTATCTTTAGCCCTACCAAAAACATAATTTTTTGAACATGTTCCAATTGACGGAATTCAAAAATCTCGACATTTTTTTTTACTATTTTCCAAAGGCGGTAGAAAATTCAAAAAAAAATTGTTCATTAATTTCGAGTTCTGTCCGTTGAAACATCTTATAAATATCATGTTTTACCAATGGTGGGATTATGGTACATAAAATTTTCAATAAAAATGGTGTTAGCATTTTTTGGTATGCCACGGGTGCCACGATATATGGGCCATTAATTAAATTAAGAAAATATAAAATGAAATTGCATAATGACCAATGCTGGCGAAACATTTTTTGGCAAAGGTGTTTCTTATTATTATTTAAAAAAAATTATTGTGAAAAATATTTTTATTAATAAGGTGAATGTCGCACCCTAACCCAGGAAGTGACTATATCCAATATATTCATTTCAACAAACACATGAAATACATCTCAAACCATGAGTTCAACAAATTTTCCAATTTATCGTGTTCTTTTAAAATTTAACAAATAATCGGCCTGTTTGGGATTGTTTCTTAAATGTCTAAAAACGATTTTCAAATTTGACAAAAGCGCTTTTATACAATGAAACATTTGTCAAGTGTTTCTCAAAACCACTTCTAAATGCTTCAAAAAACTCATCAAAGACATATTTTATTTTTTTCAACTTTTTTTTATATTTATAATTAATTTTTTTATTTATTTCAAAAGGGTTTTTGGGTCTCCGAAAAGCAATCCCAAATAGGCCAAATATTTCTTTCATTTTTCCTTTTGTCCCAGTTATGTCCAAATATTTCTCGGATTAAGGCCACCGAGAACACCCCATACAAAGCAGATTTCCGATCGAACTTTTGGGTCTTTTACCCTAAGGAGACACAATCCCAACTTAATTATTTCCCCGGACCCTAACTTTATGGATTTCGGTATTCATACAAGCATGAAATCGATCCCCTCAGGACCCTAACATTCTCCTTGAGTGTCTTGCATAATTTTTTAAGATGTCACTTTGCTCATTAAAAGGAAGGGTGATTTTTTCGTTTTGCATTGCTCCACGAACACCGCGCTAAAATTCGACTTAACATCTTACGTAATGTCTAAAGTTCTTTAAGGATATATAATAGATTGTCTAGGTGCTCCGAATTGAAATTTTGTCATTTTTAACCCTAAAGAATAAATTAAATCATGTAAATGATCAATATTGTTTCTTTTTTGCTAAGAAATTTAAATAGAAAATTATGGGTCTGGTGCTCATACAAGTATGGGATTGATCCCCTTCGGACCCTAACAGTCCCCTCTGCATACACACAGAAGGTGACACACATTTTGGAACATGTCATTTTCTCATTAAAAAGTATGTGCTATAAGAAGCAACCTTTCATCGTTTTTGCTTTGCTTCTCATAAACAACCCAAAATCCAACTCAACACCCTATGTGTTTTGAAAACTTCTTTTAGATTGTTTGAAAGATAGCTCGGATGCCTGGCATTGTAATTCTGTCATCTCAATCACAAAATCCGTGTCAACACCATGTGTGATTGCTAAAGTTTCTTTTAGGATGTTTGGTTCCAAATCAAAATTCTGTCATATTTAAACTTAAAAAATAAATTTAATCATGTAAATCAGCATAATCGACTGCAAGATAGTCGGAAGACGTCGTGTATATGTTATAATAAACAATTTTCCATCATTATGCATGGTATTGTTTCGTGAACATGTTCTTATATCTGACTCAACACCCTATTGATTCGAAAAGTTATTTTAGGTTGTTTAAAATATAGTTCGGGTGCTCCTTATTGTAATTTCATCATTTTCAACCCTAAAAAGTAAATTAAATCATGTCAATGACCTTTGCCATTGACTCCAGTAGTCGGTAGAAGTAGTTTTTTTTTTCTTTCTCTTTGGCCGGGTTGAGAAAATAAAATAAAATTATGGATTTCGATGCTCATACGACCGTGGGACATTCATTGATCATGTCAATACTTTGCCAGGGTATAATATAAGATTCAACAAGTAGAGGGCTTATCATAAGTGTTTTTTTTATCAATTAGTCACTAACGACGTTAATTAAGACAATAACAAACCATTAATTAATTTATCTTATAATTCTCCCCCCATGCATTCTGCATAGAGGATGTTATAATCAGCGATCACTATCATGAAGTAGGTAATTTGTATTCAACGACAACAAATATAAATTTAACGTTTAATGAGTCAATAACTATCATATCCCCTTTTCCTAAAAAAAAAAACAAATCATATCCCTTAAAAGCTTTATATAATTGCATGATTTACACAATGAATAAGTATTCTATAATATATTATTGCATGAAATTTCAATCAAATCTAATTGAATCTTGAAATTAATGCATTCCTTTTTCATATGAAATATATAATACTCATCTGCTGATGCATAACAATTAAGCAACTCTTTAAACTGCAGTTCATTTTCCTAATCCATCGGTATCTAATAAAATAGATAGCAAGAGATATAAATCTCTTAATGTCAGTTTGTCTGACTTGCCTCGATCTATTTGGTTTCCTTAATCTTTATAAGACAATTAGTCGAACACATGCATTAATTACGTTACTTAGTCCCTTTTGGACAATTTAACAATTAACATATTATGTTTCTAATCTTATGATGGACTTTACCTTTCAAAAGAGTTAGAGAAAAGAAAAATTAAAGACAACCGAAGATGAAAATGATAGTTATAGTAGTGGAGATGGCAGCCGGAAAAAGAATAACATAAGTTTACAGCCTCAAACGTAGGTTAGGTATCCAAATTTGGATTATCATGATAACTTTAGTGTCATATCACCTCACACCAGTTTGGGCATGCAAAGAATACTCAATAATGCTCTAATTAATTAATATTTTTATAACGCAAAAAATTATTTTTAGTCATCACTAAGTTTGACATATATTCGACACTTTGCTCACTATAATTTCAAAACTATCATTTTTGTCATTCAAGTTTAAAATCGTCTTACACGTTGGTCTTCTTTTTTTTTTCAAAAGTGATTTTTCCCGAACATATTTCAATTTGTACCGCACCACCAACCGAGACTCCCCCTTTCTTTGATTTGTTCAACCACTATCCCAATGCAATAAAGCTAAATGGTGCTACTATATATGGCGGGAAGGGTCTACTTCTACTCCATCGGAATGCTTTTGGGACCTCCGAGGTGGATTGTGTGTTTGTCATTACCCTTTTTCCGGTCTGGAAGAGAAAGAGAAAGAGGCAAAAGGTGAAATTGGAAAATAAGAATACGACATCGTAAGTGGTAAATTTTTGAGTTTTTCTATTGGAACCTCCAAAATTACTCACTTAGTCTCCTATGCTCTTTACATCTCTTATTTAGTTTTTAAATTATAGAATTACTCACTAAACCTCTATCAAATTCTAAAAATAATCATAGTCATATAATTTAAATATAAATAACTTAGGGGGGTGTATTGTATATGGAATTAGTGGAAGTTTTAAAGAAATCCATGGAATCTGAAAGTTTGGGTGTATTCAATATAGACTTTTGGTAATCCATAAAAGTCTGGGTGTATTCAATTAGGATTTAAAAAAATCTTTATGGAGTCCACCACAGTCTAGGGGTATTCAATTAGGACTTTTAAAAATGAATAGAAGTTTTAAGGTATTCAAAATATCATTCATATATACGGAATTGAAAAATCATGGAAAATGATGGACTTTCTAGTGTTAAATATAAATACCAAAGTCCAAAATTTTCCAACCACCGGATCAAAGATTTTAAACTTGAGAAAAGTCTATCAAAATTCTTCTCCTCTCTCTGCGCGCACGAGAACAGATTTCCATCATCTCTTTCTTGAATTTTTTTTCTATCTTTTCCGTAATGAACTATAGTCAGGTTTCCATTTCTCTATTTTCAAGGTTTTGGATTTGAATGGGTTAGATTATTGTATTTCGATGAATTGAATGCAACATTTGTGTGTTGTATTCAACAGACGATGGCTTGGAGGCAAGTACTATTCAACACAAGAGCACCATATTTAACAACTGGGCTCGCCAGATTCTCCACCAAATCAAACCCATACTTGGGTAAGCAACGATCTTTTTCCTTTAGGGTTTAGTACTGGTTTATTGATACAAGAGAAAATTCTAGGTTTTATGATTTGTCAGATTTGCACTTTTTCTAAGATGAAAGATGCATTATGTGGTTAAGTAGCTATGTGCTGCATGACATTGGAAAACTGAAGGAGGTAATTGAAAAATGGGGTTGTCTAGTGCTCTTTGTTTAGGTTTGATAGAAGCCTGAAACTTATAGGCCACCCATTCAAAAAGACAATAAACAAATGTGATTGAGGTTTTGCTCTCTCATCTTTGGTTGTTGAGAAAGTTGGGATATAAAGTGAAGTGACGATGAAGGAGAAGAATGATCATATCATTGTTTTAGAGACGTCCGCTTTTTTAACATGAAATTTCGTTAATTTTTTCTTTCTTTCTATTTTTTGGTACCTTTTAGTTTATTTTTGTTTTGTTTTTGATATATATACCTTCGGTTTTGTTAATTACATTGAGAGGTTTTTCCTTTATTTTCTAATTATTTTGTGTCACAACATTATTTGAATTTCTCTGAAATCTGTAAAAGTCGTTCATAATAAAATCTGTAGATTTTCATAAATCAATAAAAAGTATATGGTAAAAGTCAATGACTTTAAAAAAATCAACATAAGTCTATGAAGTCTGTGGATTTTTCAAAAAGTCTGTAGACTTTTCAGAAAATCTGTGAATTAAAAAAAATCCATACAAATCCATATACAATACACCCCCCTTAATTAATTACTCTATACATCTAAATTCTTTTTTAAATCTCCATTCATTTATATATACAACATGAATCTCTTGTCAACGAAATAAAATAATCAAACAACACCAATTCTCGGGTTTCAAAAATTAATATTCAATTAACAAGAATTTTTTTACCTGAACTATTTTGTCTCTTTTTAGCAAAATATGCAAGTATGAATATTTATTTTACAAAATAAATAATATACACATTTGAAAAATGAGAGTGGTCCCTTCTTCTGAGATATCACATTATAATAATTAGGGTTTAATTTCTTAATCAGCTATCTTAGCTTCATGTTTTGTAGTTTTGTACTTTGTATCCCTTTTCAGACTTCAACATAAAGCTTAAACTATATATGCTAGCTAGCTAGCTGCACTTTAAATTATTGAGGATCGAATATGAGACATTATTGAAGAAGTGATGACTGGATTCCATCATGCGATGTTAGCACTAGAAATCAACTTAGCTATTTTTGTTTTGTCTTCTGCTACATACCAATGCAGCTAGCTTGAACATCATACCTGACATGTCTAATATACCCATCACTTGCTTGCATTGTGAGCTATAGTGAATAGTTTTTTACTGCCAGTTCTGTAATAAGAACATGTAAATTAAACTTTTTTCAGCCAACATTTTCCTTTAACATTCTCTAAATTGTAACTCAAATTGTAAAATAGTTTGAAAATAGATTAATTTAAACTGCCCAATGTCCATATTATTATTGAAAAAAGAAGAAGTTAGAAGTCGTTTGGCTATCAATATATCAAATAAACGATGATTTTGGTAACAATTTCATTTTTCATTGAATTATCAATTTATTTGATGTATTTCGATGATCAAATGACCTTTAATTTATTTAATTTTTGTACATAATTGATTTTTCAATGGTCATTAATATAGAGATTGAATGCTTTGAAAAAAGTTGAACGATAATTAATATAGAGATTGAACGCTTTAAAAAAAGTTGAACGGAAAGGTATAGCTATCATTCCTCCAAAAACGAGAGTGTCTTGTATCCACCAAAGTACATATGTACTTGGGTGATCCAACGGCTGATATGTAAAGGTGGGAGATCCAACGGTGTGCATACAGAGGGTATATGTGGTTGGATGAGGAATTTACCGATCCAACGGCTAAGAACACCAAAGTACATATGTACTTTGGTGGATACAAGAATTTTCGCTCCAAAAACATATATTATCTTATGATTCTAAAATAGCTACAGTATTGCTCCAATTAAATTGAAGTGAGACCATTTTTTTATTTTCTGGATAGGAGTGAGACCACATTATTGAAAAGAGTAAACTTATAAAAGTAATTAATAAGAACATAATAAAATAAATTCAAACTGATCTCTTCAATGCGGTGTCGTGTAACTCCTACTTAGCTTGTTATTAGTGCCAACATGCATATACCCTAATTTCTGCTGACCCTTTCTGCAGTAAGGTCATTAAATTTTGACTCTGATGTCTTCAGCCGGATTCAATCCCTAAATATATATCTCTTACCTTCAGCACAGAATATTTCTGCAGAGTTCGATCTAAACCTAATATGCCAGAAAAGCCATTCTTAATTATGTGCTTGAAATTAATTAATCAATTAATTCCCACAAGAACCAAACCCTACAATAAGCATACATATATAGATTTCTTGTTCAGAAATCAGAAGTCAGAACACACTAAACTATACCATATACACATCTGCATTTCTTGGAAATTAAAATTGTACATTAATTTCCTTCATTCATTAATGGAGCTAGTTCTTAGAGCTGGAATTAATAGACACATTCAATTACATAAATTAAATAATTCTCTTAACGTACAAATGAAATCAACAAAAGGGTAATCCACTTATTTCTAAACATGATAATTTAACTTGATCATCATGATGAAATATTGTTCTAGATGTAAAGGGTTCTGGGCCGATCCGATCCTGGAAGAGAGGGGTAGCTAGAAAGAGAAACTCCCAACGGAATTGCAAACGTAGTCTCCATAAAAATCCTCTGCTGAAACGTTTCCAAGGTCGCACCGGCTTCCACAAGGTCCTTCACCATGTTCTTGTAAGACTCCTTGAGCTTCTTCAACATGCACAAGTACTTGAGCTTCAGCCACTTCAGTCTGATTTTTCTGAACATCCTAACTAGGATGACGGCTCGCGGTGGCTTCTTGCCTCCAAGTCGGGCCATTGGGAGCTTCCGGCGCCGAAGGGGGATCCGGTAGCGTGACATCGGCCGATCCGGGTTTGTTAGAGCCCGGGTTTGCTGATCAAGCTCACGATTTTGTGCCATGTTTGTGAAGGCCGGTGATGAGGAATAGAGAGAGAGTCTAGGGGATAGTCTTATAGGATATATAAGAGAGAAAGTTGACTAAATGAGAACAAAGAGCATCTACTTTGGGGTGGTATGCGGGCCCTTTAAGTTTGTTAACCGTTCGATCTGATTGGATGGGGAAATTAATTTATCTCAAACTTGGAATTCACTTATCAATTATCATGGATTGAAACTAACCATTAGATTTTTTTGATGACTAGGGCAATTTGAAATTAATGCAACAAAAAGACACCCTCCACATGTACAACATGCATACTATAGTTGTTCATGTGGCTTAATCACTCGAAAAAAAAAAATGTGGCCCATATGTTTTTTCTCCTGTCCTTTTTGTTAGATTTTATTATTTGAAAATAGCTAAATATAGGTGTAGAACATAACATGTATTAACTAAACTCTACGTGTAGATGCCCCCCATTTTTTTTTTGAATTTATAAGATATATAAGAAATGAGAGTTGTTTTGATAGACACATACATTTATACTCGGTACTCCTACTCATAAATTATAGACAAACCTAATATTTTCGTATGAGCTCTAAGGAACATTTCAACAACAATAAGCGATGAGTACAGATCAGGAATTGTGAATCATTGATCGAGATTATATAACAAATTACCAAAAATGGTGACTTCATTTCTAGCGGAAAAGAAGAACGAGTCATCAAGCAACAATTATTAATCCTCAAGGTACCAAAGGGATGTACGTGTATCACCTTCCACCTGAATTTGGTGATACAAGATTATTTAAACACCAACTTCCTAACTAGACGTAAGAATGCAAGATAGAAAATAAATAAAGAATTTTTTTTTGATATCTAAAAAAGTAGGTATTTTCAGTCGCTAAAATAGTAAAATTTAACATTAATCTTAGTCATGATTAAATTAAAGTCATTGTCTCTCTTGCTAAAATGCTTTGTCTTGCGGTCACCGCTCAAAAATGGATTAAGCTAGAGTCAATTGTCAAAAATATAAGTCATTACAAAGTTGGTGCAAAATTAAAAATTAACAAGCTAGGGAGTCTACTTGACTACTTGAATTCTTTCTTTTACAACAAAAATTAACAAAGTTTACTTTCTTAAAATGACAAGCATAAAAATGAAATTGTATAGAAGAAAAAAACAAAATTTTCGTAAAAGAAGATACTTACATTCCTTGCTTTCTCCCAATTGGAAAATAAACAAAGATTAAGAGTTTAAGATTTTTCATTATTTCTCCCCATCTTCGAAATTTTTTTCTACCAAGTAAGAATTTCCGGCTCAACGACTGTCGAGAGTTAATTTATGATAGTTCCCAAATAATTGCTATTATGTTAAATAGTGGATTTTAGTTTATATAGGATTAGTTATAATCTTGGACTTAGACCTTGTCACATTGGTTTGGTGAACTTTAATTTTCTTTTCTATTTAGTATACATCTATCTTCTGACTTTCCTTTTTATAGTTAACTTATGTTAGTCATGGAGTTTGTAACTTTCTACCCAGAACCATAGGAGATTGAAAATATAAAATTCGATCGTATGGAATTGCACTAGAAAGAAAAATACAAATTAAATTATTGATTAAGCAGCATTAATTTAGTAAAATAATGGGTACACAGGAACAAATTAATGCAACCGGCCTCTTAGTTATGCAATTGAGTGTTGCGTAGATGATGACGATGTTGGTCTGTCTATTGTCTTGGGCTCTTGGCATAGTATCACATTCTTTAATTTTTGTATTTGATTAGAATATGTGCTTAAACTCTCATCTCTAATCAAACAAGTTTACTATATTTAATTGTGCTTTATTACACATATAGATCGAAATGTACGTGTCATCACAATATTTTATTTTCATTTAGCTAACCATGTGGCATTAAGGGATAATTGTACTCTATATATGATGGATTGATAACTATGAAACTTGCTTGTATACACCACTTCATTAAACAAATTAAAATGATCAAAACTGTACAAAGATTAGTACACGTAAGACTAAAGAGAACCAAACGTCCAAAAATATATTTTTCCTTAAAATTATTAGAGTTTATATCACTAGAATGGTCTAAATTTTGGTGTACTGAATAGAAAGATATCAAACCTTCAAAAATGATCAATAATGTGCCTAAACTTTCAAAAACACATTATCAGGGTGCCTCTCCATCCATTTTTCATTACTTGACCGTTAATTATGAAGACATATTAGTCATTTGACATATCTCTACTTTCAAAAGTGATCAATAAGGTACCTGAACTTCTAAAAACACATCATCGGGATACCTCCGTCAATTTTTCATCATAACTCAGTTAAATGAGATCACGTGCGACCTATGTGAGATATTTTTCAAGAGTTTTATGGTATTTTCTCACTTTTTTTGTTTTACTCCCTCTTCTTTTCTGTCTTTTTCTCTTTGACTCACACCGAGGTGAGAGACTGAATCTAATGCCACCGAGGTATTTTCTCATGTATGGATGATGCACATAAAGTGCGTTTGAAATATAATGTATAGACGATCTAGTTTTTGATTTAGCCAGTACTTAAATTCATATTAATTAAAGTAATCAAAATAATACTTTAAAAAAATAGCACATACCCTCTATAAAAATAATCAAAGTCAACTTAATTATTGATTATAGGAAGAGGATAATGATGAAATTTTGGAAGAAGAATAATTAATTGCATTGTTAATTTTGGAGGGAAAAGATAAGGTGAGAGGAGTGAAGAAATATGTGCTTCAACATATTTCATTTAACTGAGATATGATGAAAAATAGACGGAGGTATTCCCATGATGGAAGAGGCTCTAATGAGGACCCTTATAATGAAGACTTTTCAATTAGACTTACTTTTTGATTATATCTCGACAAATCAACCATTCAATATTTAGATATTTATGAGTAGATCACTTATACAAATTTTCAATGAAATCGGAAATCGTTAAGTCATTTATAATTGTGATTTACCATTTATGAATATGAATGGTTCAAAATTGACAGATTTGGTTCGTCTATTTATTTGGTCTAGTTCGATACATTAACGATTTCAAATTTTGTTGAAAATTTGTAGAAGTGGTCTACTCATGAATATCTTAACATTGAACGACATTTATAATTGTGATTTACCATTTATGAATATGAATGGTTCAAAATTGACAGATTTGGTTCGTCTATTTATTTGGTCTAGTTCGGTACATTAACGACTTCAAATTTTGTTGAAAATTTGTAGAAGTGGTCTACTCATGAATATCTTAACATTGAACGATTGATTTGTCGAGATGTAATCGAAAAATAGATATCACAACCATTAATAAAAAAATCATCACCAAGTCCTCATTAGAGCCTCTCTCTTCCGATGATATGTTTTTAAAAGTTTAGACCATATTAGTGATAAAAACTTTAACTATATAAGACTAAACTCAAGCTTGAAGCTTTTCACTACTAATCCTGCTAAAATATATATAAAAGAGAAAAGAGAAAAAAAAAGGTTGCGACGCCTGAGAGATTCGAACTCTCGCGGGGAAACCCCATGTACTTAGCAGGCACACGCCTTAACCACTCGGCCAAAGCGTCGCTTCTGATATTCTGTGATGAAGATATAATTTAATCTACTAAATAAGTAAATCTGGAAATTTGACCACAAATAAAAAAACAAAATAGACTTTCTTCCCCGTTTTGTTTCCGCGTCCAATTAGCTATTACTTTCCGCGTTCAATTAGGTTTTCCACTTTCCCAAGCCAAGAAGGATTTACTTTTGAGCCTTTATAAGTATCACCATTCCTTCAAAAAAGTATCACCATTTTCTTCAATTCTCGAGACCCCCATAATCAGAGTTGGTGAAAACTCAAGAAAGGCTCACCCTTTATTCCCAATTGTATCGAATTAGGGTTTCCTTTGTTACTCTGTTTATGTCGCCGACCCTATAATCACAGCGACTGAAAAATCCAAGGTCCCAAACCCCACCATGGATGCCAAGTACAATGTTCAGGCGGCTTCCTATCAAGCCAACCAGGCCCGGCGTTTGCCGATCACGGAGGCGGCGCCGATCTACGAGCGGCTCCTGACGGTGTTTCCCACCGCCGCTAAACACTGGAATCAATACGCGGAGGCCCAGATGGCTGCGAACAACAACGAGGCCACAAAAAACATATTCACCAGGTGTTTGATGTATTGCCTGCACGTCCCACTTTGGCTTACCTACATCAATTTCATCAGAAAAGTCAATGTGAATAACGGGGAAGACGGCCAGGAATTGACTAGGAAAGCGTTTGATTTCTCTCTCAATTATGTTGGGGAAGACATCACATCTGGGCCTGTGTGGTTGGAGTACATTAAGTTCTTGAAGTCTTTGCAGGGCAACCACATTGTTTCGCTGCGAAAAGCATACCAGAAGGCCATTGTTACTCCTAATCATTACATGGACCAGCTTTGGATTGATTATCAGAATTTCGAAAGATCCATCAACAAGGACCTGGCAAAAGTACTGTTATCTGAGTATTCCCAGAAGTTCAACACCGCCAAGGCGATTTATTGGGAGAGAAAGAAGTTGGCTGGTGAAATTGACTGGGGCACGCTTGCTGTGCCACAAACTGGCTCTCCCAAGGAAGAGTTGCAGTGCATGGCGTGGAAAAAGTTGTTGGCTTTCGACAAAGAAAACCGACAGAGGATAGACATTGAATCATCCAACAAGCGAGTTGTACTCACATATGAGCAGTGTCTAATGTGTCTATACCATTATCCTGATATGTGGTATGAATACGCAATGTGGCTTGCGAAATGTGGTTCCGTTGATGCTGCGGTGAAGGTGTTTGAGAGAGCTTTGAAGGCTCTTCCTGACTCGGAAATGCTGAGGTATGCTTACGCGGAGCTGGAGGAGTCCCGGGGAGCAATGATGCCTGCAAAGAAGATATATGAGAGCCTTTTGGGAGATGGTGGTGTTTACACAACACCAGGACTTGCTCAAATACAGTTTCTTCGATTCTTGAGGAGGACTGAAGGTACTGAAGCTGCTCGCAGCTACTTTTTAGAGGCTAGAAAAACCCCAAATTGTACTTATAATGTATATGTTGCTTATGCAACGATTGCTTTGTGTCTTGACAAGGATTCGAAACTGGCACGCAATGTATTCGAAGCTGGGATGCAACAGTTTATGCATGATCCAGAGTACATTCTTGAATATGTAGATCTTTTGATTCGTTTGAATGATGATATAAATACTAGGGCCTTGTTTGAGAGGGCATTATGCTCAATGCCACCAGAGAGATCAGTTGAGTTATGGAATCGATTTTCCAAGTTTGAGCAAACTTATGGAACCTTGGCTAGTATGTTGAAGGTTGAGCAAAGAAAAAAAGAAGCACTTTCTAGAATAGGTGGTGAAGAGGCACCTTCTTCCTCTATAGATAGTTCATTGCAGGATGTTGTATCGCGATATAGTTTCAGGAATCTTTGTCCCTGCTCTACAAAGGTTTTGGCTCATTTAACCCGACAAGAGTCCCTTGCTAAAAATATGAATAAGAAGGTGGAGAGTTCATTCATCATGCCGACTGAACCTAATCCTCTTGTAACCGGTTCAGCGGTGCCAGTGTTTGCGAAAGTAGTTTATCCAGCTACTAATCAAACCACCACATCAACCGCTGTTGTTCCAAACCCGGGGATACTAAGCCAACAACCCGGGGATGGAAATCTTCAAATCACAACAGCAGTAGTAGGTGGAGATCCAAAGTTTGATGAAATATTGAAAACCACACCTGCTTTGGTAGCCTTCTTAGCAAACATGCCGCAGCAGGTTGAGGGTCCAACCCCAGAAGCGGATGTTGTGTTATCATTTGTTTTGCGAAGTGACATACCAAGCAACTCAACCAGCAGAAAAAGGAAAGCCAATGAGAGGGAGGATGATGATAATATGTTCAAGCGCCAGCTGGATCTCCCATTAGATGCTTTCAAGATGCGGCAGTTGCAGAAGTCTCGCCTCACTGCTTCTCAAACAGGATCAGCGTCGTATGGAAGTTCTAGTTGTAGTTCTGGAGATCACACTGTAGTAACTCGTAACACTATCTAATGTAAATTCTTACTCTCAAAAAATAAAATGTAAATTTCTTTTATGTTGTTTCCTCCTATATGTACAAACATCAATTATTTTAATGAAATTTCTATTGTTCAAAAGTTAATCTCTCGAGCATTTTCAATTTTTATGTTACTGTCATTGACTCTTTTTTTCGTATTCTATGCTTGTGCTTTGTTTGTGTTTGATATGGTTAAGCTACTTTATTTGATTGATATCAGACCGAAGACGGCTGGCTAGTAATCCCATCATAACAAATTTCTGAAATGTTCTAATATGCTGAATATATCGAGAATTCAGTGTTCTGATATGTTCTGAAATACTTTTGCAAAAATGAAATGAACTCACATCACATGCATATGATTGCTCCCATTTCTATCTATCCAAATTAAAAGAAGCCTATAAACATCTCTGTCCTTGATGCAAGACCAAAGTCAATACAAGTTTATATATGTAGTCTATCAGTCTTTCCTGCAATTGATCTGTTCCCTTCTTGTGCATTTGAGTGACTCTGATTATCATCACCAAAATCTTACAACTAGTTATGGTACGGTAGAGAATCTGAAAAACGCAATTCTACTTCATGTCCTGGCTGTCAGTGTTAGGCAACTATGGTGCGTTATCTATTAAGTGTTCATGTATGTTTCTTTTACATATTGTTAGGACAAGATCTGCAAGTTTAGGCTATGGACCACCCAAGAATTCAGATGTTGTCTTCCGATTCCAGTTTCTAATTTTAAGCTACTATTATATATTCTGGTATTCCAATCTAGCTCTCTTCTTATTTTCATCCTACGATTATTACAAGTACTAAAGACAGTCTATTTTGAGTTATTTATATCATTAACAGATTCCCTATTCAAAGCCATGATTTGTAGTTTAGGTGTTCTTTTGCGTAACAAAATCCGGTGCTGGTGCTTTCGGGGTCACTGAGGCTCAAAATTGTGTTCATGTGCAGTTGTTCAGGTTCTCTACTTGTTCTTTCTGTGTGTGTATCTTATGAGAAAAAACCAAGTGTTTCTGAAATTCTGGTAGGCTTTCAGTCTTCAACAAATGTATTTAACCAGTCTACAACATGGACTCAGTTTCTTGTCTAAAATGTTCTGAAGCCAGTTACTCATTCTTCTTTTCTGCAATCTATATGTTTACGTTTTACGCAAATACGTGAGTCCATTTCTGAGGTCTTTGTGAATGTCAAATAAATTTCATAACTTAATATGACAAGACCTTCATGTCACACATGAGGCAATCTAAAAAGCAAGATAGTGTAATCTAAGGTTGAAACCCTTTCGTACCCACCAAGCAACAAAGGTGCGGATCATGTCCCTGATCTTGAGCATAATGTGATTCAATTTATTGCTAAAATAAGCTGTGAAGCTTCAACTTTACAACAATGCAACATATGCATATAACCACGGCCAGCACAGACCACATTCTTAACCCAAAACCAGATTCTTAAAATTTACACAAGGCGCTGCTTAGTTAAAATTTGCAGAAAAACAAAGCCAATGCTCATTCCAAGCATATTTATCCTTTATCCCCCAACTACACAACTCATATGGAGGCTGACAACCCAGTACTGCTCCACCTAACAGCAACTGGACTCCTCACATGGTGACTCCCATCGCTCCACTCAATCGCCCCGTATCTCTCCCCATTTCCATACCCAACCCCTTTTGCAAATGTAACCTCATAACTCTGAGTCTGATTTTCTGCACTGAAAGACAGCCTACTCGGCTCAACACTGATTTCAACACCCGCCGGAGCATCCACATTCACCTCATAAACTGCATCAGCTACACTCCCAACATTTGTCACAACTCTCTTGTACTTCACCAACTCCTGGCCAGGCTTAAAAACCACTGAAAAAGACGGATAATTCAAATCACCAGGACTGGCTAAACTGTTTCTAGCACATATATCAGCCCCAGTAAACTCTCTCACAAATACAGCTATCTGCCTAGGACCATACCCAATTGAGCACAAGAATGCCACATAGTCGTTCACATTGATATCATACACCAACCCGGGATTAAGTGCTCTATTGGGATCAACATGCCCAGCTCCATGAACAAAAGGCGTCGATTCTCCCCCATTTGCAAGATCCTTAATTTTGTTACCGGAATTGTCCAAAGTGTAAGCTGTTGTCACCAGAGCAGATTTGATAGCAGCAGGAGACCAATTCGGATAAGCCTTTCGAAGCAGAGCTGCAATGCCACTAACATGTGGGCAGGACATGGATGTGCCAGAGATTATATTGAACTCAACCCGTCTCGAATCAATGTCCAAATCGGTAGGGGAAGAAGCCCCAGTCCAGCCAGCTAGAATGTTCACTCCAGGAGCAATCACATCGGGTTTTAGAATCTCCGGAGTCAGAGAATTCGGACCCCGGCTCGAAAATGATGCAACCTTTGGCGATGGTGGCGAAGGCCCAATCACAGTTCCTCGGAATTTGATCGTAGCAGTTGGATATTGAGCCAATCTGATGTAGGTCCTTATCTGATCAGCAGCGATTTGACCCACCATTGTTGCCGGGATGAGGTGAGAATCAGCAAGAAGCTCTTCGCCGCTTTCTTCTGTGTTGGCCATTATCATTCCGAGCCCGCCTGCGAGCTTAACGGCGCTTCCTTTGGCGACTCTGGCGTTGCCTCCGCGATCACACACGACGATCTTGCCTTGTACTTTTGATGGCTGGAGAGCCCCTGCATAGCAGTACCTACTTCCGCAGTCTCCGCCGTAGACTAATGGCAGCTTGTAATCGACCATACCCTCGCCGGAGTACAACGACACGCCGTTGAAGACTCTGTTGTTGCCGAGAACGACATCGGCCGGGAACTCTCTGTCAAGAGTGGAAGCCCCGACTGTAAGGATCCAAGGAGCGATGTTTGTGGCGGTAAATGCGCCGGGCCCTGAATTCCCAGCAGAAGCCGAAACCAGAACGCCGTGCTGGGTCGCCCCGAAAGCTCCGATTGCTATGGAGTCGGTATCGTACGGCGGAGCACCACCGCTGGCTCCGACGGAGAGTGAGATTATGTGGACTCCGTCGGCTATTGCTTGGTCCATGGCGGCCAAAATATCCGAATCGAAACAACCAAAATACCAGCAGATTTTATAGGCGGCGATTCTGGCTTTGGTGGCCATACCTCTGGCTTCGCCATAAGCGTATTGATAGAAGCTTGCATTAGAAACCGGAGAACCTCCGGCTGTGGAGGCCGTGTGGGTGCCATGGCCTTCTGTGTCCCGTGGGGATCTGGATTCGTTCGATTCGTCCATGGGTTTTCCGAGGTGGGATTCGTACCCGTTGAAATAAGCTCTGGCGCCGATGATTTTCCGGTTACAAGCGGAAGCGGGAAAGTCGCTGGTGGCCACGCATTTCCCTTTCCATGTTTTCGGGACAGGGCCCAGACCCGAGTCAGAGAAACTCGGGCGTTCGGGCCAAATCCCGGTGTCAAGAACTCCGATTATGACGTCGTCCGCGTAATCGGAGTTGGGCCAGAGGCCGAAGTTGTCGGCGAGGCCCAGGAAGTCGTAGGTGCGAGTGGTGTGGAGCTGGCGCGGCATGTCGGGAATAACGGCGAGGATGGCGGGGTGATCTCGAAGCGTGGAGGCCTGGGCGGCGGAGAGCGTGGCGGAGAAGCCATGGACCGCGCGTGAGTAGGTGTAGAGGAGTTTGGTGGGGTGAGGGGAAGGAGGGAGGGAGCGGAGGATGGAGGTGTACCAGCCGCGGTGGGAGGAGAACAGGGCGGGCTTCTCCGATTTGGACACGTGGACGATGAACGTCCGCGGACCGCCGTCGGATTGTTCAGTTGAGAATGTTACATGGATCAGACAGAGGACCAGGAAGAAGAAAATGGAGGGAGATGCCATGAGGTTTTGTTCCTGAGAATTTGGAGAAACAATTGGGTCTGGGAGACTGAACTCTCTGCCCAAACCTCAGCTGGCTTTTAAACCCAGTGGCTCCAACAATCTCTAATTTGTACACGTATTATGGTCAGGTTCATTTCAACCATAATGCGTCCAAAGTAAAAATCAACAATTTTGCTTCTTGTAATTGCTGGGTTTCTTGTAGGAGTGGGGTTTTTCTTGAACCACTGGCCAATTATCCCTAGTCGTGGAGGTACAGCCTACCACAGTACAGTACAAGGGGTGGAGCCCAAAGGTGTATGTTCAATTGGGTGTAGCAACTAATTGGTAAACGACAGACGAATCAATGTGAGCCTTTACGAAGAAAACGACAGGGATTGGAGGGTGAGTGCCCATGTTTATGTACCATACCCTAAGAATAATGGCTATAGTATGGGTTTGGATTTTATAAAGATCATTTACTGATATTCCCCCCGCCCCTCTTTTTCTTATTTTCTTTATACAAGTGATATATATATATATATATACAAGGATCTTCTGTAGTGAGAATTATTATAATGATGACTTGATGAAAACTTTTTGATTAATGGTTGTTATATCTATTTTTCGATTACATCTCGAGAAATCAACCGTTTAATGTTAAGATATTCATGAGTAGATCACTTATACAAATTTTCAACAAAATTTGAAATCGTTAAGGTACCGAACTAGACCAAATAAATGGACGAACCAAATCTGTCAATTTTGAACCATTCATATTCATAAATGGTAAATCACAATTATAGATGATTTAACGATTTTAGATTTCATTGAAAATTTGTAGAAGTGATCTACTCATAAATATCTAAATATTGAACAGTTGATTTATCAAGATGTAATAAAAAAGTATGTCTAATCGAAAAGTCATCACCAAGTCCTCATTATAGTGGTCATCACTAAAGAATCTCATTATATTATATATAGTGTTATCGAGGTATGTACATTTGTAACCACTTAGTGTGGTCAAATTGGCAAATTGGAGAGTTCAAAACTCAACTTGCACTACAAAAAAGAATTGTATTAGCTACGGCAGTTAGCATCGGCACAAAAATGCTGTCGCTAATAGCCTTAAATTTGCTACGGAAAACAAGGCGTCGCAAATATAAAAGTGATTTGCAACGGCAAATGAATACCGTCGTAAATAAATAACTCAATTGCGACAACATTTTGTTTCCGTCGCTAGATTTTTTGGAATTTGGCTACGGCTGTTGATTTGCGGTCGCTAACTTTTTTCCCCCCAATTTTTTTTAGTATTCCCTCCTTACTTGTTTTGCACATTGACCCTATATCCTCTAGGACCTCTACCCCGTCTCTCTCCCTCTCGTCTCGCCGGTAACCATGGAATCCAGTCACCGGCAAGCAACACCGCCCTTACCAAGATACTCGAGCTCGATGCGAGCAAAACCCAGCCCACCAACTCACCATGCACTTCCTCAAACCGCCGCACATGCAGCGAACAGCGCAGCGCCACCGCCGGGCTGGTTCGATTGTTCGGCCACGATCGACATCACCGTCACCAAGGATTGATTCCGAGCCTCCGATCAACCAAACCGGCGAAACCCCTTCGCGATTCGATGCCGGAGAACGACCGTACGAGTCATCTCTCTCCGCCACGACTCCACCGAACGCAGCCGTTCCTCCGGCCATTTCACGGCATGAAAGCGTGCCAAAAGTTCCGACTTGGTGAGGTAAATAAAAGGTGCCGTGGCTTGTCAAATCGGCGCCGACGAAAGAGATCGAAAGGAGTAGATCGCGATTTTCGGCGGGTTTTTTTGACGATTTCCGGCGACTCATGCCGCCGTTTTCTTCGAGTCGTATGAAAAATAATAAGCTCTTCGAGCTCTACACGTTCGTAGTCTTGAAATTCTCTTTTGGTTGAGGATTGGAGATTTGCTGTTTTGGGTTGTGAGGCGGTGGTTTGTTCACTGTACAAGGCGACTATTTTGGGTCTTTCTTGGCCTAATTATTGTTTGTTTGTTCGAATTCAGTGTCTATGAAGCTAGAAGAGGCCCAAAGGTTGCAGCCTCCTAGTTGGTGAATCGGAAACAGAGCTTTTCGTGCACTGTTTTGGTTTCATCGGAGCTCCGTTTTGGTTCGACCACTGTGTTCTGGTTACTTTTTTGACGCAGGTAATGATTCGAATTTCGAATGAAGTTTGGACAGTGGCTAATCTGTTGAATGCTTGAATGATATTGAAATTGGGTTAAATTGATTATTTGATCGTATGTGTTGCGAATCGGTGATGAGGTTCAGATATTTAAAATGTCCGATATGTACGTTTAATGTTGGTGTGAATTGATTGAAATTATAGCCATGCTTTCGTTTTGGAATATGTTGTTACTGGGATTTGACTATATCCTAGAATGGTCATGCTAGGTGTTTGATTTTTGGGATGCTTGGTACATGTTTGATTGTTGGTATGGTCTTTGCTCTTTGTACAGATGCATCTTCTTGTTGTTTTGTTTTTAATTTGTTCTGGTGAATTAATGGTTTCTTTCTTTTCTTGGTTTTCAAATAATATTGAGGTAAAGAAGCAAAGTGCATGCTCAATACATTTTGGCAATAGGTCTGACCAGTATGGTGCTTTCAAGGTACTACTACTAATTTTACAACTTTTTACTCTATGTTTCTTGTTTTTTCTCATTCCCATTTTGCATATTAATTTTGACTTCGATCTTCATTCTCTAGTATGCATTTACTGCTATGATTTTATATATCTTGCCTCATTTATTTTGTAGTATACATTGCATATATAGCAGCCAAGCTGCTTTTCCTTTAATTAATATCAAGGTCCGGTGCAACACCAACACTTAACCAAAAACAAAGTGTAGAAAAGCCAATTTTTTAAAATTTGTCTCTCTACTTTGCATTAATATTTTCTCTTTGCTGTTCATTTTTCTCTTCTTCTAATGAGCTCTTGTAAATAGTTTCTTTCGTGAAGAGTATGCTAGTTATCCTATAGTACAAGAAACAATTGGTATTTGTGGGCATTAGCCTTAATTTCCTCATGTTTGTTATGCTTGATTGTCGAGTTTGGCTTGGCAGAAATTTGATTTGGACACTCATGTCTCATTGCAACTCCTAGCTCTCTGTTCTGGTGCAGTGTTGCTTGATGTTGTGTTATTTTTTCTTGGGCAGCTTGGCTTGTTATGGTTAGTAACTTCTATTATATTTTTCTCTTGGCTGGTGGTGCTTGGGCTCTTGTTTCTTGGGCAGCTGCAGCTAGGTACTTAATGGTTTATGAAAATATGTTGCAGCATTGTTTTGAAAGTACTTTGCCCTTCATTTTGTTTTGGACACCCATTCTTGCTTATGAAAATCCTATTAACTCTGCTTGTTCTCAAAAAAGGTACTTCCTATTCTTGATTATCTAAAATTAAGCATGAGTCTTGACAAGGTAATCGTGATTTACTTTATAAGACACTGATTACATAACATTTTATTTTAGTTGTATGAAGAATGTGTCATTTACTTTATAAGACACTGATTATATAATGAGAGTATTAGTGAAAGAAGTGTTATTGCTTTGTAGCTCAATTACAGTCCTACTAGTCCTACTACTGCTTAGCTTAAACTCCAACTTTTGCTTATGATATTGTTATACTTTACTTGCTAGTTTTTTTTTTTGCCCTTGTATAATTGTTTTCTTCCTGCAATTTGGAGGTATTGAGTGCCATATTTCTTTTGCAAGTCTGCTTTGGATTGTGGCTGTGGATTCAGACAAGAAGATGGAGAAAAAGAAGCTTCCCAATCACCTTAGTAGCTCACAGTTTGCATATCGAACATCAACTTTATGTATTTTAATTTTGTGAATTTGTATTTTGAATATTGGTGAAGATGTATGAAATTAGTGTAGAAGAGATACAATTAATTCTCCCATTTGTATAGCAAGATGTATGAAATCAATAAAAGAAATACAATTCTCCCATTTGTATAGCTTTTTAATTGGAAGGAAAAAAAAAATTTCTGGTGTGCAAATTTTTTTATTATTAAAAATTCACACTTTGCGACGGCATAGTTTCCGTTGCGGTAAGTGGCGTCGCTATTGCTATTTTGTGACGGCTTTTTGCAGTCGTAGAATTATTGCGACGGCAAGACTTTCCCGTGGCTAATGCTCTTGCGATGGCGAATTGCCGTCGCGAATAGCATTAGCGACGCCACCATTTGCAACCGAAGCTTTGCCGTCGCCTAGCCGTCGCGAAAAGTCATTTGCGACGGCAAAAGAGCTTTTAGCGACGGTTTGTTGCCGTGGCTAAAGCAATTTTTATTTGTAGTGTTGAGCAGATTTTAGGGGCTTTTGAGTTCGTGCACCTATCAAGCACCAGTGGTCAGCGGCAGTTCATTCCGCGAATGGAGATTAGTTTCATTGGCTTACATTCCGGAAAAGTTTGGAGGATCCTTTCTGAGAGAGAATATCTAATAAATAAATAAATAAAAGGTATGTACATTTGTGATGTGAGATTTTGGACAAATTTCACATCATTTATGAATATGAGATTTGTTGTAGAACTTAAGTAACAATGACTCATAATCATTCACTCTTACTACTTGTGAGATTTAGACAAGTTTCTTGTGACCCAAACTTTAAAATCCTTGTGTATATGGAAGAGAAACAACCATTTCATGCACAGTGACAAAGAGTTTCCTCATGACATGAACTTCAGTACATGATGTGACAAAGAGGAAGATTCCCAACTAGATTACATATGGGCATTACTTGCTCAAAAAGAAATATCTTATCCTCCACAGATTTTGATTACTTAATTGGAAAAGATCGATACCGGTTACTACATCACTGAAGGCTAGCTAAAGCATCGAAGCAACGTTTTGAATTATTGATTCTTTGAAAAGACTTCAACAGATACAAAACTCATGTTATGCGACTCCATAATCAAAATATTAAAACAACTCCTTTCGAAGTACTATAATATTCCAACCAAAAAAAAACCAACTGCTTTCGAAGTACTATAATATTCCAGCAAAAAAAAATCAACTGCTTTCGAAGTACTAGTTAGGTGGATTCTTGGATAAATTGGCCGTGATTGAGCCAAAATTGTCTAAATAATGTTATATGAGATTTTGGACAAATTTCACATCATTTATGAAGGAAAATATTTTTGTTCGACCCAGTTTGGATATGTGTGTCCAAATTCTCTCTTACTTATATACATTGGGGCTTCGGCATTATAATTTCATGATCTGAATCGTTCATCTTATAAAACATCATTTATAGATCAGGTATGAGAATATTAGTTTTTACTAAAACTGTCCCATTTGTTTAATATAATTGGATGAGTTAACGTTCTCCTATTTGAAATTTTTTTTTTTACAAGAATGATCTTTAAAGGTTGATTTGAAGGACGAATAGTTTAGATCATGAAATTATATTGCCTAATGTATGCACATAAGAAAGAGTTTGAACACATGTCCGAACTAATTTGAACCATAATTTTTTCCATTCAGAATATGAAATTAGTTATAGAACTTAGGTAACGTCGACTCACAATTAAATCATGCTTACTCCTTTGTGAGATTTAGACAAATTGCTTGTGACCCGGACTTTTACTCCTCGATCGTATGGTAGAGATGCTACAATTTCTTGCACAAAGACAAAGAGTTTACTCATGGCAAGAACTTCAATACGTGACGTGATCGACAAAGGGGAAGATTCCTAACCAGATTATATTTCAGCTTTAATTACTTGCTCAATATATCTCATCCTCCATAGATTTTCATTGCTTAATTGGAAAAGATTGATAACGTTTACTACATCAGTGAAGGCTAGCTAAAGCATTGAAGCAATGTTTTGCATTATTGGTTTTCCGAAAAAGACTAGCTTTCATATATACGAAATTCATGAGACTATCTCTTAAAATAAATAAAAAAGACTATAAATGTATCAATATATCAAGTAGAGCAATATACGAAATACAGTGGTATGTTGGCTATAAATAGTGGTAAACTAATTCGGGCTGATCTCAAGCTAGTCTAAGATTGCATGTAACGGAACTAGTGCAGTAGAGAGTTGGTTAATATGTTGATCAATACGCTAATGTTTCATTGACTTTCTCTTAATTTAAATATAATTCTGAATGAGGACTTCTACAAAAATAAAAAAAGAAATTCAGATTGAGAATCAAGACATTTCTGAATGCAGCTAGCTGTTCGATCATGGAAGTTTCGTAAGAGAAAAGAGATTACTGCAAAGTTGTGGTTTAGTACTCATAGAGTGGCGATGAAAAGCATGCAATCAGATGACAATTTGAAGTTTTCCTATTAAGATATTGTTTTCCAACCAAACTTGAGCTGCATGCCAATCAAATCGATCTCTCCATGACTTGCATACACATCTAATCCGAATGAGGGATTTTGAGGGTAGCCTTACTAGATATCGGCCAAGATTTCTTCCGCGCGGGGATGATATCACTCAGATTACACATGATCCAGAGTCTTTCGCTGCCAGAAATATTTACGTACAAGTAGATATCGAGCAGGCCCTTATGTAGTCTTCAAACCCTGGTCATGTTCTGTTCAAAAAAAAAAAACCCTAGTCCAAACTGAAACCAAACCGGAAAAGGCCGGAAACACAAACTAACAGTCCAAACTTAGGGAGTGTATTCAATTTGGATCGAGTTTACAAGTTTTTTTTTTGTATTTTAAAAGTTCATGAATATTCAATCAAAATTATAAAAACTTCTTTAAAATCTCGTTGTATTCAATTAGGGCACTTGATATAAATACCAAAACTCATAAGAAATCTAGTCACCTGACTAGAGATTTTGACGCTTCCTCTCTGGACATGATCGAAGAGCAAGAGCACGAACTAACCTATTTCTATACAAACCACCTTTTTGTATTCTCTAACTAACCCAGGTAATTTCTCATCTCTTTTTCTCCATTCATGTTATTGATAATATTGAAACCCATGAGTTATGTTTTTCAAACTCGCTCTATCTAATTAGCTTTTTGGTATATGATGAGTTAATATGCTGAATCACTTCTCTCACTCACTTCCCTAACCTCATGCGGTATAAGGAGCCAACCTCAATACAAACGTATTGGATCACAGTTGTGTCCTAGACTCCTAGCCTTCTGGGAGATGACCGAAATTCCAACAAACATTTTGTATTTTCTTAATCACCATTAATGGACAACATAGGTTTCAAATTTTTCCAAGAGTCTGGAAAAGAATTCTCTTTGCTCAAGCGGTCAAGAGCCAAGCACATCTAACTGAGATGGGTATATGGTTTGAGATTTCAACCACAACAGATGCAAAGTGATAAAATTCTCACAAGTTAAAATGGGAACAGTGAAGCAACTCATTGAACCTTGAAGCAAATATAAAAGGGAAAAAGGAGAGCAATCAAGGGAGCAAAAAAGTTATCGACGCCTGAGAGATTCGAACTCTCGCGGGGAAACCCCATGTACTTAGCAGGCACACGCCTTAACCACTCGGCCAAAGCGTCGTTTGTTAACCACACGGATTTTAATAATACTTCAACTCTACAAAAATTAAGTTGGGATTTTTTTTTTGAGAATAAATTAAGTTGGGCTTTAGCAGAACCAAACAAATTTACAAGTTAGAGTAAAAATATTCCAAATTTCATGATTAATTCCACATTCTACAATGGCAGTGCAAATAAAAAAGGTAATGTCATTACTCGTTAACTAGGTCTCTAGTTCTCTACCACTAACCATTCTAGCATAACTCCATATCTATTGGTACTGTCAACAAATCAATATCACAAACATTAAACTTTTGCATCTTAACACTACAATGATGAGTTGAAGATCAAGTTGCAGACATCTGGTAGTAAAGTATTCCACATCTCACTTGATAAGTTGGACATTCGAGACATTTATGCACTAACTTGAGGGGGAGTGTTGACAAGAGCTGTAGTCTATATTTAATGTTATAGTTGACTTACCTTACCTGTATACTGATGTACTCCTATATTATTTCCGTAAGAGAAGAAGAATAAACATAACAATATCTCCTCACTTATTTCTAATACAAATGGAGTTTAAAACACTTGTTTTCTCATTTCTTGATTCAAAGCATTGTTATTTATGGTCCTTTTCTTTATAAATATGTGAGATTGTTTCTTTTGCAAACACCATTTGTGCACTCTTCATGTCAGACGAATTCAAACAAAAACAAAGGTTTCTCTTGTTATTTTTAGTAGTGACATGCCATAAATTAAAACAAAGGTCCCAATGGGGTCAAATATGTTAATGCATTAATTGTTTCTCATAGACTTGGAATTTTATTTTTTTTTGGACGAGGTGACTTGGAAGTCTTTGGATGATCATACTTTCCATGAAGTGGAGTCTCTTACTGTGTGATTGATCCATATGTGCAGTTAACTGATATAATTTAAAATAATGAAAGTCATTTGGTATAAAAAAGACTAGTATACTGGGTCGAATATGTTGAAAGTTTATCATTTTTTAATCATATATATGCATTTCATTAATTGAAATAATTCGTTACAAGTAATAAACAAGCAATACACACAGGAGCCAATCATTACAAATAGTATACTGAGTCGAATATGTTGAAAGTTTTGGTGTTGAACTATATGGAGGGTCCGTATCATTTACTTGGAAGTCCTTATTTATCTTTCTTTGTGAAATTATAGTTTCACTGCATTGGAGTCTCACAGCAGTAGGGATCGATACTACATAATTGTTGAAGCAAACACAGATATGGAGAAACCAAATTCTAAATTACAGGAGGAAATAAATAAATCAAGATAACTATCGGCTCGACAAATCGCCTACATCCACAAAGCAGAGCAGTTGCTTTTTCAGCTACTTGCTTTCGAGCCTTGATTCACAGAGATTCACTCTATCCTGTCCTCTGTCTCACTATCAGACGCTTTGGCAGAAGAGTCAGATGACCATATATACAATCAACGGCTTGTGATTAAATACTAGGTGTGAACACAAACCATAGTCCTACACCATTTTTAAAATGTGAATGATGGCTACCTACTAAGACCAATTGATTAATCCAGAAAGCCACCTTAACAGGCTAACAATAATCATCTGCAATCCAACATGACATTTCATTATCCCTTTTCAAATCATAACAAGTATGGCACACAGACACAAAAGTGCTTCCATCTCGTTTCTTTTACTTGTACTTCTTGAAACAGTTACATTTGGTTTCTGCAAGGCAGATGTTCATGTGGGTTGCATGGATATTGAGATGAAAGCTCTTCTCAGGCTCAGAGAGGGCCTTACAGATCCTTCAGACCGGCTTTCGTCTTGGGTGGGAGAAGATTGCTGCAAATGGACAGGTGTTGGCTGCAACAACACAATTGGACGTGTGGAAAGCCTTGATCTTCATAACCCATATCTAGATGGTTTAGACAGTGATGCCTTGGGAGGTGAGATCAATCCTTCTTTGCTTGTTTTGAAATATTTGATATACTTGGATTTAAGCATGAATAATTTCGGAGGTGTCCAACTTCCAAGTTTCATTGGATCACTAAAGAAAATGACATACCTCAATCTCTCTGGTGCATCTTTTGGTGGAGTCATTCCCCCCAATCTTGGAAACCTTTCGAGATTGGTTTATCTTGATCTCAGTAATAACGCTATTGAGAGTGATCTCAGATGGCTTCCCAGTCTTTCTTCCTTAAAGTTCCTTAACTTGGGTGGAGCACAGCTTATGAAGGCTGCACCATATTGGCTTCCCAAAGTTAATATGCTCCCTTCACTTGTTGAATTGCATTTGCCTGGTTGTGGTCTTTACATCCTTCCTCGTACTCTTCCTCATATCAATTTCACATCACTTTCGGTTCTTGACCTCTCTGCCAATGGTTTCAACTCCACGCTATCTCCCTGGTTGTTCAATCTGACTGAACTAGTCAACCTTGATATAAGTATGAACAATCTCAATGGAGCACTGCCAGAAACACTTGGGAGTTTGGCTCTTCTGAAGAACCTTGATTTGTCAGAGAATTCAAACATTGGAGGGCAGTTGCCAAGAAACTTAGGGATGTTGTGCAATTTGCAGTCTCTGAAACTTTCTGTCAACAACGTTACTGGCGAGATTACTGATTTCATTGACAGTTTGTCTGGATGCACAAACAGCAGCATAGAGACTTTGGATTTAGGTTATAACAGTCTGACAGGACACTTGCCTAATTCTTTAGGATGTCTTACCAACTTAAGATCCCTCATATTGTGGTCCAACTCATTTCAGGGTTCAATCCCAGATTCGATTGGAAACTTGACGTCTTTGGAGCAGTTTTACCTTGCAAACAATAAAATGAGCGGAGTCATCCCAGAAAGTTTTGGGCAGCTCTCGTCGCTGGTTGCAGTAGATCTCTCTGAAAACACATGGGAAGGTGTCGTAACAGAAACTCATTTTGTGAAACTTCGAAGCTTAGAAGAGGTATCAATCATAAAAGCCTCCCCAAACATTTCCCTAGTTTTCAACATTAGTTCTAATTGGATACCTCCATTCAAATTGAGATACTTGAACCTTAGATCATGTCAACTGGGTCCCAAATTTCCTACATGGCTTAGAAATCAGACTGAGCTTGCCACGGTGGTCCTCAACAATGCTAGGATTACAGATACTATACCTGATTGGTTTTGGCAGTTGGATTTGTTATTAGATGAACTAGATGTTGCTTACAATGAACTAAGTGGCAGGGTGCCTAACTCGTTAAGGTTCGCCATTTATGCTAATGCTGATTTGAGTACAAACCGCTTTGAGGGCCCCCTCCCACTCTGGTCATCAAATGTTACAGCTCTCTACCTCAGAGATAATCAGTTTTCAGGGCCAATTCCTTATAACATTGGTGACGAAATGCCCTCCCTTTCAGATTTAGACATCTCTAGGAACGGTTTGAGTGGAAGCATTCCTCAGTCTTTAGGTAATCTAAGCCTTTTGACAACCATGGTTATCTCAAATAATTACTTGTCTGGTGAAATTCCTCATTTCTGTAACAGTATACCAGGCTTGCATATCGTAGATATGTCAAACAACAGTCTCTCTGGTACAGTTCCAAGATCCATCGATTCTCTTCGTGCACTCAGATACTTGATACTCTCTAACAACAACCTGTCAGGCGAACTTCCTTCGTTGAGAAACTGCACTGACATGAAAAGTTTTGATCTTGGGGAAAATAAATTTTCTGGAAACATTCCGGCTTGGATAGGAGAAAGCATGCTCTCTTTGTTGATTCTACGCCTGAGTTCCAACTCATTCACTGGTAGCATTCCTTCCCAGTTGTGTGACCTTTCCAATCTTCACATATTGGACCTCTCACATAACAACCTTTCTGGTCATATTCCCCACTGTGTTGGTAATTTGAGTGGCTTTAAAACATCTGTAATCTCAGATAAAGACACTTCATACCTTTACCAGGGAAAATCGGTGGTAGTGCCAAAAGGAACAGTGCAGGTTTACCTTGTCAATAGCCTTGATCTCTCAAACAATAACTTTTCAGGCTCAATCCCAAGTTCTATTGGTTCTCTTAGTTCACTCGAATTCTTGTTACTCTCTAACAACAACTTTTCTGGTGAACTTCCTTCCTCGTTGAAAAACTGCATTCACATGAATAGTCTTGATCTTGGTGATAACAAGTTTTCTGGAAACATTCCGGCGTGGATTGGAGAAGTCATGCTCTCTTTGTCAATTTTACGCTTGACGTCCAATTCATTTACCGGAAACATCCCTTCACAATTGTGTGGCCTTTCTAATCTCCACATATTGGACCTTTCACACAATAATCTCTCTGGTCATATTCCCCAGTGCATAGGTAATTTGAGTCGCATGAAATCTGAAGAAATATATGAACCAAGAGTGTTTGTTTACGTATACCCGGCAAAGTTGAAGTCAGTGACTAAAGTAAGAGTTCTTGATTATTTTCCTCGTACTGTATACCCGGGAAAGTTGAAGTCAGTGACTAAAGGAAGAGTTCTTGAATATTTTCCTCGTACTGTTGACCTTGTTAACAGCCTAGATCTCTCAAACAATAACTTATCAGGAGAGATGCCTGTGGAGCTAACAAGCCTTATAAAGTTGGGAACCTTGAACTTGTCCATGAATCATTTGACAGGAACGATCCCAACCAAGATTGGAAACTTGGAGTCGATAGAAACTCTGGATCTATCAATAAACCAACTCTCAGGTTCAATTCCACCGAGCATGGTTTCCTTGACATTTTTGAGTTATCTGAACCTGTCATACAATCACTTGTCTGGAGAAGTCCCAACAGGTAACCAATTGAGCACCCTAGTTGATCCATCAATTTATGAAGGCAATGCTGCTCTTTGTGGGTATCCGTTGCCAAATGATTGCCAAGACAATGAAGAAATACCTCAGGTTCCAACTGAAGATGGGGAAGACAGTGATGATAGTGAACTCGAAAAGCTATGGTTCATCATCAGCATGGTGATAGGTTTCATTGTGGGGTTCTGGGGAGTTTGTGGGAGTTTGGTCATCAACAAGTCCTGGAGACATGCCTATTTCAACTTCCTTGACAAAGTGAAGTATGTTCTCATTGATTTTGTCTCGGTCATCCGTAAGTATCTGCAGTTAGGAACATAAAAGATTTAAAACAATGTTTACTCTGTTTTTGTTTATAAATTGTAAGCTTTTATGTTTAGCCTAGAGTTTTGTTAGCATGTACTGAACTACCATTTTTTAAGCAAATTCTACATTAGTACGTACTCTTAAAACTTCTACAATCATCCAGAGCATTACAAGCTACCATCTTCCTCAAGAGAATTACTACCATAGTACCATCTTCCTCAAGAGCATTACATGTGTTGGGTTTTTCAATTTTTAAACCTGTTGAGCAACGGAATTACCAGCTCACTACTAGTATTAACATATAGTCCCTACTTAACCATCTTAGAAAAAGACAAGTGTGTGATCTTATCTTAAAGTGTTCAATACTATTACAAGTAAATCATCCACTTTCTTATGTAGTGTGAGATCTTTTTCAATGTGAAACTTTTGTTTTGCACATATTTGATTTGTATCGAGCCATACAATCTAAAAAAATTGGATATTGTAGAAATATCTATAGTCCAAAAAAACAGAAATTTTCGATGAAAATTATAGTAAAATTTTAAGTAAAAGTTACATAATCAACTCAAAATGTACTAAAAAAATATTGGAAAGATGAGAATCTCTCCCTTTGTTTTATTGACCCCGAAGTAAAATTCAATAAAATGTTTACCGATTCCCAACCCTATAACAAGTTTACTGACCCTCAATAAAATTCATTGACCCCCAGTAAAACCTGTAACCCTGAATAAAACCCTATGAAATATTTTCTGATCCCTAATAAACACTTTTTGTAATTATTGAGAAATTCATAAATTGTCTAAACTTATTGATTTTTTTTTTTAGAATTTTAGATTTATCTGTAATTTTCGTTTGCTTTTTTGGTGAAGATTCCTATATGTAGCTTTAACCAAATCACACCCGGTCAACCAAATCGTTAAGAGATTGATATTCTTTACTTTCCCAGAAATCAATCCTATATCGAGATGAAGACAAGCAAGAATGAATCATGTGATTAATTTTATACATAACAAAATAAGACATCAATGATTGAGTATGGACATCAAACACAAGTGAGACAATATCTTATTGTATCGGATTAGGTAAAACACCTTTTTAATTACGGAAGCTGGATGGTAGCTAGGCGTGTACATAATTGGGGGAAGATATTTGAAATTGGATGCCCCTTACTCATTAGCTAGCTAGCTAGGGTAGTTTGTATTTGTTGCTGTTCTTTCTCAGAAGTTGGCCATCATTTCCAAAGAAAAAGACACTTAGTTGGTGAGTATATCTAATTTTGACCTCCTTCTCTGCCAATGAACTCAACGATTTACATATGTACACTAGGAAGATATGAGTCATTACAATATGAGTTGTTTATTGTCCAATTGTTACTTGACTTTTAATCCGAACCGTGTATTACGAACTAAACCCTATACACGAATCTGAAATGGGTAATATCTTGTTTCATTTCTCTGAAAAATGGGGATATATCATATATCAATGATTGAGTTAGGGATACAGTGAAGAGTGTATTTGGTCGAATCTGTGTATCAATAATGTCTGTCTTACTCATTATTGAAACTAGTGGAGGGCCAACTGGTTGTTATGTGGATTTGGCCATTCATGCCCTGATGCACAAGATCAGATGCCCCATAACATAACCCATATGGCAGAGTGCCAGGGTCAGACTCAGAGAAGAATTAGCAGATCATTTGTCTGCCACTGCATTCGTGCGTTGTGTTCTGCCACTACGAGTCTTTCCATTTTGTGAAACCGGCCACCGTGATTTTAGAAAAGGTTTATTTAAGAAATTACAAAATGCGAGGCTGCCTACTTCATCCATATTTTTTTAGCATTTCGTCCAACATCTTAATTTCATTAAGAGGATGAAAATGTAAATCGAAATCGAGTTGATGAGAGGAATTAATGTGATAATTTTGTTGTATTGCCGCTATATAAAATCACAATAAAAATGAATCAAAATGAATATGAGCAAGTTTTGGAACGAAAAAGATACAAAAATTAGAGATTGATAAAAATAAATTTGTTTTTCCGAAAATTGTACATCAGAAGCAAATTGCATAACTGGTTACACTCATTCTCAAGTGTCTAACCCGACAACCACACCGAGCTTAAAATCTTATTCTTATTCAGGGGTTTTCTAATTTTTAAGAATTGAAATTAAAATCAACTAACTTTAATGATTTTATCAATTACTTGCTAGCAAAATTATTTTCATTGCTTTTTAAGGTGCCAATACCAGCATTGCCAAGCACCTCTGGTTTATGCCGATTATGGACAGCAAAAATTCCACTTTCGAGAAATTTCATCGAGTTTGAACAATTAAACCATAAATGAATTCACATAAAAAAAAATGTTGGCCCATCACTGGCTCACTGCTGAATTTTATTCATTTAATTGCATTATCAACATTAACAGAGCTCATGAGTCATGACACATAAAATGTTAATGAAAGAAAAAGCTAGCTTTGAAAAAGATAGAAAAATTAAACTTCTGTGTTCCATTACTAAGTACAACTAAATTAGGCTTCTAACCTCAATTAAATTCTTTCTTTTCACCCTTTTGGGTTCTTATTTTTCATCAATTGAGTTGTAACTTTGCCAAGTTCCACTTCCATTATTCGTTTTCATTCCACGCCGGTCAGGGCAGGAAAGCAACTCCCGGACCTAGTAAGCCCCGGGCGGCCACCAATCCTCATCGGACTAGTTGGGGTCGAACTCGAGGCCCTCGGAGAATCCAAACTGCGCCGGAGAATCTGTCTCACGGCAGATATCAAATGAACAGTGGGGTTCAAAGGAGGCCCAGATGCCTTAAATTTCTGGCAAAAGTTCATATGTGTAGCCATGGCTTCTTCAGTGCTAACTAGCCTCTCAGACCTCAAAATCTCATCTTTTATAGCTTCAGAACACAACCCACAAATCCAATGGCCCAGATTTCTCTCCCGGACATGTTCAATATAGGCAGGGGTGCACTCCTCTGTGAGCCCACAGCATTCACATTTTGCAAACTCAATTTCTGATTGGGGATTGAGTTTTGGGGCTGCTGCTTGGCTTTCTGGGGCTGATAGACCTCCTATTGGGTCACTGATTATAGTTGCAGACATTGCCAATAACCCTGCTTGAAATTAAAAAACAAAACCATCAATTATATGATAAAATTTGGAAACAGGGTTTTTCTCTACTTATGGTTCTTTATGTTGGCAAAGACAAAAGAAGCATAAACCTTTATGCTACATGTATGTAAATTTTGTAGTTTTGCAGATTTCACTTTCCAAAAGAAAGACTTTTGAACTGGAAACAAAAGTGTGACCTGGAAATCACACATAACAAGCTGTGCTCCCATTTTAACAGTTAATTTTCTGAAATTTCATTCTCATTAAAAAGTGAAAACGTAGCTTCAATAGAGTAAAATGAAGAGGATGTGGATATAAGAATTATTACCAGTAGAAGCAGATCAAAATGAATCCCAATAGTTCGATTTCTCTCTACTTCTTCTGTGAATTGGGCTTTGCTTGTTGTTGTCCTTATCGCTCTTTTTCCCCGGCTCCTTCTTCAACCTTCTCTTCTTCAGCAAAGAAAATGTCAAACATGAAAACCATTTCAGAAAAATGGATTGATCTTCTTCAAACTCAGCTATCCAAACAAGCTGAACCCTTTTTCTTCCTCAAAGTTGCAAAGATAAGCTCTTTCCTGATCAAGGCTCAAACTTTGATCTTTCTTCCTCTGTTTTGATGCTCTTTGGAGAAACCCAAATCTTATTGTGAGCAAAAGAGGGAGAGATGGAGATTTTGGTTTGGTATGGTTTTTGCTTTTTGTTTCTCCTTGTGCTCCTCCACAAAATGGTATATGAATAGTAGGAAGAGATTGGGAGAGAGAGAGAGAGAGAGAGAGTTTCTAGAGGGAGTCCCAAACTCCCAATGATTGAAGGTTTAAAGGGGATGGACTAACAGTATATTCCACGTCAGCAGCATTGGCTGTCAGAGCAGTCTGACCATTGATTATTGAGATTGCCAGCTAAGCATTATCATGTTTTCAGACTTATTCTTACCCAATATGTGCTGTTTCGACCTATTTTTTCCATTTTTTTGTTATTTTCCAGCCAATCAATGTCACCCACCTGTACATTAAAAACGTGTAAGGTATATCTTTCTTTTAATTGTTTGATTCCACAAGTCTTCTTTTTTTTGCCATGGACTTCATAAGTCTTTCTGTTTTTGTCCAGAAACTTCTACAAGTCTTTACTAATCAAAATTAGTGATTTTATTATGTTAATGTATTCATAACAGAAGAAGGGGAATTAATGTGGTTTTCTTTTTTTAGGTGTGGATGAAGAAATTAATATGTTAACATGCTAGTTTGCCGAATGATTTAAAAGTTATTTGTCAAACGCCTTGCTCTAGTTTCTTTTTATGTGTCTTTTACTTTCTTAACACATATTGTTGTAATCAAGTTTTTTTTGCGTATGATGTTTTAATGAAACATTTCTTGATTTCATACACCCTTTGAGAAAAATATATATATATAACACATAGAGCATTCAATACTTTAACAACTGTTACAAATAAATTTGCGTACAAAAAAGTGTCTTGTCTGACACCCTGTATTCCTTTGAAAACTAATACACTATATTAGAGTTTTGTAGGAAAAGTATATTTTTGTTTGCATTGCAAGGTGTACATGCTGAAATTACTATGCGAAGAGGACTACAATAGAGCCATGTAGTTGGATTTCATGTCAATTTAAATCAACTTTCATGTGCATTATATGATGAGAATTAATGAAAGAGATTGATCATGAAAGAAGATAAGCCATGTACTAGGTTCACGTTTAATACATATGGTGTTTATTGTGTACACGATATAAGGTACAAAATGAGTCTTGAAGACTGAAGTTACAAAAGTTACACGTTGATTCGTCTATTTGTTTGATCAGAATTAGATTATTAAACTATTTCAAATTGGTTTTTGTTACCAAAAAAAAACTTTGATGGGAGAGAATGATATCCTCCAAGAAGTTGTTGGAGCGTCCCCCAACATAAGTTACACATAATATATGGCATTTACACCATGAGTTAAGACGCGCCTCTCTTAATTTTTTAGAAGTTTTTGAAGCAACATCTAACAAATAAAAGTTACGTTTGTATTTGTGATAACATTTTCTGGACGAGTGAATAATTGCTTCATAAAACAATCTCCGGTCAATCCACTTGATCAACAAGTTTGTCCGATCAACAATTGTACACTATCATGGGGAGAATTTTAACGGGTGTGAGGGTATCTAAGCATTTTGAGACCAGAAATAAGATTGTTACTGACTTTTATTTAATTCAATATGATTTCTAGCTAGGTCAAATCGCCTCACCTAATTCTTTCTCTTGCATCTTTGTATAGTTTGCGACAGACTATCATTCTTAATTGGTGGTCTTAATCAGTCCAAACAAACCATTAATTCGAGCACAACCATTCACATGCATCAACAACCAACATATCGACATTTTAGGCATGTAAATTAGCATCTGGCCTCAACTTGTGAATGAACAAGAATTAAGAAACGACAACTAATTGAATAGACTTTACAACAGTGATATTTGAACACGCCTCTAATTATTGGCTTTCACTAGATGAACAGCAGCAGTGCTTCTTACGCAACTCGATCATCAACATCACAATTCGATATATAAATTAATCTGCCAATTCCCAGAAAACAATAATGAATGGACCAAGGTTTTCCTTTGCCATTACCTAAAGAGCAAGACTGAAATTATTGCACTAGTACTAGTACATTATGATCATCATGATTCATGAAAAAGACCTTTGTTTTTTATTTTCAAGTGATTATTATGAAAGAGACTGCCACTAATAAGCAAAAACACTAGCTTGCCAGAATAGATAGGCAACCCACCTAAACCGAATTGTTCCTATCACAAAAACGAGGACCATACATATTTGAAAGTGACCAAATACCCACAAGTATATATTTCACATGGCAGATATCTAATTTCACACTCATATTATCTTATATGCATGCATGCATGCTTCACATGCATTCTAGCCAAGGACAACTTTGTCATCAATCTCTATTTATGGAGGCATGGAATTGAACGAACTGGGGTTCAATAACTACGGAGGGATATGGAATGGGGAAAATGTAGTCTTTTAGGTGGAAGTTTAATTGCAGATTTGGGGCCTGCAGTGGTTGGATCAATTTATAGCATATGAACACACATTTATTTATCCCATGAACACAGAAACAGTACAGCACTCGATCTAGGCGTTCAGACTGAATATATATCAGATAATTTTTTTGCGTGTTTGCAATGTGAACTTATTTTATAAGTTGTACTATTTTTAAACCATATTGGTTACCCACATGACATAAATGACTTTATGGGGTATTTTTTTTATTTTATTTGTGAATTAGGTCAACCACAGTACCACACCAATTGACATCCCTAATTGTTGACGTGGGTGAGTGATTGAAATGAAATTGTGACATGGCGTCACTAATCTTGTTGGCAAAAAATCCAAGTGGATCATGAATTCATCATTTTAAATGCTTTCTTATCTTTGGTGTTGCCATTTTGATTGGTTTTTGTATGATTTTGTTTATGATTTTTTAGGTCTATAATTGTTTGGCCCATACGTCAAAAGAGTAGTGTCGATCTCTTTTATTTTTCCCTGTTTGAAAATCATCACCTTTGTGTTTTTTCTTCATCTGTTTGCTTCTTTTGGTGAAAAGGAAAAACTCCATTGGATGGCTCTAGACTCTAGTTTTAGCCTACCAATCTACCACAGTGATTGATTGAAAAGAAAAGGCAAATGATTGGTATTAGCTAAAGAAGTTGGCCGGAATAATAAGTCAGAATGACACCTAGCATATATTTTGTTGTTTGATTTACAATTTCTGGTGAGACAATCTTCTTGAGATTTGCTTTCACAACTGGACAAATAGACATGGCCTTCCTTTTCACAAAGGACCAAAGAAAAGCTAGCTGCTAGCCAAGAACATGAGTTTTTCAACTTTTATGTGCTTAAATGTTGTTACGGCGATTACTATATTTTCATACAGGTTTTAAAAAGTTATCCAAGTATTTAGATAGCTTTTAGATTTGGTTTCAAGAATTATCGTTGCAAAAAATCAGCCAAAATGATGATTGTTTGATCATCTGTTTGTTGTATATTTTACAGACAAATATAGTGCGTCAGATAAAACTAAAACAATGAGTATGGTAATCAAATGGTTAAATAATTTTCAATTTGATTTTTTTTTTGTCAAAATGATTCTTGAAGGAGGACCTAAAAATCTAAAATATGTATAATTCTAATCATTAGTTTACACGTCAAAATGAGGAGGTCCATATTTTAATTCAAAACGAATGTCTATATGTGAATGAAACTGTATACAAGTAAATGAAAAAAGTCTCTAACCAATATACAATTAAACCTGCCCTAATATTGTCATGGTTGCCATTGGCATTTGGGTTTTGTTTTGGTTCATGGCTACAAGACCATGTAGTTTGTTCCTTTTGGACTATGGCTAAATTGTGTTATAACTTTAAACTAATCAATCTTGACAAAGAAATCAAGAGCATCATCACTTATAAAATCCAGCTCTACTAATAAAGATCTCAAAGATATCTTGCACCAGGAGAAGTATAGTTGACCCTCACATCCATATTTTGCCCCAAATAATTGTTATGTTGTAAATAATGAAGATAAATCTATATGTTTAGTCTTCAAAAGATATCTATTGATGTGAGCTTAGACTGGGGTTCATCATTCAAATAATTAACAAGAATATATGCAAACAAAATATCAAAATGTATCCAAAAAAATATCAAAATGATTCTTTGTGATAATTACTAAGAGTTTGGGTATAGTTTATATATAGACCTGTAATATCACAAAAGAAAACAAGGTAATTAATTAACTAATGAAGCTTGATTCTGATGAAAATTGACATAATATCTGCCTATTTGGACTGGGGCTCAATCATACAGCTTTTAAAAGTGGTATTCCTTTTCGGGATGACATTTTAAGAAGAAAACCAACAGAGGGATACTATGAAAAGAGGATAATGTAATTCTATAACAAAATGTTAGAACATTAATGGTATTATCCACAAGTTGAAACAGATTAATACTATGACTACCCTAAAAGAAAAACAAATGAATCAATTTATTCAATTGTAAAACATCAACTCATTTACAGCATGCATGTTTAACTGTTTACGTGAACAGATTGTCCCAACAAAACTATTGCACATGAGCAGCCAGAATCCAAAAGTGTTTTCTACCCATCAGGTTCTTTGATTTGAAAGTCAGGGCGCTGTACTCTCCTAGATCACCATGATGTCTATATTTGCAGCAATGCAATGGAGGGCTGCTATCTTAATGTCGCTCGGGTTAAAAATTTGTGGTGGCAAAATTTTATGTCCCATCTGTGACGGTGCATATACACAAACTACCATTTCAGGCTCCCTCTCCCTATAATACCACTCCGATTGAAGCTGCTTCTTTCTCAAATTCTTTTATCAGCTTCTCAATCCGTCTTCTATAGACTGGCATGAAGTGATCACTAATCATTGTTTGCGACAACCTCAGCTTACTGTACAGAGATCTCGGAGTGAGGAAAATACCAATCCTGGTCTCTTCGGGCTGCTGCTGCTGCTGCTGCTGCTCCTCATCTGAGGCACTGGAGCTAGGGCTGCCACCTTCACAATTAGCGTCACCGCTATGAAGGGTAACAATATGCATGATTTTCCCTGCAGGAAAAAATCTGTGTGCTTCCTTCATTTCTGGAGAAGAGCTCTCCGGCTGGCCATCGCTTACCTCTGCAATTGCTGCTTCTTCTTCTTCCCTTATTGCTGCTGCTGCTGCTGCTTCTTCTTCTTCTTCTTCTCTTCTTTCTGCTTCTTCTTCTTCCCTTATTTCATTTGCTACATCGGCCTCCTCACCTTCTGTTCTATCATAAAGTTCATGCTCAAGTTGTTGCCACAATTCAACTTCAGTCATGCGATCTTTGTGTCTATCATGGTCCATGAGATCCTCAACTTCATCCCCATTAGTATCTTGATGCATCCCACCATCAGAAGTCCACTCCATTCTTACAGATGTAGATACAGGAAGGTCCAGGGCTTCAATGACAGTTGAGCTTGTCCTTGTCTTAGGAGACGTAAGGAGAGGCTCAGAAGTCTGAGTGTGGCCACTAGAGGACTCTGGAGAACTTCCCTCATCATTTGAATTTGAACGAGCAGCTGAGGTTCTCTGACGAGGAGCCATGCAGGACCATGATGATAAGCGAAGAGTAGGACGTGCCCACGCTGCCACGCTCTGTGCTCTTCTCATAACAACCTGTAAAGTGAAAGTTTCACAACCCAACCAAATAATTAAATAGAACATAAAGTCGATAAGCTTCATCGCATCTCCAAGGGTTCTTGATAACACAAAAATCCACTCCAAACATTCACAATTGCACGGTTCATGATAAACGGTTTCTTTCAGAGCACCAATCTTGATCTCCATATAGACTCAAAAACAGTTCTTTAAAAACCAAATAGCTCTAGATTTTTTTCACCAATAAATTTCACTGTTCATATACCTTCTTAATCCCCTCTTTAAACTTCTGTTCAAACAAAAACAGAACTCCTTACGTCATATCCTGTTTGCAGTTTTGACTTAAAAAAGTTAATCAGTTCTAGTTTCATAAGTATGATTATTGTTGAAATATATCATTAGAAAGATTCTTTAAAATGTGACTAATATTGAATACTGTTGGATATGTTGTACATTCACTTGTTATTCATGTACATTCAACAAATGTCTCGATATTAAATTAATCTACAATTTTTTTATTATTTGCCTCCTTCAGTAAAAATTTAGTGAGAAAAACCTAGATGGGAATAACTAGTGGAAGGTGGGAAATGGTAGTTTATACGAGATGTTAAAAGATTATAGAACATTTTGAGTCCAAAAGTTTTAGAGATATATTTTTGAAAGAATCTATATCGAGACTATAAAGATTTTGTTAGAACACCACTCGAGATGCTCAAGGAATACATATACCAACAATCTAATAACAAAACTTATAGCTTCGGCAGCTAGATGTCGTAAGACATGATGAATAATTGAAAAGTATTCAACTACTTACAAGAAGCCACGAAGGTTTGAAAAGGAAAGGAAGATGATGTGCAACTAAATGAGATTAAAAGAAAGGTGGTTACCTGTGTACCATTGGAAACAGGGCGCAGAATCGCCCCTGCCCCAGCAACCGTTGCTTTAGCAGTGGCAATGGATGGAAGTCGTGAGCTCAAAGCTGAAGCAGAACGATAGACAGTGCTAAGGATTCTTGTCTGCTCGATCTGATTTCTCAGATCATTTAGCCAAGCAGATGCAGTTACCTGTACAAATTTACAACACACTGCGTTAGAAATATTATAAGTACGACAGAAATATTGCAAGCATCAGCAATGTTTCAACAATAACTATACCAAGCATGCATGTTTTTCAAGTACCAACAAGCCAGAGAACCAACTGGTAGCATCATACAGATGTGTGGGCACATTTATCAAAGACCTAACAAGCTATCACGAAAATATGGCATATAGAACTAATATATTTAATCCTTGCTGAAAACTCAAGGCAATGTCTTTGTATAGAACTCCACAATCGCTTAAAGAGAATTGAGAAAAGAGCATGTCGGCAAGAGTAGTAAAAGGATTTCTTCTGCTCCTTTTTTCAACTTCAAGTCATAATTTGACCATAATGAGGTAAGAACATAGAACATTTAAGGGGAAAAAAAAACCACATACAACACTTAACGCACAATGAAAAACCTTTATCAGCAGCAACAATATAAGTTCGGTACTAGGAAATTACTCCCGACTAAATTTATAAGGAAACTCAGCAAATAAGTCCCCACTTGATAACGACTGTCTCTCACCAAGTCAATAATTTATTCAACCAGACAAATACGACATCATTCCATACCAAAACATTCTGGGCAATATGCTAATTAACCTCCAATGCGACTAAGATAAGGCAGATAATTAAAATACTCATCATCGAATTTAAGAGCATAACCTCAGCACGCAAATCATCCACTGATGCAGCAGAGAACGTGGGCACTAAGTCAGCACCATTAACAACGGAAGTAATAAAATCAGCGCCTGATTCTGCCAATTCCCATGTCATACAAGCAGCTGCATTTTTATACCGTGTGAGCACTAAATAGCAATACCCAAAAGAAAAAATGGTTCTATCATAGCAAACTAAACAAACATTAGAGTAAAATAATACATGACATAACTAAAACTATTGCTTGGAGTTGGTAACATGAAAAAGGGACCACGGTTGATGCATAGCACTGAAGTTTATATTAGTTATGAGTTATGACAAGTAATGAAAACAAACCTGGAGCAAAAGTCACACAAGTGGTCGCTGACAGTTCTTTCTGCTCGCGCAATATATATGTTAGCAGCGCTGCAGTGCCTCCACCCAAAGAATGCCCTACAATCTGTTAGAACTATTATCACATTTATTACTCTTAAGCGCCATAAGATTGTGGAAGCCATAACATATGCTACTAAGATACAACTGAACCCACATTTGCATAATCTATATTAATTTAACAAAAACACCCATTTTGATACTCTACCATCATAGTAATTATCATAGTAAAATGGGTGTTTTTGTTAAATTATCAGTGTTCATAGCCAGGATATTGGTCAAAAACCATAGTAATTACCACAGTGTTGTAATGGAATATGTGGGTGATGATCTTCATTAATGCCATTACCTTAAGTTCATAGCCAGGATATTGGTCAAGTGCTTCTAAAAGGCACGGTTTTGCAAGCTGTGCAATCCATCGTGCAGCCGCAACCATTCCGCAATGTGCATAACCCAAAACTAAATCACTGACCCCTCCCTCATGTACAACACTGTGATGGAAAGGTACAACAGCACCTGTTGCCGCCGTCAAAGTGTCCTTGATACTATGGGTTCCACGAATCAACAAGAGAAAGCATTTTTGGTTATGATCAACTAGAATTGTAAAAGCAGGCTTCAAGATCTGCACAACAGAAGTAAATACATAACTTCAATTTAATGGATAGATACAGCATTACTTTGCAAGTTTGCATTACTGTTGAGTAACCGAGAAAATAATAAAACCTGCTCATGCAAACAGCAGTGATGAACAATCAATAAGAGCAGTACTATTTGAGTTTAAAAAAAATAATAACTTACTCCTGCTTTGGGTTCCTGAAGAAGAACATTCTCTTCTGAAAACCCTGTCTCCTCTAAAAATAATGGAAAAGGTTTCTTTGAAAAGTGCCAACACAGTGTCAATAAGTTTAAGAGGTATTTGAGTTCCGCTACTATTTCAGGTCCCTTTAGCTGTTGACTGTCTACTCCACCAAATACACCATCAACAAGTAAGTTTCCCTGCAAAGTAATTTATCAAAGATCACTTCCATACAAGAAAAGTAACTGCTTGGTACAAGCACAACATGAATGGCATTTAATGATTTGATATCAGATACAACGAGAAATGCACGGAAGACATACCATGCAACAATTATGAATTTATGATAATAAAAAAAAACAAACAATGAGAAACAACATGTGAACTAAATAATGCCTGCTATGGTTCATCATTAATTCATTATCAGAAAGCAGAGTGGTAGTCATACTCATAGGTTAACTTCCAGCACAGGTGCTTTTGCAAATTTGTTAATGGAGTCCTACTTTTAATGTTAGTTGCAATATATAAGATTACATTTGAATCCTGCCTTTAACTCTGAATTACAGTGACACCTTTAATTATTCAAAAGCAGTTTCTTTCCATCTCTAAATCCAGTTATATATTCAGACAAACGAAATCTTCAAAGGATATGTGCAAAAGTTAAATCCATCAATCATGAATCTGAACACTAACTCTTAGCACAGTAAGCAATTACAATGCTCAAAATAAAAATTCAATATTTTCAAATTAAAGAATTTAAGCACACACTACAGGCACAAAAATCCTTTACCTGCCTCTTTAGAAGGAAGCTGATTCCGAAAGCCAAATCCCCTATAGGCCACTTCCCCAGAGTCTCAGAGTAAGTAAACCTAAGAGTCTCTGACAAGGTCGAAATGGTCTCCAACCATGTTGCTGGGGCTTGAATCAACCTATTCGAAACCCGGTGAATTCCCAAAGGAGATTGATTGGGCAAGCCACTACCGCTTTCGTCGTCATCATCACCGCCCGGAGATGCGGTCTCTAACTTACGGTTCAATGTGTAATACAATAGAGCAGCTGCACCGGCTGCGGTGGCCATAGTTGCAGTTGCCATTAGCTTACTATCCCTAATATAATCAAAATCAAAACAGCAATTATTGATTTATTTCAACCAACATATGAATGGAATTCGATAATGAATCAACCTCTGAAGCTAAAAAAAATTCACAAAATTTAATTGTTCTTCCCTTCTTCAATTGCACCTAGCATTGCTTAATTACCGCCAAAATCTTAGACAGTTACGAGCAGAATAAAATCGGAAACAAAATAATTTCGAAATATCAGAGCGAACCTGATTAAAATGAATAATTGGTTAAACCTAAACATCGAGAAATTTATATTCGGGAGAGAATGAAAACGATGAAGCGTGAACCGTACCTGAAGAGATCGATTTTGGCAGAGAGAATAATGTCTTCGTCTCTAAGGCATCAAGAAGATTATACTAAAGCGAAGCATATATATATATCTATCTATCTCGAATGAGAGAGACCCGACCCTTTCATTTTTTTCTTTTTTGAGAGGCTTTTGCAGCAGAGCTTTTTTGAAACGAAACGGCAAGCTGCGGCGTAGTTTCGTGGGGTTAAGGCTGGGTTACACGTGGCGGGAAAAAGTGGCCGAGTGAGAAAGCGTAGAAACTAGAAACCGACCTCCGCTGCTTTCTGTTATTTTTTTGTAGCAAAATTGGTTTAAGAAAATTAATTGATTTTGCTAAATATGAAAATGATCATAGGTTTACGTTAAGTAAAGTTACCACAAATTTCATTAATTATAATAATCAATATTTTTATTAATTGTTACACTACAAAAATGCCCCGCATCTATTTACAATACATACGAAAACAACAATAAAACTATTCTCATAAGCTCAACGACAATAAGTACTGTCCAACGACAAAAACACTATCAAAGAATACTAAAACTATTGCCAACGACAATAAAGCTACTGCCAACGACAATAAAGCTACTGTCCAAAGACAATAAAGTTTTTTAAGAATACTTCAAAGTTACTGAAGAACCTCTATCCAAAAATAATAAAGCTCTTTCTACAAAATTTTATCGAACTCCAAACTTATTCTAATCGGAGACAATTCTCCAACTTTCTTCATCACTTGGTCTAAACTCTAAACCCAAAGGACTTAATGATCGATATGTTCTTGGATTTCACTCAAGAGTCATTGACCAATGTTAGCACTCTTCCATTTTTCTTTTTTCTAATAGAAAGAGTCATCTTCCACGAAAACTTGAAAGGGGTTTTCTTCATAAAGAAGAAAACACATCCATCTAATCACATTTTACTTTATTTTATTATCTAAGTTAGACTAATCATTAATGTAGTAGCAAATTAATTGTGTAATACTAATCTGGGCAGGTGGTGCGGTGTTGTCTGGGACTGTTGACACACCCCCGTTGATTGTATCTCACCTAAACTAAAATGTTTCAGCTCTCTAGTTCCTTCCTAAATTCACATCAAGCACATTGATGATGGCACTCGAGGAGCAACGATGAAGCCACCTTCGTGTATCGGCCACGAGCATCAGATTCAGTACTTGATGTGGCCATAGCTTTCGTTTGACCTTTTCCAATTTTAGATCGTGGATAGTATCTAAACCATAGACCCTGCCCAAGGAAAGAAATGCATCCAAAGAACAAGAAGCAAGAACTTGAGGTGTCTTGACTTGTTCCACATCCACCCAACTACGAATTATGGATAGGGACACATTGTTGTTTGAATAAGAAAATATGGAAATGGATAGAAATCCTGAGAATACAAGACTTTTGACAATCACAGCAGTTCAACTGTAGTAATTTCAGCCAACAAAAGTTACAGAAGGTGAATTAAGCATCCCAGGGCAAATTGGCTAAGCAATTGTTTAGTGATTAAAAAAAGCATCTGATAGGGAGAGAAAAGCATCTGGCATCTTGTCGCATCGAAACAGACCTCCAGACAGTAGATCGAAACAGACCTCCAGACAGTATCAGCTTCGCCTTGGACTCAATCTCGCTCACTTATGGCAGTCAAGTGCTCATCAATCTCTTCAGTAGACAGCACTCTAAAAACGGGAGTCTCCTTTTTCACCACTCCAACCTGAAAATGGGACAAGACATTAACACGTTACATTATTACTAACAAAAACCATATCCAACCGCAAGGGATTTTGGCACATGAAGTTTATGTGCTCTCCTACTAAATGCAAGACCAAAGAAGACCTAGATAATCCTATCAAATAGCTAGAAATAATTGACTTTGTGATTCAGAAACTCTGCATTAAAGCACTCCTGATCCTCATGCACGAAAATCTGTTTCCTCCATATGTGTAATTTAGAAAAATAAAAAGTAATCAAATATAATGCAGGGGCTCCAGTACCTCAATTTCAGTGGCCTTAAAATCCTCTTGCAGAACTGATTGCAGCGCAGAAATGGCAGTCTAACAATGAAAGCATTATGGAATGTCAGAGAAGAAATCAAGCATATTAGCGTTCCTATCTTTGTTAAGTATCACATAATCACAGTTCATTAGCAAAGAGCACACTCAAAATCTCCAGAAAGAAATTTAGTATAAATTTTTGCAGACTAGGATATTTTCTACTTGCAAAAATAAGAAAATTTGGGCGAAAACTATGTTATTTTCCATGTTAAAAAAAGTGAGCCTGTATTACTTTAGGATCAAAACAGTAAATAGATAGAAGGATAAGTAATTTCTACCTGGACAGTCTCCTCATAAGTAAATGCAGGGTCATTCTTCATTTTCTTCTCTAAGAAATTAATTGCCTCTTGTTCTTTTAATCCAGCACTTGTGGCCTGAGATACACAGTTATCTATCAGTTGGGAACTATATAGATTGATGCTCTGACAAAGTGGACATACTAAGTAAGAACTAGAAGAGCTAAATTTGTCCATGAAACTACCAAAACAGTAAGGTTACAAGATCAATACAGTTCGAATCTTATACCAACACAATCAAAGTTTTGTAATGGTGCAGGTCAAGCTGAATTGTCTTTTATAAATGGGAAAGATGCACAATAAGAGAGAATAAAGAACGCAACACCATAGAGTGTCATGAATGAGTCACCCAAAAGAGGGGTTGCTATACAGGAGGAACTTGTGGACAAGTGTAGAAAGGTTCTGATGGCATTTTTTTAATTAATTTTTCACATACTTTGTTTCTTCAGATTAAGTTACAAAATAACTTTGGACATACCTTGTGACCAAAGTAATGACCAGCTGGGTCACACTTATAGAGTTGAGGTCCGGTCTCTTCATCGATACCCAACACCATAGCAACTTCAGGAAAACATAATATTGTAGAAAAGGGATACTATCAGTAAAAAACAAAGACAATTATTTGATCTACAAAAAGAGGATGAAGGGAGGAAGAAAAATACAGAGCCAATGAAGAGCACAAGAAACAAACCTACGCCCAGCGGTCTCATATAAGCATGTTGAGTATAGATTTGTGATTTGTTTGCAATCCTGTACACACAAATGGAACCAATGGAAGATCATGAGATGGCCTTGAAATTATGAAGAATAAACTATCATTATGATTGTAACATTATAAACTTAGAATTATTATGATATAGACAGCAAGTGAAAGGATTTATTGTCAGCACCATGTGGCTCTCCAGGAACCACGGGCTGACCAAGTTCACAATACCTGTCTTCTAACTGCCATACATATTTAAGAGGTAAAAAATTTGTGATGTGGGGTATTTTGAAATGTTCAGAGTACACAATCTGGAACTAGTACTATGGTAATTAGAGTCTGAGATTCCTGCTGGGTGCTTGTCTTTGCTCTAAGACTTTGTTACAATGTTTGGTTAGGTATTTTTGCCCTAATATTTTGAGTAATAGACTTTAATCCCTTGAATTCTAAAGCTTAACCAGGAAATTTACTCAACATCACCATACCATGAAACCTTGCACCCTACCTTTTCTCATCTAGACCTAGACACTTACTGCTACTCAAAAAGATATAGAATAGTACATACAGGAGGGGGGGGGGCAAAAAAAAACAATAACCTGCAGCAAAGGTAAGCCAGATTCAAAGGGACCATGGCACCAAATTGTGGGTTTAGTATTCTATTTAACCACTTGAGGGGATGAGAGAAAAATCTTTTTTGAACTTTTAAACTCGATAAGTGGAAAATTACGAAAATGAGGCAATTACAACTGCATACTAAAAGTTCAATTCTATTTTAGTATTATATAACATAAACAGTTTAACTAATTACCAGTTAGCCAATACATCTACAGGCATTTCATATCCATTTTTGAATCGGAAGTCAGCTGCTTCATTCCTTGCTTGTGAAACTAGGGTCCTTGCATCAGCTAGAAAACAACATCCCAAGAGGATGAAACAAATGTGAGCCTTTAAACAACAAAAGTATTTGAGAATATATATACATATATGGTCTAAACAACAAATTCATCTTAGTTAGAGATTCCAACAAGCTATTCAGGAGGGCCAAAAGGAAACCTGTCATGCCGGTAGCCAGCAAGCCTAGGAACTTTGTAATGGGGAAGAGATGGGTGACACTTGTCTGGTCCAAAAGCTTGTCCTGCACAAATTTCACAAGAGTTACAACCCGCACACATTCAGCAAATGCTCAAATAAAGACACAGATATATAAACCATTAATACTCACCGGGACTTTCTTCTGAGTCACAACACATACTGAATCCTTTCCTCGGACACCAATGGAGGTAATCCCAGCAGACTTCACAGCCTTAAAAGCATATTCTATTCAATCATCAAAAAACCCAACTCAGAACACAACACCAATTAAGTTCATTATGTTTCTTGTTTAAAAAAAAAATGATAAATTTTTCCTCAAATTTCTTAGCATCTAACCAAATGGATCAAGTTCAAAAATCAAGCTGAAACTAAGCAAACAAATTAAACATTCAAAGATTTTATCTTTTCACTCTCTTTTTGTTCAGATTTCGGCACTAAACAAACGAAAAATTGAATGGGTTTTAATCTCCGTGACCCAAAAAGACCTAAAATTCGCTCACTCTCAAGCACTGTCCTCGATTGAAATTTGGGAAATATTAATGGAGGTATTGGATAGAATCACATACCAACTTGGAATAGACGGCCTTCGGGTGAGAAGATCGTGATATGACGATCGTATCCTCCACCGCTTCCACGACTCATGCTTACTCCGCTATTCGATTTCTGAGCTTCTGCTTCTTCTTCTTCTTCTCTGCTTAGGGCTTGGGGTTTCTGTATCAGACTCTAGTGGTCTTCTGGTTCTGCGAGAGATTTAATAAGAAAAGCCAAGTATGCTTTTTTCTCAAGTTAGTTCCGAGTTGAAATTTGTTCAGCAATACGACGCCGTCTCTCTATAGCAGGCTGGGCTTTCGGGTTGTATATGATGGATTTCGACTTCACGTGTTTGGGGCCATTTACCTAAGAAAGGAACCCATTTAAACTTGAGTGGGTCACGGCCCACCTAGGCCTAAATCTTAGACATCTTAGTAATCTACTCATCTCTTTGCTTGAAAAAATATGTTTCATATGGAAATAGCAAAACGTCACTGGTATGCTAGACCATGTTGAGGATCGTTTGCCAATGTTAGGAGCGTATAGTGGGGATAGTTTTAAGTGCCGGGAGCTGTGTCTTGTTGGTTAGTAACAAAATTAATACTGTGGAGGTTACAAGTTCGAATCTCACTAACAGATACAGATAAGTGGGGTGGGAAGGGGATACAAATTGTTGTTCTCCTTAAAAAAAAAAAATTAGGTGCACCAATTGGGATTTTCGAGAAAGATGTGTTGGGCTTCGATGTGGATTGCAGGAATCATGATCTAGTCTTTGTAAGGTTAGAGCTCATTTAGGTGGACTTAGGCACTTTGAACTTCGACTTTTTGGAGTCGGTCTCACTTATTATGCTCTCAATATTACGAGGACTCCTGTGGCACCAATGCCCAAATGATTTAGGTGGTGTTTTTGTGTCTATTTAAGGCGGTGGTTCTTATTTAGGCCTAGCCGCGCAACCTCTAAGGTCAAACCGATTTGATGTCACAGCATTGACCATGCGGTAAGGTCTACTACTGAGATTCCAATTTGTTGTCTCTCGTTTTAATGTTAGGGTTCATTATATGGTTAACTCAAGTATGTATATAAAAAGTACGATTAAATTATGGTTATTATCCTCTACTTTAATGGTCTAACCAGTTCAATTCTTGAACTTTTAATTTCATCAAAATGATCCATGACACGTGTTGACAGATGATAGGTGTAAATATAAATTTAAAAATAATACGAGTTGACCTATGATAGGCGACATGTGTCCTAAATGAACTTATTGAATGAGAATTGATAGTGCAGAAATCATTTTGATGAAATTGAAAGTTTAGAAACTGAACTGATAAGACCCCTGAAATATAAGGTAATAACAATAATTTAATCCTAAAAAATATCGTCATACAACAAAGGAAGGTTCGAGTCATTTGACAATAAACTAATGCAAATTAATGACATTTACTCATTAGGATCACGTGATATTAGCTTCTCAATGATATTGTTAAAAAAAAAAGTCTCTCAATGCTGGTCAATGATGCTCATTTTATTGATAAAAATATTTAAAAATAAAAAATAAAGAAATACAACAAGAGATCGAGGAGTGGGCATTAAACCTTACTCCACGGAAAAAGGTCACCACCGACCAAAAAGGATACGATCAAAGTTGACATTGATCGACGATCTGCTTTTGCTCATACTGATTTTGATTTTCTTTTTTTTGGCAATGTTTGCTCATAGTGTTTGACAATTCCACCACTGAGAATAGGAATTAGGGCCTTCAAGAATTGGGTGTTATCGTTCATAATCACAAGGAGGTTGCTTACGGGAGCAATGACGAAACGAGAAGCTCACATAGTCACATGACAGTATGACACTGTACTCGCCCATGGAGCTTGATATATATATGGGTGCTCTTTTTTCTTAATTGCTGAAAATGATTGCCCAGAATAGCCAAAGGATGAGGAGGCTAGCTTTTTGACTGGAAGTTTGTTTTTAAGACTCTGGAGGAGTGGAGGTCCCTCTTCCGATTGAGATCAAGGTCCTTTTTGATAGGTCTAGTTTTGAATGTACAGTATGGTGGGTGAAATGTCATTCATGTTCGCATATGTAAGCTTAACTAAATGAAATGGTCCCCTTTTGTTTTGATGATGATCGGAGTTAGGCACTGGTACAACTTGGTCGGTCCCAATTCGATCTGAACCTAGCTCACTCGATTCCGCCGATCAACTGGAAACAGAAATGAGAGTAACCCCACAGTCCTTACTAGTCTGTATGGTAGAAAACTAGAAAGCAACAAAAAGATAACCTAGTATGCTTCCATTACCAAAAGAGCAAATAATATTATGCGTCGCACTTGAATCATGAATTATGTTTTTGCTGTTTGTGGCTCAATCATGAATTAGATCTCCTATTGCTATTACATATTATATCTTTTCGAGTGCTTTATTGGGTAAGGAACTATAAGGACCCTCAAAACAATTCTACATTCTACTTTAGACCTACTACAACTAAAGGATGAAATTCACATAATAACTAAAATGTCGAAATTATCATTGATGACCTTATGATAAATAATTAATTTAACCAAATAAAATGTTATTGACCACTAGGAGAGCAATGCGTGGCTGACAATTATTGTTTTTTTGGTATGAGGCTGACAGTTATATTTTGATCAAAGGGGTATTATTATTTTTTATTTAAACATTAATTTTGCGATGAAAACGTGTTTTTTTTTGTTTGATGGAAACGTGTTGTTGGCTCCTCCACTTGAAGCATTTCTAAAAGAATTAAAATATATAAAATTTTCTTCCTTTAAAAAAAAAGGCAACTTAATGAGTAATCATTCTTCTCTTCTCAATTAGCGGGTTACTCTTGTTCCCTATAATCTAGTATATATGTATATTTAAATTTCAGATCTTCATTTAAAATCACCTTTTGTAAAATAAAAAAATTATTTTACCTCTTAAAAGTTACTGAACTAAGAAAGAGAAAGAAAAATGTAAGTTTCATTTGATTATTCATAATTCATTATTCTCTTAAAAGGGTGTAATGTAATATTAACATGACAAATAAGCATCTGGGAGAAAGAACATATATCGCGATTTCATTAACAATGTTTTAATTGTGGCTTTACACAATTAAGGGTTGCCAATGAGAAACATGATCCAACATCCTATAGCGGCAACCTACATCCTATATTCCCACCCCTATATCCATGATTTTGTCAAGTCCTGCTACCGACCTCCTACGACTAGTCGAGCGCCAAATATTCCATAACTCCTCCATCAACATTAGCGAGGATGAGAACTAAAAGTTCCATGACGATGGAGAAGGTACGAGAGGGGCACTTCATAAAGAGGGGCGCCACTCTCAAACTCTAACAGAGCTAGGTTAGAACAAGTGATCATAGATGATCTAGTTTTATGTTCTTAGCAAGCGTGCAAGTGCAAAGCAACCCAATTCATTAAGCTACATGATACAACTAGAACTATAGAAGCAAAGCCAAGTATCTGCTTAATTGTCACTCACTCTACCATTGACCTCCTCACCGAGACATTCTTCCCTTCCATATATGGCAACGAAGCTCCATCTACACAGTTATCTAATTGCACAATTAGTCAATTACCTTACTCAACTCCCTTATAATAATGTGATCGAAGTATCTCATCCTAACTGGAATATGATTTATCAAAATTGATAAGATACATACACCTTGTACATTGACGCTTTGCTTTACGACTTTTAATAAGAGAACACGTTTACCATAATCATTTCTTTTAGAAGTTATAATTAGAACCATTCATACCAAAAGCCACTAAAAAAATTCCACATTTGCAATTGTCGGCCGGCTACAATTATTAGACTGATATATTTGATAAGATACTGGTCTTCTCTCGTTTAATTGTTAATTAAAAAAACATGGGTAAAGCACCTACTAAATTTAAAGGTGGAAAACAAAACAACTTTAAACTTTTTTCTACTTTTAAGATTAGATCTAAATTTCCTTACTCCATTGCTAATACGAACTATTATTATTATTATTATAGTCATTTTGTATTCTTCTTATAGGACAATATTGATGTCATTTCACTACACCAATTATCTTGAAGTTTTGCTAGAATGTTGATCGAAGATGATCTTATGAACTAGTTTAGATGATATCAAAAACTTCAAGTTGTGATGAAAATTAAATTTTAGATACCATCAATAAGATAAATTTAAAGTTAAGGTACAATTTATGGTAATAACCAAAGTAAGATAAGAAACATCCCCTAATCCGGAGCATATAGAAATTTGATAAATCTTAAGTTCAACACCTACCTTTGCAATTGATGAATTTTACATTGAATTTTCATCCGTTCATGTTTTAGAATATAATGTAACGATCATCTCTAAAAAAATTCTAATCAAATCGAAGATCGTTTAATCATCTAATTGTGTCAAATAAATAGACGATATTAAGATCAATAAATTAAATCACCTATTTATTTATTTATCATACAAGGATAACTAAATACCTTTTAATTCGATTGAATTTTTTGAGAGATGGATCTTCACGTTATGCTCTAAAATGAAAGTTGAATGTAAAAATTCGTCAATTACAACAGTGCGTGAACCGTGAACCGTGAACCGTGAACGAGAAGCTTCAACCGCAAGATGAATGAAACGTAAATAGAAATTTTGGTTTTAAGAAGATGAACGTGAAATATGGTGAAAAGTTCCGCTTTAAGAAGATTCCCGACACTAACGTCCACGCGGCAATCACTGACAGGCCAGTAGAGGCCATTAACTAGTATATTAAATTTCCCTCCACCATGGCCCGTCCGTCTTCACCTTCACTTCACTCTCCTCCTCCTGTAAGTCTGTAACTGCTTTGTCAAAACTCAAAAGCCAAACTGTTCAGTTATTAAAGGGTCTCCCCAAACTCAACACCCACCTTCATAAACGTCTGACAGCTCTCTCTCACTCCCTTATATCACTATCATCCACCTAGTATCCTATCCGGACATACACTGCCATCGCCGGAAAACTTTCTCCGGTCACATGGCCTGCCAATTCTCCAGCTGCGTCGAGTACGGCATCGGCCTCTCCAAGCGCATACTCTACGGTAAAGAGTCGGTTCCGGCTCCGACGACGGCGATGTCCAGGTCGTCGTCGGAGGGGTACTTGCCGGAGGCTCCGATGCTGTACGCGGCGGTGTCCGACCCGGAAATCGTGGACAATCCGGACATTCCGAGCTACCAGCCGTACGTGTACGGCCGGTGCGAGCCGCCGGCTTTGATACCTTTGCATATGCACGGGATAGCTATGGAGATTGAGAGCTATCTGGACACTGCGTTTGTTACGGCGACCGGAAATTGGCGCGTGCATTGTATTTCCACCGGAAAGAGGTGCGATTGCCGCGTGGCGGTACCGATGGGCGAGAAGGTAGTTACAAATTTTATTAATTGCAAATTGTCACTCATTGTTTTGATAATTGTGGATTTTGCCTGCTTGCTAATTGGCTCATATTCGTTCGAGATTTGAACTTTGAAGAAAAACATGATTTGCTAACAGGGTTCACTTCTAGGTGTTGAGGTGGAAGTTGCCGGAAGTTCATATCGGACCGACCTGATCGGCACACCAGATAGTCAGAACGTAGCCAAAGATGGTTACTTTCTGAAACGCCACATATACACCTTCAAAGTCCCAAAGGTTATTACTTATGCAAAATAATACTCATTTTAATTTTCTCTTGTATCTAAGTTAATTAATTTTGAACTTTTCTTAAACTATGTACATTTCAGGTTGAAGGAGGCTCCTTCATTTCTCTGAAAATCAGATGGTCTCAGAAATTGTTATATCATGATGGCAAATTTTGCCTCAGTGTGCCTTTTAGTTTTCCAGCATATGTTAATCCTGTTGGGAAGAAAATTGCCAAAGGAGAGAAGATATCGTTGAGTGTGAATATGGGTGATGGTACAGAAGTTTTATGCCAAACTACCAGCCATCCTCTTAAGGTAAATCAGTTTATGTAAGTTCCCATTTAGTCCATGGATATTTGTTAACCGAAATTGACTTGTGACTTTTCCCAGGTGGTAAAACGCCAAAGCGGTAAATTGAGCTTCTCATACGAAGCACATGTAACAGCATGGTCAAGTGCAGACTTCAGCTTTTCATATACTGTAAGACTTCGAATTGACACTTGTGGTATGAAAGGATCTCATAAAGCAGTCATGATACAATTGGTGAATGTTCTTACAGGTTAATACAAAGGACGTAGTTGGTGGTGTGTTCTTGCAATCTCCAACTCTTCGTGATTTTGATGACAGAGAGATGTTCTGCTTCTATTTGATCCCTGGGAATAGCCAGACTAGGAAGGTTTGTTATCACTAATATACTACGTACCTATTTCATTTTTTTGAAGGAGAAATTCCTAACAATGTCACACGGAGGAATTGGATCGTGTTGCTATCACTCCGAAAAGATGGCAAATTTGCTAGTTCTGCATTGCCAATTCTTGCCAACATTTTCGATTCTTAAAGAGCAGCTTTTCCTAAATGTGTAATTTTGACTTTATATTAATAAATTTGATAGGTTTTCAAAAAGGAAGTTATATTTATTATTGATATAAGTGGAAGCATGCTGGGAGACCCTCTTGAGAATGCAAAGAATGCAATATTGGCATCACTCTCTAATCTCAACAGAGAAGATTCTTTCAACATAATAGCTTTCAATGGAGAGGTTCACTTATTCTCATCATCAATGGAGTCAGCAACAAATGAAGCATTGCTGAAAGCTAAGAATTGGGTTACCGCTAATCTTATTGCAAACGGTGGTACAAATATCTTGCTTCCTCTAAGACAGGTATACTATATGTGAGCATATCTTCTTTGACCACATACTCCTTGTATTTCTGTATCATCGATGTAGAACTGTTTTCTTTGATCGTTGTATATGCAAATAGAGAGCTGGAGTATCTATATTCATCAATCATTTTATTCACTTATTTCATTGCACACACTGTTCTAATGTTCAACAGCATAGACACTGTTCTAATGTTCAAAGAGTATCTGACTTTGTATCTTTACTTTAGGCTATGAAGTTGTTGGCCAAAACCGTTGATTCAATTCCTTTCATTTTCCTCATTACTGATGGAGCTGTCGAAGATGAAAGAGAGATTTGCAATATTATGAAAGGATATCTGACAAGTGGGGGCTCAATATGTCCTCGAATATCTACTTTTGGCATAGGTGAGGGTTTTGTTCCTTTAGTTGCTTAGATAACTCTAGTGATATTGATAAATCTTAATCACGATTTTTTTTTTAGAATTTGTAAAGTGAACATTTCTAATATATTTTGCCAGGTTTATATTGTAATCATTACTTCCTGCAAATACTAGCACAAATTGGGAGGGGCTATTATGATGCTGCTTATGATGCAGGTCAATTTCTTTCCCCTTTCTTATATCATCATTCTAATGTTGTGGGTGATGGTATGAAAATCATATAGTTACGTAGTCTACGAAAGGAAGACTAAATACTAAAAGAAGTTACTTGCAATCTGCAAATTTGGTGGTTGCTGTTAAATTAAGGATCTCTTATTTATATGATTCGATTGAACATTTTCAGAGTCAATTGACTATAGAGTGCAAAGGTTATTCACAAGGGCATCATCTGTGATTCTTGCCAATATAACCGTGGACACTTTCGAACATCTTGATTCACTTGAGGTATGCTCGCCTTGTGCCTTGACTGAAGCTTTACATTCCATGTCTGCCTTTTTAGTATTTACCGTGTAATGGTACATTGTACTTTTGTGTTCCTCGCAGCTGTTTCCATCTCATATGCTGGATCTTTCATCTGGAAGTCCATTGATAATATCAGGCAGATATGAGGGAAGCTTTCCTCCCTCCATTAAAGTTAGCGGCACATTGGCTGATATGAGCAATTATGTCATAGACTTGAAAGTGCGAAGATCTAAGGATTTTCCACTTGATCGGGTACTGACCTTATAAACAGATCTTATGTGTTAATGTCAGATAAAGAAGATTAAATTGAACATGTTTTATGATATATAGAGTTAAGTTAGTATTCAGTTATGTGCGTCTTTGTTTGGTCGACTGCACGCACCTTTGGTATTATTGAACTGACCTGAAACCTGTACAGGTCCTTGCGAAAAGGCACATTGACATGCTTACGGCTCATGCATGGTTGTTGGGAAGTAAAGAGCTCGAAGAGAAGGTTTGTTGCTTATTCTGTAGATTAAGTCTACTATTCAAATTTCATGTTATATCTTAAACATAATTCAGCAACCTTTCAATTATCAAGACCCCTTGCTGGTAGTTACATTCCTTAATGTTGGTGGCAAATAAAGATATTCATACTTTTCTTGCTCAGATCCTGATTAATGTATTAATTTTACATCAACTACTTAGAATTGTCCAACCTGCTTTGATTTATAGGTTTCTAAAATGAGCGACCAAACCGGGGTCCCATCTGAGTACACTTGCATGACACTGGTCCGGACTGATAAAGGAAAGAAAGCACCAGAATTAACTCAGACACAAGAGGTATGCATCTAAAAGCTCTGCCAATGTTTTCTCAAGACACCAAGCAACCTTACCTTTTAGTTATTTTAGGTCCGTTACTATCTGTATTCCTAATGATGCTCGACACCAACCATGTTATCAATTTTTAGAGAAATCTAAACACACTTTGATATTTGATACTAGCATGCAATGAAATAGGATATTAGTAATTAGTCTTTACAATAAATTTTTACATGCTACTCATGCACATCTATGTAATCTATACCTTCTTAGCAACAAAGAGAGTAAATTTCAGTATCTCTATTTAGGTCTACAAAAAAATTATTCAGCGGACCAAGTCGGAGTCTAATAGCCAGAAGGACATATTCCTTGGAAGCCTGGGTTTAGGGTTTGGTAACTTGGCTGCAACGGTCGAAAATAAAGCACCCGCAAGCGAAGAAGCAAAGCCGTCTGATGCTGCAGAAATCTTGGTTAAGGCCGCTTCCGGCTGCTGTAGTAGACTACTTGATCGCTTGTGTTGCATGTGTTTCATTAGGACTTGTTCACACGTAAATAACCAATGTGCAATTGTTCTCACACAACTCTGCGCTGCCCTTTGTTGTTGTGAGTGCTTGAATTGTTGCTTTGAACTATTTGGTTGATGTAAAGTGAGTTAACGCTGAACCACAATAAGCCTATGGTGTATAGCGTGTTGTGTTTGCACAATATAATGGTGAAGTTCTCTCCATCTCTCATTTTGCTTTACCCCATTTGGTTTAGTCTCATGTTAGTTTTTAGTTATCATTACCATTTGCTCTTTTCACTCAAAACCACCAGGAAGATCAACGGCAAAATGGTTGGGGAACAACCAGATCTTAAAAGGCACTGGTGTAAACAAATTAAAGGGATGCAAAACCTTAGTAATTTTCTGAATTTGAGTTGAGTTCAAATGGGTTGAATTATCATATTGGGCTCAACCGCTGGGTTCGACCATGACTATTCTAGAAACTTCACATGGTCGGATGAAGAAATGGAGTGGGAGTGGATTGGAAGAAATAAAATTATCATAAACCAAGAGCATTCTTATTTTTAGAATATTGGAGGGGATCAAACCCCCTTGCCTAATCCTCCCTCAATTTCTCACCCTCCCCCATCATTTGATATAGCTCAAGGTCATGGGTTCTATTTCTGTATTTATTCAATTTATGTATTATACCTATTTTTCACAGTATATTACTAACCCTTCAATTACACCTATGAAGAAGCTATTGAATATGATTCTTATTTTGGAGAATCTAATGCTTATGTTGATAGAAGAATATATCACCAATATTGCGTTATACTTACTTTTTCTTTGGATTATGAATGAAGCCACACTTATTTGTGTGTTGTCATACTTTTCGGTGTCCTCCAACATATTAAAGGGAAAATCATTAAAAGAGATAAACATGTAATCCTTTTTTTGTCAAACAATAGATATGAATACATGATGAACGGATGAACCGCTTTCTCACTCATTCTAATGCCACTTTAAAATTCATGAATTTAACAATTGTTTGCATGTTGTGCTACATATATGGAGAACTTAAATATATATTATCTGGGTTTGCAACATTGGGTGAGCATGACTTACAAATTGTCATACCATATACATTTCACAATAATAATCATAATAATATTGTGTAATTATACATTTCACAATAATAATCATAATAATACTGTGTAATTATACATTTCACAATAATAATTATAATAAATATTGTACAATTTTTTTAAATAGACTATTTTCCTTCTATTTTTTGGCAAATTAATTAGACTATTTCCGGTCATTTCCTTGACCTCCGTTTTCATAGCAAGTCAATTGTCTGATTCTTTTTACTCTGCAATTCGTAAAGGTTAATCTCGTAATTTGACAGTGACTGACCTCCGCTGCACATGACGCTCCCCAGCCTCTCCAACTTTGTCTTCATCGTCCTCGTCGTCTCTCTATCTCTCACTTGCAGGTATTCAAAGGTTCCAGCTTTCCGTTCGTAATTTTCAGTATCTGATTAAACAAATTTCTTGGTCTTCCAAAAGATTTATTCTTGCACCTTTACTTGGATCAATGGCTATTAATTGTAAACCTTCATGTTTAGAACTTGAGCTTTCTAGAAGTTAGGATGTGAGAGTTGCAAATTAAGCTCCTTTATTGTAAGAAAATCAAAGGAAAAATTTAATGGGAGAAGAAGAACTGATTCTAAATGTCTGGGAAAATATAGGTCTAATGGAATTACAGAGAAGGAGAAGACATTAGCTATAATAAAGCCTGATGGGTTGTATGGTAACTACACTGAAAATATAAAGAAGGCTATTTTGGATTCTGGGTTTACAATCCTCAAGGAAATGACCATTCAACTTGATGAGGATGCTGCCTTGGGCTTCTATGCCGAGCATTCATCGAAAAGCTTCTTTTCCAGCCTAGTTAAGTACATGACAAGGTATCCACTAAACCTATGGAGCTAGATGATTGTGAGTTGTCTCTACAAACTTGTGGATTCGATATGTTTGAGCTGCATATTAGTGTATCTTCAACATGTCTATAGCTACTTATTGACCAACTGTGGGGCTGATTATCTTTGTTGATGTTTCGTTTTTGCTCTCACATCTTTTCTTATTCTTTGAAATGAACTACATGTCAACACATATCTTTCCTGCTATGCTGGCATCGTGAATTGTACATGTCCAACATTTCTTTCTTGTTATGCTGGCATCTTGGCCATACACACATTTATGTCCACTGAAAGTCGCAGAGCGGCGAAACCTGAGTAATTGAGCTTAAGCATGGATATGTAGTTTCTCCACGTAGTGGTTTATTGATAGTTCCTCTAAATGCGCTGTTTATACTTGAGTACAAATCTGAAGCTTATCAGAGCTAGTCATTTGGAGTGTTCAGGTTCTCCACCGCTTTTCAATTATGACAACCCTTATGTAAGGGGGTATCCCTCTTATTTAATCAGGAGCTTTTTCTATAGTGTATTGCTGTTCTAGCAATTTAATCAGAAGGTTGAAATATTCTGAGAGTGGCTTCTCAGTCTCACCAGGCTTTTTTGTAGCTCTCATTGTATTGATGCTTGAATGCATATCGATTTACAATGCACGTTGAGATAGTTTCTGTGATGTTTTGAAGATATTGCATTTCTGTGCTCTGATTCTACCTCTCCTTCTCTCCCTCCAACTCATTACTTTTATCAGTGGACCAGTATTGATTATGGTTTTGGAGAAGGAAAATGCTGTTGCTGATTGGCGCACTTTGATTGGCCCAACTGATGCGAGTACAGCAAAGATTACTCATCCTCACAGGTCTTTTATGTTCTTGTTTAGCTATAAATTAGAATCCTCTTTCTTTTGAAATGTTTTATATGACAACTTCTTCTGCTATCTATTTCCTCCTGATTAGTTCTTTCCTTTTCTTTGCCATCAGTATCAGGGCAATGTGTGGGATGACTTTAGAAAAAAATTGTGTTCACGGGTCAGATTCTTTTCAATCAGCTCAACGAGAGATTGCATTTTTCTTTGAGGAGAAGTCTTCAGGTAAAATCTCTTTGTTATGATGTCACGTTTGAGTTTATGCGTACCGTACGTACAAAAACATTGTACAAGAAAATAGTTTAGCATCTCAAGTACAGACTCGAGCGACAGTCATTATTTCAATATGCTAAATGGAATGCTGAACTGAAAAAACTTGTTGCTTATTTCTTTTGACAGGTAGAGTAGTTATTGGACATGACGAATTATAGCTGGCGAAAACTCAAAGCAGAACTCTGAACTTCATGTCTTTGAGAAGCCTCTTCAACACTTCCACTCCATGTCTGTAAAGAACAACTGTTGTACCAATTCCTTGGTGACATTTAGGGCCTCTGTTGTCAAATGCTGTTTATTTTTTTCTTCTTAAAAGGTCAAATGCTATTCTGGAAACATCTATTGAATCTTGATTCTTGCGTATTTTCAACCATGCTCTTTTCTCATTTTCATTCTTCTTCTCTTGGCTTTTGATTGTCTTGAAAAGCTCTTGTACTGTGGAATCAGTACATCAAGTGGAAGTTGCATCCAATGTGTGTATATAGAGTTTAGGAGATGCAACAGAAATTGTAGATATTTATGAGGGTATATACTTCAAATGCTCATATTATATATATGATCTATTTTGGGAATCTTGCCGGATTTCACATACTTGTATCCATTTGGTGAATCAAGATTATGAATGTATTAATGCAGTTTGAATGGTCTTATTTTTGGAGAACACTTTAGAACCTTTATTTGTTCCTCAAAATCAAAATGAAATAGATCTGAATTAGACCAACACGGTCCTCATTAGAGGCCGACAATGGTGGGTTTCTCTGTGTTTTCTAGAGACAGAAGCCCTTAGCTTATTACTTTCAGGTGACTAGATATTGTATTCTAATTTCTGAGGTCCATAGGGATCTTATTGCAAGACGAAACATTTGCTTAATCTCAATGCAAAAGACACATTGTTTATAAACTAATTGAAGATCCAATGAAAGAAGAGCTAGTCAAACAATGATGGCACTACCAGAACCCTTTGGACGATAGAGGTCCACATCATATTTGGCCTTAAACAAGTGTGAAACATTCCAAATCTGGAATGTTCAAGTCCACGGCTGCTTAATCAAGCTAGGATTATAAACCCTAGACATCTAGTAGGTGCAATGACTCACATGGCTTCCTTTTCTTGTTCCTTAAAAAGTTGAAATCTTGGTGGGAGTGATTTCCTTTTGAACCCTTTCTCTCTCTATCTTTGCATCTCGAGGAGATTTTCGAATTCTAGGCAACTTTTTGGGTATTAGATTCATCATATGACAAGTGCAGTGACCGTGGATATTGGATATTTTTACTTGCATTCATATGAATTTTTGGGTGAGGAAAATCTTAACTCACTCCTTTATACTAACTAAACTTCAAATGCGTTTAATTATTTGCAAATATTGATGAATTTGTATAAAGAAAATGATATTTATCGTGAAGGCAAATTGTTCAATGAAATGTCCCAAAGAAATTGAAATAAGGTACTTGTTGTATTCCACAAATCTACGAACAAAAACTTCATAGATCATTCATTACACACAGATAACACAGGTAAGTCTAAAACTGTATATGTGCCTATAAGGACATCTCCAATGGTTAACCATAAACTCAAACTCAAAACTTATATTTGAGTCTCCAAATGAGCATTATTCATATAGTTTTGACACTATGTCCAATGGTTGAGTTGTCAAACCTATATGAATTAATATATTTTTTATTGTTGTGTCATATTATATTATTACAATTTTTTTTCTTCTTTCCCTTCTCTTTCTTCCAAATGGCCTTGAGCCCAGCCAAATAATTATAGGTCTCCAACTCAATTTTGGTATGAGTTTGACACTTAAGATATGTTTGGGTCTAAAAAAATCCAAAATTATATATAAAAAATGACAATTGGAGATGAAAAAACCCATTTTGAGACCTGTATATGCTTATATAGGTATGACACATTAGCATTAGAGATGCCCTAAAGCATCGAACTTAGAAAATTTAAATTTATAGTTTTACTAGTGGATCAGAGCTGTCTGAGTATGCACTGATGATAACTCTTTGAATACATGCTGTGCTAATATGTTATGAATTAATCTGTGGTTTAGCTGTGTTAATCGTGTATCAAATAAAACTATGATTTAAGGTGTGGTTTAGATGTGTTAACGGTGTATGAAATATATAAACCAAAGAACATCCTACACATAGCTCATTTAGTTCTTCAACGACTAAACTTGTACGAATTGAATTGATATCACATATTGGAGGCTGCACATTCTCACATGTAGAGTTGGTCCACGATTAACTTAACCCTAAACTTGCTTTGTAATTTTATGTGGCATCATGCAATGTGAGAGTGACAGAACACAAGACTCAACCAAGTCAACTGTGTTTATGCTCATTTTAATTAGTTCTCATTCTCATGGTTTGCCCAAGATACTGTTTAGAACTGTATAATCCAATCATGTTTAAAGAAAGATTCAAAGATGGGTCTTGAAAGGAGCAAATGATTTAGAAATGTGGGAGTTAGCTATAAATCTTTAGGCTATGATTAAGATTATATTATGCAGAAATCAAAGAGATGGTTGCTACTACTTGGTAATTAAGCAAGTGTGATTCATCAACTGGGACACTGGGTTTTGGCCTTTTGGGGTTTTAGAGGAATGATATGAATTTATATGTAGTTTTGGTACAAGTCAACTCCCCATCTTTGGTACACGTGTTGGTCCGACAATACATGATGGGAGTCTCTTTGTCGTGACACGTAGCCAACTGCTAAAACCTAAGATGATGGGCAAGGCTCCACTGAATTACATACACATTATAAGCGACAACAATGAATTTAGTGGCCGCGGTTGTCATAGCAACGTAGTATAACATACTCCTCGTTGTTTCAACAGTAAGAAAACAACGTGAAGCATGTCATACAACGTTGTATGATAGAAGCAAAATTTTGTAGCTGATGCTATTGTTAGTTTAGGTTATGATGTGAACAATGTGGTTATGTGATCGAATTATTTTTCCTTGTCTGTGTACCCAACATTCTATTTGGATAAGTTGGACAGAAGTTCTGTTAGAAATTAATTTTTCCTTACAATTTTAATTTGTTTATAGGAAAAAAACGTTGTATGATAGAATTTTTGTTAAATACAACAATAATATCACCTTTTTTTTTTCACTTTCGCATGTTATTACCGTTGATCAGCTAAATGTAGATTTTTATTAGGATTAACAAGATTTTTCCAAATTCTTGATCTGAATCAAGTTTCCTGGAGATCTCAATGTTGTGGAGAAAGATTGTTCTGCTCATGTTTCAATAAAATCTTTCCACATTCTTCATCAAGATCATGCTTCCCTGGGTATCTAAATGAGAAATATTTTGTGACGGTGGTCAAAAATGAGAAATTTATACTTGAAGCATCTCTTGGGGAAAAGGCCAAATCTTTCCCATTCATGCTGCTGTTGCAAAACTCACATCAACCAAATAATATTCACGCTTTGAAGATGGTACGTGTGTGGCGACTTTTGCTAGACCAGTCCCTCATGCTTTCTCTGCTTTACAGGTGGAGGCTGAGGCTTGTAGAGCTGGTCTATGGTCATCCACCAAGAGTGGTCTAATGTGGATTTGGAAAGTGATGGTTCGATGCTTGTTATTGCCCTAGCACATAATAGTTTGGATGGTTCTAGTATCGGTCTAATTGTAGAGGACTATAAGGACCATATGGCTGAAATTTCTTCTTTTACTGTTTGCCATGTCTATCGTGAAGCAAATGATGTGGCTCATCACTTGACACACATTGTCAATAAGTCTTATATTGATGGATTTTGGTTAGAGGGGACACATTCTATTATTGAGGATATTCTCTATGAGGATTTATGTAAATGTACTCAATGTCTACGCTCTACGTCCCCCTCGTTGTATAACTCTGTCATTATCGATAAATAATATTAGTTTTCTTTCAAAAAAAAAAAAAAATATATATATATATATATATTCACGCTTATGAAAACAGGGTCCATATATGGCATGCAATTTTTGCCCAAAGGATCCAATTGGCACTGTGAGAGTTCTCAGCTGTGCCCTACAAAAGAAGGGCAGGTGAGATTATGAGGCGGCCAGTCCGGTCAGTGAGGGACAGTCGCATGCGAAAGTGAGGTATACATATATTCACTCCAAGATTGATGACGATCCCATTCATATTCTCCTTGTCCTCTATTCTTAGCTCCGTGCCCATCCCTCCGAGTTAATCCATTATGGCTTAGACTATTTGTCTATATGTATCTGCCATAATTTGATTCAACTTATTATCATAAATTTCTGAGCACAAGCTTTCTGGTATATGGTAGGGCTCCAACTGTTATCTGCTGGCCACATAATATTTCTTTTACTAACAAGACGATTCCTTTAGTTCTGTTTCTATTAGGATCATTGTGCACTAGACAAAAAAGTTTCAGTGACCAAAGCTAGCAAAGTAACTTGTTTGATGCACTTTTTTGGCCAATCCATCCGACATTTTAAGTTTTTGGTCTCCGGTGGTTGTTTAACATGACATTAGAGCTTTGTTTCCATGAGGTCTTGGGCCTCCAACCCCCTATGGTGGTGCCACAATGACGTTAATTGACCCCAATAATCTCGAGTCACTACACAACTTTGACCCTACGTAACACAATTTTTCTTTTTAGGAAACGGGCAAAGTGTTTGAAGAAATGTCACAAAGAGTCATTTCGATCATAAGATTCTATATGATACTCGTATCATAACAAATTCCTAGCTCCACCGTTGCCAATCCCATTATGTTAGGAGCAAGTAAATTCAGTGTGACAAAAGCAAGCAAGATAATTTCTTATGCTACAAGACTGAAATTAGGTTAACAAGATGCCAGTTTTGAAGGAGCAGATGTCTACCCAATTCACATCTTTTGAATTGTCCTTACAAATTAACAAAAGCATTAGTTGATGCTGGAAACAAGTTACTTTTTCTGGAAACCATAAGAGTAAGCATGTATGCTGCAATCCAAGGCAGCCAAAATGACTGGTGTGCATACATATATTCAGGTCAGATTGGAAGCTTGTGGAAATGGGTGGTGAAAACCATGTACTTAATATTATTACTTGTTATTAGTAGTACAACACACAGGTACATATATTCGGATATTAAATCACAACTTGTCTTGGAACTAATTAATATCAGTAAATGTAAGGTAAGGTACCATAGCAAATGTATAGAGACTGATTTCCTGATTTCGTATGGATTAAACTGGGACACGAAGGCTAGGTTACCATTGTACCGGAGATGTTCCAGAATTGTGTCCGCAAAATCAGATGAAACCCATGTGTTATTTAACTACGAGTCCGGATTAAATTATTTGACTGGGGTGAAAAATAAATTTATAAAATAATTAACATAGAATGTTTTGCTTTGCTAGTGGGGGTATGGGTGGTATCAGTTGTATATAAGAGAGAAAAAGGAAAGAGAGGCTAGAAGATAGTAGGGCAGGCTGTGCCAGTGAGAAAAAGGCCATGTTTAGGTACTTGAACCTATAGAAAAAGCTACATTTTTTTTTTCTGTCATTTCAGATCAGCTTGGCCATGAAATTCAACAAAACCTCATCTTTAATTTGATACTCCCAAAGCTCAGCTCTCATTGGCTTTTAAGATCTGGTCTTGAACACCTCACATTTTGCAAATAAGCTTCCTCCTTCCTCCTCCTCCTCCTCCTCCACCACCACCTTTCTGCACTCAAAGAGTGACTGATTCTCCTTTGGTATCTCAGAAAATGAGGGTAAGTCTCTCCACTTGTTTCTGTTTTGTACGTGTCTGTTCTATTTTCAGTTCTTCAGCTGAAACATGCCTGAAATGAGTGGTAACTGTGGTTGTTTAGTGATGGTTTTGATTTGTGTAATTGCAGCTGTTTGGTTGGGTGCAAGATAAGCTTAATGGGAAGCAGGGGAATAAGAAGCCAAATACAGCTTCGACTAGTACTCGTAAGAATTGTTCTTTAGTTCCAGTTAACTTCTATGTTACATTAGGTTCCATTGTTTGTTCTTGATTCACTCTAGATAATGTGACTAATTAGCTAGCTTTCTTTTTAATTCCAGATACCCTTGATTCCTATAGGAGTAGAATTATTTTCTGAAGAAGAAAAATGGCTATTCATCATTGTGAAGTGTTTAATCATTATGTTTATGTGGTAGAATTAGTTAGTCCAGTGAAATTTTAACTAAAGAGTTGTGCTAGGAACAGTCGCTCATGTGTACGCGTTACATGAGTGATCTCAGTTGTGCATTGTGAGTCTCACAACGGATTTCGCCTTAATGCATGAATGCTAACATTCTACGTCATTGACAAGAGAAAAACAAAAAAAAAAGGCAAATTAACTTTCATTATATATGTTAATAAGTTGACATGTACAAAGTCTCAAATTGGTTAATATATTATAAGTTTCAAATCTAATAACCCAGGATGATCAGATCCCAATCAAGTGCCTTTTCATATAAAGCATTGGCAAAGTGCATTTAGTGATTATCAAAGGAGCATTTTTATTAGTCACAAAGTAGATCTATTGTCTGTAAAACACTTTGAAAATGCTGCACAATTATTTTCAACATGGCCCATTCATTGTTTATTTCTGTTCCTTCTATCATAGCTTTATGATTCATCTTCTAATTTATTTATAATTTTTGATACACAAGATTGTGTCAGTCTCATTTTATGTTATGTAATACCATTTGTGTAGATCATGCAAAACCAGAGCCTCGTGAAGAATTCAGTGACTGGCCTCATGGTTTACTAGCAATTGGAACGTTTGGAAACAACAACTTGAAAGAGAATCCTGATCATCGAAGCCAAAATATTCAGGAAGAACCATCTTCATCAGAAGAAATACTAGAGAATTTCACTCCTGAAGAGGTTGGTAGATTACATAAAGAGCTAACAAAACTCTTGACACGAAAACCAAACATCGAAAAGGAAATTGCAGATCTCCCCTTGGACAGATTTCTAAACTGCCCATCAAGCTTGGAGGTTGATCGGAGAACAAGCAACGCGCTTTGCTCCGATTCAGATGATCCCAAAGATGAAGATATTGAGAAAACCATTAGTGTTATACTTGGTAGATGCAAAGACATCTGTGCAGATAATAACAAGAAGGCAATTGGGAAGAAATCAGTTTCTTTTCTTCTCAAGAAGATGTTTGTTTGTAGAAGTGGGTTTGCACCAGCACCAAGTTTGAATGATACACTCCAAGAGTCAAGAATGGAAAAGGTATGAGCAAACGTACATGAACCTTAATGCAATTATGTCAACTATATATTCTTCTTCAAATTGTCATTAATGAGATGTTATGTTACAGCTTTTAAGGCTAATGCTTAACAAGAAGATCATCAATCCGCAATCTTCTTCGCGAGCATCATCAATGAAGAAGTACCTGAAGGATACTAGACAAAATCCAACCAAGAGGGAAAATAATAATGAAGAAGATGCAAAACAGAAAATAAATGATGGATGTAAATGGGTCAAGACTGATTCTGAATGTAAGTGCAATCTGAATTTTAAAAATAGATCTAAATTGTTCAGAACATGGAATTGATGGCAGCTACATGTTTTCTTTGTTGCAGATATAGTCCTAGAAATTTGAGTTTCCAGCCTCTATCTTTATTTGGCTTCTTATTAGTTATTACAAGGTAATTAAGAGAACCCTTTTTGAGCTTCATTGAAATGAGATTATTGCTAAAATTATGTACTTCAATTGCAGCTCCATGCCAACACTAACTTAATATAATGCTAAACAATTTTGCAGCTTCAGAAAAGTTCATCCCTCACATTTATGAACACAGATACTGAAATTTGCAAAAAGACCAAGACATTTCAGATCAGGGGCAACAAATCCTCAATAAGGTCTACCTCATTGGCTTCTGAGACAGCAGCATTTCTATTTTGTTAACGGGTGGTTCCCTTTTTTTTTTTTTTTCATGGTTGCATCTGTGGAAACAGAACAACACATGTTATGAAATATCAAGGGACAGAGGATCTTCTGTAGTAATCTGTGCTGGCAAATTAAGCTAGGCAATATCTACATTTTTCATCCTATTTTCTATACTTTTTCTGTGTCTTTTCTCCTTTTTTTATTGGCTGAACTGCTCTCTTTGTAATATATTTTGAGGTGAATAAATAGTAGATTGGCAGGCATGTTGAACTTTTGAAAGAAATTGTTCATTACTAAACAAGCATGCTGAATTGCTGGGTAGTCTTAGATTCTCTTACCTAGTCCAATGTTTCAATAGGACTATAGCTTATATGGATGAAGGAATTGCAACATTTGCAGAGAAGTTGGCTTCACAGAAAATAGGATTAACCCTACCATTTTTAAAAAAGATTCATCCTCTCGTTACTATCGGCGATGTTACGTACCCTCTGTCTATGTTTGCTTCACCCTCTCTTTGTTCTTCTAATAAAATATAAACCGGCCAGAGCAAAAAGAAAAATCTTTCTCTGAAAAAAAAAAAAAAAGGTTTATAAGAGTTTTTTTTAGGAGAAACGACAATTTTTTTATCTCTATCCCACTTATCAATGATAATAAAATTTGAACATGTAACTCCATAGTATTGATTTTGTCAATAACTAATTGAACATAGTTCACCGACATCTATATATATAAAACCAAAACATGAGTTTAGTTAAATTTTAAAAAACCCAACAAATGTTTCTTCATACTTTTTTTTTGACAAAATATGAAGGCCGTGTCCGCCCTCAAACCATTACTATTAATAAGAACGAATACAAGGGGGGGGGGGGGACATAAAGCCTAAACTCCAGTACAAGTGAAGCATATAGAGAAAAATCCGCATTAATAGCGGGGGTCTCCAGAAAATACATGTATTCAAGCATGTGCCGAAAAACAGAGAGTGCACATCTGGCTACTCTATCTGTTTTGAAATAACAACTGCTTATCAAAGAAGCACTACCTCCACAGAGGCATGATAAACTGGTTAAAAGCTCAACTTCTTCGTACTGCAGCCCGCCGAATCCATAGTAAAGTTTGAAAACCCTATTTGTCATTCTAACACTAGGAGGTAACAACCACTTAATAGTAGTACGTCACCTCTCAATGGTAGACAAAACACACAGAGTGCGACAACCGAGACTAAACCCACTGAGCTTTAGCTCACGAGGGTATGCACTTCCAGGTAATAAAATACAACAAATTAAAACTATGAAAAAGTAATAATAAAATATGTAACTGGCAGACAAACACATGAAATGTTCTGGGGTACCAAAATCACGCCACCCCGCACTCCCGCATCCACTCACCAGCAACACAACCACCACCGGACCACCGCCATTAGCACGAACCCACACCAACTGGTCTCTGCTCATGGCCATAAGGGAACAAACAATCCAACCATGGCTTATTAGCTATAAACAATAACAATAGCAATAGCAATAATAAAAGACACAAAGTTGTAACTGCAACGGAAAAAAAGACGGGAAAATTTGCGGCCCAACGACTACCATGGGCTTCGATTTACCAGAGAAAGCATTCCAAAATCTAACGTCCCATACTTCATCATGTATCTGCACCTGCGAGACCTCACCAGTCCACCAAAGGTCCAAGGCGCCACGACAGAGCTGCACTCGCCGTCGACAAGTCCACTCGGACTTGAGGCCGAAAACCGAGCCGGAAACCAAGAGGGGGGATGTCGAGTACCAAAAGGCCCAACCTCGATCCGAACGGCCACCCCCTCACCACCATCGCCGAGCCACGAGCTCGCAAGCACTAGTCAACTCCACGTCGATCCACACTAACGTCACCCCATTGAACGACCGCCACCCCAAACTCGGCGGCTCCGTTAAGACCTTGGGACGCCGCAAAGCCAAAGTGAATCCGAACCGCGAGCCTCCCTCCAGCACTACCCCACTCGACTCCATGGACGATGACCGAATCCGTCCCCCGCATCCACTCCTTCCGCTCGTTGTTGTCGTTGTCGTTGCCGCCATACCCTCCCAGACCGGAGCACATCGACTGGGAAGTGGGGGGCTCACGGCCGGGAGGAGCACAAAGCACTCCTTGGGTTTCTCTCAAGCGCGTGAGGCGCGTTCTCGAGTTCCTCTATTGGCCGATTCCAAATCTTTGTATGAATTTAATTTCACGAGTTCCGCTGCTCCTTCATACTTATACCATCTAAAATATAAATTTTTACATATTAAGGGTAAAACAGTAAAATATATAATTAATAAATTAATTAATGATATGAAGGTCCAACCCCATTTGCCAAATTTATTTAATGATTTGTAATTTTTTATATTTTTTTCTTATTTTATATTATAATATTTATTTTATAAACTCAACAAACTTTTAATAAATCAAAAGAAAAAAAATACGAATATTTTGTACCCGCGAGTCCGGCTTTTGCACACGCATAGCGTATTTAGGAAGTCTAATATCTTCTTCATAAGATTGAATGAAAGAAGTAAAAAAAATATATATATATTTACTGCTGAAGTGCTGAGTGCTGACAGTTACGAATGATGAAAGAAAAATACTTTAGATCCCTATCTGTCGATTCAATCATAAATCAGAACTTAAAAGTCCTTTCCAAGTACCAACAACGCACTTCTTCTTCTTCTTTATCTTGCTGAACTTCGCGTCCATCATGGGACTAACCAAACCCTAAAACTATAATCCGTTATCAATACATTGAATCACTCTTCCGGTGCGATTGGATCTGAGTCTTTATATCAAATTCCATCTGGTCCCATCAATCCGGAAGAGAAGCACCCAATTCTTTGTTTCTTCCTCAGATTCTAGGGTTTTTGGATCTGAAAAAGTGAGGATTTTATTTCCAAGTTCGTGAAAGTGAGGGTCTTTTGTACACGGGTGGAATTTAGGGTTCTTGGTTTCGTTATCAGAGAGAAACCTGCGCTGCCAATGCAATTATCGGTTATTTCTGTTCATTTTTCGGTGAATTTTGAGAAACCGGAAAATTTCAAGTCTTTTGAGCTAAGAAGAAGCATCAATGTCTTGGGCCGGCCCAGAAGATGTCTACCTTTCCACTTCTCTTGCCAGCTATCTTGACAGTATGCTCTCTCACTCTCTTTGATGATTCTACTTTTTCTGGGGTTATGAATTTCATTAGCTGCAAAAAGTTGTGATATTTTCTGGTTCAAGATTGTAACTTGATTCGATTATGTTTCAAGGTTTTCTTTTCCAAGTGTAGAATATGTTGTTTATAGGCTAGCATTGGAATATTTCGTATTTGTTTGTTAACTTTAGACTGATTTATACATGCTCTGACATGAATACTTCAAAGTGTGTACAAATCTGCAATGTGATATAGGCTGAAGTTGGTGCATGCTGTAGAATAGTTGTTTGCTTATTTCAACTGTCTGTGTAGTCCATCAAATCTTGCTTTCCATTCCATCTCCGGAGAGAATATTAATGATCTGTTTAGGTTGACTTTTGAATTGTGGGCCAAGCAATTGGTTTCTTACAGAAAAGTTTTGGTGGTCTTATGTTATTCTTAATGCTGCAGAGAAACTTCTTGTGCTGCTCCGAGATGGTCGGAAGCTTTTGGGAATACTTCGTTCTTTTGATCAATTTGGTAAGTCATCTCCTCAGATGTTATGGGGACATGTACCATACTTTTACTGAAATGGTGAAATAATAATTATTTATCTTTTGCAGCCAATGCTGTTCTTGAGGGGGCTTGTGAGAGGGTCATTGTTGGCGATCTTTATTGTGACCTCCCTTTGGGTCTTTACGTAATCCGTGGGGAGAATGTTGTTCTAATTGGCGAGCTGGTACGATAGCTCATTAGTTGGTTTGGCATTTGAAAAGTTACTCAATACCCTTGTATATGTTTAAGATTTGCATTTGATGTTTTAGGACTCGGAGAGGGAGGAACTTCCACCTCATATGACTCGTGTTTCAGCTGCAGAAATCAAAAGGGTAAGTGTTACTAGTTGAGATGAACTTCCGTGCTTTCTTCCTTTTTCCTCCATTACATAAAACTCTGTCTGCACTTCAATTTGGCCAAGTTACTGAGTTGTTTTCCATTGAGTTTGTGAATCTTGTTTTAAGGTTTGCTATGAAGTCAGAAGGCTGCATGCTTTTGAAAAGCTTGCTTGAACCTAATAGTTAGAATATTATGAGAATAAAATCCACAATTGAAATTAGTAGATGAATGATGCTGTTTTGAAGCACAGGCTCATGACATCTTAGGAAGTCTGCTCTCTAATTTTCAGGATGAGCAGGTGGATTTATTTTGCATTTATATTTGTAGTGTAGAAGCATACAAACATTTGGGATGATAATAAAGCTACTTGTTTTATGTGTACATACATCAAAGAAATCATGGATTTACACTGTTTCTTGCTGGAGAGTATCTGTTATTAGACGAAATCCATTTCTGTTGACAGGGCCTTCATAAGTGTTTTCCCCTTATTTTCAGACTTTTATATGTATGGAATCTAGGTAACTAAAAATGGGGTTGTATTTGAGTAAACTGAGCTGTTTCCTCTCAGTGTGTGAATTTGAGGTACAATATCTTGGAGTCTTGGACGTTAGCCAAAGAGACGTAACCCTTATGAATTTATGATTGATTGTAGCACCTTACACCTTGCCACCACCCCCGACTTCTTGTTTTACTAAGCAAGTAAACAGAGCTGTTTTGACTCAAATTTATGTAATCTGTATGTCTGTCAGTTTTGTTTTCTGCGAGTGTTTCAATGTTATTTGGCTCTACGCTGTTTGTTGTACTTGGATCTGCGTTTCCTTATTATTTTTATATTTTATGGGAATCCTGTACTTAAGATTTTCCTTGTAAAATTGGGCAGGCACAGAAAGCAGAAAGAGAATCTTCTGAGCTTAAAGGTACCATGAGAAAAAGAATGGAGTTCCTTGACTTGGACTAAATGGTTTTGCTAAGTTCATGAAGTTTATTGACTTGTCCATCCGCAAATATTATAGCGGCTGTTTTGCTCTCATCTTCTCCATATGGCTGTCTGGTGTTGTTAGATGGTAGATGTTTAAATCTTTGAAAAGTAGAACTTTCAGGAACAAATGTAGTTCTGTGTACTATTTGTCTGAATGAATCCAAGTATTCAAGTGTTCTTTGCTTTAGAAACTCTAACTGTGTGGACTCCAAAATCGAAAAGATCCCAACAACAAAAAAAGATGACTAAAGACCTTAATTTAGTCTCTCTCTCTTCTTTTTTTGGCAATAAAGAACATCAATGGATTGGCACAGCAAAGGCAAGACAGTACTGAACTACTGATAAAGTAATTTCTCATGCAAATTTGAAATTTCACTTCATTTCCTAGTGTTTTTACCCTTGTACATCAGATTTTAAGTTGGGATTTCTCAATCTCCTAGTTTTCCTAATTACAAATGAAGAAATGGGTCATTTTCTACAGCTGGCACCTTGATTTTAAAAGTATTGGATAGAGCAGTTGTTGAAATGTTACTGTCCAAACAGTCCCCAAAAAAAAAAGAGTTACTGTCCAGGCTATAGTGACTAGTGTCCAATTTCTCTAATAAATAACTAATTAAACAGGAAACACCGTCCGCATTAAAAAACTTAGCGGCCAGCCTTAACTGTGACAAAATCTCAAAGGCAAAGCCAGAGCAAGTAAAGGAGTTATAATATACAGAGCAGAAGATAGTGAGACCCTCCTCGTACCCCATATTCACCAATCATGCAACACAAAACCAAACACTAAAGCATTAAACGGTTCCAACCTCACTCACACACAAACCACTCCATCTCCCTACGAAGACCTGACACACAATTAAACATAGTCCGAACAAGTCCCAAGTTGACAGACAAAATCAGCAGATCAGATTCCAGAGCGAGTGAAGCTTCTCTCTGTTTCCAGATTTGGATTTTGGAATCTCACTGAAATTGGGATCAGGCCTGAAAATGTGGTGCTCTTCGCTTCTTGCTCTTGTGCTGCTGTGCGTTTTGAGCGTGGAAGCCTCGGTCCACCAGTACGCCGGAGACGGATTCGCCTCCAAAGGCAACGCCTTTGTCGTCCACGGCGGCAGCGAGGGAATTTACTCTTCTGCCCCTGCCGCCCAATCCTCCAAAGCGGGCTCTTACATTCGGTAAGTAATTCATCAATGCCATTTCCCCAACTTAAATCTCTATGCTTTTTCTAGTGATTTTGCTAAGATCTGTTGCCCAATTGAGTGTTAATTTGTGAATTGTATAATAGCCAACAACAATGAGCTTACTACTTGTTAAAGTTCAAAGCTTTTATGGGAACTGGAATGTGACTGCCCCAATTATTGAATTAGTAACTTAATCCCTGTTTGTGTGTGAATTCTGAAGAAACCAAGAGCAATGAGTTTATTACTTAGTAAAGTCAGAAGCTTTTATTGGGACTTAAATGTGATTGCCCCAACAACTTAATTCCTGTTTGTTCCTATTATCTGATTTTGTATTGTGATTTGGGACCAGCTTTGATAAGGTTACATTTCGGAGAAGCAAAGAATCTGCTAACTTCAGCTCAGGGTCTGTCCATGCCCTTGTTTTTGAGGTGGAAGATAGAGAGAGTATTGGGGGTTCAGCCTATGGTGGTCAAAGAGCAGTATGTTGCACTGGGGATCTTGCGAAGCTCGGAGTTTGTACACAAGGCGAAATCATTCACCGCCCATCAACTAAGAACCCTGGTTGGCCCCAAGTATTTGGTGTTTCATTTGAAGTAGATGAGGAAGTTGCCACATTGCCATCCAAGGTCATACCGATTCATAAAACCGGGATGTATAATTTGTATTTCATTCATTGTGATTTGAAGTTGAAGGATTTGGTTGTTGAGGGGAAGACTATATGGAAAAACCCTACTGGGTATTTACCTGGTAGAATGGCACCTTTTATGATTTTTTATGGGTTTATGTCCCTTGCTTTTGTCATACTTGGGATCTTTTGGTTCTCGCAGTATGCAAGGTTTTGGAGAGAAGTTCTTCCATTGCAGAACTGCATCACATTAGTAATAACACTAGGTATGCTTGAGATGGCTCTATGGTATTTTGAGTATGCCGAATTCAATAAGACTGGAGTCAGGCCAACTGGGATAACTGTATGGGCAGTTACATTTGGTGCAGTTAAACGAACAGTGGCGCGTTTAATACTTCTAATGGTCTCCATGGGCTATGGGGTTGTAAGGCCTTCCCTGGGTGGGCTTACATCAAAAGTGGTTTTCCTTGGATTAACATTCTTCTTGGCATCTGAGGTTCTTGAGATGGTAGAAAACGTTGGTGCAGTTAGTGATCTTTCTGGAAAGGCAAGGTTGTTCTTGGTTCTTCCTGTGGCAATTTTGGATGCTTTCTTCATTCTTTGGATTTTTACTTCTCTCTCTGCGACTTTAAATAAGCTTCAGGTACTTGTTCTACATTATAAGCTTAAAAATTACTATGTTTGTATTACTAGTGCATATTGATGATGTGAATTTCAAGCTATTGCCTTATGCAAGCGTATGGGATTGGTGCACTGACACCACTTTTCTCAAGAGCTTTTGTATAATACAAATCTATAGCTGATAACATTTGCTTGCTTTTTGATGTGACAGGCTAGGCGAATGATGGTTAAAGTAGATATTTACAGGAAGTTTACCAACGCTTTGGCAGTAACTGTTATTGTATCCGTGGGTTGGATATGTTATGAGGTAACTTAGAAATTTACATACGTGGACTTACCGCCTACACAATTTGGTTGCATATTAGCATGCTCAAGATAACTTTTACTTCTGCAACTGTGCATGAGGGACAATGATAATCCAATTCGATTTTGTGGATGATCCTCGTAGATATAATTTCAGTGTCAAAAACCATTTCTTTGTTAAATATTAATTGGTGAATGTTGTTAACTTTTATGGAACTGTCATCCATCTATACCTCATATACAATCATGGTACAGTTTTTTTTTTTCCTAAATAGATCATGAAAAGATGAATCAAAGATTTTCTTCAGATTTGAGTAAATTAGCTGTTCAGACCAAAAAGATTAAGTTAGCTGTTACATATTTTATAGTTCTCGATTTTGTCCTTGCAGCTATATTACAAATCAAATGATGTTTACAATGAGCAGTGGCAGAATGCATGGATCATCCCTGCCTTCTGGCAAGTTTTATCTTTCTCTCTCCTATGTGTCATCTGTGTTCTTTGGGCGCCATCCCAGAACTCAACAAGGTATAACCCTTGGCTTCCATGATTCATCATTTTTCATCCTTTCTTTTACCGTTCGATCATTCTTTAAAAATGTTTGAAAACTGGCTTCATTCTTTTGGACTTCTTTTAATTGCCACTTTTTTCTTCTCTTCTGTTTTTTCCACAGATATGCTTACTCTGGAGATGCAAGCGAAGAGTTTGACAGGGACGAAACTACTTTGACCCTCATAAAACCATCTCTATTGCCTTCTAAGGATGTCCATAGCGCACCAGAAGCTAGAGCACTGCAAGGCAGCAATGGATTAACAAATGGTGATGAGGAAGAGGACAAGATAGAGTAGAGTAGAGTACACCTCGAATGTTGGCATTGCACAATATCCAGCTGCTCCTTCATTACACAGGAAACATATAGAGGAGCAGGGATCATGACAGAAAAAAAATATATGTGGAGTTAATATAATTAGTTAATTTTCTAATTAGACCTGTTTCGTTAATTCTATGTTGGTTTTGTCCTTGTGTTTTTGTTTACTTGGTTATTTGATTCTTCACTTATGGCTCCTGGACTCTATGATTAAAAACTGAAAACGAGCTTTGCCAATATATTGTTCATTGAAATCGTATTTTCGTTTAGTTTTAGTCCATGGTGCGAAATTGAGGAATTTTTTTAATATTTATTATAACACATGATTTTCACTCAATAAGATGATGTCATCCTTGAAAGTTACTCTGAAGTATACATATTTGCACATCAGCCAGCGATCTAGAGATAACTAACTAATTAGGTTAATAACATGGATTGACTAACTACACAACACAAACGCTCAATTTTCTTTTTTGTAATTTTCACTCTCAATTAATATCATGCTTATAACACCTTAATTAAATGAGAAATTGTTTAATCAACTAATTGTGAGACAAAGACGATTTGTCTACAAAACATTTGGTATTATTACATAATCGGCTATGTCCAGACAATTGTTTACTATTGAAGTTGCAAGTAAACACTGCTGCAAGAGACTAATATATTTGTAGGCAAGGGACTTGTGGAGCAGTTGCGCTAGAAGTTCCATTTACATTGCTGCAAGAGGCTTGAGTTTCCTTATTGGGTATCTCTGAAGTGATATTGATTTGGTTCATCACAATGTTAACACAACCTAGAGTTACGCAATCAAATGTAATTGCTTGCTCATTCTTAGAAGTTCCATGAAAGCCATTGTATGTCACATCACTCACATTTACAGTCGAAGTCTGTATCATGTCAAATACAGAGATAAGGATCTTGAACTTACATCAGATATAACGATTTAGTATTATGTACGTGGTTAGCTTTTTATATAATCAACCTAATTGATCTCATTCCAGTGTGCTGCTTATACTTGGTAATATAAAGATCATGAAACCCTAATATTGAAAAGAAAGAAAAATCTCATAACCCATCCTTACAAATAAGTGAATAACTCACCAAATTTTTGCAGTCATGTCTACCATTACAGTAGTATTGGTCAATAATAATGGGGTTCGAAGCTGCTATCAGTGTGATTTGTTCAAATGATATCTTTCTAGCATATCCAGAAGCACCCTAAAAAGAAATAGGATACTTTTAGATAAACCCATATGAGTATCCCTAACAAGTAGTAATGATTGAGTTTTGCGTTGTACCAATTTTCATTTTAAAAAAAAAATAGCAACCTTACCTGCCATGTCTTTATTCTGGCTCCATTTAGTGTACCGTTGAAACTACAATTGCGTATGTGTACCTCTTCTGCTGTTGCATAAGCTCCATCTTTACCTAAACTTCCCACACTGTATACATATATAAATATTTTTTTTCAGAAGAAAAAATAATTTTTATTTCCACCTCATTTATTTGTATGCCAATGAGATTCGAACATGTGATATTTATATACGTATAAATTTGTTTTACCAATAATTAAAAAGCCACAGTTAACCAGCAAATGTATGCATAGATATTTTGGGTTAATACTTGATGGTTATACTTCAGTATATACTAACCTAATTCCATGACCTGGTCCACATGCGATGTTGGTGATATTGATATAGGATGAGCCACTATTAATTGCGATACAATCATCACCTGGTATAGTAAAAGTTACCAACAAAAAAATAGCTATGTATTAATTACATGATTAAGGCAAGAGTATGGCTGATTACAATATATGGCAAATGAAGTGAAATTAAAAGAGCAAAATTACCGGTTCCAATATTGCAGTCATGGATATTGAGATGGCTGGACTTAGAGATGTCAATCCCATCTGTGTTAGGACTATCTTTAGGTGCCCTAATATGAAGGTAAGAGACAGTCCCATTGTGGCAAGAGTCTATAGAAATATGTCCTTTTGGACTGTCAGCAAGTGTAAGTCCACTTAACTGAAGATTATTACATTTGGAGAAGCCTAGAGCCTGCAACAATTATTCACAATTGATACATCATGCATTTGGAATGTATTTGTAAATGTCTAACTATTTATATTATATATAAATACATTTTCACATTAGCAAACGATCTAGATCGAGCTAATTAACCAATTTAGCTCATAACGAAATATTATCGTCTCTTTTGTTTTGCATCATTTGTGAGTTGCCTCTCCATCTTATTATATTATGTTTGAAATTAAATAAATAAATAAAATTAGGATAAATTCCAAAAGAGTTGATAACCCAATGACTTCATTCCATGAAATAATGCCACAAACTGAAGAATTCGAATGTGCAAAAATGCAATATATGTGTGATTAACTTTTATAGGACTTATTGTCGTGTTATACGAAGTTTTTTTATTTTTTGAACAAATCATATTTCGAAGTTAACTTTGCTTAGCTTTAGCTCTTAAGACACCTATGATTCTATATATGAATGATTATTATTGAGGGCTACCTTTGGTCGTGGGCATCGAACCTTGTTCACCTAGAAATGAGTAAAGATCCTCATGTTAGAGCTATAGGGACATAGATAAACCTGAAATAAATTATTTAGAAAATGTGGACACAACGATAATTAGAATGTGACTGCACAAATTAATTTACATTTCTTACATGATTAAGTTGGCTATCTTTAGTCCACCAAAGTGAACCTTGCCCATTGATTTCTCCTGCTCCACTTATGATGAGGTTGGTCACGCTTGAGAAGGATAGCCAAGATTCTACACACTCTTTCCATGCATCTGGAGTTTTGGGTGCCACAATTTTTCCCAAAATCTACAATGTGAAAGTTTAATAGATACATGCAATGATAACATGTGAGAAAACAATAAGTCTTATTAATTTCGAAAATTTCTACCATGTTCCGTACTTTTAAATTATTACATCCGCGAATTTTTAACCGCTAGATTAATTTATATTTTTCACTAGATCTAATGGTTGAAATAATTGGAGCACTTATGCATTAATTTTATTTTATTTTGTCTTAGGAAACTCTTGCTTAGAGTAAATATCTTATTTAATTCCTTAATCGTTTCAGTGATCGATATTGCTTATTCGGTCTATCAGAGAGATAACCTTCCTCCGGTTTCATCGATTTTTCCTTGGTTTCTTACCTCAACATGCACAGAGTTGGACTTGCAAGGACCTGAGAATTTGATAGGTTGAAAAAGAAATGTTTTCTTCGCTGGTATTACAAGTCTTGGTGTCCCTTTATCACCTTCATTTGCTGCACATAAGGCTTTCCATGCTTTCAAAAAAGCCTTAATTTCATGCAAATTAACGATAGTTAACAAATTAGTTTGTAAGGATCAATAAGGCAATAATCACAAAGCGCAGGCAGAAAAGAAAAAAGAAAATAGAGAAAGTTAATTACTTCAGAATCATCTCTTTGGCCATCTCCAGCCGCATCATAGTCGAGCACATTAAAAGTTGTTTGGCCATAACCAATTCTAAAATATGATGCAGCAATAATGCAAAATAACAAACAGCTTTTAAGTACACCACTCATGCTTGGAAATTTGTAAGAGATTGATAAAATTCCAGTAGCTATAGGAATTGTTGATGTGGCTAATACAGAACTCGAACCCTTGTTTATATATGCAAGGATTAGCATTAGGTGAATTGGTGAAATCGGATGAGGATCCAATGCAATCCGATTTATTAACTAATATCGTCTTAATGAACATCAATGCCTTAATCATGAATTTTTAATTTATGTTTAGCGTATCAATCCATTTTCATTAGCCTCCAGTTCTTCACTTTCATCCCATTCATTAGATATTTATTTCCCAACTTGTCAGTGTTTTTTTAGTGAAAATCAATGTTTTTGGTTCATGAATTTTCATTTTTTTAAATAATATAGATATCATACTAAAAATAGGAAGGAAAAAACGACTATAGATACATTAATTCAAAAGAAGGGTAAGAAATCTCAAAAGCGAGAGTATAAGGTTGTAAACCCATAAGCTCTACTAATGGGGCATCAAATTAAAGGTGGTTGCTAACGGAACCTGAGCAGGTTTTGACTCCATTGGATGCTCGTTGATCACTCTTCGATTGAACATACAGAGAAACCATTGTCTCCGGCTGAGCTCGCGATTATGTTTGTTTCTGCTTATCTACAGAAAAGTGATGAAGCTTCAAAAACATGTATTAGAGATGGTAAACCTAAACGATAATAAACCTCACCAAATTAGTTTGCAGCGTCGTTAGTTACCATTCCAAAAATAGGAAGCTTACCGCGAAGCCTAATCTTTGATATATAGTACGTTCTCAGCTTTGTACTTGCAGAGTTGCAGCTATATATATTACAAATCAAATGATGTTTACAATGAGCATGCAGTGGCAGAAAGCATGGATCATCCCTGCCTTCTGGTTTCTGGCAAGTTCTTTCTCTCTCCTCTGTATATCATCTGTGCTCTTCCGGGAACATATCCCAAAACTCAACATTTAAAATGTTCCATGCATTGCCATTTCCCATATACTAATTGAAAAATGCATGGCTTCTTTCTCTTTTTTCTTTTCTATTGTGCATTTTTTTGATAGAAACGCATGCTTACTAGCTCTGGAGATGCAAGCGATGAGTTTGACAGGCTAGGGAGGACACAACTTTGACCCTCATAAAACCATCTCTACTGCCTTTTAAGGAATGCCTTACCGCACCAGAAGCTAGAGCAGTGCAAGGCAGCAATGGATATTAACAGGTGTTGATGATCGAGGAAGAGAACAAGATACACCTCGAATATTTGGAGCAGAGATCATGCATGGCAGGGAAAGATACAGGTTTAGATTAAATCATGCTTTCTATTTAGAACTGTTTTGTTGATTCAATTATACTTTTAGGATGCAAAAATGAGATTTTCTCTTTTGCGATAAAAATGTAATTAAGGGGAGAAAATTTATCTCTGTACTTCATTGCATTCTGGGGAGAAAATTTTCTGGCGTGTTGGGTTTTATTTGTATTATGGGAGAGTCACGTTGCCAAACTCTTATTAGTGTGGCAAAATTAATCCAGCTATTACACCATTAATAAATGGCTTCATAACACTTCATTTGAGAATATGAGGCATGATTCGCATGATTACTCAGTTCACATACAGTTAACATGACATTCAGCAACCATAACAATAATTCGGTTTTTGCCTTTTTAAAGAGGCCGATGAATGATGTACGAGTGCAGCATATATTGTTTTTATTTTGTCAATAAATACTCTCATTTTATATTGATTTTCATTAGTTAACATGAAATATTGGAATAAACTAAAACATTTGGGTTGCAATGGTCTTCGAGTGTTCTTTGCTGCAAAGGTGTAGATTCTCTTGAGCATATTTTTGTTAGGTGTCCCTTTGCTGCAACCATATGGAGCCATACGGTGAATAAACTCGAATTAGGTGCCTTACCTAGTTCAATGGTGGAGGTGTTTCAATTGGGTCTTCCAGTAGGCCATAGCTCTCAATTAAGCGAATTATAGCTTTTGTGTTTGAGCTACTTGAACTAGATTTGCTAAGAAATAGGAAGTTGAAGGAAGTTCCCTTTACAAACAAATACAAATATCACTCCTATTTACTATAATGAAATAAACTTTCTTAATACAACTAATTTATTGCAAGACTTTCCATTTTGAAATCAGCTCATCCACACATCTATCCTTACAGATCATTTATTACATCAAACATATAATTCGCAATTACATTATCGAATAGACTAAGATATACAGCCAACTAGTAGTTGGTCTGTTGAATCAGGCACTTTTTTTCAATAAAATGTTGGTAGAGATCCAAGTATGAATCTCCCTACCACCTCATATCAAATAAATAAATAAAATAAAACATCATTTCACATCAAGAAATCTAGAAACGAGGGGGCAGAGCACCATAAGACTTCTTAAAATGGTGCATCTCTGAAGGACTGATGAATGCACAAAGTAACTGTGGATGCATATTTGGTGAGACATCAATAACATTGCATGAATTTCTTGTTGAAACTAATGTGCGTGCACTTTTTGGTTAAAATTTGACTGACAAACTATGCATAGGCAGTCCAGTACTTCTTAAAGCAAATGTAACCTGGGAGGGGACAATGCTTAATGGTAGTTGCTGAGATATATAAACAACTTTCATGAACTTTAATAGAAATTGATTCTAAATGTACTTGCTAAAATTAGACGAGTAAGTTTCAACAAAAGCATCTCATCATGGCTAGAAAAGGAAACAAGAAGGTATAGAAATCACACCTGCAGGGGTGTGTTGGACATTGCTATTGTAGTCGAGAGTTATCTATGATTCCATTTTCCAATTTTGCCTTTGTCCAAGGCTAAAAGATGTGACAACAGTATACAAGTCACCTGAAGCTATTACAAGAAACTGCTTCTTAATATTAAAAAGAGTGAAACAAAGCGCACACCCACACCAGGATTCCAATATGAACAAAATGAAACAAAATCTAAAACGTGGTAGTAATAATAAATGACATGCTTACAGGGCAGAAGCATTCAGGCTTGGATTCTTGGCCACTCTGTGGAGAGAGCTACAACTGAGACCTCACAAAGAATGTGAGTTCCTCCAAATCAACAGAATATTGAACTACATACGACTTTTAATGTAAATGGAAAGCTCAATGAAGCCCAGATATCAGATTGACCAGCACCGCATCGCCCGGACACTCCACAAAAAATTCAAAGAATGTATCCTAAGGTTCTAAACTTGCAAAACTTACTCCAACTAATCACATTATTATCAATTAGATCTCCTCCTCAAGTGCTGCGATACGGAGTATCCTTCAAAGAAATCCAGGACAGCAGTCTCCAAATCCTCGACTGAATATTTGATGTAGTTTTCTGGATGCTTCCCACTCTCTATATGGCTCCTGAACCGGCCAAGAAAGGACCTATAAGCAGGGATCAACTTCTCCGAGATAGATATTCGCAGCTCCTCCCTAAGCTGGGAATCAGGTACCAACCAAGTAGCTTGAGTCCTATGAACCTCCTCAAAAATGGCATTAAAAGACTTGAACCTCTCTCTCAAAGCACTCTTTGAAACTCCAGAAGAGAAACTCCCACTCACATGTAACCCCTCATCTCGCAAACAATACAACACCTTCACCCAAGTAGCTCTCTGGTAACTAGTGGCTGCCTGCCTGAATTTCCCTGTCATCTTCCTCAAGTAATCATCTCCTATCATTTCCCTAAGTTCGGGAGACCCTTTGATCTTCTGGACAATGTAATGGACATTGTTCATCATAAACAAATGAGCAATGGAAGCATCCTTATAGTGCTTAGACTTGCCATCCAAATTAAATTGCAAAATCACAATAATCCAAATCAAATGCAAAGCCAATGGGGTCTTCCCTTCCAATTCAGCAAACTCCATATCCGGCGTAGTGGGGTCGCCGGAGTATCGCGACCCGGTGGAGGGTTTGGACACAATAAGCTCATTCAAAGTCTGCTTATAATCAGAAATCAAAGCTATATAATTCATCACATACCGAGTCAAGGGGTGAATTGTACCCCCGGGAACCGGAACCCTGGACGGCTCACGAAGTACGGCGTTTTCAAATTCCGATAGAATCCCCCTGGCCGCCTCCGCCAATCTCGATAAGATCTCTGCCGCTTGAATCCGAATCGACTCGGACGACTTGGATTCGAACACGGAGTCAATATCGGGAATCAAGTCAAGCAAAGCATCATGTAAGTCGAGAATCTTGAAGAGCTTCTCCGGCGACCTGCGGCTGATGCTGATGGCCTCGGCGAAGTTGAAGAGCTGAATCGCGGGTCCCTTGACCGTCTCCATAAAGCAGGCGTCGTCGATGGCCGTGCCGATGCCCTGGAAGATTTGCTCGCAGAGCTTCTTCTCGCTGGCGAAGACGATCCTGATGCAGGCCTTGGCGGCGCGTATCCACCGTCGGATCTTGTCCTCGAGCTGCTCCCACTGAAGTCTCTGCACGTCGCCAATGCTGAGCTTCTCAATCCCTAGCCGCCTGAAGCTGGAATCCACGGCCGATTTCCGGACGCTGCCGTAGACCTGGATGCACTCCCTCAAGTAACCGGCGGCGATCATCCGCTCGGCGATGTTCCGGAGGTCAATCACGGCCTCGGAGGGGATGAGATCGAGCTCGCGGATGCTGCTGGTGGACCTGTAGCTCGAAGTGTTGGACGAATCGCGGCGGCGGAGAAGCTCATCCGCTGCGGCGGACTTGGGAGTGCTACTCCCTTCGTCCTCGGCGGAGTAGTCGTCGACTTCGAATTCGGCGCTGTTGGAAGCGGAGAAGTGGTGACTGGACGAGCTCGGATCGGAGTTGAGGGAATCGGGCTCGATTGGGCTGGTGTGGTTGAGGAGGATGTTGCGGAACTCGTCCTCGAGCCTGGCCATGGCGATCTGGATGGCGGAGTTGAGCTTGGCCTGCTCGTCCTCGGAGGTGAGGGAGGCGTTGGACATGGAGCGTTGGATTTCATCGACGGCGTGCAGGTAGCGATCGACTTCGTCACGATGGCCTTCGAATATCATCCTCTCCCTGGCTTCCTCGGAGACGGTGGAGTCCCATCGGAGAATGATCCTCTCCGCCGCGTCGAGCTCCGGTGGCGAAGACGGAGGAGAAGCTTCCATCGGAGGGCTTGGCTTTGTACTTTGTGAGTGGTGATGATGTTGAGAAATTGAATATGGGCAAAGAAATAGATTGGTCTTGAAAGGCAGCTAGTTAGCTGACTAGCTCACCCTCAGGGATTTGTTTATTTAGCTTTATAAAGAGCCAAGGTTTGAGACGGACTGTAGTACAAGTAGAATTTACAAGGAAAGTGGAGCGGGGTGGAGGGGAGGACTAGCTTTTGACAGTGTTGACTTTCTAGTCATACTAAAGCCTCCAAATCCAACTCCAAGACCATAATATATATATGGTTAAAAACACTCGAGTGAAGTGAACCCTTGCTTGTACGTTCTAGCATCCGATTCCATGGAGAAGGTTGAGACTTGATAGAGTTTGGCCGAAAATAGAAAGGAATCGGAAATTATTCGAGAGTAAAATTTTTCAAAATGGTATCTGAATTATTACAAAATATTTATTTTTTAGTATTTACAAATGTTTAGCGATTCTGATCGTACATGAACTATTACATTGTAAGTTGTTATGGTACATCCGTCCAAAGTCATGGACATTTTGATCAAATCGTTCATTCTCAGTTTTGCGTGATATTTGATTCCATATGAAGGTTGAAAGAACTATGTTTCGAAAAGTCAATAACAACTCGTATCGAATTTGCGCAACATAGATAAGCTATTTGTAATGTTGGTTATGAATTGGCTATGAAAATATACATGGCGTGATTTTTCCGTTAAAGTTATTGTGGATCTTTTATGAGTTGAAATTGTCATTTTTGAAATGTTTTTTTGAAAGTGTACAAAAATGATAAGAGAATCATTGTCAAATGTCAATGTTGTTTTCTACAATGTGATTGGCATGCCGCAATTTTTCTAAAAGGACTTCAACGTTTTACCAAACCCTCAAGAATATTAACCCAAAAGACTAGAGATGGCTAATAAATTTAGTACAAATAATTTAACATATTACGTAATTCAAATTTTAAAGGATCTTCGACTTTCAAATACTTTGATACAAAGCACACTTTCAAATAGTTTTTGGATGGTAATATCACCAATAAACTAATGTAGTGAGCAAATTAATTCCCCTTATATGTTACCAACAATAAAAGAACTTTTAATACAAACTATTATCGAGTAAGATCGATATTGTTCGACTATTTCTAAAACCGAAAAAAAAATACATTAATGTCAATGACATAATTAACATTATTACTTTTTCGGTTACCAGAGAATTCTCACAATATGAATCATATTTGCTTATGTATTTTGTTGTCTATAAATATTACATATGAGCATAGAAAATTAGAAATGTCGTAGTAACCTGGGTGACAAGATAACGCGATAAGTAGCATCATAGTAATGGTAGGTTGGTTGGTTCTACTGTAGAACTTCTTCATGACAAGGATATTCTAAGACGTTACCAAAAAGACAAGGTTATACGTTACTTAAAATTAAGATATGAAAGAGTGAAGGCTGTTTTGTTTAAGATTTGATTGGGTTTGAATGTTGACCATTCATTCAAAGTTTGAAATTAATGAATGAAATTTACTCGTGCCTCGTGGTCTTTTGTCTACCTATGTCGCAACACATGACCACAAATAATCGCATGAGCCAATACTGAAGGTTCAATTTGGTGGAGAACTTTACCCAATTTCCTTACGACCGCTTATGGTCGTGATTTGGCTTCTAGGCCGACACTTCGGTTTCGTCTCTCCTGAGAGGCATGGCCATGAGCAGTTTCTCTTGCTTTTGCCTCGCATGGCAAGCCTGCTGGTCTGCTGGGTTTGCCTTCTTATATGCTGTTGTGTTCTTCATGGTGGGTGCCCTTAGTGTTTGTTCTTCTTGGGTGTCCTATAGTGTGCGTCGTCAACTTGTTACTGGTGGGAATCATGGCTGCTTGCATCGTTAGTAATTGAGTTTGCTCATCCACTTGTCTGGGTCTTGCTTCTTAGTTTGGTTTCGTCCTTCGCTTCATTTGCAATTTTATCTTGCACGTGGAGGAGGTTTTCTTGTTGTGAAAGAGGTTGGCCTTGCCCCTCTTTCTTCTCCCTGTACTCTTTCCTTATTTCAATAATACTTTTGCTTCAATTAAAAATAATAATAATAATAATCGCATGAATTTTACACACCTAGTAAAACCACAATTCAACGGACCATATATGGTCCTTAATTGACCAAAAAGAAAAAAACATGTTCATATACTATTTTTACCATAGTCCCCGCGAGCTCAGTTAGAGGATATATAGCAAGTCCAAATGCATGTAAAAAATAATTTAGAACTCACGAGATTACTTAGAAGTTAGAACATGTAAGAAGAGAAAAGTAACTATTTTGGATTGGTCAATTTGTTTAACCGCGCCCGCCTCTCCGCCCCGGGGCCCCGGGGGGGGGGTCCCCGGGGGTTCGGCCGCGAAACGGGGGGGGGGGGCGCTCGGCTTTCGGTGTTCCAGAGAATAGAAGCGAAGAGAACAATCTGAGAGGGGGCGTCGCGCGGGGGCTCCCCGGCGTTCGGGGGGTCTCCTCGGTCCCGGGTCATCTTCAAAGGAGTCGGTTTACATTTATACATTAATACGAATAAAATTAGAATGTAAGTGGATCTCGTATCAAAAAGTAGGTGAATTTTCTTTTATTTCAAAAATTAGATTGAGGAGTGAGGTGTTAGAAATATTATTCCGCAGTAGTTCGTTAATTTAGAACTTAAGATGGTTCCTTCAAGAACTTGTCTTTTATTCATCCATTCGATCTCCATTGGACATGTTTTAACATTGGAAAAATGTCACTTTTGGTCACTCAATTTTGAGGGTTTAGACACTTTCATTACTGAAGTTTTCAAAGTGTCACTTTGGTCACTCAAATTTAAAACCGTATGTCACTTTCATCATTGAAGCAATGACTTGGAATGGCTTGGAATGACATAGAAACAATTGTTTAACATGTGTAATAGACGGCAGTGATGAAAGTGACATACGGTCTTAAACTTGAGTGACCAAAGTGACATTTTGAAAATTTCAGTGATAAAAGTGTCTAAGACCCCAAAGTTAAGTGACCAAAAGTGACATTTTTCCTTTAACATATGTACAAAGATGTAATACATCAAGAGGCTAGGCGGAGCCACCATGAGACCAACATTGAACAATACAATTCTCATGTTATTGAAAGCGATGGAATTCAATGATCGTATATTATACTTTACAACTAGTCGTAATAAGGTTGGTTTATGTCCCATTCAGGAATTCTAAACGTATTCTTGGTTTCTACATGTGAGGTCATTTGAATAATTAATATACAGGTTCACAGTCATTTGCAGTCACTAATATTCAATGGGATCTCCCCGGCAGATGTGGCCGGCCTCTATCAAACTACGGATATTTGGTACTCTGGGATTGACCCTCACTCGAGTTGTACAGAATATTCACTGGCAATGGTTGCTTTTGCTCAGGGCCGGACTTGAGGGTGCAGCCTGAGGCCGTTGTAGCGTGAGGTTGTTTGCATTAACGAAACATAGTGAAGGCAAAAGGGGGCCATGGCCACTCCTACATGTTTTAGACCAATAAAATTTTTCTGTTGATATAAATTATGCCCCCACCCCCCCCCCCTTCCCCATATTTTCATATATATCTTTGTATTTGAGTGGTAATGGCGTTTTTTTTCCATCAATCCTAGAGAGATCTATCTTTCTAATTTTCTTCTTTACTTTTTTTTACCCAATTATTCATACAAAGATCGTTGTTTCCTCTTCCATAAGCTCTTTCATTCTGGTGTAGTGATGATAATTTTTATTTTGGCCCCTCTTATCGGAACATCCTAGTTCCGCCGCTTATACTTGTTTGTAACATTAATTTTAGGACTGTGTGGAGTTCGTTCTTCAATGAAATTGTAGACCCTGTTTGGCCAAACTTTCCCTAATTATTGTGCGGGCTAGAAATTTGTGGATGTAGATCGAATTCATACCGATGTTAATTGCCAGCGAAGGACGAGCATGATTTGCTGGGGCTAAGAATGCAGCTAATTAATAATAAATACATAAGATTTATAATTATTAACATATATATTATTCATGTTTGTGTTTGCTGCCTTGGTCTCATACAAAACCAGATTTAATTAATTATGGAGAATTAAACGATATGAAGTGAAGTTAATGAAGTCAACTAATCTACTGCCAATTAAAATAGGGCGACATTCACGTGCATGCATGCTTGCATGCTTGCACGTACACACCTACTAATCTTAATTAACAGCAATGAATTAGTATTTTAATTAACTAATTAAGCTGTAACAACAAGATCGATCAAATTAATAATATTCCTTGCAGTATTGTCCTTTCAACATAGAAAATCAGTCCAAGTATCAAGTATGGTATTGGTAGGTGGCTCAACAAGAACAATCTAGAACCATGTTTCAATTTCTCAGAGATACTTGTTTCGATCTATGTCTCTATATATAAGGATCGCATGCTTTGAGGTTCCACTGCTAATTTCTCTCTGCAGATTTCAGCTAAGCAATTGACTATATATATATATATGATGATTAAACAGATAGGTCGACAAAGCTGAAGTTGATCAACTACGTACTATGTGTTAAATTAAGCTATGATTAGTGGGGACTGTGGGGAGAGATCGATAATTAAGCTAGCTAGTACTATCGAGTAATCAAGAACAAAGAATGCAAATGATAGGGAAGTAGTACGTACTTCTAATTAAAAAGTGAACTATATATCATCTTGGTAAATTAAGATCATCGATCAGGTGGTTTGTAAAATGAATAATGATTACAAAGAACCATTCTTGATTAATTAATTAAGATCCTCGCTCGATTAGCCACACCAAAAGTTGCATTTCACCATTTGATTATAAAAAACCAAATGGTTATTTTATTTTACTTTGTGTGTGGATGATTTTTATAATTTGAACACAAAAATAGTCGATACATTCGAATCATTTAAGTGCATATATAATTTTCTATATATATGTACCTCCAAGTTTTCTTAATGCACCTCCCCTAAAAAATTTTCCTATCAACCACCCAATTTCCAGAAATCGGAGCTTGATGACAGCAATATGTGTAAGCTCGTAGAGACAACGTGAATCGGAGATGGCTCGTAGATGTAAAAATATTAAATGTAGATTGAGGTTCGAATAAAATGACTCCCAAATTTAAAGTATGCACTTGAGAAAACATAATCTATAAATATATTTTTTCTTCATAAAATTCTAAGAAATTAATAAAGAGGACAATTGTTGATAAACAAGAACAGAAAGCAAGAGGATATTTCTTGTAAACGAAGGTATAAATGATTTTATTTCAAATCTCATTTACCTCCAAAACGATTCCCAAAATACTTGTGTCATAGAATGGCTCAATTCTGATCTTACAACTGTCTTGTGGTATTTCTTTTCATTTTCTGTAGCCAAACTATGGTTTTAACTCATTCATTTATTAAGAACAATTTGATTTTATTATTTTAATAATCATATACTGTTAAATTCGATCTTGGTTCAATGTGTTAGCATTGGTAAGTGTCAATTAGGTCCAAATGATCATATTTTTAATGGGACACTGTTGATCTGGGGCCAGGTTTTCTTTCATGCTATGATAAATTAGCAATGTTGTGTGTCAGGTTACGAAACCCTAAATATAATTAGGCCTCTATAATAATATTCCACATCTCATTATCTCCAGCTGTTATAACGTTTATTATTGTTTTTGTTTTGTTGCTTACCAGCTGTATGGTCTCTAAACCAGAGAAGGGTTGACTATAACAATACCATATGCAAACGATTTCTTTCGAAATTGAAATTAGCATGTAAGAAAATCTATCTTTCTAGCTCCGATCCACGGAGTAGCCAATATTAATTACTGGCACACAATTAAAGAGTTTGTAAGTATAGGGCATTGTTATTAAGTTACCTACGAACTCTTAAAGAAGAAGAGACTATTGCACTCGAAAACTCACTCGCACCCGTTTCTCTATTTTATAATAATTAAAGTAAAAAATATATAATAAATGATGAAAATTTTTACAATACCGAGATGTATGTCATACCCACACGTACAGATTATCAACAAAATTTTATGTCATTATGGTAACGAGTCTTTTTTTGTGTAATCTTAGTTCTGTTAGAAGTAATTACTTCATCTACGATCTAGTTACAAGTTTGTGAACAATTTGTTGTAAAAATTGTAATTTTGGTTAAATTTTATGTAAATAGTGTAAAATGAATGTGGTAACTTTGTTGTTATTGTATTAATTTTGGTTCAATTCGATGTAATTTTTGGTTCAAAAAGTCGTAAATAGATGTATGACATACATTTCCGTACCATAGCCTATCCCAATAAAGGATAGGGGAGCATAAAGCCTAGCTAGACGACCCCTCCCAAAAAATATATATGGCAAAGGTTTGTAGAAAAGTATGAATGATTCCGTCAAATAGTAGTGATAGTTTTGCCTAATACTGAGGATCGCTTTGACTAGAAATAGGGATGCTTTTGTCCTAGTATGAGACTTCTTGTTTTGTTTGACACGATTTAGACTCTTCGTCCCTGTTTATTTTCCTTAGCATCTAAGAATAGCACACACAACAGTACGTCTGGCCAACCCATTGAGATGGGTACGTTCCAGGTCCCTTTCAAAATAAAATGTAATCTTGTATATAATTTGACATTGAGACCCTCTTTCAATCTGGAATACGTTCATCTTGGATTTCATTGGAAACAAGATCTTCTATCAACTTCTATGGCTAACATCGTTTTTTTATTAAAACGGATTCAAGTTTATCAGTATACAAATCTATCTTCACCAGTCCATTCTTTAAGTAAATCGATCACTAAAGATAGAAGAAGCAACATCCGGGCGGATCTGGCTCCTTTGAAGTTATGTGACTTTCTTAAAATCTGGATGTTTTATCTAATCTAAAGGTCAAGATCTATCCACATCACTTTAACTTTAAATTTAGGGATTATAAACTAACTCCATGTTAAATCTGCCGTTAGCCTCCTTCACGTTAAACTCACGCTCCTCTCCTCCTGTGACTCTTCGTCCAATCTGTCGCTCTATCTTCCTTTTCCTCCCTGCGATTCCTCGTCTATTTCATACATTTTGCAGTCGTCCTCTACTCGTTTGATCTCTCCTCCTGCGACTCTTCGTCCAAAAATCGTTCGCTCTTTCACGTATGGAAAATCATCAAAAATAAGAATTTGTAATTAGTGGTGCCATTGGTGGGTGGTCTCGCTAGTGGTAGAGAAAAGAAAGGGGGCTGGTGATGGAGATGGTTTTGATCGATAAGGAGCTCATTGTCAAGTATTCGATCAAAGCTGTTTAAAATAAATATACTTATAGTTACTAATTGAAGATAATGGGATCAACCGATCAACATGTTAAAATTAAGGGAAATTATCACAAATGATACCTGAACTTTACCTCTATTATATGGATGGTACCTGAACTTCACTTTGATCACAACCAGTACCCGAACTTTTCGTTTTCATCTTAAATGGTACATGCCGTTATAATTCGTTAACTTTTTTGTCAAAATTTAGTTTTTATTTTTTGTTACATTTTTCCGTCAAATTTTTTTTTCCTCTCCACACCTACTCTTCTTCTCACTTCACCCTTCTCTTTCTCTCTATCATCTGCAATCACCATTGCAGCTCACCCACAGCACTGCCACCTCAAACCAGCTCCGCCACATCATAGCCGCGCCTCTGCGCTACTCCACCACCGCCGCACATCACCACTGTAGCTCACCCACACAGCTGCCGTGCCCAGACCACCGTTCACCATCACCACCGTGTCCTCTGCCACCGCCAATTGCAACAACTTTGCCCCAAATCAATTGCTCTTCCCAAAATTTCTGCATCCTTCAATTTCTACAATCAACCATAGCAGCCAATTCAAGCTCACTAGCATTGATTACAGCCATGGCAGCCTCCTTTGAAGCCAATTGACTCAGAGCCCGTGCTCTAATTAGATCACCGTTGGTCTTCATCAATCCACTGCTGCCACTTTCACCCACTGCCCAGTCCTCTGCCGACGAACCTGACGCCGCAATCGACCACCCAATTCAATTGGGCACCACGGATCCGCTGCACCGCTTCACCTGCACGGTTCGCCTCTGCCGCATCACCATCGAAGAACCCAGTCGACACCGCTGCTACCCATCACCGCCGGCGACTCATTTACAGTAGCATCAACTCTTGGACCAGTCACAGTTCTCAGCGTCTCTCTCTCTGGGCTACCACATGCGGCAACCTCGAAGCTCTCTCCCCCTCTCCACGATCTCATTCCACTCTTCTCTCTCTAGCGATAAGTATTTTCACCCAACATATAATTAAACTAATTAAAGCAAGGTAAAAAAAGAGCTAGAGATCGTGGTGGTGGGAGATGACACGGTGGTGATGGTGAACGGTAGTCTGGGCACGGCAGCTGTGTGGGTGAGCTACAATGGTGATGTGCGGCGGTGGTGGAGCAGCGCAGAGGCACGGCTATGATGTGGCAGAGCTGGTTTGAGGTGGAAGTGATGTGGGTGAGCTGCAATGGTGATTGCAGGTGATAGAGAGAAAGAGAAGGGTGAAGTGAGAAGAGTAGGTGTGGAGAGGGAAAAAAAAATTGACGGAAAAATGTAATAAAAAAAAAACTAAATTTTGACGGAAAAGTTAACGAATTATAACGGCATGTACCATTTAAGATGAAAACGAAAAGTTCGGGCACTAGTTGTGATCAAAAGTGAAGTTCAGATACCATCCATATAATAGAGGTAAAGTCTTCAAGCTGCACCTCCACCTAGCTCTTTCATTTTTTGTTCTTTCCTTGCCGTACATCCAACTTTTTATTATATTTGTTTACTATAATGATTTCCTGCTTTCCAACACTTTTACTACAGCTAATTAAGAGAAACATTGTGTAGCTAATGGAAAATTCTAATATGCAGTGTTGTATACCATACAGTTTTTTTTATTTTAAATTGAATTACTTTTTTGAAATGTAATTGCCGTTCAAAATGTATAAACTAGACATTTCAAAAATGCAATTGTCATTTCAAATAATGCAATTGTCATTTTGAAAATGCAATTGTCATTTTGAAAATGCAATTGTCATTTTGAAAATGCAATTGTCATTCCAAAATGCAATTGCATTTCAAAATTATCAGTTTTACTTTTTCAAATGGAAATTGCATTTCGAAAATGCAATTGCATTTTAAAAAAACAGGCTGCATGGTATGCAGCACTGTAGGTTAGACACACCGGTAGCTAATATATATATAAGCATGAAATAAGTCATCAGTAAGTAGAACGAAATACCACAACACAAAGAGAATTGGCTGGTTTATAAAGAGTGAGCTTTGACGTCTTTTTTTTTTGTTGGAAAAGAGCTTTGACATCTTTAAAAAAAACAAAGGAGTGCAGTATCTATTTTTTGCTCCTGTCCTCAAATACCAATACAACAAGTATAATTTCTTAAACCTCTCAATAATTCCCATAAGAAACAATTCACAACAATAGTTCTACGAACCTTTCATCCTTCCATTCTAAAAAAATATAAAAATGAACCATCATTCTTAAATATAAAACTAAATTCATCATTTCATGAAAATTCTTGACTTCTTCCGTCCATCTCTGAACATATCATATTGACCGAGAAATGTTGGTTTTACTATGTCGAGTACCCAACTAAATGACTAGACAACTGTCTTTTCCTCTTGCTTGGTTGTTGAGGACGTTCTTGATCCTATATCACAAGGAGAAAAAAAAAGGCATTACATTTTGCTAAATATGATAAACACAAGTACATGCTTACTTTTTATTACCTGAGATGATTATAGTATTGAATGATCCATAAGCCAAATCTTTTTGACATACGCTTACTTTTTAAGTAATTTTTTTGGTCTCTTTCTGTGTATCCAAGATTTTCCCTTCCACCAACTTGTTGACTAAAAAACTGGTGTGTACCTTTTGGTCTAAGTCCAGAGGCATCAGCCAAATCAATCTAAATAGCATGGGCATCTGATATTTTTCTTTGAGATGGAATCATGTGACAAGATTCTGGAGTATGCATAAGATGATTATGCTCATGTACAAAATCATGAACTTGATTCTTGTTAGTTTCCCTGTCAAACTGCAGTCCTACTCGTGCAAGACAATTTGTTCTTGTTTCTGCTCTAGGATTTTTGGTTAAATGATCTCATTTATCTTGCGGTCGAAAACCTTGTTTTGAGTAAACAAATCTAACTGTAATAACTTGTCCATCAATTTTACTCACCTTTCTATAATTTCTTCGAACAACAAAACCGATTCAGCCTCCGTAGTCACTCCAGAACTTAAATGCATCATCTATTGTATCAAATTGCATCCATATTCAAGGAATCCAGTCGAGAGAGTTATTGATGCTCTCATCCAAACCACATGTAGTATTATCATCTGTCTCACTTCATAAAAAATAAAAGGAAAGAAGATAAATTACTAATAGTTTTAAGTTTTAAACTTGATGCATTTTGTACTCGTGTGTGGTTTGTAAGGTTTAGCTAGGTTTATGTATTAATATATGCAATATACAGCAGCAAAAAAAAAACATGTAGACTTCATGTATCAAATAAACATATAAAGAATATCTAAACCATGGATATCCCTAAACCATATAGATATCTATCAATCAAGCTAGATTTCAAGATTTTGGAAGAGATGCAAGCACATTCACAAAGTATATAGATTGGGCAAAAAATCATTTTATTGTTCTGTTTGTTAATCGAAGTCAAGTGTTACCTGGTGTTGTTCATTCTTTCTAGCAACCATGGGCAACTTTATATATATTAGAGCATAGAGATCAAACGAGTAGAGGGCGACTGCAAAATGTATGAAATAGACGAGGAGTCGCATGGAGGAAAAGGAAGATAGAGCCACAGATTGGACGAAGAGTCGCAGGAGGAGAGGAGCGTGAGTTTAACGTGAAGGAGGCTAACGGCGTTTAACGGGGAGTTAGTCCATAATTCATAAATTTGAAGTTAAAGTAATGTGGATAGATTTTGACCTTTAGATTAGATAAAGCATCCAGATTTTAATAAATTCACATAACTTCATGGCCTTCTAACTTCAGAGGAGCCGGATCCCATGCGGGTAGGGCAGAGTATGTTCTAATTATTAACAAGAAGGAGAAAAAACCAAGTATATATACAACAGAAAGAGAAGTAACGTGTACGTTAAAAGTTAATTATATTATGCTGTATACAGGGGGTACTGTATCATTCTGTACACACTTGCTTTCTTGCCCCTATTACTTGTACAACAATGCCCCAGAAAACAAGTGCGGAGGCCTCTCTTGACTCACTTTCCTTGAAGTCTAGTACTTCAACTTCTTTGAGGTTACCCCATGTATCATCATTCATTGCCTAACAATTTTAACTAGTTAATTACGATATGGAGAAGGCAACATCGTTACCATCGTTCCGACGCCCCGATCTGCTGCGAAAGCTGTTTGATTCCAGTCTACTAATCTCGGTCCCATTAGCTGCAGGTGCAGGGACATCCGCGACCCCTTCTCGCAATGTCGGTCCATGAGTTGTCGTTGGCATTGCTAAAGAAGAGCCTGCATAGCCATCTCTAAGTGATGGTAGCACATGCATTGCTCTACCAGCCTCTTCACTAATTCCCACACTTTTTATGTGCTCTATCCTTCGAATAGCCTCGGTCATATCTAACCGTTGCCTCGGATCACTCTCCGTGCAGTCTGCACCAATGTGGAGGAGCTTCTCCATCTCACTGATGGAACCCTGTTCGTTTGAAATCTCGGGGTCTAATAGTTCCAGTTCTCTGCCTTCAGAGATAGCCGACCTCACCCATTGGACTACATCAATCCCACCCTTGCCATTGTTGAGATACTGAGAAGGGAATTTGCCCGTTAGGGTTTCGAGAATGACGATGCCTAGACAGAACACATCGCACTTGGGAGATACTTGGCCAAATTCTAAAGCTTCTGGGGATTTGTATGCCAACATGGCTTGTGCTAAATGTGAAGAGTTGATCATTGGCGCAAATGCAAAGTCTGAAAGCAATGGCTGATAGTCAGGGCCAATTAGTACATTGCTTGACTTGAGGTTCCCATGGGGCAGATCATAGGCTGAAAATTCAGTGTGAATATAACCCATCCCTCTTGCTGTGCCTTGAATAATCTTTAACCTAGCCGGCCAATTAAGTTCGTCGTGAGACCGTCCACGATCACCTGCAATTGTATCTTGTCCTTGTCAGAAAACCAAGATTGCAGCAGTAAAAAGAATTATGCAACAGAGTTTAGGCAACGCAAGAAGAACAATCAAGCTCCATCTGATAAGGTAACAAGTTCTAGCTAAAGTCACATTTGGATTCTTACGGCTTATTTGAGTACCCTAGATCTTCCGAGCACAATGTGGGATTCAGAGAAACATAAAATGTTCTCATGTCAGATATATGTAGCATGTTAAAAGTGTTAGATTATTAATCTCGATGACAAATGCAAATAAGACTACATCTAAATATTAGGCCAAATTGACAATCTAACAACATAACATGTCAGACTATGTGATAAGAAAATGTTCGCCTCTCGATCTTCATAAAATTTTGCTACCATTTTGTTCTTTGTGCTATTCATACCATGTAATAGATAAAGCAAACTGCTCTTGGGGATGTACTCATAGATTAACAGCTTCTCTTCTTTTCTGTAATGATAAGCCAAAGGAGTCAAGACATTCCAATGGCTTAGCGTCCCAAACCTCTTCATCTCTGCATCAAACCCCTCTCTTCCCATTGCATTCATTTCTCTTATTCTCTTCACCACAACCGCGAACCCATTCGCCATGACAGCCTTGTAAGACGAACCCAATCCCCCATTTCCGAGTACTTCCGCGGCAGACTTCATCAAATCCGGCAACCCAATCACACCCTTCTCTTCATTCAACATTACTAGCTCCGGCATCCCGCCACCTCCTTTGGTATGATTCGATCCCTTGCGCCCGGAGCCGCCGTGGCCCCCTTTCTTAGAACTATCAACCGATGAAGATGGCTCCATTACTACTTCCCTTTCCTTTTTATTTATCTCCGCCACATTCAACTCAACTGCTTCTACAGCTGGCTCTTTAGGATGGGGATGGGGACGATCTGTGGTTTGGCTGGTTTCGGTTCCAAGCGGATTGAAATCCTCATCTCGCTTCTTCCTCCTTGATCTGACAAACAACACAAGGATAAGAATAAGAAGCACCACCGCGCAAGTTACTGACAATGCAATAACAATTGTAGAGCTTCCCCCCTTACTTTTCGAACTCGAATTCGAACCACTACCATCAGTGTTCTCATTAGAACTCGTTGGTGATGATGATGGTGATGACCCTGCGGCATTATTACATTCTTTGCCCAACTTTAACCCACAAAGGCCAGAATTTCCCGTAAACGCAGTCTCATCAAATTTGGCAAAACTCTTAGGAATTTCCCCCTCCAATTTGTTATTAGAAACATTGAGAGAATTCAACGACTTTTGATTCATTTCTGGGAGGCTTCCGCTGAATTGGTTTTTCTCTAGATGCAATTCCTGCAGATTGGGGCTTTTTGCCAGAGAAGGCGGTATTTTCCCACTGAATTTGTTGTCGTCCATCCAGACTTTCTTCAACGAGTCCATTTTGGCGAAAAAATCCGACGGGATCTCACCAGAAAACTGATTCCCGGACAAATAAATAGCCTTCAATGGGCCAATGACGTTGAAATCCGGGATGGAGCCGGAGAAATTGTTGTTCACGAAGCTCATAGTTCGAAGACCCTTGAGTTCATAAAGGGATTTAAAGTCCAGTTTCCCAGATAAACCCATTCCCCCGAGTCGAACGCCTGTGACGATCCCATTGAAGCAGATGAGTCCCGCCCATTGGGCATTCGTAGCGCATGGAGCAGAGTCGGGCACCCAAGAATCCAGAGCGTCTGCATTTGTGAGCGATTGCTTGAACTTGAGCAAGGCTTCGGCTTCGGTTAAAGAATATGTTAATGTAGGTAGGAAGAGGAAGATTATGGAGAGGAGGAGGTACGGGCGGTGAAGGTTGAGCCCAGCTGCTGCAGCCATTAGTAAGCTTTTCTGGTTATGTTCATGGTGTGAAAAAATCAAAAATCAAAAAAATTGGGGGTTTGTTTTTTTTTTTTGGGGTGAGAAGCAAGAGAGCCTCAGAATGAGGAGAGAGGCCTAAAGAACTTCAGAATGAGGAAGAGGCCTAAAGGAGGCCTTGGAGAGACACAGACGCAGATGATTTGGAACCTTTTCTTTCTTTCTTTCTTTGAACAGGTCAGAATTTCAAAAAACCGTTATAACTGTTTCCTTTCTTTGAGTTGACCATTATGGACTTGCTTAGCTGGGGTTCCAGTTCATAATCTAGGGATATAACAGTCAAATACTTCACTGTCTGAACCAGATTCCCACCAACTGCCTCTGCTTCTTAGTTTCTCCTTCTATTCAGAAGCCAAGACTGCAAGACAAGTCATGGAATTTAGAATGAACATCAAGTGCTAAGAACATTAGGCACACTCGTGATTGAGGTGGTCAATGCCTCAATGGAAGAGTCCTAAATTTGATTTATACATATATATATATACTCGTTTTGCAGCAAAGTATCGCATGCTGTCTATGATTTCATTCAGTAAATGACCTTTTCTCAAAAAAAAAAAAAAAAAAAGTGAATATAAGGTGTCGAGCCTTTTCTTGGCGGTTTTGTTCAATTGTTCTGTTTGGTTGTTTGGAGCCAATGGAGACAATAATCTTTTGTTGGTTATTTTGTTCAATTAATCATAGCAATTAGTCATTTATCCGGTATTTCTTTTCACAATATTAGGTGATATTCCAAACCATTCTACAATTGATAACTGATAGGACTACAATTGTATATGCCTATGGTTATTCTTTTTGGGTATTGTTGATTTAATTGTTACAAAAAGAAAAATAGAAAAACCTAAATCAAATTGCAAATTGAGGGAATGAAGAATACTAATGAAACAGGGGGAGGTGAATCACAACCTAAAGCTGTATGGAATGATTATAAGGTAGCCAAATTTTGTGATATATGCATCAACTTGGTGGATGCTGCCATTTGCAGGTTTTCATTTCTGCTTTTGCGGGAATCAATTGAGAGACGCAGAGCTTTAATGAAACTTCACTAAACTACCCAAGTTATCCTCGTGTATTGTTGGAATTTACGTCTTCACGGTCTCTGTCCTTATTGTTTCTTTCTCTCTCGCTGATTCTCTCACTCTCCATCAGCAGCAATGCCGCCGAAGTTCGATCCCTCTTTAGGTCATTGAGGTCTTTGTCAGCGTCACTGGAGGCAAGCTCGGTGGTGCCCTCCGCCGCCGCTCTTGTCGTCAAGGCCTTGAAGGAGCCCGAGCGCAATCGCAAAAGGTGAAGAACATCAATGAAAGAGAGAAACTTTGGAATGAAGAAGACAAGGTACTGGTAAATTAATTTTTGGGGTTTGGTGGTCATTGTTTGTGATGAATGAGAGGCTCCAGTGGATCTAAGATGTTTCAAAGATTCAAAGGTAATTATTGAATGAGAGGCTACATTATTGGGTATTGATTAAAGATTCAAAGATTGGCTTGAATTACATATAATTAGAGAAAATCAAGAGTAATTAATAGGCAGCTAGCACTAGCTTGCTGGTTGGAACTTTGGATATGGGAAAGAGTCAGAGGAAATGGTGAGGGTGAGCTGATGAGGACATGGGTCAAATTGTTTGTTTGATTATCAACCTTGTTAATTTTCAATATGTGTCTGCAAGATTGGGGATTTTAGATAAAAGTATTCATCAATAACCAAAAAAAAAGAAAAAAAAGTATTCATGAGTTGAAATTCAAGAAGATTTAAATGGATTTAAGTCCATTTTAGTAATTTTATACATTCACGGCACTTTTTATCGATAGTTTACTTAACATCTTGAAAATATTTTTCGTACCTACAACATTTTTAAAAATTAGTTTACTTAACACTCAGCTAATTGTGACAACAACAATTTTAAAATCAATTCTCCCCACAGCACAATCAAAAATAATTCTCCCCACAACACAATAATATCAACTTATGTACATGTATCTATATCAAGGTTAGTATGTTGGTTAATTAATTTATTAATAAAGTTACAAACACTTTGTTCAGGTTTTGATTCTCATTTAAAACATTTAAAGGAAAATACTTTCATCCAAATGGGTTTGGATAAGCCCGTTCAAACTATCAATTTTTGCATATATTCGGCTTTGTATTTTCATAATCTAACCATTTATCTTTCGCATCATACTCTAAAGATCATCTATGCAAATATTTAATCAAATTGAAGTTCATTTGATCATCCAATTATATCAAACAAATGGACGATTTTGGTGAAAATTAACATTCTTATTATAACCGTTCATTTGTTTGATATAGTTGGATAATCAAATGATCTCCAATTTGATTAAATTTTTGTATAGATGATCTTTAGAGGGTGGTTTAAAAGATGAATGGTTGGATTATGAAAATATAATATGTAAATAAGCAAAAATTGGTTGAGTTTGGATGAGAGTATTTTCTGCATTTAAATGGTTTTATACTTTTTTGTTTATTAATTGCAAGGTTAAAATTGATATTGCAAAATTATGATGTGACAAGATATATTATATACATTTAAAATTTAAATTAATATTTAGTTATATGGCATATCACCTAAAATTGAAACCACAAATATTAGGCCTCAATTGAGGCCAAGAATCATTTTTTATTAATGTTCGGCAACTTATTTTACTTCTTTTTGTTTTGTTTTTACTTATGCTCAACAAGTTTTTATTTTAACTTTACTATTAATAAATAACCGATAGATAACAAAATTATAAGAACCTATTTTTTATAAATAACCCGATAGATAACAAAATTACTAATGAACCTAGTGGTGGTTTATAAGATCCTATTGTAGTTCCATACAAAGTGTTCATACAATAAAGACGCGCTTCTAGTATTAAAAATGCATTTATCTTTTGCCCAAATTACGTGACAATTCTTCTGGTATGGACTAAATAGAAAATTCTAGTGGTGCTTTGTGTTGTCACTTGGCATCTTCTGATTAGTTTTGATGGTTTTGATGTGATGGGGAACTATTTAATATCTTAGTGTTGATACTTTGAATCTTCAAAGCAATTACCCAATTGCAAAGACATGGAAATTTCGTGCCAACTATGGCCTGCTGTCTATAAATAATACCTCAGAACATTTATCATGTGCTTTATCTAAATGTATTGAAAGATTCTCATGGCCAATGTCCAACCCACTACAAAACCCCAAACAAACCAAATTGAAATTCATGCATTTAATCTTCTTGTTTAAGCAACATAAGGTAATGGGCAACCCCATCTCCATTAAAGTATGCCGTGAAGGACTCCACGTTTTGAATATGGCTGCTTAATAATTTTGTTAAGTAGTAGCAAAGTCTAGGGAAACTAATATTTTTCTTGGTCAACAAAATATAGTAAATGAGATAACTTTGTATTAAAATAAAATTAGGTGCATGGAGCACAGTGTTGTGTAATGAGAACATTTATAAATTAATCACCAAATAAAAATATTATGTTCCATTAGTCTTTACATGAAGCGATCATACCTAGGTCCTAGAATGATTAGTATAATAATTAAGAATAATACTAATAATTAAAAGAGAGATAATAGTATATTAGTGAATATAAACAGTGTGTGAGAGCAGTATATCACGTTGGTGGTTTCCAAATTCTAATTAGAAGCCTTAGAGTATCTTTAGCAAACACCCGCCTCATCTCATTAGTATATTAGTGAATATAAACAGTGGGTGAGAGCAGTATATCACGTTGGTGGTTTCCAAATTCTAATTAGAAGCCTTAGAGTATCTTTAGCAAACACCCGCCTCATCTCATTAGTGGCTCATTAGTGGCTTAATATTTTAGCTTTTAACTATATAACTCCTAAAATTTATGACACTATATTTTAGCTTTTAACTATATAACTCATATTTTAACTAAAATTTAATTAAAAAATACATTGCTAAAAATGCTCTTATTAGTTAAATAACGAGGCTAAAATAGAGATATCATTAAAGACAACAAAAAAAAACAAATTTACTTCCCATCGAACAAGGGATCGAACTACTGTACCTTGATAGCAAATAAAGTTTTCATGATTATTCGTTGATTTATTTGACACTCATGATTCCTTAACGATTAAAATATCTTTAAATTGATTATGTTTTTTTTTTCTTTTATTTTTATGAATATTAACTTCAATGATGATTTAAAGCACCTCGCCCAACTTGTGTTGAGCTTAGGTGTTTATGTTTGTTCTATAACCCCTAGACCCAATACCACAATACGTGAGTAAAATGGAAATAAGGAAAACAATTTAGCCAAGCTTTAAAACAATTTTGAAGGATGCTATCATTTCTATTTTAAGCAGATATGCGCGGAATGACTCACCCTTAAGGACGACGAGACTACCTCGAAATATCTCAATTAAACTTGTTATTCCGGTGATTGAATATTAAAAGAGAAAACAAACGTACACTAACATTTTCGCTGATGAATAACCAACTGTACGTTGAGCCGCTAGACCGATAATATTAATCGCATGAAAGCCTTGCAATGAAATTGCTTCGACCGTTTAAGGAAACTAATCTCCTCTGCAAAGTGCTAATCGAAACCAACTGCGGCATCAACAAAGACCCCAAAATCAACACCATTGTTGCCGAAGAATACTAGCTAGAGAAGATCGAAGTACGTGAAGTGAAGCGAAGCTCGCAGGCATTTCTTCCTCAAAGAATGAGAGCTGCGTAACCACACAGCTTCTAAGAAACCCTAGCAGAGTGGAGAAAACGACGTGCTCCAAGATTAGGTCTAAAATGTTAAAAATGTCTACAGAAAACGCGTGTTGCTACAGAAAGTCGGACAACGTGAATGACGGAATTGCCCACGGAGAACTGAGAAATGTGTATCACGTGCTGAAGCTCCACCCCGGCCAAGTCGCGAATCTCGAAGACACGAGAACTAGAAGGGAAACAGCCTGCTTTCCCTCCACGTGTGGGCCCCCGCCCCCACCCCTGTTGGTCCTTGTCGGCACGGAAATGCGGAATCATACACCCGCTCTACCAAACGATTTCTCCTACCAAACGGTGCCGAAATTACCCAAAAGCCGCGAAAGTCTCCACATGTGGAGGGCAGTTTCGTAATTCCACCCCACGTGTTTCGAATCACGCCTTCTTATACTTTTCCCATCGGATTTTCCTAATGCGAAAAACACGTGCTTCAAAACACTAGAATAGAAATTTTTTTTTAAAAAAAAACCACCCCTCGCCTTTAATATAATATTATATTCAAAGATAAAGACACCGAGAAAGCTGATGGCCGATAAGAGCAACCTTGTTTGACTCCCCCATATATATATTCCTCCCCTCCACTCCTCTTCCTCCCCATCAACGCATTCATTCCCACACTTCGCTTACAATTCAATCCAAACCCTCACAACTCTCAGACCGCATAATTCGAAATGGCAGAGAGATCCAACTTTGCGCAGATCTGCAATCTTCTTAGCCAGTATTTGAAGGAGAAGAGAAGCCAATACCTCCACGGAGATACCTTCGGAATGAAGCCGGCTTCCACAACCCCGGCCACTATGAACTTGTTGAACAGCATGGAGTCCAGCCCGGCACCGGCAGCGAGCCCAGTGGGCCTGGTTCCGGATCAGCCCAGATCTGCCCCCATGACCATCTTTTACGGCGGCCAGGTCCTGGTTTTCAGCGACCTTTCTGCTGAGCAGGCAAAGGAAATCATGGGCTTCGCTACCAAAGGAAGCTCTGTGGTTCCTAAAACTGAAACAAAGACTCCAGTGCAACAACCTCAAGCTGTTGGGGCAGATTTGCCTATTGCAAGAAGAGCTTCACTTCACAAGTTTTTGGCCAAGAGGAAAGAGAGGTAAATTCGTTTTCCAAATTCTTGTAATTTCCAAGACTAATTACAGCTGTTGTTGGGTAAATTTTATGTATGGAGGTCTGACTGGGTTGTTTGAATTTCAGAGTGATAGCGGTATCCCCATACCAAATGAACCAGAAGAGCAGCTTCACCCAAGCCAGAGGAACTAGTAGCAGGGCAAAGTTCAAAGCAGCTTGAACTGAGGCTATAGGGATTCAAGTGGCTCTCCATCTGATTAGATTTAGGCTTTATATATTATGGGTTTTATAGCGGAGGCTTATGATCTTAACTATGTACTTGCTATACAGCCCAACTTATTCTTACATCAAATTAAATTTTTGTAACTATTTGTTTGATCAATCAATTTAGATTGATCCATTTATGGAGATTATCATATTACTATCCGTGTGGCTGTGTCATCGAACTTCTTTATTTGAGGATGAAGCAAGCTAGGAGTCAATAATTTCTTTCGTAAATCGTCATAGATCAGATGATGGTTAACTTAAATTTTGCCTTTCGATTATTACATGTGGAATTAAACGCCCCAGAGTTTAGAACGTGCTCTAAGTTTTGGCGAGCGAGACTTGGTCGCCACTCGCCACCTACAGTTTCTAAGATTAGAGTCGTGCTTTGTGGTCCCTTTTTAGATTTCAGATTTGGCATTGAAACTAGGAGAACCCTGAAAAGGAGAAATTGCACAATCTTGTGCGTCTGAAACTCGAAATCATTTTAGGATTCTGGAGACATCGATTTCTCTTTATGGTGAAACTAGCTTTTCTACACGCGTTTTGTATGTGTGAAAGAGCTGTGCTCGCATGTGGGTAAGAGTTTTGGTCGTACAATTATTTATACAATTTTTAATTTTTTAGACTTTATACATTGCGAAAATAACTTTCAAATTAGTGGTCAATTTATTTATTTATTTATAAAGATATGAAGAGTTTGCCGTACTACCCTTTTAAAAATAAATAAATAAATATATATATATGCTAATTAACATTTATAAAAAAATTGTAGTAATTCATTTTTTTATAATAAGATTTAGTAACTAATTATAAGTAGATAAAATAAAGTTGAGAGTCTGTAAAAACTTTATAATAAAGACTTAGTGATGATTTTATAATAAAGATTTTCAAATCAACGGTTAGATGGATGTTTCAAAGTTTATTTGAAATATGATTTTTTAAGCATATTACTCATCCAACCGTTGATTTGACTATCCTCATTAAGTTATTATTATAAGGTAAACTCTCCATAAAATAAAATATTAGATAATGTACGCAGCCTTGATTATATAATAAAAAAATTAAAAAAATATATATAATGGAAAGTGGGTCCAACCTTTATAAATATTTTAGTTAATACATTTACTATTTTATCCTTTATATATGAAATTTATTTTTTTGGATCATATATGTTTGGAGTGGCATTCTTGAATTTTAAAAAATTTAACCAAAACTTAAGTTTTGGCTATAAATATTTCTCTATAAAAATCCCATCATTTTTTTTTTGTGGAATCATGCTAAGCCTGAAAAAGTTTGATTCGAGTCATGTAACTAATCTTGTGAAGATTAGCTTTATGAATTGTGATGTGAGTTCAATGAGTCGAGAATACCAACCTTTCAAGCTCATCAAGGGATGAACCAAACGAGTTCTTAGGGTTGGTACGTAGATCAATCATTTGGTGAATACACTCTCAAGCTATAGTTCTCTACAAGTATTCATACATTGGGTGAATACACTCCCAAGCTTTAGCTCTCTACGAGTATTCGTACACATGACTTTCTAGTTGATGAAAGAAGAAGAACGTTGACTCTTGCTAGAAAACTCTTGTACTTCTTAAAAGATAAAAAGTTACCAACAGTACCCAAACTTAAGCTCAATCGACACTTTGATATCTCGTGTTTTAAAATTATCACTTCGGTAACCAAATGGTAGATTGGGTTTAAGTTTGGGTACTGTTTGTGATTTTTTTTTCTTTTTTGAAGTGATTTGAAATTTTTGAGCTAGTGTGAGTGGCACATTTTAGCTCTCTACAAGAGTTTATTTTCTGAAGCTAACTCCCTAATTGTTATTTCTGACATAGAATAACGTGAGTCTTAAATATGAAATGATTCCTTAAGCCCAGAGGATTTGTTAATGGCTTAATGCATAAGCAATCTGCCTATGCCTTTGCAACTTTTAGTCTGCCAGGCGTGTTTGAGTCATGATGTGCATAACATGGACTCTTAATATTGTTGATGTATACTCCATTGTGATTCGTCACTCAACCGTTTTGTATTAACATATAATACAAAATATTTATTAATAGGGAGTACAAACAACACAATATCAAAATTATTCTTATAAATATTTATTTATTAATACAAAATATTATTAACTTATAGTCCAAAATTTGAAATCGTTCAAAATATTATTAATATTATTTTTACAGAATATTAATAACACTAAATACAAAATTATTATTAACAGCATTATAGTCCAAAATATTATTAGTTTATTACTATTATTCTTACAAAATATTTATTTATTAATACAACTTATTAACTTATACAAACTATCAATAGGCATAGTAGAGTTGTTTACTATATTCATTGCTTATAAAGAAATGTATATATTTTAAAAAATATAATCCTCTATTTTCATCAAATAAAAAAAAAATTAGGCCTGGCCCGGTCAAATAGAAGCGGCCTGCTAAAGCCCGGTTTGACCAGCTTCATAGGGCCGGGTTTAGACTTTAAAATTTTGATTAAAGCCCGGTCCGACCAGTTGGCGAGCCATATTTTTTTTATTGAAAAGCCTTTTGTTTTTGCTAATAAATAAGAAGTATTTTTAAAATAAAGAACATATATTTAAAATTTATTAGAAAATAGTAATAATTTTTAAAAAATATCTAAAAATGTCTCTTTAAAATTATTAAAATACCCTTGAGTTAACATAGATTTTAACGTGAATTTCACGGAGCTACTAAAATGTATAACGTCGTTGAAATTGAGTGACCAAAATGATATTTTTGAAATATCATAGACTAAAGTATCGAACGGGCGATAATTCATGTACTATAAGTTATTTTTCCCCTATTATATAATGTATCTTTAATAATGTAGGAGTTTCGAGACATGGTCGTAATTTTTCCTATTTCTTTTGCCAAAATTTTATGGTGAAATGTCCTCAAGGGGCTCTTGGAATATTCTCTTTCATGGTTACCTCAAACATGACAGGATCCCTGTTGTTCATTCATGGATCTCTTTACATATTTACATGAGCCCCCATACCACAAATTATAAGACTATGCGTTTGTTTGAACTAGCTTTGTGATGTGGTTAAAGTTCACATCTATGTGCACGAGATATTCGTTGATGTCTCAGGTCAAAGAACTATTTGCAAACTCAACAACTTAGGAACAAGTACATTTGTAGAGTTGGTCAATGGTGACAGGCTTAGTTCGAAAGTCACTACTTGATTATACTCGAATCGACATTTGCAGATGTTTGATAGTCCATTTAACCATCTTATGGCTGGAAACTAAGTTTAAAAATTTAAGGACCATAAGATAAACATTTTGAGATCACGTATGGACGACGACTTAAGGCCATCTCTAGTAGAGGAGGTTACATGGCTAAAAGTCACAATAAAGCTCTTATTTTGAAAAAAAAAAATTCAACAAGATCGCATTTGAGGAGCTACCTTCGGCCCGTGCTGAAGCCCAGGGTTTGAATTTGCGGAGAAAAAGTATAAAACATGCATATTGCCTCATGAAGAAAAAGGAGCCATATGACACTTTGTTTTAATTTGTTGGCAGTGTTTGCCAATTTGGGTTTGGAGGATTTTTGTTAGGGGTGCTAACTTCAAATGTTTTTGCAGTTTGCCAGCGGCAATAATATTTTGCTGGACAACAACCGAGAGATGCTAAGCAGTGTAGTGGGTTGTTGAGCAGGTTGTGCTCAGTTTTCTTCAATACCAATTCTCCATGTGAGAGAAAGAGAATGAGAATGAGACAAGGGTAGTTTTGGAATAGAAATAAAGGGAGTGGAGTTTGCAAATTGGAGTAGGAGTCGCCTTTTTGGAACCAAGAACCGGCGAACTGCACCGAATTGACAAAAATTAATCAAAACTAAAACGAATCGACGCTTGCAATGTGGTTTTCGATTAGTACTTATGATAAACTGACAAAAACCAAACCGAAATGTAATCCGTTAAAATTTATATTTTTATTATAGGAGGTTAATTCTTATTAATTTTTTAATTTCTATTATAGGCTCTCAAGTAGTAGAATACTTTTTTTTCTTCTTATTTTTATAAAAGATGATCAAAAGATTTCACTCCTACCTCCATGGTGACTCGAACCTATGACCTGGATCTTAGGTAGTGAATGCTCTAACCCATGATCACCATCTTAGGTAGTAGAATACTTTAATTCCTACATGTGCTTAATTTTCTATTTCTACTTTTAATTTATTTGAGTTATAACTTTTTTTTTTTTTGAAAGGAGGACTGAGTAACACACCCTTAAGTAGTATCGATAAAAGGACTTAAGCTTTCAGGGGTGGATAAAGTTCCTTGGCCCTGAAAATAGTTACAACGATTCTCAAAGAGAACATCATGAATAATAACAGAAGCCTCCTCAACCCAACTAAAATTCTCAAGATGAGAGCTAGCAAGGTGAGCAACTCTATGTGCTACACCGTTTGCTTCGCGAAAAATATGACAAAAAGAAATAAAAGAAATATCCAACAAGTGCGCTATGCAATCTTCAACTATTTTTTCTATCTCCGATGAATCTTCCTCACTCCCAGTAACTGCCCTCACAAGGGAAGCACAATCACATTCAACCTCTACAGCCCTCCACCCATTAACTCAAGAGATGTTCTAAGAGCAATAGCTTCCACCTGGAGTGCTCACGAAGCACACACGACAGGCAAGCAAACTGCCCTTTGAACGCCCCAAGATAATCACGGATCACCACTCACACTCCTCCCTTCTTCGATTGCCCATCAAACGCCTCATCCGTGTTCACTTTTAGTCTACCCCGTGGGGGGTAGCGCCATTTAGCTGCTGGCCTCTTTCTTTTCCCTTGGGACCTGCCCATCTGAGGAGGAGCACTATGAAACTCTTCCAAAGCCCTCATTGCCTAACCCTCCGTATTCGCCGGATTGCACGAACCCCCCCTCCAAACCATCTTGTTTCTCTCAGTCCATATAGTCCACAGAGAAAAAAGAAAGGTGTCTATTTGAGCCTTAGATAAGTCCCAAAGATTTCAAAAATCCAACTAGAGAGAGACATAGCGGGGTAGTCCCCAGTCCTCATTCCCAAAGGCTTATGCTGCCAAAAACATGCAATAGTTGGCCAATCCTTAAATACATGCAACGTCGATTCCACCGAATTCAAACAAAATACGCACCTCTCGTCATTGATAGAAAATCTCATTGCCAACCTCTCTCTAGTAGGAACAATGTTCTTCACTAGCCTCCAACAATACATGTGCACCTTTGGAGGGACATTAGCATGCCTGATGTACTTCCAGTAATTAGATCCGCTACTTCCAGAACCAGCTGAGCTAGAAGCCATATAGAGACCCTCTAACAACATTCTTCTGGCAACATGGTACCCACTCCGCACACTATAAATCCCGCTCTTCTCAAAATGCCAAATTAATCTATCCAGTGGTCTGCGCCGACTAAGGGAGAGTTGAACAATCAACTCCTTTCTTCCACCGTAAAAAGCTCTACCAATAACTCATCAATCCAAACATGAGAGACATCATCAATTTTAGTTATAGGTTCTTCTTCTTAGGTTAGCAACAGTCCAAAGTTGAAACTTAATTTTAGTTATGGGTTCTTCTTCTTATTTTTTATTTCTTGTACATTTAAAATGAGAAATTTGGAAGAATGCCCTTTTTTGGGGTGTTGTAATGGTTTTTGCCCTCTCTTATAGAAGTTAATGAAAAATGCCCATTTTGCCTTGTAAAAAGACTTATCTACCCTTACTAACTCATCTACTCTTTTTTTTTGTTGGTTCTTTCATCCGCACGGCACATGAAGCTTTTCACTTTCTTTTTCTCGATCTCCCTCCCTTTTATTCTCTCTCTCTCTCTCTCTCTCTCTCTCTCTCTCTCTCTCTCTCTCTCTCTCTCTCTCAAGCCCGTGGGCTGCAATCTCCAGCTCTCTCCTCAATTTCTCTCTTCCTCCGCCGCTCGCCTTCAATCAATGTCGTGAGCCCACCTCGCTACATGGATGCCCAGAGAAGATTCGATGGAAGAGTGGAAGAGGCGGGCGAGTGTAATGGCGGATGTGAGAGTGGCGGTGCCGAGTGTAATTGGCGGATGTGAGAGTGGCGGTGAAGTCGTGGTGGTCCGCCAATGGAGCTGGTTGGAGCCGCAATGCATGATTGAGTGGTGCTGGAGGTACAGCTGTGATGATGGATAGTGATCGGAGAGACCGATAGAGAATAGGAGAGCGCTAGAGACGCCGGAATTGGGTAGGCGGTGACTGCTAGAACTCGGTGGCGTTTTCAAATGGCTGCCCTGGCGGGGCACGGTAGAGAGAGATGAAGACTGATTGAGTATAGGCGTTGTTGTTGTGATTGCCGGTGGCTGCTAGGAGAGCTGAGCTTGGCAGTGGTGAATCGAGGGTGCCCAAAATGGGCACCATTGTTGTTCTGATTTGACCTGGGAAGTGGAACTGATTGGAGCTTTCCGGCGGTGCTGTGAATTTCTTACTGTGATTGTGATTGCAAACAGAGGAGAGAAGGAGAAAAGAAAGGAAAAAAAAAGTGAAAAACTTCATGTGTCGTGCGGATGAAAGAACCAAAAAAATAGAGTAGATGAGTTAGTAAGGACAAACAAGTCTTTTTACAAGGCAAAATGAGCATTTTTCATTAACTTCTAAAAGAGAGAGCAAAAACTATTACAACACCCCAAAAAAGGGCATTATTCCAAATTTCTCATTTAAAATATAGAGTAAGCTATACTATGTTTTCAATTTCTCTTATCTTGTTGGCATTTCAATGCATGTTCTCTAGTTCACATTAAAATTGTGGATATTGATGTTTAGTTAATTACTAATTATGTAAAATAAAAATTGAATAAGTAATTTTTTTCCGACATAAATAGGAGTCAAATCATTAAAGTCATTGAGGTTGAAATTAACTGAAATCAAACCAAATTGAACATATATGTCGATTAACCAAATTTTCGGTATGGTTTCAATTAGTACTAAAAAACCGAACCAATGAAATCAAGTTCACCCCTAAATTTGGAGAATGTGGATTTCACTCCTCAATCAGCCTAAACCTGTAATCACAACTCAAAATCAGCTTAAGCATATGATTGAATTGAAGTTGAGATTTGCCATTTGCCTAATCAAATAAGTGGCCAAGTGGCAACTCTTGGTGAGAGCATTTTTCACCTCGTCATTGGCTGTACCAGACTCCAAATCACCAGCATGGTGGTATTAGCATTTGGTCCATCGATAATAAACCAAATATATAAAATCCCCGAAGAGCCATTAATGATCTCTCTCTCTGTCAGAGGCCTCTCTCTCTCGCGCTCTCTCTCCCTCTCTCTCTATCTCTCTCTCTTCTCTCTCTCCATTTCTTGAGGCCCTTGCTCGAACCCTAACCTGAAATTTCTCGGCAAAACATCGACTTTATCGGAAAATTGCCGAGGAAATGCAGCACCAGAGGCTGAAGCAGCAGCAGCAGCAAGCGCTGATGCAACAGGCTCTTCTTCAGCAGCATTCTCTCTACCACCCTGGCCTATTAGCTCCCCCTCAGGTTCGAGCTTCAATTCTTCTTCAATCATCGTTCTGTGACTTTGATTCTTATTAAGGATTCGAGTCCTGCTTGGTTTTCGTATTGATCTTTATGCTTCGATTGTCTTTGTATTTGATTGGATTATGGTAGCTAGGGTTAAGTGTCCTTCCTTTTTGTTTCGGAAGCTCCTGGTTCCCAAAACCTAGGGTATTGAATGGTTTCCGTTTGATTGTTTACCGGTGGTGAAAATTGAGCTACGGTGTTAGGTTTTTAATCTTGTTGTTCGAATTTCGCTTTCTTGTGTAATGTTTAGGAGATAAATGGAGCTCGATGTTTGGGGGTTCGGTGATTGAATGTTTAAAAAGTTAAATAATTCAGCATCGTAACTTATTAGTTCTTGGCATTCTAGAATTCAGAGGCATTGTTGGCGTGTTGTAATTTGTCATCATTATGTTGTAGAGATGTCGTGAGAGGAATTTGATAAAGAATTAGCTGAAATTTTCTGTGGTTTCATGGATTGGTTCGAAGTGTGTTGGTGCTTGTGATTTTGAAGCTTTCTGCAAGTTCATGATACGATGACAGGAGTTTCCACTCTATAAGTAAACCATATACCCATTTTGGATTAGTTTAGAATTCTAATAAAGTGCCCAGAAGTTGCCCTCTTTAGGTGAACTTTAGTTCTTTTCCAACCATACTTTTGTTATGCATTTACATTCCCTTTTATGTTGAATCGCTAGTATTTTATTTTGTACTTGTTAGGTTCCTGTACAAGCACCTACTAAAACTGATTCTGCGGTTAGGTTGACATAGCTGATTTTGGTTGATAAAGAAGTAGGGTTTTGATTGATTATGATTTAGGCTTTTTTTTAGTTTTGCTTCCGCTGCTAGGTTTCTTTTATTTTCTTTTCTTTTTACATTTTTATTTTTGCAGATAGAGCCAATCCCAAGTGGAAATCTGCCTCCTGGTTTTGATCCAAGTACTTGCCGCAGTGTGTGAGTGTTTGTCTAGACATTTTTTCTTTTTCTTTTTTTGTTCCACCTCCATGCTTAAATGAGCATCTTATTACTCCTTAGTTTTCTTATCCATAGATCGATGTAGAAGAATCTTTAGTTTTATTTTCATCCATTGTCTCTCCACTTTGCCATGCTATCTGTGTGAAAATAGTCCAAATGTTGTCAACTTCCAGATATTATATTTATTTATTCCAGTTTTACTCTATCCTATCATGTCAAAAGATAACTAAACACTGTTGGACTTTACACATTGTCTTTTGCCTTTCCTGGTTGAGACTTGATAGTTTTTCTTATAAAAATTTTCATTTATTCTTTTCTGTTCTTAATACTTCCAGTTTCATTCTTGTTATGAAATTTCAGGTATGTTGGAAACATCCATACCCAGGTGACAGAACCACTTCTTCAAGAGGTTTTTGCAAGTACAGGTGCTGTTGAAAGCTGTAAACTTATAAGAAAGGAAAAGGTAAGCTGGCAATCATGTACAACCCCCCCTTAGTTTGTTTGCTCTTCTCTATACAGTTCTAATCCAACAAAGAAGTCTACTATCGAACATTTCTGGACTCAATTGGTTGCTATCTGCGTACTCGATGTTACCAACGTATGATCATATCACTGACTGTTCCTGGTTTTTGCAGTCATCCTATGGGTTTGTCCACTATTTTGATCGCAGATCAGCTGCTCTTGCAATATTGTCTCTCAATGGAAGACAACTGTAAGTACCAGTCTTATTTATTCTGCATCCAATTATTCTTTATCTATCTATTTATGTTGTGTTTTGTCTTACAACATGTGATATGGTTTCCAGGTTTGGGCAGCCTATCAAAGTGAATTGGGCATATGCCAGTGGTCAGAGGGAAGATACATCAGGTTTGTTCACGTTTTCTTTTCTCCTCCTTAGAACTAATATGGATGATACTTCGGTATTTATCAGCTAGGTTAGTGAATGATCCTGTCTTTTTTATTTGCAGGTCACTTCAACATTTTCGTAGGTGATCTCAGTCCCGAGGTTACTGATGCTACGTTATTTGCATGCTTTTCTGTTTATTCCAGTTGTTCGTAAGTGTCTCTTCTCAGGAAATGGTTTTCTCAAATTATTCATTTTTTGAACAAGACATCTGATGAAGCTCTAGATTCATCCATTTATAATTGCTTAAGCGTACATAGTTTTTTTAGTTTTTGTTGTGGGGGGTATGCCTTATTTGATTTTTTCGTTGGTCTTAGAGATGCAAGAGTTATGTGGGATCAGAAGACAGGGCGCTCTAGAGGCTTTGGGTTTGTCTCATTCCGGAACCAACAGGTAGCATTTTAAAAAAATAAAAAATAAAAGATTTGGTGTCATTTACAATGTGTGGTTCTTGAACCGTTTTCTTTTGTTTCTGTCTTAATCTACCATGAGGTCTGAGTGCAAGGGATTAGGATGAGAAATATGAAGATCAAAATTTAAACTTTTCTTTTAGTGTAGCTATTTTAAAGCATCAGCCTCAACCTATCCGCTGCTTTTAGTTAGTAGTTATTTGTACACAAGTGAATTCTCATCATATTTCATTCCTTTCAGGATGCTCAGAGTGCAATAAATGACTTAAATGGTAAGAACAATGATGTTGTTTTTTGGTTTTTCCTTGTTACAAATGTTTTATCTCTATAAGCAGTTTATTGAAAAGAAATGCACAAGGGACTAAGGGGGTGCAACCTGATTAAACCGGAATTTTAAAAATAATGAGGGAGCAACACCAAAGAATCTAGGTTTGAAGTGATGAGAGGGATATTCCACTCCTTAAATAAACCAACAAAATACACACCTAAAGGCTAAGGTGATGGTCACACACCCTTTTTGATTACCCATCTGAACGGTTTTACATGCCAAGCCAGCTTTCTTTCTTTTGATTTTCTTTTTGGTCTTTCTGAATTCATAATATGTAAGAATTGGCATGCCAGTTAAAGCCTCTATAGGTTATAAATGTTCACTCATTACTTTTACAGTAGGAGCAATTTTCTTATACTAATTCTTCATTTGATACAGTTTCAAGGTATTATTTAAGTACTGCAGTCTTTTAGTTCACTTGTTGCCCTTACTTGATTGCCAGTCATTTGTGGCAGTCTCTTCAACTGGCAATTTTTCAGTAAATTTTTGAACTAGTACCGTAGTTTTGGAGAAAGTTTAACATGCGGCAGCTATGTCGAGTGGCTGGTGCGGGCCAAAAACAGTGCAAAATCAGCAGTGGCACCAGTCATGTGGTGTTGCTGCCTGACTGAAGACCTCGTAGTAATGGGCCTAATGGCTTCCTCTTAATTTTATGTTCCATCTTTTTCTCACCGGAATTTGAACTTGTCTGGTGAAATGTCCAGGTAAGTGGCTTGCCAGTAGACAGATACGTTGCAACTGGGCAACAAAAGGTGCTGGTACCAATGAGGATAAGCCAAGTTCAGATGCCAAGAGTGTGGTGGAACTAACAAATGGTTCCTCAGGTTAGTCTGGGTTCATGCTTGATGTAAAAGAAATTACTTTAAAAATTGTTTAGTTCAATTGACTGGAATGGCATGAACATAAATTGGGTTTTGTTAGATTTATTTTCTTTTTATGTGTGTGAAAAGCTAGAGCTCTGTGCTTATGTTGCCTATGAGACTCATATTCTCTTCTGATTGTGCAGAAGACGGAAAAGAGCCAACAAATAATGAGGCTCCAGAGAACAACCCTCAATATACCACTGTTTACGTTGGCAATCTTGCTCCAGAGGCAATAAATTTTCTTATCCATTAGTTTTCTAGTTTATTCCATTTATTCGCTATTCTCTATCCTTCTCTCTCTAACTCTTTTTCTATCTCTCTGTATATGTTTGTTCTCTCTCTAACTCTTTTTCTAGTCTCATCAGTTCTACCCCCTCTGTTCCCCACATGTTGATTTCTACTACCCCAATGAAATAGTAGCAGAATTTAGATTGAGTCTTCATCTGCCGCTTAACTTGTCTTGGTACTCGTTAATGCTTGTGGAGAGGTTAATGATGTAGAGTAAAACGAAGAACATAGTGTTTGCATTAGGAATGCCAGTGCCATCAGTTCATTTGAACTCCTGTTCTATTGTTTTGTTACAGGTCACTCAGCTTGATCTTCATCGTCACTTTCACGCTCTTGGTGTTGGTGTAATTGAAGAGGTTCGGCTCCAGCGTGATAAAGGTTTTGGTTTTGTCAGATTCAATACCCATGCTGAGGCAGCTCTGGCTATTCAGATGGGAAATACTCAGTCAAATTTGTGTGGAAGACAAATAAAGGTGTGGTTCTCTGATTATTATATCTATTGTAAATCTCAAGATTGCTGGCTCACAAGATGTTGTGGGTTGGTTCAGTATTTACTTGCATTTAGTTGTTGGACTGAAATATTTGCATCACTGGATCCGTTCAATTGTCAAAGGGAATCTCTTAGTGATCCATATTCATGACATTGACTGTTCAATTGTTCTTTCTTTTCATGTCTATATTGAGTGCTGGCTGTTTTTTGTTGTGCATGCAGTGCTCTTGGGGCAGCAAGCCTACTCCACCAGGAACAGTCTCAAACCCACTCCCTCCCCCAGCTGCAGCAGTGCCTTTACCGGGCCTCTCTGCAACCGACCTCTTGTCCTATGAGCGGCAACTAGCAATGAGTAAGATGGGCGGCGTCCATGCCCTCATGCACCCCCAGGGACAGATCCCTCTTAAGCAGGGGGCAATGGGAATGGGCACTGCTGGAGCAAGCCAGGCTATATACGACGGTGGATTCCAGAATGTTGCTGCTGCCCAGCAGCTCATGTACTACCAGTAATAATACACAAGTTAAATGCCGCAACCTACATATATATTCCTGCACTATGCAGGTGTTATCTGAGAGTTATAAACCCTTAGGAAGCTATTTATTGTTTATTCCTCCCTTAAGCGGAGAGTTTGTTACCCTGCCTTCTATGGTTGCCATCTCTGTGTATGGATATGTAACATGTATGATCTTCTGTTTTCTTCATTTTTATATTGAGTGCTTGTTATTAACAAGGGAGTCGGCTTTTATCAAATTTCGGTAGTTTGTTTTACCACCCTTTAGCCACGGGTTAGTTGTAAAACTCACTTCCGTTTGGTTTGTTTGAGCAACTAGATGAAGGATATAATCTACTGTGCATACCACTAATGAATTGGTCCTCTGGCGTACAATTCTCAACTTGTTTCTTTACAAGTTAACGCCTTTGGATTCTAAGTTGCCTGGCATTTCCACTGGCAGTGCTCATGTACATATGAATCCGTGTTTTGCTGCAGGTAATAACAGCTTTCATTTCCATAGGTTACAAATTTAAAATACAACAACTAACAGAAGATTCGTCCATCTCATCCCGTACAAAACCGTCTCTCTCTAGATACTAAGGTGACGCTAACATGGTTGACATTGTTGGGTGACAAGATAGGTATCGGAGGCATTCAGCAAACGACTTCTAATAGTGAATGACAAACAAAATGATCCGCAGGCTAGTCCAGGTGACAAGTCCACCACACCAACTCTGTAATTGATGCAACGAACTTCTGGGTCATGAAGCTGGTTTAGTCTTTCTCCAACCTTGCAATATAATTGTCATAGAACTTCCCTGCGCTCTCAAGATCTCCAAGCTCAGTATAACAATCAGCAATTGCTCCGTATGCTTCTGTGTTTCCCGAGTCTTCTCCTTCTCTCTCAGAGATTGCCAAAACCATAGAATGGTACTTAATGGCATCTCGGTACTGGCCCTGTCTTTGTAGTGAGGCTCCTGAGAGATGCAAATCAAACTACTGAGAACATACTTAGAAAAAGAGTTCCCTATAGCAAATAACAAAGTCAATTTACACATAAGCAGTTGCAAACTGTTAAACCAGCATGACAATCCCAACTGAATATAAGATATAAGACCAACAAATACAGAAGTAGTCAGTAAACAAAATAACTAGAAAAGAAGTGAATTTATCCACACTGTATGTTATTTATTTGTCTCAGGAAAACATTAACAGATGATGTTTTCTTTTCTTGGTCTGAACAGTTGCATGTGACTTGTTCTTATTTATTTGCCTCAGGAAAGCTGCAATTGTATTTTACCTGTCAATGAATGAGAAATAGTTTTTGGGATCTCTCGATGAAGTTCAGTTTACACTTCACACAGTAACAGAGCTTAATTAATGCATATAGGAACAGAAAGGGTTTTGTTTTTATAATGTGGGTACTCCCAAAATTGAAGTACATTGGGTTATAGTATTTATGTGTCTCTTTAAAGTTTAAACTGCTACTTTGACTTATAGTAAATGAAAGGCGAGTAATAAACAAAGGGGAATGAAGACGAACCTAGACCTCTTGCAGCTTTCTTTTCCTCAATTGGGTCCTTCAAATTTTGAGCAAGCTCCAGAGCTGTCTTAAACTCATTGGATGCTTTCTGTGGTTCTTGATTCCTCAAAAAGTTCTTCCCAGCCTTCAATCGAGAAATCAACTCATGCTTTCTTGGATCAATTATAACCTCACTCTCTGGTATTCTTCCACTAGGTGCATAACTCAAAGCGGGAGCATATGATTCGATCTTAGCTTGTCTTCTCAGAGCAGCATTAATTTGTCGTAACTGTTCATTCACTCGCTGTAATTCCCCTTTCCTTTGCCGAGCAAGCAAGCCTATCATAAAAGCACTAAGCCATCAACAATATAATGAATACTTTTCAATAAAGACATCATACTAAAACAAATAAACCAAACAAAGTAGTTCGTACATCTTCACCCTTATACTCTATGGAACATAAACAATGCAGATCATAAACCTAAGTAATATCTTACCACCAACAGTGGCCCCTACAAGGGCTACAGCTAGCAGTAGTGGCATGTTGAAAAAAGAGTTCTCGGCCTCACACGTTTCTGCCAAAGCTTTCAAGGGCGTTGTCAACATTAAGGCATTACCGAGAAGAAGTTCCATTGCTGGGAATCTCAATTCTGTATCTCCCTGTGGACATGATAATTCCGACATGAGAGAGGCAAGAAAAAACATTTACAAAGGGAAAGTAATACAATAAAAATAGTAAATGTGAGCATCATAAAACTCAAAAACTAGACAAACTCAAAAAGTCTCATCATAGCAAATAATCAATGGAAAATGTGCCATCAAGCCCCTTCTATCACAATATTATACAAGGCTGTTCTATTTCTTTTCCCCTCGAATCATCTATAACGAGTTATAAAGCTGGCAAGGTGGCAAATTTGAAATCCCCCAATCTCCCAAGAATAACTAAAAGCTGATAAAGATGAACTCACCATCATACCTGACATTTTGTGGCTGCTGACATCTGTAACAGTCCATTTAGATTGTTTCCGAAGGACGACACAACCTTTTCGACTTTAAATGGCAGAAATGCAGGCTTCCATGGTTCTACCAACGAAAAACACTTCATCTCAATATGCTGATCATGCTTAGCTAAACACCCTAACCAAGTCTTGAAACAAGCCTTAGATAGTGATGACTCTGAAATTCAACCCTTCACGTTTTAATTTTTAATTCCTCAGATAGCCCAGGTTCTTGGCAGTTTTTGAATTGTTGAAAACAGTTATCCAATAGCCATAGAAACAAATGCACATTGTAATTGGATGGCATTTTCATCTCTTTGTTTCCTCAAGAAACCAACAGAAATCGAAAAAAGAAAAAGAAAAAGAAAGGAAACTATTCAATTGCTGAAGAACCTACATTTGAATCGGTAAAAACGTTTCACTCCAAATGTGACGATTCTATGTTCAGTAACCAATCAGGAAACAAAAAACAAATGTTGAAAAGAACAAAATTCAAAACAGTTGCTTGGAATTCAAAGCAGTCGGGCAAGGGAGTGGACCGAGATTACTTACCGAGAAGGACATTGGACTTGACGGAGATTTGATCGGACGGTTGAGATCGGCCGGAACACTTCGGGTGAGTGAAGAAGCAGGAGAAACGAGCTACCACTGCCATTGCTTCGGATAAAATCATAAACGTCGGCATATCGGTTGGATTTTCGATATAAAGAGAATGTTTGACGAAGTAAAATGACCACATATTTATCAAAAATAACATTAGTGCCATTCACATCAAATTTATTGAAAAAAATAACCAAAAATTTAAATAACAAATTTACTTTACAAATGAGGTCATTTTTATGACCTTAATTTTTTTTTTTAAAGTTACTCCTTCATAAGACTAGTAATTTTTTGGTTTGGACAATAATTTTTAGATTTGAGTAAGTAGTTTTTAGGTTCAGGAACAATAGTTTTTCGTTTATGATCAATAGCTTTTACATTCGAGTCAACCGTTTTTATATCGGATCAGTAGATTTGTAAGGCCATCTCCAGTAAAGGTGCTATGCAATGATCTCTTGCCCTTTTAGACACTTTGTGGTCTCCAACAAAGAATTTTTAGAGGGCTAAAGGAGTGGGGGTTTGGAAATAGCCCTAGAGGTGACCCCTTGATGGAGCACAAAGGCTATAATTTGATCATGTATTGTTAGAAATCATCAAATTATAGCTCTTATTGTTTTAATAAATAATATTATTTTGAAGGCTATACTTTAGTTCCGGGACCCAATTTAGCCCCCATCGCTGGAGATGGCCTAAGTTTGGATGGTTTTATGAAGGAAAAATATTGGGTGACCTTCAAATTTTTTTTCCTTCTTTTTATTTTTTTGGATATTTGACCCAAACGACATGTCATGTAATGATTCCAAACGGTTTGGTCCGCCCCGCACATTAGCAGTCCTCCGAATTCAGTCGTCCATGTCTCTCTGAAGTAGACTGAAGGGTTCCAACTTATAATTAAAACCCCTCCACTCCACTCGTACACTTCCCGCGCTTTGAGTTGTGCTAGGGTTCAAGCGTCAGTGAGTTCGAAGCCACCGGAATTTCTAGGGTTTTGAGGCCAACGTTGCTTTGGCGCTAATGGATGCCGAAATGGACGCTTCTCCGAGCTACTTCGACCCCGAAAACCTCACAACGAGAGAGAAATTCCGTCGATACGGGTTTGTCCCCTAATTTTGTAATATATATACGACTGTTCTGTCTTTGTTTTGGATGATCTAGTGTGCCTGGTATGGATTTTTCGTTAAATCGTCTACTGTTGATCAATAAAGATTGGTTTCGAGCATTAGGATTATGATGTCAAAGCTTGAATGCTAATGAGGCCTAATGTGCGGTTGTTGGCAAATGCAAATATGCTTCAAATTCCCGCTTTGCTTTTTTGCAATAAATTTTGTGATAAACCCTTCCTTTAGAAGCTTCAATATTTTTTGTTTTCTTTTGCACTTTTCATGGAAATGTCATTTACATTTTAGTATTTTTTACTGGAACCTTGTGTTTTTTGAGAATGTAGTGTTGGACTTATGCTATTCAACTTATTTCTTTAATGCAAACCAGGAAAAGGAGTTCAAGCGTATCGCCATACCGAGAGAATTCAGCTTCATCTAGGTTATTGTATGATGGCCAGAATAATATCCATAGCCCTACTAATACTGCCCTTCTTCTAGAAAATATAAAACAAGAAGCTGAAAGCACTCCTGTTAAGACTCGTTCTGTCTCAAAAAGGAGGTCGTCCTTTGATGTTACGGAAGTGGATGTTAGTGCTGATTCAGTCCGCTATTCATTAAAGCTTTGCAAGCATGAGGAGGACTCACTGGCTGATGATGGAGATACAACCTTTGCTTTATTTGCATCTTTACTTGATTCGGCTCTTCAAGGTTTCTGAACTTTACTTGCCTAATAATATATAGTACTCTAGCTTTAGATTTCTATTTCCTTTTTCCTTTTTACTTCTCAACTTTTCAACATTTTCCTTGAAAGCTCTTCCAGTCTTGAGCTTCTTCTCATTGTCATCATGTATATTTAAGTCTTACATGAGCAACTTGATGTAGCATTCCAATTGTCCAAATGACTAAAGTTGCTTGGTAAATGTTTGTTTCAGGGTTGATGCCTTTCCCTGACCTAATACTAAGACTTGAAGAATCGTGCAGAAACGTTTCGGAGTCAATCAAGTATGTCCTCATTTTTGACTGTAGTTGCAAAAATGTTTGTATTGCAAATGCACATTATTGCACCATTGGGTTATTCTGTAGGTATGGTTCCAACATGCGGCATCGGATTGTAGAGGATAAGTTGATGAGGCAGAAGGCTCAGCTCCTGCTTGATGAGGCTGCTTCCTGGTCCCTCCTGTGGTACCTCTTTGGGAAAGGAAATCCATCTCTTATCTCTATTGTCTTATGATATATGATGTCCTTCATACACACACACACACACATAGATACACACTGTGAGCTATGGGTTTTAGTGTGACAGTTATTCTTCTTCGTGCAGGGACTGAAGAGATCCCTAAAGAGCTCATCTTGGTAATTGATTTTCCCTAAAGACCTTAAACATGTCGATTCTTTTCCTTAGACTTGTAATGTTGAAAAGCACATGGAGGAGTTTATTCTCATTGAAGTACATTGACCCATGACAGTTTCCCTCAACATCACATTTGGAGGCTTGCAAGGTTGTTGCGGAGGATCTTACAGCACAATTATGCCTACGAATTGTTCAATGGCTAGAAGGCCTAGCTTCCAAAGCACTTGATCTGGAAAGCAAGGTTGCAGTTACTGCTTCATTTTTTATTACAGAATATCTTAAATTGTGCACAAGCCTTATTATCTGGCCAATATTTTGATCTGTTGGGAAAATTTTGCTGTGTTTTATTTATTTATTTTTCTTTTTCTCAATGTGGGCAGTATCTTTAGCTGTCAATATCTGTTCGGAGTTTTGTATTACCAACAAATTTTGAACATGGAATGTCAAATACTCGTAGGTACGAGGGTCTCATGTTGGTGCCTGTCTCCCAAGCTCTGGAATTTGGTTCCATACTCAACGCTATCTTAAGAAAGGAACATCCAGTACAAATACCATTCATCACTTGGATTTTGATGCCCCGACACGTGAACATGCTCATCTACTACCTGATGACAAAGTATTCTTTTTGTTTGCCTTACAAATTTCTTCAAGTTTGCTTAAATTTTGAATTGTCATTTAATGTTTATTTTGGTCCTGGTCTTTCATTGCATATAAATCCTTTTTTTTTCTTTCCCAAATATGGTCTGATCAAATCAGATTATTAATTAGATCTTTTTCTTGACTGTCTGCCTTTCCTTCCTGGAGATGGAGTTCTCAATACAGTGATGGTCTAGCTCAAGTACAAACACAAATATATGCAAAGCACGAATAATATTATAGAAAGTACTTTAGATTCCTTAGGTTGTAACATAAGACAGCATGCGTGCGTTGGTGCTGTAATGCAACAGTGATTGGTCTCCTCAAAATAGTGCCCTAGTTATATTTATTTTTGTATTAAAGGGGCTAAGGCATTTTCAAATCAGTCATTTAACTTAATAGATGGCCCCAACCTAAACATCACCCCTTTTGTTGGCCAGGGATTCACAAATCTACCTTTAACTCAATTTATTGACTGGTTTTTGGATTTGTTTTTGTTTTATGTTTTTCCTCATATTGTTGAATATTACCTAAAGGGGCTTGTGACATTGTAGTATTCCTGTATTTTGTACAAAATTAGAGCATCTTTAATAGGTATCTATTTATGCATGTATGTTGCTCTCAATCAGTATTAACACTTTTACCCCATCAGAAGCATGATGAATCTCTTTTAGAGGATGTCTGGACTCTTTTGAGAGCAGGAAGACTGGAGGAGGCATGTAACCTTTGCCGGTCTAAGGGACAGGTAAGTGAAGTTCTGAAAAATATGAGATTATCACAACATTTATACTTAGTGGTGCTGTCCTAAGACGTGCTAACATTCTGTTAGCCATGGAGAGCTGCAACCTTGTGCATATTTGGAGGTTCTGATGAATCTCCGTCAATTGAAGCCCTGGTGAGGAATGGAAAGAACAGAACCTTGCAAGCCATTGAATTGGAAAGTCGCATTGGCCACCAATGGTATCTTTGGAAATGGGCTTCTTATTGTGCATCAGAGGTACAGTGGAAAGGATTTGCTTTTTATATCTAGGTCATACATTGTCAATACTGAACTATATGTATAGAAATTGAGTGCATTTTGTAGCTTAACATATTTCGAACATATTGTGTTTTCTTTTTATCCATGGTTCTTTTATTGTTCTTAATGGCGTAAACTTATCTGTTGCTTTTTTTTCAATAATATTTTGACCACTGGTGATTATTATTTTTTTCTTTTTTAATTTTGGGTCTTTTTCCCCCCTTTCAATTATTGTAACATGTCACTTTTCCTTTCTACTGTATCTTTAATATGTAGAAAATAGCTGAGCAAGATGCTGGGAAATATGAAGCAGCAGTCTATGCGGCACAATGTAGCAATTTAAGGCGCATGCTTCCAATCTGCACTGACTGGGAGGTATTTGTTTCCCACCTATTCTCAATTCTCCTTTAGTTTCTTATGTTGAATCTCTTTTAAGTTATTTTGTGATAGGAATTATCAATAGCTTGCTTTGCATTTATTGTTTAATGGTTCATATTCAGAGCACTTTTAACTGGTAGATGACAATATATTACATCACTTTCCTATTCTCCTTTCAAAAAATTCATTGTGCAAGTCTCACCCTAGTACACCGGAGGTTTACAAGAGAAATAACCCCAAAGTATTCATACATAGACTTTTTGTTTAACAATCGATTTCCCAACCAGCAAGAATCCTGGCCATAGACTTAGGCTCACCCATTTCATTCAGTCAAATACAACACAAAAGACCATAGCTCCCTTTCAAGCATACAAGTCAGCAAAAGATGATCAACTATCTCATGACACTCTTGTGCAAGAAGCAGTTGGGTAATAATCTTGTTCCACTTTTAAAGGTTTCCAACCTTCAAAGTTTAATATTTAATGCAAACCTGCTTCCCAAGAAAACAAGGCTCCTTTTGCAGGGTAAATATGCTTGCTGTACTGTAGAAGTAGAACTAGTTGACATTTGTTGGAATGCTGTACTGTCGAAATTCTTGATGATATTGATTTTCTTTTCATTACCTTATATCACCACCATCAGGTTTAGATGCCTCAAATGATGTCTAACCAAATATAATTGCAGTCAGCGTGCTGGGCAATAGCGAAGTCATGGCTAGATTTTCAGGTGGATTTGGTATTGGCTCCTTTACAACCAGAAAGATTGGATCAAATTAAAAGCATTGCGGATGCAATTGATGGAAGTCCAGCACATGGTGAAGGAGCTGTTCAGCCTTCAAGTGGACCAGGAACTTGGCCACTCCAAGTTTCAAACCAGCAACCACGACAACTTTCAGATCTCATTCAGAAACTTCATTCTGGGTACATTTTTCTATACAAAGTTCATTATTTTGAACTTTCCTTTCCTGCAGTGTTGCATACTGATAATGAAAGTGTAATTTATTGGAGGATGCAAATTGTAATTTATTTGAATTAGGGAATTGGTCCACGAAAGTGTTACTCGAGGATGCAAGGAGCAACAACGACAAATTGAGGTATCCACACAAGGAAATTACTTGAGTCTGTTTGTTTTGAACGTTTGATAGAAAATAGTTCCTTGGATGGGAAAGCTTTTTTCCAATGTGTGTTTGAAATATAAAAGATTTCTCCTGTGGAAATCTGTTTAGGATACAAGCATTTCCTAAAAGAGGAATTTTTCTATACCAAACAGCTGAAAAACAATATCATGGAAAATATTAAGGAAATAAACTTCTCAAATGTTTATGTTAGGCTGAAGCCTTGATCAAAACCGAATGAATTAAAAAGTTATAAAGAAGTTTCCTAAATTGTACCGAACAGTAGAATTTTATCCAAAGAGATGTTTCCAAGAAATATTCTGGTGCAGCAAATCTCTGCCTTAGCATTGGAATTCCAAGTTAATTAATTGTTTGAGGAAACTTTCTATTAAATCGGTATATGTTTTCTGTTGAATCATATGAAGAATATGTTTATTTTTCTTGAGAAAAGAATCACGAGCTGTTAATGAATTGGTTATTTCTATATGCACCTAATGCTTATTATATAGGAGGATGGTACAAACAGCCATTTTGAATTCTTTGCTACTTCCTCACCACCAATATCTGGTTTAATATTTTTATATACAAGTATGTACTGTCCTTTTTAACTAGGTTATATAAGTCCTCACTGCTGCCTGTATTTTGGGGACTCGCTCCTCTCTCTCTCTCTGTTTGCTTTGTTTTTGTTTCTATTTTCTGTTTTTTTCTTTTTGGTTTTTTGTTTTTGTTTTCCTGACTCTTGTTGTCCCAAGGAAGGATACAAATCTTTGTGTACTTGTAATAACACATTGTTTGACAGATGATTCTAATGGTAGGGGATATCCCACGATTGCTGGACCTTATATGGTCATGGATTGCACCTTCAGAAGATGATCAGAACGTCTTCAGGTAATGTTGTGTTAGTTGCCTTCAACTCAGTTCTCGATATAGTTCTCAAAGGACATCTGAGTGAATTTGTTAGTACTGGACCTTCCAATATTTCATAACATTTTGTATTGCCGTATACAAAACTATGCAAATCAGTATCATTTGTGGGACAGTTGAAATTCCTATCCATTGAGATAGCTGAAAAAAGTATCAGATAATCAACACAACATGCAAATTATTTTCTCTTTCTTATATGGTCATGATGATTTAATTGTTTTTCATATATTTTTCTTTTCTCTCTTTCTTATAGGACATGGTTTTACTGAGTATAATATGCTTTGATATGGTTTTGGCAACAAACTTATTGTTGTCTTATAAACCACTAAGAAAAACTGATTCAAGTAGTTGTCTAATGTTGATGTTGTATGATTTACTCATGGGCATTGTTTGTTTGTCAGACCTCACGGGGATCCTCAGATGATTCGTTTTGGTGCACATCTAGTGCTTGTGCTTAGATACTTACTTAATGATGAATTCAAGGATACTTTCAGAGAGAAAATTATGACTGTTGGTGATCTCATTGTACACATGTAAGTAGTTTTAAGCCACTTTTTACGGTTTCCTTGTGATAAGGTAGACAAACTAAAGTTCAATACCATTTTGTGAAACCAATGAGCATGACGCTTAACAATAATCATTAAGGTTGATGACATGCCAGTTGACTAAATCATCCTAATCATAACCTTAAAAAGGTTTTATTAAGTACAAATTTAATTGTATAGGAAACTATATATATACGGAATTACTTAATTATGGAAACTAGATCACGTCCCTGGATGAACTAGAAATTTATTATTATGAGAATTCTAAATATAATAATACTTAAATTGTTTAACCAAAGGATAGTGTATGTGTTTGAGTGGATGCACTATGTGCTCAATTGTATATTAACAGTTGGTGAGTCTAATTCCAGGTATGCCATGTTTCTCTTTTCCAACCAACATGAGGAGCTGGTGGGTATATATGCTTCTCAACTTGCACGCCACCGTTGCATTGACCTCTTCGTGCACATGATGGAATTGAGGGTGGAGAGCAGGTAACAAATGCCTCTAATTGGGACTATGAGGTTATTGCTTATGTGTGTTTTCATATTACCTTCTTTTTACGAAAAATATGTAGTATTCTGGATTTATAGAATGTACTGTATAAGTTATTTTAGGTTGTCAGGTGTTCTGTTTAAGGATCCTATATTGCTCTGTGGATGGATGGGGCATGCACTCTTATATAAACCTTATATATGTTTTATAATTATTTTGTGTTGCTTCTTAACAGTGTGCATGTCAAATATAAGATCTTCCTCTCTGCTATAGAGTATTTACAATTTTCTCCTCTAGACAATTCAAAAGGAAGTTTTGAAGAGATTGTTGAGAGGTATCTCTATTTTTCTTCTTTACTTTGGAGGTCGGAAGAATACAATTTGTTCTTTGTGTAATGTTATTCTACTTCTCACAAACTGTTAAACAGGGTTTTGTCAAGATCTCGGGAAATCAAAGTTAGTCAATATGATAAGCTATCAGGTGTTGCAGAGCAGCACCGGTTACACAGTCTTCAAAAAGCGATGGTTATCCAGTGGCTATGTTTTACACCCCCCTCCACCATCACTAATGTTGAGGATGTCGGCAGAAAACTTCTTATTCGAGCATTAGTACATAGGTGAGTTCTATCTATGTTTAATAGGAATAGGTCGGTAGTAGGATTGTGGAATATAAAGCTGGTTTCTGGTATGTACTTCTGAAATTAATACAAAATGGAAACAGCTAGCTTAATTGCAGGACACAGTCACGGTTGTGACTTGTGACTTGAACCATGACCATGACCGTGCCTGTGGTAGGGACTAGGAGTGGGTGAAGTAGAACATGGGGTCCGCTCACTGACCAAATACTGCATTCATATTGCAACTTGCTTTGTCTTTTCTATTTTGTTTCCATCCTTGACTTTGTACACTTTAATATCTTTTTCCTCGTTTTTATTTTTTCTGTATTTTCCTTGTAGCAACATATTGTTCAGGGAGTTTTCCCTGGTTTCAATGTGGAGAGTTCCTGCAGTGCCCATTGGTGCCCACACAGTACTTAGTTTTCTTGCTGAACCTTTGAAGCAACTTTCGGAATCTTCTGATACCTTGGAGGATGTTTCTCAAAACCTGAAAGAGTTCCACGACTGGGTATGCTTTATTTTTATGACTCTCTCTCTCTCTCTCTCTCTCTCTCTCTATTTCTCTATCTTGGTAGTTTGTCATCCCTCCAACTTTTTAGTACGTTCCTGTCATGCCAATATATGTGCTTATATAATATTATACTCATTATTCGTCTTGAACAGAATGAGTATTATTCTTGTGATGCAAAATATCGGAATTGGCTCAAAATCAAATTAGAGAATGCAGAGGTGTCCCCAATTGACCTCTCAATGGACGAAAAACAAAGGGCCATTTCAGCAGCCAAGGAGACTCTGAATTCATCTCTGTCATTGCTACCGAGTAAGTTGAGTTGATTATTTCTCTTGTATGTAAAAAAAATGCTCTGAAAAATAACTGGATTGGCTAATTTTGTTCTAACTTCTAACAATAGAATATTTCTAATGATTATGGATTTAGGTCCAATATTTGTGCACTCTAGTTTTCAGTTTGAACTATAATGCTTTTGACATACAAATAATGTGTTTTGGCTACAGGAAAAGAAAATCCTTGGTTAGCTTCTGGTGAAGATCATGTGTATGGATCTGTGGAACCTATATTTCTTGAATTGCATGCTACAGCAATGCTATGCTCTCCTTCTGGTGAATGTCTGTTTCCAGATGCAACCGTGTGTACCACATTGATGAGTGCTCTTTACTCTTCAGTGAGCGAGGAAGATGTGTTAAACCGGCAACTAATGGTAAGTTTATTTGTTTGTGGAAGCCGATTGGAAGAAAGACCTATGTGTGTTGATTTTCTTTACTAAGAATCTTCATCTTGGTGTGGGTTCTCAATAGTGAGAATTAATATCAGAGGTGTATGCTGTCCTAGTTATTGGTGTTTGCATTTCTAATTTTCATGCATTAAATCTTTCTTTTGTTTCTTTATTTTTTTCATTTTGCTTACCAACAGGATTTTTTTTTTCGTAGTTAAATGTCTCCGTATCATCAAAGGATAATTGCTGCGTAGAGGTTGTGCTTCGCTGCTTAGCAGTTCCAGGTGATGGCCTTGGGCCGCAGGAGCATGATGATGGTGGTATTCTTGGTACTGTTATGGCTGCTGGCTTCAAAGGTAATGAATATATTGAGACTGCCATTCTACTTTATTTTGCATGCCGCGTCACTGTTCTAAAACATATTGTTAAATTAGAGTTTCAAGAAAAGAAAAAGGTTTTATTGAAAGAAAATGGTCTTTTTTTTCCTCACATCTGTAACGTTTAGCATAACTCAAGTCTTGATCAGCTGGACAAAGTGCAGTCATAAACTCATAACTAATCCACAAATGGTAGCAAATTATGAAGGAAGCATAAGTTACTCTTCTAATATGCTAACTTTAGCAAGTAAAGGTGATTGAACCGATTAATTTTCACTGCAGGTGAGCTACTTCGATTTCAACCTGGAGTTACAATGGACATTTCCAGATTAGATGCCTGGTATTCAAGCAAAGATGGTTCTTTAGAAAGCCCAGCAACGTACATTGTGCAGGGCCTTTGTCGTAGGTGCTGTCTTCCAGAAGTCATCCTTCGATGCATGCAGGTACTTTCTTCTGTGGAAGCCTTCTATATGAACTCTATCTTTAAATCATTAAACTATAATACTAAGAACTATGCACACCTTTGATGGTGCAATGGATATCCCATCTGCAGGTCTCTCTTTCGCTCATAGAGTTGGGTATTGCACCTGAAAGCCATGATCAGTTGATTGAATTGGTTGCTTGCTCTGAAGCTGGGTTTCTTCATTTGTTTAGTCACCAACAATTGCAGGTATGCTACAGTTGCATCTCATTTGTTCACAGGGGAGGTGATACACATTATCTTAAGGCTTTAACCATAGTGCCCTTCTGTCATGCATCTCTATTTCTTAACAACCCAAGGAAAATGCATATTCTTCCTCCTGGGGGAATTTTTGTATTGTAAACGAAATATTCTACCACCAAAATTTCAAAAGGGAGCCATTAGTCGCTCTGATATCCTTTGCTTGAAGTCAAAGCATTCAGATTCATCACTAAACCTGTGCTGGCCTCAATTTTACCAATTTTGGGATTCTGTATGTCTAATAAAGTATGCTCTTCCTCCTCTTAAAAACCAAATGACAATAAATTATCCCCTGGGGACTTGTAGCTCCAATGGTGGTACTGAACTCCTAAGGTCAAATTTTGAACCACCACCTTGGGCTCATTTCATCATTTAGGAGCTGCTGTGCAGCTCTCTCATTTCCTTCATCTTTTGTTGCCATTGATTAAAATGATCCGACTTATTAAATTGGTCTCTCTATGTGTAGGAATTTTTATTGTTTGAGAGGGAATATACGATAAGCCATATGGAGCTTCAAGAGGAACTTTCTTCTTGACTGTTGGTGAATACGAGGTCTCTGATGCTCACACGAGGCTGATGATTGTAAAATGGTAGCCTGTATTCCTGTAAGAGGTATCCTGGAACACTGACACAGGTGTAAATTATATATCAAGATTTTCAGTTTATACTTTTTAGAGGTTTTTGTGGGTGGATGGATTGGCGTTTCGTTGGGTTCGTTTGCCTTTGGATAATGCTTTCTCATTTTTAATTACTTTGGTTAGGTTCAATACATCAATTTTTTTTGGGTCTGAAGCATCAATATATCAAATGTGTTGACAGAAATGTTGAAAGAAGTTCTTGGGATTCTCATATGGATAACTTTATATTTTATATTTCAATTTCAAATATAAAGTATTATTGAAACAATAGTTTAGTTTAAGAAACACTGAATTTATAACACAATAAAGCTTGAATGCAAGCTCAAGTCCAAGCCCGTCTCGACTCCGTCTTGAACTTATCTCCAATAAATGTAGCGTTACTTACAAATTTCTAAATATAAATGCTGATCTAAAATGTGACTAAAGATAATCACGAATTTTTTGGTCACCAAGTGAACACTACCAAGGCACCAAATATTAGTCTTGTTTACTCGGGTAACCAAGTGAACACCCCAAGGCACTATATATTAGTCCTGTGTATTTGGGTAACGAAGGGAACCCATTGTCTAAAATATAAACCATAATAATTCAACTGTTATGCCTTGAGCTTTAACAAACGAGCCTACCTTGTATCAAATTTGATTTACAAAAAAAAAAAAAAAACTGCTCACAAGGTTCAGGAGCCAATTTTTTTTGTTCTTTACTTCTTTCAAATTGAGCTTGAATGAGCCAAAAATGAACTGAACACAAGCCTATTCAAAACTGTATTCAGTCAATTTATGGTTTTATATCAAGTAGCAAATTACCAAAATAGAAACAAGAATTTTCCTAAAAAAAAGAAAAGAAGGAAAAGGTAAGTAAGTTCTGCCAATTACTTTTTTCCCCTTAGTATATTAAATTGAATATATTGGTTGGTATAAGAAATGAGGGGTATGGATGTTTTGGTATTTTGAAAATTTAACCAAAAAAAAAAACATGTATTTCTCTTCATATACATAGACAATCGTAGTACGGTAAGGGTCTAGAGTTTAGGAATCGGTGTAGGCCACCATGGGAGCACAAAAGGATAGCAGAAGTTTAAAATCCCAATAGATCGAATCTTTGTAGTTGCTTCTAACTTTCCTTTTCATTCTTTTTTAAGAATCTGATAAATCTCTAGGTCCATTAATTAATTTATATATGCATGTTCTATATAACATACATGACTCTGTTAAGTTTCCATTGATATAGGTATGATGATATGGCTGACAGCTTAATCTGTTACCAAGTCCATGTTGGAGACGGTCTTATTATTAATTACGTTGGAGATGATTACCATGCTCATTCCAAATTAAACTCGACATCGTCGTTAGAAATAGAAAAGGAGGTAGAAATATTCTACCTAGGTTAATTAGGTAGGTTTATGGTGTAACAATAACATCTAGAAAAGTAGAAATATTCTTACAAAGGTTTACATCAACTTCTTACCGAACATCAGAAAAATCAGATTTTATTGTCAATTATTCATAGGACATTAGTAAGTTACAAATGTACTTGAATCCTTATATAGTGAACCAAATTAAAGCTATTCTTATTCCTCTTTCTAATACAGATGGTGAATTTATTTGGGGCCCCGGTGCAAATGGCAAGTTTTTAGTGAAATCTGCAACTTGGTTGCAAACTTGCAATGTACAAAAATAGATGTTCATGCTAGCTAGCTAATACTTTTTTGATGAACAAACTTTGGAAACTTAATCTCCCTCCAAAAGTTGAAGTCTTTGGATGATTCCTTTTGCGAGGGAGATTAAACACAAAGGAAATATTAGCTAGATTTAAAAATAATATTGACCTCGCTCGTGAATTTTGTTATAATGAAGTTGAATCTTTTGACCATTTGTTTTGTAAGTGTAAGCTTCTTCAACTTCTTTAAGGCTATTTGGGATAACATTTACTACTGTTCATGTTCCTGACCCCAATGGTGATCTTCTTAATTGGCTTACCAACTTAAAAAAAAAAAAATTAATCAACCTTGTGATAATGACAAGTTAGCAAGAATCATGCATCCTCATTTGCTGGCAAATCTGGAACACAAGAAATGATTGGATTTCATTAGGCCAGGAAAATCAAGCCTCATACTGCAAGGACTCTTCAAGCTGCTGCCACCATTGGACATGATTTATGGAGTCAAAACATCAACCATGCTGTTACTCATACATCTTCTACGTACCATCTGCGGGAAGCCCCCTCCTTCTTCTTGGGTTAAAGTCAACTTTGATGGCTCAGTTAAGAACAACAACATAGCTGCTATGGAATTTGTCATTAGAGATGACCATAACTCGTCTCTTTTTGCTGGTACCAAAAATCTAGGGTGGACCAACGTCCTCTCCATTCAACCTTTTGCTCGTTGACAAGCTTTACCTCAAGCTCTCGGAAAAGGCTACATGAAAGTTCTTGTTGAAAGAGACTTGAAGATCCTAATTGAGAGTATCATTGCGAAGTGCACCATTGCTTGGCGCATTAAAACATTAGTAAAAGACATTTTATGGCTAAATCAGTCGTTTGAAGACACATCTTTTAAACACGTTAATCGAGGAACAAACTTCATAACGATGCTTTAACTGATCATAGTCACTCTATTTCAAAAAGTCGCTACTGAATCAGGAGGCTCCCTGTATATGCTGTTCTTGTTTTTTAATTTTGATTCGTTTGATTTTGGATTTTGGTTGTGTGGAGGTTTTAATTAACTTCTAATATTTATTGTAGTGTTTTGTCTCATCTCATAAAATAAAAAGAAGTCCAAACATAAAAAAAAAAGTCCACAAAAAAAAATCTACACAAAAAAAGAAGTCCAAACAGACTCTCACTTCCAAACAGACTCTCACCGAGCTTGAGAACCTCTCTCTTCCTTTCCTATTTCTGTTCACTCTCTCTCTTCTCTCTCTCTCTCTCTCTCTCTCTCTTCTCTCTCTCTCTCTCTCAAGAATCCAAACTAACTGAAAACACCAAAATATAATACATGTTTAGGGTTTCTGTTCCTCTTTGCTTCAATTAATTTTCTCCATTCCCAGTTTCCCATGAACCAAACTATCCCATCTCAATAACATTGACAACCTGAATTCCTCAGAAATTGAGTAAAACCCCATCATGGGTATTTCGTTTAAGGTCTCAAAGACCGGCACTAGGTTCCGTCCCAAGCCTCCTCTCCCCTCCGAGACCAACGTTGTTGCCGATGACGTGTCCGAGAAGAATGGCTCCTCCAATTCTCGAAAGCTCCAGGTAAAATTTTGAGAATCGCGTTTGGTTGGATGTGAGAAAAGTAATGGAAATTCTGGGTCTTTTTTATGTTTCAAGAGTGAAAATTGAACTACTTCTTTCTGGGCTCCTCTTCTTTCTCCGTAATCAAATTGAAGGTCAATTTCTTGCTTTGATTGGTTTCTGGGGCTGTTTTTGGTTGCTCCAAATATATGGTAAAAAGGAGACAAATCTTTTGGCGTTTGGGTTTTACACAGAATGTCCCAAACACTATTGAGCCCTAATTTGAATAATTGGCTTGGTGATTGTTTTTCTGATTGTTATATTTATTCTCTTGGATGAAAATTAAATGTTGAAAATAGAAAAAGTGCAGATCCAGCACTTTATTTACTGAAACAGTTACTATTTACTAAGGGGGGCTTGTTTTAGTTTCTAGTGTTTTTAGCTGTGGTGCTGTTTTATGCTTAAATATCTGTACTTTGAAGCTACATCCATACCCACTTCCTTGTTTCATTGAATGAGACTTTAGAGGTGCTACATGTTATTAGCTTGTAAATTTGTATTTTTTTACATCATTCTGTCAGTGATTGTGAGTCCTTCTCTGTTTAATTGCTAAAGCATTTAGTAAATTTTAAGAGGTGACAATTTTTATCAATGAACCTAGTCTAAGTGACTCCTGTAAGTAAATTATCCTTGGATTGATGCATGACACAACTCTTTTGTTTTTCTACCGAAATATTAAAGAACACAACTTTACTTGTGATCTGACTGCAAACACAAAGCTCTTATTGTAGTTTGATTGGGAGCCATTGGATAAGTAGAGGAAGGAAAGGGATTAATTTAACGTTTCTTTGTTCTTTGTTGTGTGGTAAATTGGATTCTCCTATGGTATAGGTTGAAAGAAGTGAGAATGTGGCTGGGGTGTCTGGTTCTTCAATGTCTTCTGAAGGGCTCCTCGTATCTGCAGGTTTGTCGCAGTATTGTTCTTCTGGGTTCTGGCACTTAGTTGTTGTTTTTATCTTAATCACCTTCATTTTGACAGAGACTGAGGCTTCCTTCACGTTAAATCTCTTCCCCGATGGATATTCGATTGGAAAACCCTCCGAGGTTTGTTACAAAGAAAATTAGTTTATGGATAAAATTGTAGAAGAAAAACATTTTATGAAGAGTGATTCTTTTACCTCTTATTTCTTATACTTAGTTTTTTTATTATATATATATTTTTTTATAAATTTTCAGAATGAGAACACTCATCAAGATGTTCCAAAGTTGTTGCACCCATATGATAGGACGTCAGAAACTCTCTTCTCGGTAAATGTCTAGTCATTTGATTCTCTCCCTAATTCTTTTGAGCATCATATTCTGGTAATATTTTTTTATTTTTTTATTTTATATATGAAATAGTGTCACCCATTCATTATTGTAGCAAGTACTCATTCAATGGGAAAGTAAATATAAATGCTTGTTGTTGATCAACTTTGTTCTTTAGATCCATATATCAATCGCTTGACCTATTGACCTGTAGAGAATGTATTAGATGTGTGTCAAACCCAAAAAAGGGGAGAAGAACGAAAGAAAAGAAGAAATGCTGGGTTTGTTAAGAAGTGCTTCATCATTTTGGTTATTTGAAATTAAATAACCAAGTAGTCACTTTATGGCACGTTCAAGATCTTGTCATCTGCATCACTGTTACTTCCTATTTCCTAATTACTGTAGCTTTTCTTATACTAAATCTTTTTACCCCTTCACATTTTTAAATGTGCTTGTAGGCAATTGAATCTGGCCGGTTGCCTGGAGATATATTAGATGACATACCTTGCAAGTACATTGATGGAACACTTGTGTGTGAGGTGAGTTTGATTCTTAATATGACATATATCAAGTACTGTGTAGTACACTTATCAACATTAATTGATTATTAAATTAAAAAAAATAATACAAAATTCTTTGAATTGTGATAACAATACTTTTACCAAGCAGTCAGCTTCTATTTGGGTTCTGTGGTGTGCAAGGAATATTTTGAAAATGGGGAAGAGGATTTGAATTTTTGTTTTGGGCAGTCAAATTTCTGGTCTTCTTGTGTGCATCTTTGTTTAAGCACTATATGATTTCTCCTTTTGGTTAATTCCCCTTGATTGGGCCGGAGTTTTGTATCAAGTGTGACTTCACTTGTTTTACTGGTTTTTAGTTGATCTTGTATAGGTGGATTACTAGTTTATATCATTTTGTAGTACTGTTCTATTGATTTCTCATCCTGGAAAAAAAAATTGTATCACACAATGATATATGCATGCTTGCTCAAGTATGTTTATGAAGTTTTATGTTGTTGGGTTGCTCAGCTTGTTTCTAAATATCCTTTAGTACTAATCAATTATTTTAATACTAAAAATATCCCAAATTCCTTTTAGGAGGCCTCTTTTAGATACCTTTTCCACTTGGTGGTACCCAATTTAGGTAAACTTAAGATTGATAATTAAGAATTATGAGGAAAAGTAAACCTTATTGATCTTATATTCTCGCTTAGAGATTCAAATTTTAGACAGGAGGGTAGATAAGTACCATGCATGAATATATCTTATTGAAGGATCCTATTTTCTAGATAAATTTTCTGTAAAGTTGCAAATTGACAAAGTGGACTGGGTGAAAGCTTATGGTAAAGATAGTCAACTTTCAGGATGTGCGAGTTTCTTCCAAAATGTATGGTGACATGGTTGTATATGTATATACTTTTCATACTTGCTATAGAATATGCTTAATTAGATTTAAGTTTCTCGTACTAGTTATATCTGGGCTTTGTAAATTGGTTGTACGAGATTTCTTGCAGGTTCGAGATTATCGTAAATGTTCTTTTGAACAAGGGCCTAGCAGTCCGCCTACTGATGGACCCCTTATTGTAAATAAGGTTCGCCTCAGAATGTCACTGGAAAATGTAGTGAAGGATATTCCCCTGATCTCGGATAATTCCTGGAGTTATGGTGATCTGATGGTAAGTGCCTTGATGTCTCTATCCTGCTTACGTAGATCTGTCATATGTTGAGTTATGATGTCAACGTTTGATATTTGCTTTAATTTGCAGGAAGTGGAGTCCCGCATATTGAAAGCTTTGCAACCACAACTTCATCTTGATCCCACTCCCAAGTTGGACAGGCTCTGTAAGAATCCAGTTCCCACAAAGGTATTGAGTTTTAGATTTATTTGACATTCTTGACCTACATCTCAAAAAAAAAAAAAATGACATTCTTGATCTGGATGGAATAATTGCTTTTAACCACACCAAACTTCATGTTTGCAGCTTGATTTGGCTTTGACCAGTATACGGAGAAAGAGGTTGAGGCAGATTCCCGAAGTTACTGTCACATCTAACAGCAAGACACATGGGAAGAAAGTTTGCATAGATAGAGTTCCAGAAAGTTCTAATAGTAGGTTGGGAGATTCAGGAATCCTTTCAGGCAATATGATGCCACACCACGGCCATGAAAATTTGATCACTCAAAATTTGAGTGCGAATAACATCGCCTTAAGACCTAAAATTTTTATGCCCGATGTTTCTGTTCCAGCACCACATGTAGTAACCAACCAATCAAGGTATCAAATTGGGATCGGGACTCCAAGAAATATGCAGGACCTTGGATCAGGACCTGTTGTCAATGCATCAGCTTCCCCTATTGGACAGGAGATGATGATATCGTACGCTGACAATTCTAACTCCAATGCTTCTCATCTTGGAAAGAGAGAGCATCAAGATGGGCAAATGTCACCTTTATCTTTCAGTAAGAGACCGAGGTCCACAGCAGTTGGCCTTGATGCAATGCGACATCAGCAAATAGGGTCTATAGACAGCTTCAATGGATCAGATATGAACTGGAAGAATACTTTGTTGCAGCAGCATGCAATGGCCAAAGGTATTCAATATTCAAATACTGGAACTCAGAAGTTTTCCCCCCAGGTGTTTGAAGGGGCACTGAATCAAGATGCTGGGACTATGCCATTCGCTGTAGGTAAAGTAGAAGGGTCAGAACTCAGCGGGATTAAGAATGATATGCCGATGGTGGAAGGAGAAATAAGCCATCTTGACCCGCAGCTGTCACGATTTGAGCAAAGATTACCACAGCATTCATTCATGAGATCTAATTATTCTCAGACATCATGGAATAATCTTGGTCAGAATATCGAGAAAGATGCAAGAAAGGATGACCAACTCTCCAAAAGAAAATCAGTGCAAAGTCCCCGGTTATCTGCTGGGGCGGTTCAATCCCCATTATCATCAAAATCTGCAGAGTTTTCTACTGGTTCTGTAGGACCCCACTTTGGAGTTGCAGCTACTTCTGCCTTTGGGGCATCACAAAAGGAAAAGGCAGCAATGAGCTCAGTTACTGGTATTGGGACCCCATCTTTGACTTCCAGTGCTAATGATTCCATGCAACGGCAACACCAGGCTCATGTTACTGCAAAACGGAAATCAAACTCCCTCCCTAAGACCTCAGCAATGAGTGGTGTTGGATCTCCTGCCAGTGTTAGTAATATAAGTTTGCCATTAAATGCGAACAGTCCCTCTGTTGGAACTCCATCTTCAGCCGACCAAAGCATGCTTGAAAGATTCTCAAAAATTGAACTAGTGACCATGAGGTATAGTCTATTTTTCTGCCTTGAATTATAATTGTGTTGCTTTTCATTATATGGTAATTGGTGTGAATTGATGCAATCCTTTGCATCACGAGCACCTTTATTTTCCCCTCTATTTGACCCTGCAAATGAACCAAAAGGGCTGGATAGAAAATTATTTTTCTTTTTTGCGATGTATGTTTCTAAATTGTTGTAACTTGCAAGCTATTGATCAGGTAGATTTGTACTTGGAAGATAGTTATAGGTTTTACAATCTGACAACATGATTATTCTTTGCTAGTTCTCTGTGTTCTTGGCCTGCAATAGTGTTGGGGGGCAATTTCTGAAGGTCCTCTATCTTGGTTGGAAAGGCCTCTTAGTCTATTTTATAGCAGCAACTTGATTCTTTTTTTCTCTGGCCTTTCGTTTTAGGTATCAACTCAACGGAAAAAAGAATAAGGTTGATAACTACTCCAGGAAGCCAAATTCTTTTCCACCACAACATCTTATGGCCTGTCTCTCTAATGTTTCGAATAATGAGGACTTCAAAGATGATTCATGTGTGAGCCCTTTATCGAAGTCACTTGTTGGTGGCAGCATGAATATCTGCAAGACTAGAATTTTAAATTTTGTGGAGCAAGTTCAAGGTGCTGTAAATCATATTTTCAGATATATTGTTTTTTTCTTGATATATTTATTCAAATTTGAGCCAGATATTTCTTTTACTTTCTGATTATTTGTTTCTGCAGGAACTGGGTTTTCTTATGTTCCTAAGGTACGAACGAGGATGATCATGTCAGAGAAGCCAAATGATGGTACTGTAGCAATGTGCCATGGAGAAATAGAGGATGGTGATTTTCTGGCTGCTGAGGATTATCTTCCTACGTTGCCCAATACTGTAAGTTTTATTGTACATGTAATACTATCTAACTGAAGATTCATTTTCAAAAAAAAAAAAACAAAAATACTCCTTTTTTTGTGGTTTCTCATCTTTTAGCACTTTTTTACTTTTATTTGTTTTGATCATCATTTTTTGGCCCGATGAAATCATCTCATTTTACCAAACATTTTGTCCCGGGAATTCTACCATGCTTATTATAATATTTGCACATCAACACTTTGCACCATGAACGTTGGTGAGGAATTTATGATATGGTAATTCAAGAGATGACATCTGAAGAGTCATCTCTTCAGATGACTGGAATTGATAAGAGTGCTTGATTGGAATTGATCTCAGGGGATAATTTGTCCCAAAAGTTTTGATTGCATGGAATTTCAGTGCCCTCTATCAATTTGAACTCTCAATTTGCCAAAAAAAAGAAGCAATTTGAACTCTCAATGTCTAATTTTGCTTATTCTTTGCTGTTGTACTGACATATCTCTAACTTCTTCCTTCAACAGCATTTGGCTGATTTGCTTGCAGCACAGTTCTGTACATTGGTATGTTCAGAAGATCGTGTAGTTAACTTAGAGTTTAAACTGTTCATTTTCTTGTTGATTCATGTCATCTTCTTATACACAGATGGTACATGAAGGATATACTCTTATGGAAAATCATGTCCAACCAAAGCCGCCCCGCATGTATAATGCCCCAGGCAATCAATCAAATGGTGCTGGATTGCCTCGTAATAATTCTGCAGTTGAAATGCAACAATATGCAGATGCAGTTTCAGGTCAACCATCCAATGATGTTGCTAAGCCAATTAATGGTGGTAATGCATCCCTTAACCCAGCCCAAAATCTTCTACCCAGCACGAGGATGCTGCCACCTGGAAACTCCCAGGCCTTACAGATGTCTCAAGGGCTCTTGTCTGGACCTTCCGTGCCACTGCGTCCACAACAGCTGGAGTCGCAAGCATCCCTTCAGCAGCAGCAGCAGCAACAACAACAACAACAACAACATCAACAACAACAACACCACCACCAACAACAACAGCAGCAGCAACAAATGCAACAGCAACCTCAGCAAAGCCAACACTCCTTGATTCAACAACAGCATCCCCAGCTCCAGAGATCAATGATGCTTGGAGCCGGAAATCCACTTTCACAATTGAATGCAATTGGGCAGAGTTCCAACGTACAGTTGAATACCATGGTAAATAAGTTCCCATTGCAATATCAGATTTACCAGCAGCAGCAGCAGCAGCAGCAGCAGCAACAACAACAACAACAACAACAACAACAACAAACAACAGCAACAGCAACAACAACAGCCGCAAATGCAGAGGAAAATGATGATGGGACTTGCAGCAACTATGGGTATGGGAACCCTGGGAAATAACATGGTTGGGCTTTCTGGGCTTGGCAATGCCATGGGCATGGGAGCTGCAAGGGGAATAGGAGGAGCTGGAATGTCAGCACCCATGACCCCTATCTCTGGAATGGGAAATGTGGGTCAGAACCCGATTAATCCAAATATGAGCAATGCAATAAATAGACTACAACAACAACAAGCTCTCATGGCCTCAAAACTTCGGATGCCAAACCGAGGCAACATGTTAGGGGTTCCTCAATCAAGCATAGCTAGTATGTCTGGAGCCAGACAGATGCATCCAGGATCTGCTGGTCTGTCAATGCTGAATCAGTCTCTGAACCGAGCTAACATGAGTCCTATGGGTCCACCAAAGGTGATGACAGGGATGAATATGTACATGAACTCGCAACAGCAACAGCAACAGCAGCAGCAGCAGCAACAACAACAACAACAACAACAGCAACAAATCCAATTGCAGTTGCAACAGCAGCAACAATTGCAGCAGCAGTTGCAACAACAGCAGCAATTGCAGCAGCCTCAGCAGCAAGAAACGACTTCACCACTACAGGCCGTTCTTTCACCACCACAGGTGGGCTCCCCCTCAACAATGGGAATTCCACAGATGAATCAGCAAATCCAGCAGCAGGCTAGCCCACAGCAAATGAGCCAAAGAACTCCAATGAGCCCACAGTTGAGCTCGGGGGCTGTTCATGCCATGAGTGCCGGTAATCCAGAGGCTTGTCCTGCAAGCCCACAGCTGAGCTCTCAAACGCATGGCTCAGTTGGTAGCATCGCAAATTCTCCTATGGACCTTCAAGCTGCGAACAACTCTACCGGTAATGCATAGTGAAAAAAAAAAATTAAAGTAAAAGCTTGGGTGTGTTCTCTGGTGTTCATGGTTCCGATGCTCGTCTGTGAGAAGCTTCCCCTCAATTTAGGAACTGTTGAAGCAAAGCTGATAAGTTATCATGTAGAGCAATTAGGCATTTAACATTTATATAGATGTTGAATAATATCTGGCTGAAGCAGTATTATACTACTGGCTGTCACCTTTATGGGGAAGGTTTATTGGGGTGTATCATTTTAGGTCGAGGAGAAATAAGATTCCTTAAGATACAGTCATTACAGTGTACTAGTGTAGTGTAATTGTAAATTACAAGGAACTGGTAAATGTAAAATCTGACCCATAAGTTTTGATGTTAGTTCAATACTTCAATTAATATGTTTTCATCCATATTATATTGTAAAATTAGTCTTGATTCTGGAAGTGAACCAATTCTTTTTCTCTGATCTCCATTTTGCGATTTGTTGAGACAAACTCTAAAAGTTGAGACCGGGTGTTGGGCAGGAATCATGGGCAGTCTATAAGAATTCTTACCCAAATATATGATCTGATTGCCTCATGAACTTTGCAAGCAACACCGGGTGTTGGAAATCGTTTTGCAAGAAGCACGTCAAAGCAGTCTCTGGTGCATATTTCAAAGGTTTGGTGAAATCTCGAGCATAGTATCTCAAGGAAACTAAACGCACAGTCATTCAAAGTTCATAGACATTTCCCGATGGAACAGTCGTCGGTGGGTGTTATTTGGTTTTTAAATATTTGGACCTTGGGATTCGGGGCTCAATACTACAAGTTATTACGTAGAAAGATGAAGACATATATGAAACGCCAAGTTAATTTCTCTAATTTATACTCTGACCACATTTGCTGAGACAGAGAGTAAGAATTGATGAATTGTGGTGTCCCGTGGCCGTTTCATAATAGTAACATGATTTAATAGAATAATAAGTCAAAATGACATCATCTCTCATATATGTAAGACATCAGGATTTCAGCTGAAAAACTGAACACTGGTCATCAGCCAACAAGAATTCAAGAAGAAAAAATGAGAGTCAAAATTGAACAAATGTTCAATCACCATATATGTACCCAGAGCCGCAACTTCAGCATTACCAATTTGGCTTATATAGAACCTCCTTCACTCTAAGATTTATTATCCTAATAAAATATGATATAATAGGAATAACATTTAGTCTTGGTAAAACATTTATCTCCAACAAAGCGTTAATAAATGTCACAACTCACAAGTTTGAGTTCTTCCTCCCTCATTCATGAAATAATAATAATATTCTAGTGGCAAACTGAATGTCAGCTTAATTATTTCATGTTTATACTGAACTTATACAGTAGTTGGTGTAAAAATTTGCTGTTTACCAAATTGGATATTCCATCTATTAGTTTTATGCTTCAAGGAAGAAATTAAAGCATGGAGGGGAGTCTGTCAGATTCTGTTCTCACGTGGCTCCTGGTAATATCCTTGAGACTTGGACAGCCAGAGAGAGCCATAGTGAGCTCAAACTCATCCTTCAACATCTTGATGACCTTTCTCACCCCATGTTCACCATTTGCTGCAAGGCCATAGATAATAGGCCTTCCAACCTGCACCAACACATTAACAATTTAACATTATAACAGAAGGAGATAAAACTATATCAGAAGATAGATGATTAAACAGCAGTGGGGTGGAGATCTTTACAAGAACGGCTTTTGCACCGAGGGCTAATGCCTTGAAGACATCAGTTCCTCGCCGTATTCCCCCATCAAAAAGAACAGGAACTTTGCCTCCAACAGCATGAACCACCTGAAAAGATGATAGCAAACGGCATATACTAATAACTAACGTGAAGAAATTAACAAGTTTCCTTCCTCAAAATTGCACAAATTTGTGTCATACCAGCACAATGCATGATCAATTAGAGAAAGAGTCTCACCTCTTCCAGGACAGAAATAGTGGCAGGAGTATAGTCTAGTTGGCGCGCTCCATGATTAGAGACAACAATCCCGGCAACACCTACTTCCACAGCCTTTCTTGCTGAAATGGTACAACATCAAATTCTAGAAGGGCGTATGTCAACTTTGGCTTCAAGACGCAAGCCAAATTGTCCAATTGATTATTGTGACTTGTGTAGCTATGACCATGCCATGATGGATAAAGAGGGTAAAAAAACACTCCCTCTAGACCTTTTTGATTAATTTCCTATATGCATTAATTCAACTTTTCCTTTATGAGTTAATATTTACAAAAGGTAAAGAACTAAAGATAAACAGACATCAAGAGATGGAGCCTTAATCAACTGATGATCATACCATCTTCATGAGTGAGTATACCCTTGATTAGAATCGGCAAGTTTGTAATAGATTTCAACCATCCTATTACGTCCTGCAGATATTGTGCAAAATCAAGAATCAAGAATACGAAACTGGTAACGTAGGCACAGAAAGGAGCATGCAACATAGGGCACTTCAATCTCTACAAGAAGTTAAAACCCAACAGAATTGGTATGAATCTTTGTAGCGGAGTCCCATGAAAGGGAAAGAGAAAAAGCCCTGAGGAGTCTATGACATATTGTCTAGAAGCATATGAGCATGTAATCAGAAGAGTCTGCTGACTAATACCTCCCAGCACAAAGAATCATCGTATGCTGCTCTGGCAAAAGCTTCCAAGTTGGATCCTTCATCCTGCAGAGTAAGAGTGCATGCATATAAATTAACATGTAATATAAGAAAGTAATAGATAACACCTTTTCTCACTAGAATGATTCTTACTATGAAAGTAACATAGTGCAAATTTTAAAATTAACTATAAAACTCACAGAGTCGTAGTGCAGTTGATATTAGGCCTTCAAAGTTCTTCAACTGGGGTGCAACCATTCTGCGGATACTTTTGTCAGTGTCATGTTTCAAATGAGATGCGCATAAGTAAATATGGTTCAATGCATCATATAGGAGTTAATGAAACAACATTTGACATGATGGTACACAAAAAAAGTTTTTATCCTATTTACATACTATATAAAGCATGTCATTTGCAATTTAGAGAGACAGAACAAAACAAAATGGGATAACGCTAACTTGTTCTTAATGTCTGCCTCTCTTCTACCAAGTCTGGGAACATCAACAGTCAGGACAATAGCCTTGTATCCATTTTTTTCAGCTCTTTCAACTATCTGAGCTGATATATCTCGTCTCTTGAAAATCTGTTAAAAAAAAGGATACCATAAGGATAAATTTTGCTATAAATGATTGACAAGTAAAATTAAAATGAGCTCAAGAGCGAATAAGTACATATAATTGAAAGAACCGAACAGCATTGCAGCTGGAAGCAACCTCCTCCACAGTGCAGGTAGAATTGTAGGACAAAATCTACAAAGAAAAACACTACAATTCAAAGTTTCAAACAGCCAACTCCTCTTACATATGAATTCGATATAAGTCATAAGAATACCATAATGGTGTCGGATGCAGCTGCTGCTCTAGCAGTGGCAACCTCTCCTGAAAGAGCAGGTAAAAAATTAGAGTCCAAAATTCATCAATCTCAACTTAAACCCTTGCAAGACAAATTAGACCTTCAGGGTGTGCTAACTGATGCATAGCACTAGGTGCAATCATTATGGGCGCTGAGATTTTGTAACCCAATACAGTGGTTGACATATCGATTCTGCTAACATCTACAAGAACTCTAGGCCTTAACCTGCAAGAAAAACAGATAAATTACTCCAGTGATTCGCAAAGAGGTTCACCTGTTACATTGATCACCACAATAGTTACACATTACGTGATTCTGCGAAATGCTTCAACATTCTCTTTTAGCGTGAACTGGTCCTCAGCTCCCCCAGTATAGTAATCATAGTACATTTTTGGAAGGACTTGCCGAGCCAATTCTTGGAATTCATTCACATTTACAGGTTCAGATGCCATTTATCCTGTAAACATAAACATTAATTAGTCAATCCTAAGTCTCAAGTTTGGGCAATCTAGCAAAAGAAAATAGATTTCACTCAGTAACTCCCGAGTCTGATGAATCATACCTAAACCATTCCATTGCATTCTTAAAATCAGCCTTTCACATAAAGAGAGATAACGAGTATATCAATCAGGTTGATTAAACATTCTAACAATTGAATTCCAGTTTAAACTTTTGTTGTAAAGAAAATAGTGCAGAAATAAAAGCTTCAATTTTATACTTCATATTAGCTCTAAAACACCTAGAACTGCTTCAAAACCATTCAAAAGAAAGCACAATTAACATTAGAAAGAAGCTCTGAAACACCTGAGAACTTCCTTCATGCTCAGATCACAACCAAATAAGCTGGAAAAGCTACACATACCTATGACTGAAGATTTGGGGAACTCAATATTCTTTTGTTCTCCAGAGCTGGAAAGCCACTGTAACTTCTACAATCTGATTATTTCTTGACGTTGAATTTCAGATAGAGAAACAGAGTCGTACTTTTTTTTTTTTTTTGTGTGTGTGTGTTGTGAGGGGTGATCAGTATTCATCTTTGTCCTTTTCTGGGAAAGTGATTAGTTTCCTATTGGAAGAACTGAAGAAGTATTACTTATTTGTTGGGACCCAGAAAGATGAAGATAGATATGAAACGCAAAGTTTGGCCATTCCCACTCTTCAGTCTGGAGAGTACCTGAGAGAGTCTAATAATTGATGAATTATGGTGTCATGTGTGACACATGCCGAGTCTTATTTGATAATAGTAAGTTAGTAACCTGATTTTTAATAAAATAATAAGGCAAAATGACATCATCTCTCATATATGTAAAGAGCTACATCAGGAGAGTTCAGCTGAAAAACTGAACAATGGTAATCAGGCAACAGCTAAAAAAGTCCTCGAGAAGAAAACATTGAGGGAAAAAAAAACAACAATAGAAAGAATGATCTCCGTCGATTCGATTCAAAATTTGTTCACAAGTCACAAGGTAACAGAACAATATCAAAATTGAACAAATGATCAATCACCATATTTGTCTCCAGAGCCGCAACTCAGCATTACCAATTTGGCTTATAGAACCTCCTTTCACTGTAATTCTCTTTCATTTCATGAGAAAATTTGCAGTTGTCTCCATAATAACATCTGCCCTGAGCATAATAACGGCACATCTGCTTTTGCAGCCGTGGACTCATCGGAAGAGAGTGGTTCAGGCTTGTCAATGGCTGTCTTTGATAAGTCTTCTTTAGTGGTGATGGTAAGGGGCAAAGTTTCATAGCAGTGACATAACTGCTAATCTTCAGGTGCTGAGAAGATTGATTGAAGTACCTATCTTGAATTAGTGTATTCTGTTTCACTTGGGGAAGAGTTGTCACTTTTCCAGAATCAACAATCACTAAGCCTGACTGAGGATCTCGAGGTTGAGTTGCTGGTTTTGCAGAATCAGTAGACAATCCCAACTGCTGAGGTCCCATTTTTGCATTTCCTGGACCAAATGATTGATGAAGGTTTGCTGGATTAACAAGTGGACAAGGCTGATGAGGTTGAACTGATGATTTAAAAGAAGAGGTTGAGTTCAAATGAGACTGATTGTTTTTTGGCTCCTCCTTTCTTGAAACCCTGAATAAGTACAGAGAACTTAAGCTTGTAATGACGACAAGGATATATAACAGAATGATACTAGGAAAATTAGCAGATCTGATAGATGTAAAAAAAATAGTGTCACTCGCCATCATATCCAATAGATCAATACCTATTTGTCTTGAGCATTTTTCTCATTTCCTTCTCTTGGACTCGTGCTTCTCTGTCAGACCTAGCAAGAGATCCCCTCGAGTGCTTTTCCATCAAAATTTTCTGCCTCTCCCCTTCATCTTCCCACCTCTAAAGTGGAAAACAAGATTAGCTACCATAAAATTGAAAACCACATGATGGCAAAGGACTGGAAATACTTGAGCAGACCTGTCTCAAAGTTTTCAGCCGGTATAGATTCCGACCCTTGATTAGGAGGGGATGAAGTGGAGGGAGTGGTTTCTCCCCCTTGCTCCAGAGTACTTCAATCTTATCATAATAGCAACAAAGAATGAAAACTTTAATGTACTCCCACTAATATTGTCTGTTCTTTTGTTCAATCTAAAATAATTGGGACGCATGTTCAGTTCTTTTTTATTCTTCAATGAAAACCATTAGATTCTTTGACTCACTGTAAATGTGTGCTGCTGTTTGGCAGCGCCATAGCTTTCTTTCACAATCCGGCCTGCAACAACCCTTGTGCCACAAGGAGGGCCTCTTCCACTCCTGGATGCTATGTCAAACCTGCAACAATATACATTTGGAATGGAAATACCAATATTCTGTGCAATGTAAGTAGCAGTGCTGGTGATCATCAGATTCATAATAATTTCTCGTCTCAGTGAGAATCGCAAAGAGAACATAATTGCAAATACATTGAATGTCACAAGATACCATACCACTGTACATGGTCGTGTACATCAAACTTACATGTAGGACTAAATCATATACGTAACATTTTACATTTATGATTATCTCCAACTGACAAAAGAAACAAAAAAAAAAGTCTTACCTTTCATAAACATTTTGTTCAAACATGACAACATCACCGGTGCATGCATCACCTACATAAAGCCACATATAAGAATGAAAAACAATTTTGAACAATGCCATCTTAGTGAAAGCAACTTGCGACATAAACTGGTTCTATAAAGAGGGGTACTTAGGATTCGGGCCAATACGATAATGATCACTATAACAATTTTCTCTGAACTTGGCAATTATATACCTTTACAATTCAAAACAAAGCTAGATGCTGGGTACTTCTTCTCACCACCACCATTCAAAATCCTGAAGCACACAAAAGAAAAAAGAATGAGGGGAACAAAATCATATCTCCAGAAGAATACTAAAGTGAATGAAATTACTCTAGATGCTCCTTAATCCGCTGAATAAGAGTGTCTTTATTCCCAGTAAGTCTCAACCCATTCTTCCTCAAGTAGAGCTTACATTGCTCCACTTTCAGTTTCTCAATCTGTTTATCTGCCACCACAGAAAAACCACAGTGTCATCAGTACACCGTAAAAACTGAAATTACCATTCTTTTTCTACGTTCTGCTATTCTTAGTCGAACATTTGACATGCATTTTTTTAGTAAGTAAAAATATCTGGGCTAACCTTGAATCATGTTTTGGACATGCTCAAAGCTTTTGGCATCTTTCTGATTAAGCTCAGGCACAACCACCTCCTCCCCGTCAAGGTCTGCTTCAAGATCAATACCCTTAACAATACTGCAAATGCAGCAATACCCTTTTAAATTCCAACACTTCAATTATACATTAAATCAAAACTCAAAGAACCCATTAACACAGAAAATGTCCCTATCATTCACTCACCGAGCCTTGGATTTAGTCTTGATTGAGAGCTTTGAGAACTTGGCATGGGTTTCTTCAAGAGTGATATAACTCGGGTCCTTGACCGAATCATCGGAATCGACTCCCGGGTCGGATCCTCCACTTTCTGAGAAATCTTCGCCCTTTTCTTCATATTGATGTTCTTTGGTGACAGCCATTGATGGGTTTCTTTGTTTTTGTAAAATAAGAAGAAGAAAAAGGTCGAAACTTGCTGAGATTTATGTGAGGGAACACTTGAGACCTGAGACGGAACGACCGTTGGGATTTTGGTCCGTGTAGAGAATAATTTTAAAATCTTCTCTTTATGGGAAGAAAAATTTTAAATTTTGATATGGCTATTTGAAATTAGGATGTTGCCAATGAGGTCCGAACCTGGGTATCATTGGAATTTTTTCTAGTTTCCCCCTCCTCGGGTATCATTTGATTGAAGCTAGCTAGATGTATGTCATGTTCTACTTGACTTAATGTTTCATCTTTATTATTAAAGGGGAAGAAGAATTTGAAATTAGGATCATGTTATATAAAGTTTTACGGTACATTAATATATCAATACATCAAGTAGACTAACTTGTACATTAATAGACTAACTTGATACATATGTATTAATTTAGTTTGCTTGATGTATCGGTATATTAATGTACCGTAAATCATGAATTCATAATTTTTAGACGTCAATTACATCATTTGACATTCGATCTCAACTTGGAAATTATAAATTTCTTTGTGGGAAAACAAACGAAGGAATTGATTATTTGAATTCCTCATTTCAATTTCTACCAAAACATATGTCATTTTGAATTGAAGAAATTTGGAAAAACTCTTTGCGAATTTTATATTTTTAATGAAAATTCTAGTCATTTATTTTTGGTGAATTTAATCCCTTGAATCAATGCCAACTAATATTTTTTCCATTTAGAGATTGTTGAGTCAACCCTATATATTTTGAGATACCAAATATAATCTTAAGCCTAATATTTAATATTCACCGGCCTTTGACTCTTTGAATTTGGTAAAACATAAATTTCTCCCTCTATTTTGCATTTTGATTGTTGGGTTAATTAAGCTTCAATTATGAATTCTTCATTCTATATTATACTAAATCAACATTTCACATGCCGAAGAAAAATGTCAAAGAAAAAATGAAAAGGAATTCATGTGTTGCCTATCTCTTTGTACTTGCATCTTTTTGCTTCTTGACTCAAGAGTTCCAAGGTTTGTGTATCTTTCATTTTGGTTTATGGAAATACCATTGGTTTTCTAGTTTTGGTGTTCCTGGTTCTTAGTGAATGAAATTTGTCAGATGCTATTTGTATTCTATCAAATATTTTTGCTATATTTGAGCTCCTCTTGTCTTCTATAAGAATTATTAATTTACTTACATTATTTACTTATGAAAATAATTTACCTATATTATTTACTTATGAAAATAATTTACCTACATTAGTTTATCTACATCATTAATTTACCTACTTTTTTTGAAATTAGATAAATTATCTAGTTAAGCTCTTGCCTAGTGCCTAGATTTGTAGGTAAATCAATTCATGACAACTAATTTTCTTTGAAATTGGGTAAATTATCTAGCTGGGCTCTTGCCTAGTGCCTAAATTTGTAGATAAATTAATTCATGACAACTAATTTTCTTTGAAATTGGGTAAATTATCTAGCTAGGCTCTTTCCTAGTGTCTAGATCGATTTGTAGGTAAATTAATTCATGACAACTAATTTTCTTTAAAATTGGGTAAATTATATTGTTGGGCTCTTGCCTAGTGCCTAGATTTGTAGGTAAATTAATTCATGACAACAAATTTTTTTTATGTAGGTAAATTGATAGATTAAGGTATAAGCTTTTAATAAACAATTTGAAAATGAATACACTATAACAACTTTTTTGAATAATGGTATTAGTTATATGAATTTATTCCTAATGGAAATTTAAATAGTAGGTATAATTGTAATGAAAAATTGAATAAATGTTTGATTATAGGAAATCTAATTAAAGTTGAATGAAATTAATATTTTCTAACAATGGCAAATTTTGTAACCAAGTCGATATATATGATATGAAGATATCCTATGTGGCGTCTACAATTTAATATTGGATCAAATCTAATAATAAAAAAATCAATTAATTATTTCTTAAAAAATAAAAATAGCAAGGATCTTTATCTAAATATCTCTTTTGAATTCTCTTACCGAAATTTGTTTTTATTTCTTTATAGTTTCCAAAACAAGGTTTTCTTTCATTTTAATCTTTTAATTTGGTTTAAAATTTCTTAATTTATTACACATTCCAAATTATATATAGATACAACCAAACAATGAAAATTGAAATTAATGAAATTTTAATTGATGGAGTTGTAGATTCCATCATTTCTAAATTTCTAAAAGTGAAACTGTCAGGTCATGGAGTAGCTCGTCAAACTCACCAACAAGGCAATAATAAACTAACGTACATATGGGTTATAAAATTCATTGATTCTAACAAAAATTTTCATACATAATGATCGAGGAGAGAAAGTCTTTGTTAAGATAAATAAGGTCTTTATTTAAGTAAATTATGTTATCTTTTGAGTAATTAAGTCCTAAAAGTGGTAATTATAATATTTTAAGTCTTGATGATACAAATTACCACTTCGACAACTCATGTGGTAACTACCAAAGAGCTCTCGTTAAGGTAAATAAGGTCCTCATTAGAGTAAATAAGTTATCGTTTAAGTAATTACATCATAAAAGTGATAATTGTACGTATGAGATACGTTAACATACATTAGAATTTTCTTAAAAAAAACATATATTAGAATTTTTCCAAAAAACAAACACTCTTTCAACTGAAGTCTTCGTAGCTATTAGTAGGTCTGACAGTCACGTGACACAGGACAACAAATAGTTCCGGCCGTCCAAAACAGTCTCCAAAATATTTGTTTGAATCTTAAACCAATAAAATTTCTCCTAAATTTTTGTTTGTTTGTTGGTTTGAATCCTAAAGACTTGAACTAATGAAACCTGCTCCTAAATATTTGCTTGAATCTTTGACCAAAAAAAAAAATTTGCTTGAATCTTATGCATCTACTAATCCCTCATATGAATTAATACATGCGTAAACAACGCTTTTGATCTGAGTGAGCAACGAATGAATTTGGCTAAAAGTTTGGATCAGGAATTATGGACAGAAATGCAGTTCTTAATCCCCACATAAGAATATTCGGATGCTTTCGCATATTACTGACGGGTCCTTTTTTAAACAATGCCCAATTGCCCATGGAGGCCGTCTGAGATAAAGTTAAAGTTAAAAGTACGAATAGGAAATAGGAATAAAGTTAAAAGTATATACATAAGCCTTCAATTTCAGGGCGCCATTGCTTGATTCCGTTGCATGAAAGGAACCGCCAGCTAGCTGTTTGATGTTTCTGTATAAACCCTTTTTTACAGTGGCTGATACTGACTTGTGAATTAAGCAGAAACTCAAGCCAGCTTAATTTGTAAGTGTTCTATTCGATTCAAAATTTTCTTAGTTTTTTTTTTTTCAAGAAAGAAACTTCATGTGGGCACTGCATGAATGTCTTTCTTCATGAGAACACTAAATTTGCTGATTTTACTGAAGAGAAAATTTGTGTGAGGAGGAATGTGAGGCAGTTCAAAACCTCATATGCCATTTTTTAATGGTTTTGCCATTTCATCAATATTCTTGTTTCTGTAATTAACATACTGAAAGCGGTTTACTTGGAATGTCATAGTAATTCATTAGTGAGGAAAACAGGAAGTTAAGTATTTACAGGTTACAACATGCATATACTCATAAACCCAGGTTGTAGTGTTCCTCTGACAAGAAGCTAGACAATTTGTACTTAAAATCGGATTTTCATGATCTCAAAATTCTAGCTCCACTCATTATTTTACTATCTCATACTGCAGCAGTTGGAATAGTGTGTTAGTGTGGATCGGATTCTGAGAATCTCGAAAACTATACGGTTCAATCTCTCTACTCTACTCCATTTAAAGCAAACTTCTCTACCTTTTCCTTGGCTTTCTCCCCAAGTCAAAGACACAGTCTTTATTTTCTCCAAGAACCCACCAAATTAAGCTCATCTAGTCAATGTGAATGACCATTTTTCTCTGTTTTCAATCCGGTTCTTGCTAATTATTCATTTCGGTCTTTTCTTTACTTCATGTTCTGTTGGTCCAGTCTTGGTTCCTTGAATTTCAGGTTCGTTTCAAACCTTTTGGCTGGCTTTGTCTCATTTACTGTTAATATCATAGACAGTCTTTCTTTGGCTTCTCAGATCATAATTCTTGGTTTTGTTTGTGTGGATTTTCAGTATCTTCAATGGCCTCATCTTCCATGAAGTCCTCTACGTTTCAGTCTCCAAAAAGACCGAGTCAGTGGATGAGAAGAAAGGAGCTCATGTCAAAATGCAGCTATGGGGAAGGCGTTGATTTTGCTATTAGTGTGAGTTCCTCCCTATCTGTATCTGCCACTTGTAATCTCATCAGTTCTAGCCTGGCTTTTGAGCCCTGTGAGGGGTATTACAACTCCAAGTTGCTGTCTAAATCTTTGGCCTTCTTTGGCGATAAAGAGTTGTCATTCTTTGGATCAAAGACTATCTCAAGTCCTAGAAGGCAGAGGCGGAAGGATCACTCTGGTAATTGTTCTATCGTATGTTTCAGTTTGATTTTTGCTGGCTTTTGAGTAGTCTAACTTAGTCATTCTGTTATTTTCCAAGTACCCAAATGGCTTGATATGTGGTTAGCTAAATAACCAATGCCTTGATGCCTAAGACACATGCAAGTTCATTAATTTGTCTTAATGGTTCTAATGCAACTATTCAAGCTCATTAATTTGAAGCTCAAAGGATTTTCTCTGTGTTTTAGGCAAAGCTATGGCTGTGGCTGTTCAAGCTGCAGAGGTAGTCACAACAAAGAAGAGACCCTTAACGAAACAAAGGCGGGTTGTTGTGACGGGCATGGGTGTGGTAACCCCTCTTGGACATGATCCAGATGTCTTCTACAATAATCTTCTTGAAGGTGTCAGTGGCATAAGTGAGATAGAGGCTTTTGACTGTACCCGATTTCCCACGGTATATATAATTTCCTTGGCTCGATCAGTTGAATTCATTCTGTTGCAGCTACATTGTTGACTCTAGCTAGTTTCCTCCCAAACAGAGAATTGCTGGAGAAATAAAGTCTTTGTTAACAGACGGATGGGTCTCGCCAAAGCTTTCTAAGAGGGCAGACAAATTTATGATTTACTTGATCACTGCTGGAAAAAAAGCATTAGCAGATGGTGGGATAACAGAACTAATGAAAGATTTAGATAAAAGCAGATGTGGGGTTGTAATTGGCTCAGCAATGGGAGGCATGACAGTATGTTAATCTTTATACATAATTTCCATGGGTCAGATTATGTATTTAATTCTTCTGCTCATAAGTTTTTATTTTATTTTATTTTTTATCAGGTTTTTAGTGATGGAGTAGAAGCTTTGAGGACTTCGTACAAGAAGATGAATCCCTTCTCTGTACCTTTTGCAACAACTAGCATGGGTCCTGCTATCCTAGCAATGGATTTGGTAAGTTCAAAGACGATGTTGGCCGGGATTATAAGATAGTTTAATCACATTAATGCATGTAAAATATGGTAATGCTGTTGATCCAACCTTGTAGCCATGTCTAAGTTGCCCAATTTTCAGGGATGGATGGGCCCTAACTACTCAATATCTACAGCTTGTGCCACCAGTAATTTTTGCATACTAAATGCTGCAAATCATATTTTCAGAGGTGAAACCGTAAGTTCTCACCTAGCCCATGCAGAATTTTTTTTCACATTGAACCGATGTTCTAGGATATGGTGTGACTATATATGTTGTTTTTCTTCATACTTGTTAATAAATTAGTATCTGTATCATTTAAGTAAAATCAGGTCAAGAACTCGTAACAAACCTGTCAAAATCTGCAGGACATGATGCTTTGTGGTGGTTCTGAAGCAGCAATTATCCCCATAGGTGCTATACCTGTCATTCTTATAATGAACGTCATTCGATCTATATTTTTACAATATATATTCTCCAAAATGTAAGAAGTTTCCTAAAACTTAAGTGCAGGTTTGGGGGGTTTTACGGCATGCGGGGCTCTGTCACAAAGGAATAGCAAACCAACCAAAGCTTCAAGCCCTTGGGATATTGTATAGCATCTTTTGTTACCCCAACATCAGAATATTCATATATATGTCACCTTCTGTTTACTATTTAATCTTTTTTTTTTTAAGTTCTAACTAGGGATGTAATTTTCTATTTGAAAAGAATCGCGATGGCTTTGTTATTGGAGAAGGAGCTGGGGTTTTGCTCTTGGAAGAGCTAGAACATGCACAGGTTTGCAGTGGAAAATCAATTTCTGTGTTTTTTCTATTATTGGTCATTGAAGGTTCATCTATGCATTTACATTTTAGCTCTAATTAATATTACAGAGAAGAGGTGCAAATATCTATGCTGAGTTTTTAGGTGGAAGCTTCACTTGTGATGCATATCACATGACTGAGCCTCATCCTGATGGTAAGCATTAAGTTTAACTGCAGCTTCTCTTATTTCCTTAGCTTAATCTCTCCTTATCATTTTCAAAACAAATCGCTCCTAATTTTTATGACTGATGAATGCAGGGACAGGTATTGCGCTTTGCATAGAGAATGCCTTGGCCCAATCTGGGGTCTCTAGAGAAGATGTAAACTATGTAAATGCATACGCTACATCCACACCAACTGATCTGCAAGAATATCGAGCCCTAATCCACTGTTTCGGAAACAATCCAGAGGTAAAGTGGAAGTGTCTTTTGAGTCATTAATTTGCCAAAATTACCAGTGGTGATTAGTTCTACTTCTGATTATTGCAGCTAAGAGTGAACTCCACAAAATCCATGATTGGTCACCTTTTAGGAGCCTCAGGTGCTGTAGAAGCTGTTGCAACAATCAAGGTAGTAAAGCTTTTGCTTCCTCATTGCGCCAGGGTTTACAAATTTGCGAAACCTTGAATTCTAGTTTTGTGGTTATCTGGAAAAATAAGTGCTTTTGAGACTTATTTTGCCGCATGTGAATCCTGTAAAGTAATGGATTCCCAACTGATCGACTTTTCCTCTATAAATGCATATATATAAATATATATATATAGGCTATACAGACTGGATTTGTCCATCCAAACATCAATCTTGAGAATCCTGATGCAGGCGTGGTACGCATCTATAGCTCAAATGTTATGACTTATGAGCAAATATTGTTTTGAAACAATATTTAGTTTCGTGCATTTTATCCGTCAAGCCATGCTTTAGTAACTGTGCTATTTTCTTTCTTATACATGTCAATATGAGCAGGACATGAATGTGCTTGTTGGCCCCAAGAAGGAAAAATTGGACGTAAAAGTGGCCTTGTCTAACTCATTCGGATTCGGTGGACACAACTCATCTATCTTATTTGCACCCTTCAAGTGAATACAGTAGTGAATTCAACAGAGAATAAGTACGTACAGAGATGAATTTGTATAGATCGACTTCATACTCAGAAGTTTAGAACTTCCATATTTTTTTTTTCATCAGAATTTTAATACAAGATGCTGATCAGTGCTAGTTTCTACAAAAGGAAATAATCCTCGTACTCTTGTTACTCTTGTTACTCTTGCTACTCTTGTAAATTGTAGTCCTCTTGCTCTTGCTAATTATTTTAAGTTAACCTTGTTTATAATTGGGAAACAGATCGGGAAATGTCTTGCAAAGCAAGTTTGTTAAAAATCTCATATAGATTCTTCTATATATGTACTTTCCATATTCATAAGATTCACATTAGATTTCACCTAAGATTTCATAAGATTCACCTTAGCATTATTGGCATAGACGAACCTAAGCTACCACATTATAAATAGTAGCACATAGCTAACCCTTTGGTCCATGACTTGATTTTTGTTTCAGCCATGAATCTAAACCAAAAACTCGTCCTCACCTTCGCAATCATCTTCATCGCCGCAGCTGTAGCCGGGGGCATAGCATGGTTGGTCTTCCTAAATCCTCCTGAGCTCCAAGTCACAGTAACCAATGCCTCTCTGTCCCAATTCAATCTCAACGACAACACGGACACTCTCCACTACAACCTTGCGCTCAACGTCACCACCAGAAACACCAACCGTTTTGATGTGATCTACACTAGAATTAGAGCCATTGCCAAATATGGGAAGCAGACGTTTGCTATGGTGACTTTGAGATCCCCACTGTTCAAACAACACCACAAGAACACAACCATTCTTCAATATCCAGTTCTTCAAGGACAGCAGTCAGTGAGGTTTTCGGAAAGTGACCTCTCCCGGTTTAACTCGGAGACTAAGGCCAGCGGTGTTTACAGTATTGATGTGGTGGTTGTCATGCGGATAAAAAGACACACTTCAAAGTATTACAACTGTGAATGGACATGCAGTCTGAAGCTTCCCTTGAGTTCTAATCAAACACCTTTCAATGCTACACAGTGTTCATTTACTCAATGGTAAAGGGGTCACAACCTTCTCGATCATGTCTTTTGTTCTCGAATCCTAGAGCAATAATTAGCTTTTCTTTTTATGTTAGCTCCATCTTCGATTTATTTTTCTAGGTTTTGATTTATCTCGGTTAGCTTTTGCTTAATTTTATTCAGGATGATTTTCTTTTAGATTGAAATTTTCCTTAGTTTCTATCAATAATATTTTTTATTTTGAATTTCAACTCAGAAAGCAATTGTGCATATATACGGGGGTCAATGAGAATTGGGTTTGAGGACGAGAAACAAATTTAGATGAATTAATGTTGCAAAGTTTATGATTCTCGTTGCCTTCATAGTAGCATCAAATTAATGACTAAGCATTGACCAGGATCACATTAGACATTCACAAGTAGCAAAAAGTTCCAGCTGGTACTTAAAATTCAAGTGCAAGCTCAATTCACATGGCTAAGCATTATAGAAATGATCCAAGAAACGTGAGCTTGTTGAAGTTTGTTCCTTTTGAATTGAAAGGGAGTTTTGGTTATGTAGAACGAGTAGAATGGACTGATGTAGAATGAGTAGAAACCTTCTACGGTTCCACCACAAGCATTTACACATCATACAAGACTATATGGATGGCGCAGCCGGATGTGAGATCAGTAGTGTTGGTGTATTGTGCAAGAATCGTAAACCAGATACAATTAATCTACAGAACACAGCCTGATAAGCCCTCTTATATCCATAGTATTGATCACAAATTATAGTAGACAGAATTAGCGTGAATGAAATTGACAATGTATATATAAATTGAAAAACTACTCTGTTTTACTCGTAGTATGATAGAATTTGACTCCTAAATCTGTTCTTGTGAGTCTTCTATAGAATGGGTATGTCCCCACCAGCAGAGGTTCTTACAGAGCTAATTTTCTGAAGCGACCAACAAAAATAACCCCAAAACGTCATTTAAACCTCACCGAGGATATGGTAGCCAATCTGATTTCCCCAAAGTCTGCATGACTACCGGATGGAAGCAGGCACAACAACGAACAGAATCTCGTGAAATAGTCACATTTCAGAAAAACGCTGAAGCAGTTTGATCACCAAAGCTTCGTTTTGACCCAGAAAACGAGGAAAACAACTCCAAGAACAATGGCAACAGGAGCCCACTTACGGATCAGAGCCTGCAATTAAGATGTGAAGATGACAAATTAAATTTCAGCCACATATACTACTCAGAATATGAAGTTCACATATGACCCAAATGCTTGACAAAAACAGCTCACTATAAAGTACTCATAGCATATTGGAGAAGGTTACACAATTGTATTTTCCTCATTGAAACAAATACGGCTACAAAAGAGACTATTTTGTACAAAGAACAAGAAAGCAGAAAAGTAAAGCCCAAGGACTATAGCTAAGGTGGTAGGGGAAGAACAACAATAAATGAAGACAACCCAACCACCAAGCTTAGCAAAAGCAACAACATACACCACCATCAGGCACAAGTGATTAAATTTTATAAGCCCAGAGGCACGAAGGGGCATTCCGTAGATAAAGAAATCTGTCATGTTAATGCCCTCATCCACTGGTATACTCACCATAGAAGACCACAACCATACAATGTGATTGAACTTGGAAGAAAGAGTATAGTAACGGAAAACTTGCACGCAACATTGTTCATACAAGTACCATGGAGTTCAGAACAACTCCAGCCTCTAATTTGAATCTCACCTACGAAATTGGTTTAAACTAATGCCTATCATATACGAATCAAATAAGACTCACCTGTCGATTCAAGTCTCTCGCCTTATCAGCATATGCGCGAGTTTCTGATGTTAAACGACTAGACATTTGACTGACCTCTGCAAGATTGGCATTTGGGAGAAATGTTAACAGCTATACACAAGCCAAAAGCTTCCCTTTAGAAGCAAACAGAAATAACTTACGGTCCAACTTTTCACCGACGCCAAGAACTTCCTGAACATTGCGAGTCATTATTTGGTGGACTTCATAGAGTTCATCATTTAACTTTGAAATATTCCGCTGTGTACGAGTGTCCTGGTACAATTTCTTGGTTTTCTGTATGAATGTATCTTTTAAACATAAAAAGTAGAAGGAAATCAAACCCAGATCAAAGGAGCACCAAAAAGTAAGACAGTAAGTACACAATTCAACATAACATATGAAAGACAATAACTTATGGCAGTAAACCTACCAAATTTAATGAAAGCATATGGTCTTGCAGCAGTTTCAATCTGGGCTCCATTAACCCGCTCAAATTCATTCTTGAGATCTTCAAGATACTGAAAGGCAAGTTTCTTTGGATAGGCTCGGTCACACATTGTCAAGTAACAGACACGTCCTTCAATTATATAACTAAGAAGAAAGGTTAAGGCAAAACCAACAGCTGTATGCTCATCCACATGAGAAGAATCTATAGTACGACATTGGTAAGACAATAACTAAAAAACAAAATGTAATTGAAAAGTACAGACACACACCATACGCATAAAATCCAAAAGTGGCAGTGGAAAAAGCAAAGAAATTACCATAGAGGTTGCATATATAGCTTAAAATTACCTGATTATAACGTAAAAGTGTAGAAATTTTGGATCTAGGGACCTTAAGCTAATTAACTAGAAAAGCATACAGTGTTATCGTGCAGATATGTTCATAGCTCCTAGGTCCAACTGATATGTCTGATATACTAAATGATCAGAAACCACAGAATGAATTTTGCAAGTGGAATGTTGTGGCACATAATCTAAGTTCAGAGAACCAAAAACTACAATGTCCCTTATATCTCAAACACACTAAAGATAAGCAAATTTATTTTCTGTGACAACTAACATGACACTATAATAGAATCTACTATTATTTCTGTAAAGTTGAATGACGTTCACCAAAGGACTGGAGACATCATTTATCAACAAGGTAAAGAGATTGCATAAGTTGTAGCTGAGATCTGGAATCATGTACAGGAACTATAAAGAGATTGCATGAACCCATAACTAGTGTATTGTATCAATTCCAAAAATATCATGAGCAAGATTTAAATGTATTTGAGAAGAAAAACAACGAAGACACAAGGATACTGGAAAACATAAGGTCCGGTTTCAACTGACATCCTTGAAGGCTCATTTTGGCCTCTTGACAAGTTCTTGAATAGAGCCTTGACTTGTTGTTTGTAGAATTCCGACTCCTTAATATCACGGCCATCATCCAGTCCTTCTGCTAGTGGAAGACCATCAGTAACACGAGCAATCATTGTCAACTTCACCATCTTCACTTCGCACAACTTCCCAGCAATGCGAAAATAACTCTAATATGTCCCCTGCCAGATAACCTTACAGTTGCTCTCCTATTATCTGGTATGAAAAGATGTAAGCAGTCAACCCAATTTCCCTATAATAAGCTTAACATGCAGCTTAACACTGGCTTCTCTATGCCAATAACAATTCTAGCTTGTGTTGTAACAATCAGAGGCACACATGTAAGAGAAATTATGGTCACAAAAACCCAATTTGCAAATCTAACTCCAAGAAAAACCCAGTTCTGTTTGTCTGATTAGCTTGGGTTAGCCCTAAAACATTGAAAGAATACCCATTCTCAATTCCAGATGATTGATCACAAGGCATCAAAGATCTAACTCAACCCTTCAACCATCTAAGACCATTGTCCCCAGAAATACCCAAAATATATCAATTTCACACAGATTTCTCATAAATCATCATGAATACTGAAAAAGCCGAAACCTTTATGATAAATCTGAGAAATTAGACCGCAATTGAACATAAATTCGTATATAATATAAAGCAAATACCTGCTTAAAGCATTGATCGGAGAAATCTGAGCGAGAAGAATGGGGATAGGGTTTTCCAAGAACTAAACGGAGTAAATGAGGGGCTCTGCGCTAGGCTTCTTTTATCAATCTACGATCTCTGCGCTACAGGTTGTACATTTAGGAAGCGGATCGTGAAATTTCATAGGTACAACATCATGGGTCGGGCCGGACCGGAACCCACCTAAATGGGTCAAGTCATGGCAGGCTAAACCTTTTCTCTCCTTTTTATTTTTATTTTTTATTTTGTTCATTTATTTTTTACCTTTTTTTTTCCTCTAATTTTTAATATATCAGAGACTACTAGATCGATCTATCGCGGCAGATAAGACACAAACATTTTACTTGCGAGTACGGCATTTCACACGCGCTACAATACAGCTTAAAATGAAAACTAATATGCAATATTTCACTGACCTTGTTTTTTTCTAATTATTGATATCGAAAGTCAAAACATCAAAATTTTAATGAAGAAGGTGAAATGAGAAGGGACTTTCAGACTCTTGGCCTCTAAGTATTACTTTCTTCTTTTTTGGGGAAAAAAAAAAGTGTTACTTGGTATTTGGTAAGTCAAAAGTGTCATTTGCCAAAAAATCTCACACTTACTTTTTCTTTTTCCAAAAAAATAATAATAATAATAATTTCTTGTGTCCTCCTATATAAACCTCCTTTCCTCTTTTCTCACTTCTTCTCAGGCAATCGATTTGTTCCAAAAGCAACCGTAAAATATTCCCGCCAAGTTCATCAGTGAAGAGCGAGTGAGCGAGCGACCTCCATGGATCGCGGTCAAGCTCGAGGAAGCGCACGAGGCGGACGAGGCTCTGCGAATCGTGGTCAAGGTCGAGGAAACCCTCGAGATGGCCGTCATTCTCAACCTCCTGTTCGCCGCAGCCCTGTAATTTACAAACCCTAGATATTATGTAACTGATCGATTCTTTAATTTTTTTTTATATTATGTTGGAATGCACTGTGAATGATGGTTGAAAAGTCTGGAGCTTTTTGTTTATATGCACTAAAAATAGTGGAATTTGGGTTTTGTTTAGAATGAACTATAGAAAACTTGGGGGGATCAGAAGAATATTCAAGCATGTGGTCTTCTGTGGTTGAAAAGTGGATAATTCAACCTAGGTGTTTTGGGTCACATTGATTTTGTACTTTATATGAATGAATTGAGGGTTGCTACTTGAATGTGGTGTTGATTAAGCGCAGAATTTAGTCAGAATGTGTGAACATCAGTTCCTTTGCTTTGCAGATTAGTGGCATTATTTTTTTTTGTATTTTAAATGTGTTAAAGTGATCTGAAGAAAGTTCCATTTATAGTATATATTGATAAGCTTTTATTTATTTATTTTTGTATATCTTAATGTATCTTCTACATGATTATGGAGTTGAGCTGATCAACTGGATTTTGTTCACGTGGATCAATCAAACAGCAGGGTGGAGCTGGAATTTATGAACCTTCTGCTAATGATTTTTCTGGTAATAAAGAGGGTTCGTCAAAAGGTGATATGGGAAGTCCCCAGGAAATGGTTCCCCGTAGCTTCTCAAAGAATCCTGAGCATAAACCTACTTCGAGTTCAGAATATCGAAAGGAATGGCGTCCATCTGACCAAAAAGATTTACTTTCCAATGATGAGAGACTTAAGGACGGAAGCAACTCAACTGAGTCTGTAGAAGTTAATTCAAAAGAACTACAGTGCTCGGTTGCCTCAGATTCAGGCCATAAGAGTCCTAATCTTCATTATCTTCATTTGCATAAGGGGCAGAAAATGCAGATAAGAGAAACCCCGAGTAGGAGCACAGGGGATAGTGAGACTTATCTGCCTTCTCTTAATCTTTCTCAGAATTTGCATAAGGGGGTACAGGGAATGCAGATAGGAGAAACCCCAAGTAAGAGGACAGGGGATAGTGAGACTTATCTTCCCTCCAAATCTGAAGCCAAACATGGGTATTTCCCTATTAAGAGTCCTCTACCTACTTCTAGCCATCAGAAGCCAGAGCTTTCTGAACACTCAGCAGTTGACTCTTCTTTTGATTTGTGCCCAACCAAAGCCGGGAGTGCTGTTACCCTAAAGCCTTCTCTACTTGTACAGAACAGAGAAAAGCGGAATGAAATCAAGCGCTCCATGGAACAACCAAGTGAAAGTGTTTTACGGTCTGGAATGGTTCTTCTTAAAAGTTTTATTTCCCTCAATGACCAGGTGCTGCTTTTGCTCCTTTACTTTATCTGTCATCACTATTCACCCTCCCCTGATTGGTGTTGATTGCTTATTCTTTTGGAGCTTTCTTTCTCTACGGGTTCATCTGTACTATGAATCTGTTACTTTCATCATATTTTCTTAACCATCTGAGTCTCGGTGAATAATATATGATCTTTCAGTACTTTGAGTCAATTGATTATGATATTTTCTGTTTTTGACTCCTTTTAGATCAAGATAGTGAAGCTATGCCGAGACTTGGGTTTGGGTCCTGGAGGTTTCTACCAACCTGGTTACCGTGATGGAGCAAAACTGAATTTGAGGATGATGTGCCTCGGTAAGAATTGGGATCCTGAGACTAGTCAATATGGAGATCACAGGCCGCATGATGATGCTAAACCACCCAGTATTCCCGTTGATTTCCTTAAGTTGGTTGAAGATGCAATGAAAGACATACTTCCTCCGGTGTCCCCAGACATTTGCCTCGTGAACTTCTACTCATCAACTGGGCGACTAGGTCTCCATCAGGTTGGTGTATGAATAATCTTGCCCATGTTACCATAGTGGTTGTATGCTAAACAGCTCCAGAACTTGGCCATATAACCAAATTCCTCCCCCACTATTTTTTTAACTCTTATAAAATATTGTTCTGTAACTCAACAAGTGCTTTAACTTCCTGATAAAACCTTATGGCCATTTCTTCCCACAGGATCGTGATGAAAGTGATCAAAGTCTCCATAAAGGTTTGCCTGTTGTCTCCTTCTCAATTGGAGATGCTGCAGAATTCTTGTATGGTGATCAAAGGGATGTTGAAAGTGCAAACAAGGTAATACTTGAATCTGGAGATGTTTTGATATTTGGTGGAAAATCAAGACATATCTTTCATGGTGTAGCTTCTATACAGCCAAATACCGCTCCTAAGACCCTATTGGAAGCAACAAATCTCCGTCCTGGCCGCCTGAATCTTACTTTCAGACAGTATTGAATTTCTTTAAACCTTTCAGCTTGTATATATTGCAGTCTTTTCTAGTTAAGAGTTACTTGAATCCACATGCTGGCTTTATAATGTAACGACAGTTTATGTTAATATCTGGTAAAGAGTTTATGTTGCAGCAAGTATTATCATTAGTTCATTCATACAGGGTCATACTTAGTCCCATCCCTTTCTTATTGCCATAATTGATAAAAGATGGCCACCTTCAAATCTATTTAATCCCAGCTTACTTTAAAAACGGATGAAGAGAAAATGTGAATGTAAAACTGTTAATAGAAACACCTTACCTATATTGGTAGGAGTAGTTTAATTGCTAACGCCACTTCTATAAAAAAGATCTGAAATTTACATCTGTTCTTGTAACATATTGCTACCATCATCATAATTCATAAACGTCATTCAATTTTGTCCGTCTTTTTTCTTCATTAATTCATAATGATGAATCTTGAAGGAAGTCCTATATCTCCAACCCTCTTTCTTCTGGCCATGGTGGGTGGTCTGCCATAGCTTTGGTACTACTTTAAGCTGGCACTTGGTTCTAAATCCCATTTTTATCGAGGACTATAGAGGAACCCTCTTTCTTTTGGCAGCCAAACTTCAACGGTCAATTAAGCGTTGGTTCAAGATTGGCTCAACATTCCTCTGGCATTGCTTAAAGAACAATAAAAAAAAAGATTATTTAATAACACCAGAAGAGCAACAACCCTACCACCACCAACAAAATGCTTGCCAACCTAATAGTAATAGGTGGAATTGTGGGTTCCATCTAAACTTAACAGCCTTGAGCAACATTTGGTATTTCCACACAATACAAAGTACATTTTGCCACACACAAAATCCTTTATAATCATTCACATGTGTTCCATGTTTCTCATTTAACGTCTATTAACAAATGCGGTGCCCAACCAATGTTCTTGATCATTTAGTCACCAGTGAAGCTAGAACAGGGTGAATGAGCCATGCTGGAGAAGCAGGGCACATGCTAGATATATCAGCATCATGAATATCTGAGAATTTCGCATGTGCTCTAGCTCTCCATCTTGGACTCTCTCCCTCTGAAGCACAAGGTTCAATTCAATGATAAAGGTCAGTTTCTGGGTAGCTCATTTTGTAAATTGTAACTCATTTAACTGATCATTGTATCAAGTCTTTGTAATCGAAACAGATTCTTGTTCTGCAATGCTGCAATTCCCTAACATCATATAGGTACTTATCATTCTTGACATTGAACTAGAGAAGCAATCAAAGATTCTGTAGAATACTGAATACCACATCTTGTTGGTATTGACCTCCAATTGCTTTTTTATTTGATACAATCAACATCCATAAATAATTCCATTATCCACAATTTCAATTACAATGCTTCACTTAAATTATCTTAGTTCAGATCAACATCACAGGATTGTAATAACTTATTCCGTATACATTTAGATATGTATCAAGGCCAATCAGAACTCTAAAACCATCATTTTTGTTGAATCAAACCACGTTCAGATCTATGTTCTAAAGCTGAAGCAGCAGACTCGACATGAACAAGTAAACAAGCATATACTTTTTGTTTCAACCTGTCAACAGTCTCCACCAATCCACTGTTCTCTGAGCTTAGACTATTTTTCAGTTTATCCAACCACTCATTTGAAATTTTAAGCTGTGATAGTGTCACAGCAATATGGTTGTCTGGCTCATTGCGTCTCGCTGCATTGTCCTTACCTTTCTTCTCTTGTGTATTCAGATGAAAGCCACCAGCATCCAGTGCTGCCTCCAAGAATTTCAAGAACCAAGATCTTGTTTCATTTAAGAGAAGTTCTCGCAGTTCTGGGATCTCTTTTGCACCATCTCCTTTGGCCCATTCTAGTTTCTCCGCTCCACTTAAGTCGTTTGGAACCTTTGGAGACTTCAATGCACTCTTACCATGAATTGTACCCGTCTTTTTGCTTAACTTATCGATATCTGGAGGCAGTTGTTTTGTAGTTAAAGGAGTTGATTTATCCTTTAATGGAGCTCCACTATTTGGTTGGTCAATGAGCTGGTGGAGTCTGAAGAACTTGTTGAGTGAGAGGTGGGGATTTTCTGGTGAGGCAGAAGAGCATAGATCGGCAAACATACTGAACGAAAAGATTCAAGTAAGAACTTTCACAGTGACAGACTGATTTGTAATGCAAGACATTGGCATGGAATAGTATTTTACTAAATAATTACAATTACCTGAGACATTTGACAAGAGTTGCAGCTCTAGATGCTTCTTTTTGAGCTTCTGCTGCAACCAAAGAAGCCGAGATTTCGCCTTCTAAGCATTCCCTTGAAAATTATAATCAAAGAAAAGAAAAGTTAAATTTGTTGGTTCACCATTTAGTTGGACTCATAGCAACTGTAGTTTTGACTTTCTGACATTTTGTAATGGAAAAGAGTAATGTGCAAGAAACTAGGAAAGGTACCTTTCCGGGCTTCAAAAAGTTAGCTGGCAGAGAAACCCACAAAGCTACTTCTGGTGAAAGAGTTTTCTCTTTCCGGTTTGACAAACAGTTAAAATTTATGTTTTCCTGTTTGCTTGAAGCGCTTTTTGTAGAAGTGCTCTTAGAAGGCACAGCGGTCTCCTTGGTGTTAGATACAGCTGCTTCTGGCTTTGATGAAAGTGTACCAGCTCGATTGCGGGAAGGAGTTATCGAACGTGCCTGTAACACTAGTACAAATGATCAAATTACAAATCCTGTCTGTAGTTAGATAAAAGGGAATGATGTAACAACATTGCATTCTAATATATATGTATCAGAACAATTAAAATACTAATTTTTTTATTCTTCCAAGTTCCAAATGTAAAGGATCCAGGAAAAAGGTTCTAAAAGATTGAACTCAAGTACATGTTGTATATCTGTTAGCATGTCAAACATATTTTCGGGCCTAATATTAGCATAAGTCATACCTGACCTTTAAGCTCTTGCTGTTTGCCTTTTATCATGCCAACCTTCTTACCACCACTTTCATTGTCATTGTTCTTCCCACCTCCACTAGAATCTTGACAGTTAGCTTTCGAGTTTGATGTCGAAACACCTTGCATATACCTAGATGCAACAGATGCCTTTTCCTCTTTAATAACAATCTTTTGTCTTGTGCTTTCTTCTTTACCATCTGAGGACTCCCTCAATTTCAGACTATTGCTTCCTTCATGATCATCAGCTTGGACTGGACCCTCTGATGGCTCCACCATTTGCATCAAATCCTTCGGGTTCCCCACAAAAGGGTGTCGTCCCGGAACTGGCCTGACCCCTTCAAGAACTGGAACTGGTGTGTTTGCCCCTACTCTATCAACATAGAAGAACTGGCCAAGCTGCAACTTGTTGTTCAATATAAGCTCACTGTCTTCCTTTGAGAGGGAGACATAAGTCGAATGAGAAGAATCCGAGACTTTTATGAAGAAGCCTTGGTTAGGCCAAAGTTCTGAGCCACTTAAGGCAGGCACAATGCTGATCACTTGTAGCAGGACTGATCGATATTCCCCACGAACCTTTACATTGGAGTTCATGCTCTGAAGAAGCTTCAGCAGAACTCCTGGTGTAAGGGAGGCCATTACTTTTTCTTCTTGTTCTGGTAGTCCAAATTTGAAAATGTCTACCTGATTGATGCACTAGAATTCATGGTATTAGTGACAATAATTTATCTATCTTGTGGAATGAATTTTGAAGATATCAAATTAGGGGCAGGAAATCCTTATAATTTTAGTCCAGAAATTTTGCTTTTAGTGGAATTGGCAATAAAATGTCTTAAAATTAAGGAAAGACCCTTGAATTAGAAAAACTAATAAAAGCTACCCATCAAAACCAAAAACCCAGAAAACAAAATGGAATTCAACCTCATATTTGAAATTTTGTTTTCTGGGCCTTTTAGCTGCATCAGTCACAAAATTATGGAATTGCTTCTTTTCTGAAGAAATTGTACGTGTAAGCTATAAGCTGTATGTGTCACAATAATGTAATATGTACCATGAATTCATACATGTTGAACTTAGAGAGAGATGATAAATACCTGAAATTGGGAGCATATAGAGACAAGAAAATATTGCAGGAGAAATATTGAAGAGGATTTTCAATGAAATCGATCAAGAAAAGAGTTTAGCATAGAATATAGCTTCAGAATGAAACAGTACGTGTCTGATAGTGGTGGAAATTGGATTGAGGAAAAGAACATTTTTAGCTTTGCATGCCAGGCAAGTAACCATCATCTTTTCTTGGCTTGAAAGCCAAGAGGAAATATATACATGCATGTGACAATTTTATGGTTCCCTCTTCTTTTTTCTTTGTTTTTTGGGCCACCATTAATAGAAATTATTGTGATGGATCACCCTTCAATTTTTCCTTAAGATGTACTTTCTTCATTAATTAGGTCGTGGGTCTTCCTGGTTGCATTTCCTTTTTGAGCTATTCATGGGGTGGAGCCATTTAGAAAGGTAAGGAGCATTAGAATGTCATGTTCAAAAACTGTACATGCATACAATTAGCAGCCTCAGCCTCCAAAATGACCAAAACGTAAGAGCAGAAAAAGACCTGGCCAGGATTTGCAGACGTGAATCACAAGAAATGCCATAAATATTAGGCATACCTACTTTGGATAAACATGAGGCATCTATCGAGGAACATTAAGAATATTAAGTCGACTATCACATTCAACATCATTAGTCTCAGCGTTAAGGGTAAATATATAATGTATAAGCCTTCTCTGCTAAGGAGATTCTTACTTTTTATCCTACGGAGTTTTGATCTCAGCCGTCATATCCGTTTTAAGTAATTTGATCTGACGGCTGAAATCAAAACTCCGTAGCATAAAAAATAAATGTCTCCTTAGCAGAGAATGTCTGATATACAATGATTCTCAGGTAAGGAGGTCCTTACTTTTTTATGGTGCGGAGTTTTGATTTCAGCCGTCAGATCAGATAACTTAAAACGGATATATCTGACGAAAACGGATCAAAACTCTAATCTGACGCTAAGATCAAAACTCGCACATAAAAAGTAAGGACATTACGATAATCATTGTATATCAGTGAAACAATAAGAAATGAATTCCCATCTTAAAATGGTTGTTTTTTTTTTACGAGAAGAAAGAAACAATATGATTAGAGTTCCTGGAGATGAGATCCAATATGATATTTTGATAATTTAGGAAGTAAGCCAACATTTTAATCCATATGTTTTCCTTTTAGTGAGGGAGGGATCCTCCTATAGAAGCATTCTTAAACGGAAGCATTCAATTCCTTCCTTTAGAATTTACCTTCTATTATTCTGGCCAAGAAAATATCAGCTTTGTCATTTGCATACTGTGTCATTTGAATATACCAGCTAGCCCAAGTAAGCAAGCACACAATAAGATGCTAAGTGCTAACAGCAACATTTTGTGAGATGTATGTCGTATACGACAGGCTAATACAAAATCTCCTTCCAAATTTGGGTATATGTTGGTATATCAATTACAATCCCTCGTATCAAAAAATGGAAGCTGACCAAATTACATTAAACTGGACTCTAGTTCTCTATAACTACAAGCAATTACAAACTGATTCTCCACCAGAAAAGTCCTGGATGGCTCACGAAAATGCATTGGCTTCGGTTTCTGCACGCACCAAGCTCGCATACACACCACTAAGATGAGAAGTCATGAGTGTATCATGGCTCCCATATTCTGTGATTGCACCATCTTTCATGACTGCTATCATATCAGCCCCTCTGATAGTAGAAAGCCGGTGCGCGACTATGATTGTTGTGGCCCTTTTGCTAACTTTCCTTAGTGCATCTTGTATGTGTCTCTCGGATTCCAAATCAAGTGCACTACTTGCTTCATCTAGCAGAAGTATCTTTGATTTCTTCAGTATAGCTCTTGCTATAGCAATCCTTTGCTTCTGGCCCCCAGATAGTTGAACACCACTCTCACCAACCTATGGTAGGTAGGAAAGAGAATTAGTACCATATAAACAAAACAATCATTGTATATTAAAGGAAATGTAGTATTAGAAGTTCAAGCATACCTGAGTTTCATAGCCTTGAGGAAGGCCACTAATGAAGCTATGTATGTAAGCTTCTCTTGCAGCATCTTCAATTTCAGCCCATGAAGCATTTGGGTTACCAAAAGCAATGTTCTCTCTTATGGTGCCAGCAAACAATGTAGGCTCTTGACCCACTAAAGCTGTTTGCCTTCTTAACCACTTCACATCAATCTCCCTCAAATCCAATCCTCCCATCATCACCTGCCCTTGATTCGGATCATAAAACCTTTGCATTAACCATATAACCGTTGATTTTCCCGATCCGCTTCCACCCACCAATGCCACCGTGCTACCACCTTTGACTTTCAGGGAAAAGTCACACAACACGGTTACCTCAGGCCTAGATGGGTATGCAAATGTCACCATTTTGAAGTGAATATCCAATGGTTTCGACCTTTCAATCTTCCTGTCTTTTCCTCCACCACTACTAATCAATGGCTTACGAGTAATGATGTCAAAAACTGCTGGAATAGCTGTTTCAGCCATCGATGTGTCTGGTGCAAGACCGGCTAATTGTCCCACAGAAAATGAGCTGAGAACAAGAATGAGAAAAATTTTGTATACCTCACCAAAGCTTGTTGTGCCTTCTTTGACAAGGTAAGCACCAAACAATAGAGTTAAGGTGTATGATACGTACGTAACACCTTGAGAGAACCCAAGTGCTAGGCCCATGATTTGTGATCTTCTCATTGATTTCCTCTTTGGCTCCGATAAAGCACTATCAAACGACTTAATCAACTGGTCTTGAGCAGAAAATGTTGCAACCGTCCTTATGTTTGAAACTGCACCAGAAGCAATATTGCTAGCTTTGGCATAAGCATCGTTGTCAAGTTTCGGTCCAATATTTATGACCAAACTTAAGTAACTTGCACCAAGAGTGAAAGGAGTGAGAGCGGTAGCCAAAAGACTTAGCCTCCAGTCAAGGCAAAAGGACACACTCAATCCAACCATAGCTGCACTTAAACCCATAAACAGGACTGACAATCTATCAATATGGACAGAACGAAAAGCGACAGAATCCATTGAGATCCTTGAGACAAGTACTGATCTTGAGTTTTCTTCAAAATCAAACCAACCAGGTTCTTGCTTTAGTATGGAACGAAAAAGGAGGTTTCTCACTCTCATTGTGAGCTTTGTTCCAGCCCAGCCACACAAGCCTTGTTGTCCAGTCATGAAGAGTATATTCCCAAAGCCGAGCGCAACAAGTACTAAACAAAGAGGCGCAATTCTTTCTTTGATCTTTGATTGTTCTTTATCAAAGTATATTTCAAGTGCTCTTCCTAGAATATAAGGGAAAACAGAGAGAATTGCACCTGCATGCATACCCAAGAGAAATCCAAATATGAGCATAGGGAGCTCAGGCCTCTGTAACAACCATACATCTGAAAGCTGAACCTTTCTTGGCTTCGGTTTTTGGACCTCTTTCTCCTCTACTTGGTTTTCATCTTGTGGGAATTTTGATCTTGATAGATCATGAGCTGATCTCTCAAACCCGGAAACTTGAGTGCCAATTCGAGTATCATATTGTTTCGAAAAAGGTTTTGATACTGCATCAGAAGCAAGCTCAACAAGGCTGTAATATGCCCCGGCTTTCTCCATGAGCTGGCGGTGATTACCAATCTCAATGACAGAGCCACTGTCAAGAACAACAATGGCATGAGAATTTCTGACGGTTGATAGCCTGTGAGCAATCACAATCGTTGTTCGGCCTGAGGAGATTTTGTCAATAGCCTGTTGGACTACAGTCTCGGATTCAGGGTCTAAGGCGCTAGTAGGCTCATCCAAGAGAAGGATTCTAGGGTCTTTGATCATGGCTCGAGCCAATGCAATTCTTTGTTTCTGACCACCTGAGAGCAGTGTTCCCCTGTCTCCAACCTGCCAAATGCGACATATGAAGTGAGCATTACACCATGAGTTTCATATGCTCAAACAAATTAAGGTAGCTATGTTATTGAACCTGAGTGCCATAGCCTTGTGGAAGGCCAGAAATGAAGCTGTGAGCATTGGCTGCAATGCAGGCAGAAATTGCTTCTTTCTTGGTGGCATTCTCTTTCCCCATCAACACATTTTCCAATATGCTTGTGGCAAACAGCACTGGCTCTTGACCAACCATACCCATCTGACCCCTTAGCCACTTCACCTGCAGTGACCTTAGGTCATGACCATCCAATGTAATTGTACCTGCCAAAACAAAATATTTGGAAGTCTAATCAGAGCAGGAACAAAAATTATTCCAACTTATGCTAAAACATTGTTTGTCTTGTTAAACCATAAGATTATGATACCTTTGGTAGGGTCATAGAACCTCTCTATAAGAGCAAAAATCGTGGACTTTCCACCTCCGCTAGCACCAACAAGTGCTAGTGACTTTGAAGATGGAATAACAAGATTAAGGGAATTAAGTATTGGAGCATCAAGACGAGATGGGTATGCAAATGAAACTCCTTTAAATTCAATCCTTCCTCGCACATTTGACACTTTCCTGCCTACTGAGCTGTAGGGATCTATTTCTGGAACTCTATCTATAATTTCAAATACTCGGCCTGCTGCTACCGTGCCTTGTGCAAACTGAGCAAAGTACGAAAGTGACAATGCCAAGCCCCTGCGGAATTTAATGTAGCATTGTGTTAAACATGTGTCAAGAAAACAGATACAAGTTATAAGCATCATATGACAGCTCGCTTATTACCTTCCCCCGACATTGACACCAAAGAAACAAGCAATGGCAGCACCTCCAGTGATCTCACCCTTAGCAACCAAAATAGAACCGTACCAAAAAGCCAATGCCCATGTCGAGTAAGTAACTAGATAGATTACTCCCACTCCTGCACCCTTAGCAAAGCCAATCTTTGCTCCAAAAGGAACCAATTTGGCAATTAAGTCAGAATATTTATCTGCCAAATGATCCTCTGCAACAAATGAAAACACAGTTCTGATTGAACTAATAGCTTGCTCGGCTACAGTACCAGCTGTCCTATAAGAAACCTTCAACAAATGCACCAGAAAAGAATCAAAAAAATGCTAAATGAATCTTGAGTTTGTTAACAAGCTTTGGTTACATTCTTATATGTTTCTTTTACCTCTTCTTTTGTAGTTAGGCCAACATAAACAGCCTTGTAAGCAATACCACAGAACATCATCAATGGTATGACTGAGAAGACTACTAGAGATATTTTCCATGACCTTATAAATCCAACTATGTATCCACATATGAATGTACATATATGGTGAACGAAATGTGCCATCTGCAATTAGAACGTTCAAATTAAACGTATCAATGCGATTGTCCATATATGAAACAGAAAACTAGTTACTAATCCTTACATAGTGACAAAAATTGTATTCAAGGCAAATTTAGGGAAGCAAAATAACAAACCTTCTCCCCCATAACTTCTTGGATTTGAGCAACGTCACTTGAAATTCCATGCATAATATCACCAGCAGAAGTTTCGGTATCGAAGAAGCTAATGTCTTGTCGTAGAACAGCTCGTAGATATTCTCTTCTTATTCTTTGAGCAGATCTCTCCCCCACCATTCTCCAACAAGTGATCTCTGCCAATTCCATTAGAGATAAACTACTGTTGGTTTATACATCTCTGAGAAAAGTGAATATCTTGCAAATAATTGAACCAAAAACACAAATCATTTGAAAGGGAATATTCATCATGATGTGAATGCAACTTACGCATGTATGCTCCAACTACTACTATTGCAGCTAGTCCAGTCATAAACAGGCATATCTGAAATCATATACAAAAGAGAAACAAATAAATGAGCTTCCAACATCAATTCAAACGAAAATATGATCTGAGGAAATTTAAAAAAATATATATATACAACAATTGACAGAAAATCACATCTATACCTTCTTTACATCCTTCATCATGGGGGTCTTGTCAATTTCCTCTGATTCTGTAGCAATCTTATTCACAAACTCTCCAAAAAGAAAAGAATACCAAGGAAGAGACCCTCCATTTATAAGGGCACCCACACAGCCCAAGAACACAAGAAACATATCCCATTTTGATGAATACTTGAACAAGCTAAACAACCCAACTTGCTTTACAGGCCTTACATCATCCTCACCCTCATCCCCAGAACCCCCTTCACTCTCATCATCATAAGGAATTGATTGCTGCCATGTATCATAACCATGTGATGGTAGCCCATGGCCACCATGGTGCAGCCCACTATCCACCATTGGTGACAACCCATGAGCACCATGATGTCCCATGGGTGACAACCCATGAGCTCCATGATGTTTCATGGGTGATAACCCATGGTCATGTGCTCTGTGTGATGGCCTATGACCATGATCAAGAAATTGGCCACCAGGATCATGGCCAAAATGTGATAGGCCATGACCATGATGTCCACTATGATCCAAACTTTCATCATCATCATCATCCTCTTCTGCTGTTTGATAATCAATCACACCAAGCACATCTTTTTTAGCCAAAGGGCCACTGCCACTGAAATTTGCACTCCCAGCTTCTTTAATATGCTCCAACCTTGGAGGAACTGCTCTACTGGGTTTGCTCTGCTCCCCATAATTGTAACTACTCTTCCCAAAAATTGAGCTTTCATTGTCCCTAGCAACGTAGCTCTTGAGCTCAAGCCTTCTATCAGTCACCGCACCATAGCTGGAGTAATCGTTGTAATATTGGTTTGCGGAGGTTCGAAACCCGGTAGTGGTGCGAGAGAGGTAGTAATAATTTGCTGAACGGTGGGCTCGCTGGGCCTGTCGCGACGACGTGCTCGAGTTGGCCCATGGGCTCAAAGCTGAGCCCAAGTTGTGAGTGTCGTTCCACCCCGTCGGCTCAAACTGCCAGGAGATCTCGCCTTGCCACGACCTGTCGTTGTCTGAGGCAAAAGGCGTTGTGGGGGTCGTGTGGCGAGGCCTCCTTGAGTGAGCCGAACTAACTGGAGTGAACGACTGGGAACCATAATGGGGCGAGCCCCCCACGGGGCTAGGGCGACGAGAGTGGTGGCCGGAAATATAGTTTTCGAGTTCAAAGGAGGAGTCTGCGGCCATAAGTGTATTTGATGAATGGAAAATGTGGGGAAGTTGAAGAAGGAAAATGAAGAACAAAGGTTGAACCTTGTTGTGTATATACTACTATATAGTTGTCATTGAAGATGATAAATACACAAAGTGTGTGTAGGCTAATTTCTGTAAAGACTAGCTGTCCAAATGTGTTCGTTGGTTATTAGAGGGACGAAGACTTTGTTCCATCCGTCTGGTTTTTAGGCTTTGGGTTTGTCATGTATCAATGTTTTAATTAATATTATAGCTGCTAAAGGATCAACACCATTTCTCTTCCTATTAAAACTGACCATATGGCATTTGGTGTGTATTTCTTACATTAGTTGATAGTAAACACGTCAACTAATTATCATGTAATGTGAAAGTGATCAGGTATGGTAACGCGGTTAAAAAAAATGATATCTTTAGTATTGGTGTATTACTTAAGGGTTTTTATAAAAAAAGTTCTGAATTTTTTTTTAAATTATTTTTTTTTTTTTTTTTTTTTTTTTTTATATAATATGTATACATTTTTTTTTTTTTTTATAATTATTTTACTTTTTTTTTTTTTTTCTAATTAATATTATTATAAATTTACTTAAAAAAAAAAAAAAAAAAAAAAAAAAAAAAAACCACCTTAAAAAAAAAAAAAAAAAAAAAAAAAATAATATTTTTTTTTTTTTTTTTTTTTTTTTTTTTTTAAAATAAATTAATAAAATTAATAAAAAAAAAAAAAAAAAAAAAAAAAAAAAAAGAAAAAATAAATTACTCAATGATAGCATCGTAAATATGATCAAAATTTTACCATGGTGAAAAAGTGCAATCCAGTCGTCCTTCCTTATTAGTAAGACGGTTGCATGTATTGTGCTGATGACACCTGTTTAAAATAATTAAGCAAGCTGTCGTACAATAGTTAGTACCTAAGAAAACGCCTAATAATCTATGTTGTAATGGAGGCTGCCTGAACATAGTGCATGGACAGCATGCAGGCCAAATAAAACAGGCCGGCTGATTATATTGGAGATAATAAATACTAGCTAGTAATAATAGTTTTAATTTATTTATTAGTAAACGATGAGAGTCCACTTTTACTCAAAAAAAAAACTATAAGAGTCCACTAATATTTGCCTGTTTATTTATGTTTTTTGTTTCTTTATTGATCACTAAACAAATAAGAATTATAATGAAATCAGGCGGGAGTGTCAACTAACAGTTTCATAGGCGCTCTCAATGCAAAAAAAAAATGCATATATCAACTATCATATCTCTCTAAAATCTAAATCCTTTCATTTTCATGTTCCCTTTTTTGTTTTAAAGGGGGGAGGGTCCTAGCTAGCTAGGGTTCTTTTAGTGAACATTGTTTTATTGACTAAATAGAATATACGAAAATGGGGATTTTGTGCGACTTAGAAATGGTAAACAATTAACACGACGGTGACATTTTCTATGTCTTGTGTATTGTAATATATATGCATGACGTTTTCCTTTTGCCCTTTTGGTACTCTTCTTGGTGTTGGCCTTGTGTTGATGTTTATTCCTAGTGCAAACAACCATAAAACCAAATCTAGCTCTCTTTCCCTCACATGATGAGGTCATCAATCTCCAATGTGTAACAAGGTTACTCCAACTGTCATTAGCTCATGACTTTGTGAATGGAGCTCACCACTACCAGATCAAACTCAATTTGACTTAGCTAGCATGCAACAGATCGTTTTGGATTTTTTATGAAACTTTGCCTCCAAGGGGAAAATGTTGCATGTTTACAATAACATTATGATTGGTAGTCAATGACAATGGAAGAACATTGAAAGCTAAACATTTTTATAATAAGTTGTTGTGTAGGCTCTCCTTGTTTAACTACATTATGCTTGTTTCATATATATATATATATAGTGACTCGAAACTTTTGTGATTTTCACAATAATTTGAAGCAGAAACTTAATAAACAAGTACAGAACATACATTGAGGCATAATAGGATTTCCAAATGATCATAATACACAAGTATGATCTTACGATCATAATATATTAAGGCATTTAAATCCTGCTACTCAAATAATTGTAGTAATTCTAGAGCTAATACGTGCAACAAATTTCAACTTCTAAAAGTGATGCATCATTGAGTCTTCCCATCCAATATTTATACAATATAGAAGACTTTATAAGGTAAAATTGTTTGTTCAAACTTTTCCAATCCCTATTTGTCAAGATTTCATTAAGAGGAAAAGCATATTTCAAACGATTCCCAGAGGGTGGTAGGGTGGGTGGTGCTGCTCAAATTGTGGCCAATCTTCCTAAACACAACAATGGTGAGTTTTCTTTCAGAATCCGACTGTAACTGCATTTAGCTATTTCAAATCCATTTTAAATGTCTTATAAGTATCTAATGCTTCGTAGTTTACACAAAATTAGCCTTCGAAGTACATATCCTTGTCCTGAAAATCTATCCAAATGGAGAGTGTCAATTTGTTAGATTCAAAAAAAAATATCATCAGAACTTCCAAATTCCTCACTGTAAGTCCCATGAAGTTACAAATTCTAGCTCCTACCCCCATAAACTACTTGGAATATGTAAAATTTGTTGCAGATCGACTTCACCAAGAAGGAAAAATACTTGCAGAAGAATCCCAACAAGAGATGACAAGGAAAAAGCGGAGTTTGTATTACAAGCTACTATTCTGCATAATCATATCACTCTTCTTAAACTGTCAACACTGCTGATTCTAACAAAAGTACAGATATACATCACAAAAAGGCTAAGGCCAAGTTGGACAAGAAAAAAGATGCCTCTAGACTACCAAAATCACGGTTGCATTAAGCCAATAATTGACTCATTGTTCAATAGAATATACACCATATTTTGAACACAACTATCATCATATATAGCTAACTAAATGACCAAGCCTCGTGAATCCAACATATACATAATCCATCGTGGATCTTATATTAGATGGCTGAATTGATCGTAATCGAGTTTTCTGTATCTTAAAAATTGATCACCCTTTACACCCTACTTTGAAAGATCCAAGCACTTGAGATGGGGTGTTCTCTAAGTGGTACTTATCTCAACTTTGAGTCACTTCCCTTGCTTCGGAATGATGAGAGCGAGAAGAATGACCTTGGGGCTGTAAAATAGAACCATTGTTATACCCTGTCAGAAAGGCTCTAAGCAATTGCTATAGATAACTTGAAAACCCAATCCAACAAGTGAACTGAAGCTGTCAATGATATAACACGTAACATTTTATGAGCTCTTCACAGCTTCGGTTCATCTGCCAAAACAGGGCTAGCAAAGAAACTTTGTTTCCTAGATTAAAGCTGCAAAGTACAATATACTACAGGAGGTATCCAAAGACCAAGGATTCATCTCCAACAGAGCAACATCAGCCTTAAATTCAAGGAATTAGTAGCATGTAAAATACAAGAAAACGTTAATATAAACAATCACCTTTCAATGAGCTTCCCGAAATATGCTCCTCCCTCAGTTTAAAGTTCACCGGAGGTGATGGGATAGAGCTTAATGCTTGAACTGCACAGAGTGATCAATTTTAAAAATCAGCTCTACATTCTTTTCTCAAAAGGAGAAACGCAATTAAATAAAAATAAAAAATCATCAACTTCAAACATTGAATTGAGATCCTAAGATTTTTAACTGTTTGCTGTTTCCCATAAAGGCATTGGGCACAGGGTCAACATTTGATGAAGCATCACTATTCATATGACTACCATTTTCAGTCCTAATATTTTTAAAACTGAAAAATCAAAGGCTCTTTAAAGCACGCCCTTCCATGAGCTTTCTTGATCAGGAAAGGACCAAATTAAATGACTTGTGCACTCCAACTATCGACCATCTAAGAAGAAAAGGAATGACGGATCATGAAAAAAGGTCATTAGGAAACCTTGCCAGCTTTCAGCCACTTCAATTTTTCACACTCTACGAAGAAAAAGTTGGATCTTAGATGTTTCATGTGTCCAACAAGCTCACAGCAACGGGGGTTGCATGAAGAAAACCTTCAATTAGGAACATACAAGTTACATAAGATAAAATAATTGACATTAGGATATCTGTAACTTACCCCTTTCATTGAACTCGGTTTCATTGAAGCTGTCATCTGGGCCCTGCGCAAATCCCATTCTTGACTTCCTCAAATCATCTGATGATCGGTTGGCAGGATCTCGCCCGTCCTCTGTATCATCATCTCCTTCAGAAGTCGTAGCAGAGATCCAGTCAGCCATATTATCTGTCCCACGACTTTTTCTTCCAAACTTTAACAACCGTTTAAATCCTTTGGTCATATCCTTGCGCGACTGATTTTGAGATGAATTAGTAGCAAGAATAGGTTTCTGAGCACTACCCCATTTCTTCCTCATTCGAGCTGCATCAACATCTGTTTGGCTAAGACCATGAGAATTCCAAGAAGCAGGGCTCCCCATTGGAGAGTCTACAGAGGCATCAATATCAGAGGTCTCATGTGGGTATGAAAATGGATGATGCATCTGCAAGTTCCATGACATGGGGCTTTCCCCTGGCGAGCCTGGCAGAGACCCCACAGCATGAAATGTTGAAGGCACTGCAGCAGGCAACTCAGCAACTGATGCAGGGTCTACTTGAGAAAGAGATCTTACAGAGTTGACATTATCAGACCCAGAGTTACCAGACTTGTCAGATTCGTGACTAGATCTCGATTTTCCATTGTCCATATCAACACCATCTTCAACTGCCATGGTTTCAAGCTCTTCCTCTTCTTCTTCATCTCTTCCTTGGCCATATCCACTGCATCTTCAGCATCAAAGGCCAATTCATCAAATTCTTCTTCATTTTTCATAGTCTCAGATCCCATGAACCCTTTCAGCTTAGATATACCAACCACAGAACCAGTACCTATACCATTACCCTTCCTAAGAAATGATTTTGACTCCACAGATTTTGGAAATTTGTCATAAGGACCCTGCTCAGTTTGCTCTTTATCAAATCTTAATGGCACCAAGACAACCCCATCAGAGTTCATCGGCGACAAGGTGTTGAATTCTACAGGATTATCAGAACTTTTCCTCAAGGACTGAGAACGCCGCGACTTCTCTTCCTTGACCATTGCTGTCTCTTCACTACTACTCTTGCTGCGGGAATAGCTTCTGACCTGTGAGCGAGCAGCTATTTTGCTAACGGCTACTTTGCTTACTCCAGAAAAGGGCCTCGTATTTTCTTTCCTTAACTCAGAAAAGTTCGGAACTGATTGTGCAAGAGGATTATCTGATTCTAATCTTCGCCGCCCTGAACTAAGGTTGGAAACTTTGGCTGATGAGCGAGGGGCTGGTGCAGTTGGGGTCCAGGGGGTGGAATCTATTGGCTGTTGTCAAAACAGAAAACTATCATCCTCAGATACAAATGCAATCAAAATATCTATTGGCTGTTGTCAATACACAAAATTATCATCCTTAGATACAAATCTTAATCAGCAATCAAAATATATCCTCAACCACTTTGTCAGATAAAAGGATAAAAAACGATCAAACTTGACAGCTCATTTTACTGCTAGTTTCGTGATGACTTAATCAGAATTACCTGCTCCCTCTTCATACTAGATCGAAAATTAAATGATCTGAGCTTCTCTGCACGTCGACTAGCACTGGATACTGAATCCAGCCTGTCTGCTGACCCTGAAAACTTGGCATTTAACTCTGCCCTACTTCGCTCAAGGCTATCTTCCATGGCCTTCAACTTGGCCTCTTTCTCTTCTCTTTTGGAACCCCATTCTTTTCTCAGCTTGGCATCTCTTTTCTGCATGTACCTCTCATAGAATTTTCCTTTAGAATCAAGAGAGAAACCAACCTCAGAGAAATTCTGCCTCAGAGTATCACCATAATCCTGGTTACCTGCCACCTTCAATGGTGGAGTAGTATTGAAGTTTACCATGTTACTACCCACAGATTCAATGACTGGGCTGGTGTCAACAAATTGTGCGGGAGCAATCTCCTCTACTGTTGGCTTTCTATACTGTGAACTTACTGCCTCTTCCTTCTTCATGTCCACAGGCTTGCTCCTTCGAGCAGAACTAGACTGATCCCCAGGAACCCGAAGTTTGTGCTCTGCAAAAAGCTTTTCAAGCTCATTCGCCTTCACTTTAAGCTCATCATTGAGTTCCTGATTTCCCTTGGTCTGTCTAACTCTCTGCACTTGCTCTACTGCTGTTGCCATTGTAGCAAAGCTCTCTTGATTGACTGAAGCCTTATCACCCATAAAATCTAACTTGCTGTTTTCGTTAACATTATTGCTTTCATCTCTCCTACCCTGCGACCTCTTATTCTGTTCACGACTGGCAGAAGCAGGTTTCTGGAATTTCATTTTCTGAGTTCCAGAATTTTCCACTTTTAGTTGTTGCTTATCTGATGATGTCAAGTCATTTTTCCCCACCTCTTGAAGCTCTCCAGAAAATGATCTCCACTGAGGCTGGGGAGGTAGTTGATGACCCTGAACGACTTTGACCTGCCCTGAAGAGCCTTCTTCAGGTTTTCGTCCAACACCACCCTCAAACTGCCCTGAGAAAGATCGGGAATGACCCTGCAATCCCCTAGGATGTAACTGAGTCATTGACTGATCTCTCGGTCTAGAATCCTCAACCCTATTCACAATTCCACCATCGGATGTATTACCCCCAACCTCTGCCTGATTAGAAAAGCCTCTGAGCTGTGTCTCCGAACTGGCTTGATCCTTAAACCCACCACTTCTCTCTTTGCTACCTGAAGAAATCTTCAACTTCTCTAGAGAAACCCCTTGATCACTCAACCCAACCTGCTCTGTTTTGCCACTAGAAGACCTGGATTGCGTGTTAGAACCGACTTGCGCCTTCAAATTGTTCCTCACCTTTGACCCCACCTCGTCCTCTTCACCAAAAACCCCAACCGGAGTCTGCACCTCAGCTTGATCTTTCACCCCAAGGTGGCCAATTTTACCAGAAACACTCAAATTCACCGAGTCATTCAACACCTTCTGGTCCTTATCCTCCACAACACCAGATACAATACTATTTCCCCTGGAAAGAGAAACAGAGGATGGCGTGCACAAGGGGCTCTCTGTGTCTTTCTTCTCAGCACTCAAATCGATGCTCATGTCACTAGCACCGCTCCATCTTCGAAGCACGGCCGCAGGCGCTGACGACACATCAGACGACAGCCGCCGGAGGTCCCCGGGTTTGGCAGCCACGGGTTTGCCACCGCTGGAACCGCTGGTAGTCTCCTGCTTATTCTCAAAGAGCTTGATGCGGTCCTGGACGCTGAGCCGCCTCGTGGGTTGTTGACTCGCCAACGTTGGCTCGGTCTGAGGTTCGTCCTTGTCCTCCACCTTCTTGGCCTTGTCGCCGTCTTTGTCTTCCTCAGTTACGTTGTTACGTTGTTGCGTTGGAAAGTTGCTGGCGAGGGACTTTGGCTGTTGACACGTGGAAGTTCTTGATAGGTCTTCTAGATGAAGCCCAGTTGTGTCTTCGGTAGGGTCATCAATTGACATGTCAGACTCGCATGAGGCTCTGACAAGTCTGTCGTCGGCACCAGGCTTCCATGGGTTGATCAGTTCTGATCTTCTCTGGCACAAAGAGATGAACTTTGTACTAGCTTCACTGCACACATTTTCAAAAAAAAAAAAAAAATACTTCATAAACATTTATATATTAAAATCACAATTCCTAAATATGATTTTTTTTTCTTTTTTCTTTTTAAGGTGAGAAGTACAAGGTAGTTGAGATTTGAGAAATGGAAAAGGCCTTTGTAACTGGCATACCTGCCAAATTACTATTTTTCTCTACATCTAGTCATCTACCAACTCCTTGTTCCTCCTTGGGTCATTTGGCAACTACTATGATTTATTGGTTGGCTTATTTTATTTCAAAATATGGGTTCAACTTGCATTTTACAACGGACCCCATATGACCCACTGAGCTTGCTTCTCATAAGAGTAACACCAAACATAAAATAGTTGCTTCTGGTTTGTTTGCAAGTCTATGGAAGTCCTTGTCAAATAGTGAAAGAGATATTATTTTATGACCAATGAATAACATGCGGACACCCACATGGAGTCTCATTCCCTCAAAATAAACGCATCAAGTCACAGATTCTTTAGCTATTCACCTGTCTGAGATTTCTGATCTCAATAACTTAAAATGGTAGATGACACACTTCAATCAGGCCACCCTATTTTGAATCAAAGAGTTGAATGGTTTCAATGAACATGATCTTAACATGACAAATCACATTTGCGCAACTGATCAGCTTATAATTATGGAAGCTGGATTCAACTTTCAACCTTGGAGAAACACTTGGGTGGGATGCTCATACCACCACATCAGACATGGTGAATGACAAACCATTCAGGCGACATGGTGTCGTGGTGTGTCTTTGGAATGAAAAATGTTTTAACACAGCACTTTGCATTAATGGGCGGGGCCACCACATCAGCATTGATGAAGTGGTATGTGCGTCCCCCACTCAAGTTTTTCTTTCAACATTGACAACAGTTAAATCAAACCAGTAACAGCATAGCAGAGCCTCAACTTAAGCATTTGAAAAACCCCAAGAAAGTATATATGCTTAGAGAGCTAGTTTCAGAATCTACTCTAAGACCAGAGTCAAGTGGAAAAGTGTTTTAAGGATGGAAGACTATGACAGACGACTAATCTGATGACATATAAATGCAGACATAGGCAAAAGCATGCAAATGAGTGCATGTGCCCACACACAAAGAGAGAAAGAGAGAGAGGCAAGGAGCATGAGGGCTATTTAAATAAAACTTGAAGATAGAATTCCCAGAATCTTACTGTAACCGATAGGCACCAAACCGATCTGCAAAGAGTTGTAGTTCAGAGACCGTATCAGGGTTGAAACCAGCAGCAGATGCACGTGCACAAGCTGTGGATAGATCCTGCTTCACTGCAACAAGCCGCACATCAATAGCTCTTAAAAGCTCCTTCCTGTAGGAATGATATTAAGAGATAAAAGTAATCAACTTTGTGAGGTGGGAAAGGTTGATAGTTGACATGCTTCGAAATAGCAAGAGTATACATCTTGACATGCTTACTTACTGTCATCCTGAATGGTGACAGCAGAACTATTGCCAATTCTCCAAATTAACATGCAGTCAACTCCAATGTTTGTTATTAACTGCCGCTCTCAACTTAGTAGTGGATTTTAAGTACGATTTTTTTGTCAAAATTTTTCCGAAGAGAAATATTTCCAAATATCTCAAACCACAGATTCATGTGAAAGAGGCTTCTAACCTCATCTCATGATCATGGCCAAATTTACTCAAACAAAAATAGCTTCCACTTATAATAAATGCAGCAAAATCTTCACATATGCTCCTATTGGCTCAACTGACCGCATTTTCTTCAATAACTACTAACTCTAACCATATGTAATGATCAAAATAAAAAACGCAATGCAACTAATGCTACATTAAATAAACTAACACACCAATTTAAAAAAAAAATCAAAATTTAACCAACTATTACTTTGTTGCATCAGCGGCTGCTGTGCTACTGGTTCCATCCCCACCTAAGCAAATCATTCAAAAGCTAAGTCAGCAAGGCTTCAAATAATAGCCACATTTAACTGGATATATCCGCTAAAAATACTTGAAAGAATTTTTAGAAGTACAATAGCATAGGTAAAATGCTTATGAGATATTCAGATGAAATGAGATTTATCTCTTTAGAACTTTCTTTGTGATAAACTTGAACAATGTTGAAATGCCAAGCAAAATTACCAGCAGATAGATCATTAACATAGAAGACAAAAACAAGTATCATGCTCTATAGTACTTTTCAGAACATAGTATTATGCCATGCCTGAATAATCTCTATGATATCCTAGAGGCTAGTAAACTGTAATTCATGTTGTATTATACTATCGCTGTAGCGAAAAATGCATAAAGACATCATACATTCATGCAAAAACTTGTGATCTTCCTAAATTCACTTGGCTACAAAATTCCCAATTTCCCTTTGAGATACAGCCCAGAACAAAATTGTGAAATCCAAAATTGCACCCCAACATAAGCAAAAAAGTTAACATAACTACAAAGACTAATCCATGCAAAGACTTTTTGGAAAAGGGCATATAAAAGTTCCACTGCAAAGCCTCCATACTGAAATAACAGGACCACAGATGAGCATTCTCACAGGGTCTGCCCCATATACCCAATTGACAATTCCATACATCAGGATTTTGAAAGAGTGCCTTCCTCCATGATGATTACAGGAACTCTAATCACATCTCATATAAATTGTTCAGCCACGATATCTGAAGTTCACTTCATACTTGAGCAACACCAGCCCTAAGTCCCACCAAAATGATTAATCAGAAGAAACATGCAGCCAGGTAATTCACTGATCCGTGCTACCCATGCTATGTTCATAAACCCACACAAAAATATCATCTGTCTAGCTCTCGTGCAAAGTTAGCTAGGAACATCCTGATGGGTCAAATTACCAACTCTCAAATCCTAAAATGCACAATGCACTACACTAGTAGTAAACACTAAGCATTTTCTAAATGAGAACAAGCACCTAAGCATCGCCATTATTTAATCTACCTCAGCACTCCGCGACTTCCAATAGGTAAGCTATATATCTCTAACCTGAGGAATATAATCTACTTCCTACACTGCACCCAAATCCTCAAGGAACATATGCTAGATTGCTAAAACAGATTTGAACTAATTCCACGCTGAAGATTAAAATCAACTGTCAAAAGTGGTGATAGAAGAGATGAACATACCCAATGCACCAGAAGGTTGACCTCCCATTCCCTGAGATAAAGGAATTCCGAAATTCGGTTAAAACAGAAAGTAAATTGATTCCAATCACCCTCAAAGCATTTAATGATATTTTTTTAAAAAAAAGTACTTAATTGATCAAATGGCCATACCTGAGAATATATTCTCCGTGCTGACTCCAATTGGGACATTTCTGCATCATAGGTATTGACCAGTTCCAGTACCTCTGGCGTACTAACAAACCGCACAAACCTGTAAAAAACATGGTGTTTATGAAGTCAAGAAGAAACATAAAATATTACAACATAAAAGGACAGTATGCTCTAAAAATAACTAGATATTATCTGCATTGGCAAATCAAATAACCTTTCAAGTGTTCCTTTTGTGAACCATGTCTCAGCATGTTTACGTTTCTCAACCTCAAGTTTAATTGACTGAACTGCAAGTGCAACCTGCTCCTCTGCAACCTTTAAATGGGTTACAAATGGCTTGATTGAACCAGACGCTAGCTTCTCAGTGTTTCCATTACTAGAAACAAACAATTCACATCTGCCAAAGGAAAAAGATAAACATTAATAAGTACACATACTTCAGATTGAGCTATGGATTCGGCTTCTTCAGGCACCATAAAAATAAAAACATGAAAACATAAGATCCCTGACATGTTTCCCTCACCTTGAATGCTTGGGTGACAACTGAAATACTGCATAATCAAGAGGCGTATCAGATTTCATTTTCCCCTCCACTCTAGTTCCTTATCTCTCCACGAGCCTCTTCATAAAAAGATGTACCGTTCAGCCACAAATGCCACAGACCCTCAGCATTCTGAGTAATTCATTCACAACACATAATCGGAATAAAAAGAGAGAACAGAAAATTTGAAACTGAATATACCAGTTCTTGCAAGTGACAGAAAACTGTGTGAGCTCAATTGGATGAAAATTTCAATAATTGAAACAAATATGAGAGTCTCACAGTTTACCAACCCACATTCTAAATCAACACCCGGGTTACTTGATATGAGCAAATTTACAAACAAAAAGGTAGAAGCCACTAAGCTTAAACTTACTAATTTTGGACCAAAATGCTCACCCAGAATACACAACCAGATCTCAATCCTAAAACTATTGTCAAAAGCAAAAGTGCCCCTGAAGTGGAGCTTGTCTACCAAAATAGAAACCAATACTTCAAAAGTGGAATTTAAATATTTCCCAGATCTGACTTCACAGAACCGAGCTCAAATGGCAAGCGAAACAAAACCCAGATAGAAAAATGCTCAATCACCCACAAAACCAAATTCAAATGCCGAACCAAACCCAGATAGATAAACCCACATACGCACATTTTTATGCACCGCAAACGGCCAAAATTGCATGCAGTGTATTCAAAACCCAATCAATCGCACCCAAAATTAAAAACAAAATGTCAGACCAATCGTCCAAATAAAAAAGCTTACCTTGAGCTCAATCTCTTGGAGATCTTCGACTGCTCAATCGGATCCTCCGATTTGATCAAATGGGTGCCAGCATTTCGCTGCCATTTTCTCTTTGTATATATGCTTCTTGTACTGGGTCTTTGAGATAACCTTTCTTTTTCAAATTTCGAAAATGGGTTTTCGTTTCAATGAATTTAATCTATCTCGGGCTTTTCTTTTCTTCCTTTAAGGCTTTTAGGCTTGAAGAAAACCCTAATAACAGCAATGACAATATAGTTTTTGCTTTACTCATTCCTCAAATGTACCTTTCTTTGCCCCCCTTTTTCCCCAAGGGCTTTGCTTTGTGTTGCTTTCTCTCTCTACACTCTCTCTCTATATCTCTCTGTTTTTAAAATTCTACAGTAGAGACTAGAGAGAGAAGGAGAGAGAGTGTGTCTGTGTGTTCTGTGCTTCAGACAAAATTTTGTTTGTAATTTGTAAAAAATCTTAACTAGGTTTTGAAAGACAGAGACTCATTGGGGGGTGGTGGTGAACTGGTGATGTCAAGATGTTACAGAAATGGGTTTTAACTGTAGTTGACTCCAAATTATCATTTTGACCTCTCTTTATTTTCTTACCCTATTTACTAGCAATTACCAAACTTCAACTTGACCCAATCATGGGTACTCCGTAAAAATGGAAAGAGTTGAATCCAAATTTTTTGACTTTTGGTGTTCTATTTCCAAATCCATGTTAATTTCAGATGATAAACACATTTTCCTTTCAAAACAATTTGATTATAACATGCATTTCCATCTTCGGGTGATTTATAGAATGTTTGAGTTAAGTTCGATGCATTATTAAAAGAAAGCTTAGCAAAATTGAAAGTAAAATTATTAGTAGTTTAGAACTTTACCGAGCACAAGAAATTAAATAAATTAGCTCAATTATAAGACTCATCTCGTAGGGACACGATAAATATAAGTTGTTACTTAAGTAATTTCACATTCGATTATTAGTCATAGCACTGTTTAAAACAAAACAGACAGGTCTAACAACTAATTACAATAAATATTAAAAAAACTCACAAGCATTTTTTTTAAAGAGCATAAACTTTATTAATTAATAGAGGATTACAATCTTTAATATGCGTATCCTAAAAATGAGCAGTGCAGACAACACAAGTAGCCTAATCGATGAGTCTAAACATAGACCTCTAATCGATGATTCGAAACCTATAACAGTACATGCACCGTGTATCATTGCTGTCAACAACCAACAGAAAAATTTCGGCAAGTATTGTCATTGAGACCAATAAATCTAATTTAGCTCAAGGAGAACCCATGAAAAAATAAGGTAAAACCATAATCGAAACTTACACAACTGATCATGTTTATTCTTAAACAAAAAATTAAAAAAAACTAAATCAAATAATCAAATCTGACTTATGTTAAACTTTAGCGAAGCCCCACTAGTAATAACTTCGCCGACTTTGAACACCAAGGTTGTTGAGCTGCCAAAATCTAGCATCCAAAACTCATATGGATCCTAAACCTTGAATCCTTGGATTTGATTGACACCCATCAAAACCGGCAACAACAAACATAAAACTGGATCTAAGTGAGGTGTCAACAATCTCTGTGAGCCCAAGAGATGCCTTGCAGGAGCATAACCACCAAAGGCCTGAAAAAAATATGACGGACAGAGCCATCCTTGTGATTGAGAAAGACCAAGACCCTCCTCACCATTGGAAGCCGCACAAGCGATCACTGAGGGCACTATGTGCACGATGAGAAGTTAGAAAGAAACCAGAGGCTAGGAGGATAGCACACGAAGGTGTTACTGGATTTGATGCGCACATAGACGCAACTGAGGAATCTCATTGAGGCTAGGGTTTTGCTGGAGAGAATACTCTCATGGGGCCTAGACTCACGAGCATCTTTAGCAAGACTAGCTATTTTTTAATCAAATTTTAACTAAAATAGTTGAAAAAAATTATTTTGGCTAGCTAGTATGAAAATTTATGTACACCAAATCACCAATACTCTTTATTTTAACTAGTTTTGAATCTATATCATTTTTAAAAAAAATAAACAAAACAACTAAAAATGAATATTTTAAATTAACAAAAATAATAGAGAACTTATTTTCGTTCTCTATATTTATGAGTCATATAAGATATACACTTACGAGGTGAGTATAGTTGCTAAAATAGCTGAAAAACTAAGCATGATATATAAAATAGTTATAAAAAAAAAAAACTAAAATAATAATTCAACTTAATGATAGGCTAACAGAAGCATCATATTTAATAGGGAAATTATCACAAATGGTACCTGAACTTTACCTCCATTATATAGTTGGTACCTGAACTTCACTTTTGATCACAACCAGTACCTGAACTTTTCGAGTTTATCCTAAATGGTACCTGTCTTCACATTTTGACAAATTTTTGACAAAACTCATCTGTTTTCAAGGGCATTTTGGACATAGCTCCGAGTTATCCTCATTTGGAACTTAATAACTGAAGTGTCAACGGTTAGATTATTCTATCATTTTAACTGGGAATACTAGACACCCAGAGACATAAATATATAAAATTATAGCTCCATCCAACGGTTCAAAAGGGAGAAATTGTCCACCAAAGTGCACTGTTTTGCCCAGAAAAATTTAACAAGATGCTCCATATTTTTTTTATTCGAGGGTAATTTGGTCTTTTTCTGTAAATAATGCCTTCTTTTTTTACATAAAGTAGACAAAATGTGATAGTAGGTACCATTTAAGATGAAATCAAAAAGTTCAGGTACTGGTTGTGATCAAAAATGAAGTTCAGGTACTATGTATATAATAGAGATAAAATTCAAGTACCATTTGTGATAAAAACCCTATTTAATAACAACGCAATAGTTGAGATTCTATTTTTGAAAAAAAAAATTGTAATTACTAAAACATGGGAAATTCTCTCATAATCTTGGCATACCATACTCGGACAAATGGCATGCCCAGCAGCCCTTGGATCAACCTCATCTACCCAACAACCCCCCTGCATGTGCATCCCACTATTCCCCCTCCTCCTTTGGGTACTGAAGACGTACCCCTAAAACATACAATTTACAGAAGGCATAATTGCCAAAACACCCCCTAAACTTGGCTGATATTGTCAATTTGCACCCCGAACTTGCAATTGATGAAATTTACCCCCTGAACTTGGCAAAAATTGTCAATTTACACCCCCTCCGTCAATTCTAACTTTTTCCATCCAAATGTTGATTATGTGAGGGGCAATATGGTAATTTCGATCACTTTAAAAAAAAAATTTGTCAACAAAAAAATTTAATTTTTAAAACTAAATATATATTTTATGTCAAAAAGTACAAATATATATATTCAAAAAATATATTTATTTTCTTTCAAAACTTTTATTTTTTTCTCTAGAGATATTATATCTAAAATTATATTCTTAACTTATCATAATTTTTTTTTAACTTGTCATAAATTATTATTTATTTTTATTTTTGTATGAATTATTATTTTCATATGAGAAATCATGTTTATTAATTTTTTGTGCAAGAATTTTTTTATTAATAATATATATTTATTGTTTAGACCTAAAATGACTATATATTTGTAAGAAAATAAATATATTTTTGGAATATATATACTTGTATTTTTTTTTTTACATAAAATATATATTTAGTTTTTAAAATTATTTTTTTAAAAGTGATCAAAATGACCATATTGCCCCTCACATAACCAACATTTGGATGGAAAAAGTTAGAATTGACGGAGGGGGTGCAAATTGACAATTTTTGCCAAATTCAGGGGGTAAATTTCATCAATTGCAAGTTCGGGGTGCAAACTGACAATTTCAGCCAAGTTCAGGGGGCATTTTGGCAATTATGCCTTTACAGAATTGAGAGTTTTTTTTTTAATCATATTAAATAGAATGAATTTGATCATCGTTCCACGTTTCATCTCAAGACCGATTTATGTATTCAACGCTTGTTTAAAAAAATACAGATTTCAAAGCGGGACTGACTGATCTGCAGATTATGATATTAATTGATTGTTTTATTTTGATGACCGATCATAGATAATGACGACAGACACCACTCAAATTCTCATGCCATTTCAGAGAGCAACATTCAAAGACCAGCTTTGATCACAATCACAGGCCTGCCAGTTGCACAATGGAATAAATATATACAACACAAATATATTAATTTACATGATCTACATGATGCACCAGTTTTTCTTTTCTAAAGAACTTGGCGTAATTCGTGGAGCTATTTTTTTGGTCAAGTATTCCTCACGTTACTAATGATCGATAATTAATGACATGATATTTCAGTAAGACAAAGAAAGAAATTAAGAAAGTACACTTGGTTAGAATGGTGGTGGTAGCAGGTGGCGTTTTCGATCTAGTGTGATGGTGGGGATAATCCGACGGTGGTGGTGGTATGATGGTGGTTGGCTTGCAGGGGGAAGGCTGGACTTGGCCAGCGGGCTGGTGTGATCTTCTTGCAGCCTTTGCTTGGGTTCGGGCTGATGGTTTAGTTTATTTATTTCCATTAACTAAAAAAAATATTAGTCAATGACTTTTACTGACAACATATTCGTCGCTACATGTTGTTTTTCTTTATATATTTTTTTAATATTCTATATTAATTAGTGAAATCAAGTAATGTCAAAGGATTGATTTTGGTATCTCCCAAAAAAAACAAAAAAACGATTGATTTTGGTCCAAGACTCGATTGTTCCTTTGAAATTATATTTTCGAACCCACCTCGCGTCTTGAATTGGTCTTTAAAATTTTATGAGGAAGCTTTCCAAATCGATCAAAAATCTCTAGCTATAGCACATAGTCTTTGAAAAAGACAACAATTTCAAATATGAGTGGATTCTTTTGCACGGAAATGGATATGGAGATCATGGTCCCTGCGACACAATCTGTGTGAGTGGTTGAGCCTTGAGAGGGTTTAGTTTATTTCAATTGGCAAAAAAAAAAAGACTTCTCCCGACGCATAGTTCATCGGTAAAGGTTGTTTTCCATTTTCAAAATTTTCTGTATTAATTAATTAGTCAAATGAAGTAATGCCAAAGGATTAATTTTGGTCCGGGACTCGATCCTAGCTTCCTTCGAAATGATATTTTGGAACTCACCTCGCGTGTAGAATCAATTTTTAAATTTTTTATGATGAAGTATTCCAAACCGACCAAAAATTTCTAGCTACAACAAATAGTTTTTGACAAAGATGACAAATTCAAATTTGAATGGATTCTTTTGCACATAAGTGGATATGAAGGTCATGGACACAATCTACGCTAATGTTTCAGCGCCGAGAGGATTTAGTTTATTTATTTCAACTGGCAAAAAAAAAATATTAGTAAATGACTTACCCGACAAATAATTCGTCGCTCAAATTTGTTTTCCATTATTTTTTTATTTTCTATATTAATTATTCAAATGAAGTAATGTCGAGGGATTGATTTTGGTCCGGGACTCAATCCTTCCTTTGAAATGATATTTTGGACTCACCTCACATCTAGAATCGGTTTTTAAATTTTTTACAAGGAAGTATTCCATACCGCCCAAATATCACTAGCTATACACATAGTTTTTGACAAAGACGACAATTTCAAATTTAACTGAGCTCCCATAGCCAACACCAGTTCCTAGTATAGACTGTTGACCAAATTATGGAATAGGGGACTTTTGATAAGCAAGAGAAATCACTCAATTAAGAAGTTCAGAAGTCATTAAACTCGTAGAGGATCATCAAGCCATCAAGAGAGCCGATTCCTTCGCATCACCAAAGCTAAAGCTAAAGCCAAAGTTCATCGATAAGTCACGTGCCAAACCTCGATCGTGACCCTTGTTGGATTCATGATCAAGTGTTCATCACTCTTGAACCAACCACATCGTTGGAGATCGAATCAAAGGGATTCTGAATCCAAAGATTGTGACCCGCTTTTTTTCAAATAATAAATAAAATTATTGTTTTTGTACACGTGTTCTTGTTCTATTCGTTCACAGGATTTCGTGTTTACATAGACTACTACAGCTAGCATGCTCATTGTAGAGGAACCAACTATAACTAGTACTGCATGCTAGAAAGTTGTGAAGATTGATTCGATCATCAGTTTTGTGTTTTTTTTTTCCTTTTCTTTTCTTTTTTCTTTCATGTATGTAATTGCTATATTAAATTTGCTGTGTGCTTAGCGAATTCCCTTTCTTTATTCTTTTCTTTGGTCTGATCGCTTTCTTTTGGTCTGATCGCTTTCTTTATTCCAACCTGCTAGAATGATTTTTCTATTTTTTTTAACTGAAATGATGCTAGAATGATTTTTCTATTTTTTTTAACTGAAATGATGCTAGAATGATTTGTTTTTCAGCCTACTTTTCCAGATACAACAAAATAAAAAGAACAGAAGAGAAAGTGAAGTAGTCGATCTCCTAGTTGTACTGGGATTTGTTTCCTGTATATACTTGGATTGAAACAGTCCAGTCTATATATATATATATTTTTGTGCTGTTGGGGTATTTAGAAACCATTCGTCATGAAAGGAATTAGTGCTACCAAAAAAAACTGCAGTACTTCAGCCTCTGATCATTATCTTCACTCAAAAAGAATCAAAATATCATCAAATTCCAGCAAGACTAATATTACTGACCTCCCCGACTTCTTATTGGTTGAAATTCTTTGTAGACTTCCTTGCAAGAAATTTGTTTTTCAGTGCAAGCTTGTGTCCAACCGTTGGTGCACTCTCCTTTCTGATCTCTACTTCATTGGCCGGTTTTTATGTCTCCAAAGTGAAACCCCCATTAAACGAACTATGATAAACAGCGAAGGAGAGGAAATCCCTACATTCTCCAAACCCCTAACTCGGCTATTCAAAAGACTCATGAGTTTCCATTCTTTGGAAAAAGAGCCAGTTGTGGTAGGTACCTATAATGACCTAGTATTGTGCTCTAAAACTGAGGATTATCAACGTGATTACTACATTTGCAATCCCTACACAACCAAATGGGTTGCTGTTCCTCCCCCACCTCAAGTCTACGAGTATCTACCGGTAGGATTGGTCTGCGATTTTCCTTATTATAATTATAACCACAAGAAAGACAATTGGAAAGGACATGATGATATCATCCATGTTAACGCAGAGTATAGGTGCAAGATTGTACGAATTCTTCCTTTCAAAAAAAAGTGCGAATATGGTTCCTTCTATTTCAAGGTAGAGACCTTCTCTTTTGAGACCGGTGAATGGAGAGTCTCAATTGTATCATCCCCACGAGGATTTGATTTTTATGATATCTGTGCTGACATTAGCTTTATGTACAATGGAATGTTGTGTTGGCCGAGTGATGTGATGGGCGGTGGTCATAACTTTGTTATTGGCTTGGATCCGTTCATGATGGAGGACAATAACAGTTCTAGTAGTACTAATGGAGATGATGTTACTGATCGTTATGAATGTTGTTTCTTTCGATTAGTTGAAGAGAACAAAATGTACCATATTGTGGATTTCCTCGGTGTGTCGCAAGGCTGTCCGCGTATGTGCGACTTGTCTGGCTATAGTCTGTACGTTTGGGAGTTGGAAGAAGCACAAGATCAGATGGTCGGCGGCGACAGAGCTGGAAAACTGCGTTTGATACACCCCAGGGTTTACTCACTGGACCAAAACACGTTTCAGGATGAAGAAATCACGCTGATTCATTTCGACCCAAATGTTAAGGATAGCCTGTATCTTCGTGTCAACAACGACATTGCCAAGTGCAACATTAGCACAGGAAAGTGGTCGAGAATAGCTCCAAGCAATAGTATATATAGTTGGCACTTCTTCCCATCAACCGAGCTTCCATGGCCGACACCAGTTCCTAGGCTACTACAGCATGTTCATTAGTTTGGAGGAGTACTTCCTGTGAGTTAATCAAATCATTCTGTATACTAATTTTCTGTGAGCTAAAATAGCACCAAATCAAGTACTAGCAGTTAGTATATAGGCATCACTAGTTCCTCGACTACCACAGGATGCCCAATTAAGTTTGTAGTTGTACTAAATCTTATAATTACATTCCGAAATTTTTTCATTGAACCACTAAACTTGAAGGGCAACAGATGTTCAACTAGTTCAGCAAGGGAGGTAGTGTTGATAATACCAGAGTTGTAAATGATCAGTTTGCTGTATGTTTAGAGAAAGAAGGAAGCACAGTGATAACCAGTCAAATAGGTTTTAGCCTTTTAGGGATCATGGTGGTGTTAATGGAAGAGAGGCTCATTTTGTAAATTATTGTCCCATAGAATGCAGTAATTAACTTCCAGTTTTACAATCCATCCTTGGGGGATGAAGATGTCAAATAGTTGTTTCCATTTTCCCACCTCCATAGCTATTTTCAGTGAACTCCTTTTTCTCAACTGGACTGGAATTATCTTCCAGTATACACATACATGGCACACCAAGTATGACTTCATGCATTTTGCAGAGCAGAAAATTAATCTTTATACCTCTTTTAAGATATACCTAGTAGCATTAAAAAAATTGATATTTCAATGACAGGATGAACTTATCATATATAGCTTCTTTGTTCATTTGAAAAGCAATCTACAACCAGCAATAACAATAAACCAGTTTCAAATTTTCATGCCAATAGTTATCATTTGGAATGCCCTTAATGCTAAAGTTGATCCTCATTTTCATTTCATAATGTTAAACAACATTCACAATAGGGAAGTCGAGAAGACTCATCACTTCACTTGCCAATAAGAATCAACTCTAAATCCTAATCAACCATTTACTCTGATGACACTATTCTCTTCCTAACATTTCACAAACTTAAATATGTGATAACAAAGAAAAAAGAAAAAGAAAAAAAAGATCATACACTGAAACCTACCACTTTTAGGAGTACAAATTTGCCGACATTGGTTGTTTTCCATACCTAGTTGCTATCACTGTTGTTGTTGTTGTTGTTGTTGTTGCTGCGATGATGATTACTGGCATTCCCATTCCTCCTACCATGCTTGAGCTGCGAAATCTCCAGCTGGGTCTTCATGAAAAACTGCATTCTCTGCAACTCCAACTCTTTAGCAAACTTCATCCTCTGCTTCTCCATCTCCACCACCTGCTGCAGCTTCGCGGTCTCGGCGTGCTCATAAGCCTCCCCGAACCTCAGCATTGCCAGCGTCAATTCCCTCATTGAATTCCCCCACCCACCTTTCTTCTCTCTACCCCCATCTCCCCCTCTAATCTCTTTGCCAACCCCTCCCGGAACTCCCCTCCCCGAACTAGCATTCGCCTCCCGCCCTGCCATCCTCGGCCTCTTCGGCTCAAAAACTGGCGGCGGAAAGCTATCCGCGGAGACCGGAGAGACCTCCCTGGAGGAGTCCGAGTCCCACTCCACGGGACCCCTCTTTTTAACATTAGTCTTGTGCAGCAGCTGCTGGTGTTTGGGGACAAATTGACCTCCTCCTCCTCCTCCTCCGCGAACCCCGACCGGCATTCCCATGGGAATCTTGTGGTTCTTGGGCAAGAAACCCGGCGGCACCGAAGCACCACCAGAACCAGGAGCAACCTTGGCAGTGGCGCCAATCAAATGATCAAGCTTATCGAAAAATGGCCACTTACTAGGCCCACCTCCAGCTACCATCTTGGATTTCTCCAATTTGTACTTCTTCTTGACAGTGTCGATTCTGTTCTTGCACTGGATATCAGTTTTGGGGGTTTTGCCGTAGTCCTCTCTGCTACTCACAATGTCCGCCACCTCCTTCCAATGCTTCTGCTTCAGGTTCCCTCTGCTCAGCTCCAAGTACCTCTCCCCCCACGCTTCGATCAGCACACCGGTCGCGCTTTCGCTCCAGCAGTCTTCTCTTCCGCCGCTGCTCCGAACCTGCGATGGGAGAGCTAGGGTTAGGGTGTTCTGCCCCGACTGTGGCGCTGCTGCCGTTATCTGAGACGGAACTGCCACCGTCACCGTTATCCGACCGTTCGTCCTCGGAGACGCCGGAGATCCGCTCCCCGCCGACGCCGGTGAATGGATCTCGTCGTCCTCTTCCATCGCTCCCTTCCACCTACCGATCTGAGAGAACAGAAAACAGGTACAGATCTGTGTCGGAGAACCGAATTGAAAATCGGGATTTTTCCGACTGAGGAAAGTTAGGGTTTTGGTGAATCGGCGAGTCTGTCGACGATGAAGACTAACTTATAGGCAGAGGAATTTGACCGGAGTGGCGTGTGGGAATCGGCGATCTGAGAATTAGGTTTTGTGGCTGGGAAGTGCTTTTAGTGTGAGAGAGAGAGAATGGGAGAGAGGGTTTAGGTTGACCGGCTTTACGGAAAACGTTAACGTTTGTATTTTGTTGGGTTGCGTTTTCTCGGTTGACGGAAAAAACTGAGGAGAGAGGGAGAGAGAGAGAGAAAGAGGTGCGTTGGGGTTTGACGGCGTCCGTCGAGAGGGTACAGAAGGAAGGGGGACACGTGGCGAGGATGCGGGACCGGGCCGATGAAATGGCGGAACAGGATTGGTGGAGAGGTGGGAGTCCTCGTCACCGGCGTCATGAGACTGCCGGCTTGGTAGGTAACGTAGGGAACTTGGCTGTATATATCCCGTGCCCATTGAATTGACGTATTAGCCAAAAAAAGAATTGACGTAATAGTCCATCGTGTTTTGCGGCAATTACCGATCTGGTCACCAACCCCCCTCTGGTTCCTGACTGGCTAGCTTTCCGGTTCCCGCTTTCACTAGTTACCAACCCAATTCTGTTGTTGCTTTTCAAAATTATTTCTACTATTATTGGACCGTCGTCTAACATATTAAATAATAAAATTAATAAAACATATCAAAATTTGATAAGAACATACTATTTTGTATGTTTACGGAAAAAGACACATAAAACACACACTATGGTTTTTTTATTTTTAGAAATTTAAACACTTTATAGTTTATCCACACTTGTGAAGAGACATATTATTAGATCAACTTAATTTCGGTATACATATTAAGTTCGATTATTATTCTTAAAAAGAAAAAAAATATTAAATTTGTGTAGGTATCATTTATTTGGTGAAGGTAACTATAATAGCTCTAGGAGCTGATTAGAGTCTTCTCCTTCATTGGCCATAAAAAGAGTGCCTCTTCTTCATATTGCTACTTATTGAAAGGGTCTTCCCCCAAAGTACAGTTGTTGTGGTCAATCTTCCAACTCCTTGTTCCTGAATCCATAGTTTCGTTTGCTTTATTTTTCTGAGGTTACAAAAGTCATTTGGATGAGTTGAAGGGGAAATCCCCCATGCATAAGTCTCTGATTTTGGGTTGTTCACGGTGGTGGAGTTGGACCCTCTTTGCCCACGTGTCAACAAGGTATTAAGGAAGTCACCGCTTGGTAGAGTTATCGGCGGTGACCGACACCTGTCGGTAGCCACAAAACGGAAGGGGCTGGCTGGCATAGGTCTTAGGTAGTTAGGTGGGTGGCCGGAGGGGAGGGTATCAGACAGGTTTTGCAATTACCGGAAGAATTAGAGGCGGCTTTTGTGCCTCAAGAAGTGGGCTTTAGCATTAATATAGGGCAAGTGGACCGATGGACCATACAACCATGTAGTGGAGGATGATAGCTAAGCTACTACTGTGCTGCCCTTTTAGCTATTTGAAAGCTTCCACCAACATTTAATTTTATACAATGTTATAGTAGAACAAAGCTTTGATTTTTCAATCAAACCCAACAGATGAAAGTTGAAATTTGGCTTTCACAAGCCCCATTCTAAACATGTCATTATCCATTCTAATCTGTAAATTAAGATGATAATCAGATATTCAACAAATTAATATGAATAGATGGAACCAAATTTCTGCATAGCCAGTTTCATCAACTCAATATCGCAGTGTCTAAAACAAATGCCTACCAGGATAAATGTGTGCAGTGTGCTACGGTGCTACCCTCCTCCATCCTAAGAATTCTAAGTGGCTTTGGCATACTTGTCAACGGCAAAGTTCCGCGTCGCAGCGGGCAGTTCAAGGCATATTCCATCAAGTTCAGGTGTTGCAATCATTTGACAACCCAGACGAGACCTGCAAAATGTGATGTTTTAGAAATCAAACAAGTTCGACAGAATATTCCTTGAAGATTAATGCCAACATGTAGGGACTTCTTACGTTTCTGTGAGCCCGAATGCAAGGTCCAGCATGTCATTTTCCTCATCAGTGGGATCTTCCAGTTTATTGTAGTACTCCATATCCTAACCAAGAGTTCTAGGAGGGTTAGCTCAGATGATAACTTGTACAAGCAATGCACGTCTTCAAGGCAACTTTCAATGATATACTAACTAATTAAATTCAAGACAAATCCAATTATTATTGCCTTTACTGCTTCTGCAGACACATAGGTTTCAAAATACATACTCTCACAATCACATGACATGTGGAACAAGCGCAGGATCCTTCACATGCTCCTAATATCACATTAACACAAACCAGTCAGGCGGTACACTATTAGAGATAGCCAAGGTATTCTGAAGTTGATACAGTCAGTTACAATTTAACAAAGCCTAGATTCCAATCACATAGATTCAATTTCATAAGTTCTTTTTCGCCGTTCAGAATCAACAATCATTCATAAGTCTCATCAGTGAAGGGCAAGGTCATCTATATCTACAGCAAAAACATTACAGCAAGCATTTACTAAGCCCCTAGAAATATTAGATAAGAGTTTACTAATAGTAAACAAGGGAAAACTAAAATAGACTGCAGTGAGGTACAAAACACCAATTGCCAAACTATTACCTTCGAGTTCTATATCATTTTCGTGAGCAGCTTCTAGTATAGACGTTCCAACAGGAACCTTAATATGCTTTTCCCCATCGTTATCAACAAATATCACAGAAATTCTGCAGAATTAAAAGGAAGGGTGGCAGAAAAGCAATCAGCGTGTAACAAAGTTAGGGTGCATCATAGACTAAGGACGAGAGCAAGTGTCATAAAATAAACTAAATGAGAAATTTCTCTCCAAACTGTTAACTGGTGATTGAAGCAATTTGCAAAGCTTATTTTGTTGCTATAAGTCCAAAACAACTTACTCTTCTACTTGTTTGTCCTCTTCCTCATGAGCAGTTGTTGTAGAGAAAGTCTTAGGCTTCTGAAAAGAAATCGAGACTTGGAGGATTTAGAGTCAGATACAAAATCAAACAAAGGCGAATTCAGGACAAATCAACTCGCGAGGAAGCTAACCAAAGTATGGGAAAAATATTTGTAACTTGCATGTAAGTTTCCTGTCTTTGGTGCATACGTCAATGGACCTGGCAAAAAAAGTACGCCAATCAGTTCAGATTAGTTTTGAAGGATATCAACTTAAACTACTACTTCAAATTGCAACAGAGTAAAAATAAAAGTTGCCTAAACATAAGACGCAAAATAAAGTAATATTAAGATCTAACTTCTAACCCTTTGTCAAGATAGACTCGATCGATGCCTTTAGATTACACTTGGACTACATAAGTCATGAATCTGCAATCTAAAAACCCTATTCAAAGAACTCAGTGCAAGGAAGGCAACTATGATTTCTGGGCTGGATGACAAAGGCTTCCAACATGCCCATTTCCATTCTAGAAGGGTAACATTTGACTGCCTTGTTTGAATCATTTCTTGAAGATGGCATCCCTGCTTCTATAAGTGTACCTCAATAGATATGATGGATTAAAGTGAACTATACTATACGTTGTCGTGTAAAAACTTGAAATTATGAACCCACCGTTTCTGGTGTTGATCCTATACAGCAGATATGACTAGTCACCTTACAGAAATGAGTAATCACCCATTCCCCATTTTGAACCACACACATATCGAAATTCCAAAGCAGTATCGTTTCATTTTTACTAAATCCGACCAATTTATTGCATTGCATAGTAATAGTGAAGTTGGGCTATTGGGTTAATGGTTAAGTTCAATACAAATTTTGGTGTGGCAGCAGTAGCTGCAATTACAGTGATATTAAACTGACCAATGAGCACAGCAGAAGCTGTATGTGAAAAGATGGCTCAGGGATATTGGGAAAAACGAATCAAACATGAAACAAAAATTTCAACAAAACAGAAACCTTTTGGGAGATACTTGATCATCTGCCTTCCGAGGCCCGAAAATCTAGAAACAAGCATAGTTAACAGCAACCACCCAGAACCTAAGAAACACAAACAAATAGCAAAATTAACCATAAAAACATAATGTATCTGTTTGCCACAGATATACATAGTAATTAAACGAAGCCAAAAAAAACAAAAAAAGCTTCATTCATGGCATTGAAAGGAAAATGGTTATGGTATGATTTTGGAGGAAATTCGATACATGATTTGCAAAGATTACTTCATAGCGGCATTAACGCAAACACTTGGTTGGCATCCCAAAAACGAATGACACCAAAACACCAAGAGTAGCACTAAGCCTAATACGTACGATACTAGTTTCACTTCATAAACTGCACGAAGTACTCAAACTCAAATCCCATTTCTTCATTGAAACGAAAGAAAACCAAGCACCGACCCTTATGATCTGCTTCAAGCAGAAGTGGTGCGTCTGTCTGTGCCTAACAAAAAGTTGAAGTTACCAAGCCAAGTATCGAACCCCATATACTATGGTGTTTAGGCGAAAGTTTTCATTTAAACTTAACTAGTTAATTGGGCCGTCAGGTTTTTGCCGGTTTGGTCCATTTCGGAGGCGGGTTTGTTGGAGTTAGCTCGACAGGACCGGTGGTAACTGGTGACCAAGACAAAATTACATCAGCAGTAAATAAAATTGTTAATGGACTGAGTTTGTAGTGGATCAACTTAAATCAAATTTGTTTGATAATAAAAAATAAAATTCATCCTAATCTGATCCAATAATTCGTTTGATTATTCATTGACAAATCCATATATGTATTCCATTAATGGATATCCAGTCCATTAGTCTGATATTTTTTTTTTATGAGAAACCGACAGCATATTAAAAATGAAGATTATACATGAGGTTGCACTTTTTTTTTGGCATGACAATAAAATATAACACCTAATTCAAAGATAGTAAAGAATCTCATGGGGAGAGCTTTAACCTTAACCCTTCCCCGGCTCGGAGTGGTAGCTCACTCGGCCACCATTTTTTGTACCAAAAAAGATAGTCCCCTGTGATGAAATGGTGGGTGATGAGACTCAACTTAGTGGAAGTCTTCGCCCAACAGCTGTGATGCTTATTCAACATGGTAAGAAAGCTAGAATCGTGGATTTTATTGAATCTAGCAAGCAATTGGCGCTCATTGTTGTGTCTCAACTTGCTTTGGCCGATACGAATGGAAGAATTATAGTCTCTCTAGCAAAATAGAAGAAGAAAGGGAGACATGTGGGAGCCAAGAATAAGGTGAAGGGTGACAAGCTTGCATCTGTTGCTGTTGCATACCGTCCAAAAGTTATGGGACGAAAGTTGAAAATTGTTGCAATAGATGAGGGGTTTGTGGCCTCTTCTGGGCTCTACAAGGGCGAGTTGTTGTGTTGTAATCTCGTTGAATTTGAAATGAATTGACAATCCTTCTAAAAAAAAATCACCTAAGTAACTTCATAAGTTCTCTATGGAACCTTAAGCTAAAAAAATCTAAACTCAGGGTCTGATCCAATTGTTGTTGCTTTACTCAACAATAGTCTCGGGGTTTTTAGTCCTAAGAGACATTCTCTTCTTTTCAAATTTCACAGTTCCACCCTCCTTGGATTCCTTTGGCTTGTTTTTTGTGCTAAGAAGGCGGCAACGATGTTTACCTCCAGCTGGAGCAGTTGGTGGACTAGTCAATTACTTGAACCAATGTTAATATTTCGGTTTGAAGAAAAAAGTATTTGCTTAAGAGCCAATGGAAACATTAGCATGAGAAACATTGGCCTCCTCAGGGTAAGCTTAAACCTAACCCATTTGTACTTTCCTTTCAGGGCGAGGATTGAGGTAGGTAGCATGCGTTGCACTTTGCATATTGGGTCCGGATCTGTCTTGATCACCAGGAAGTCGAAAAATTGGCCGGCACCCCCAAGTTCCGTATATTTCATTTTACCAAAGGGATTCTCCAATATAGCCTTGGGAATTTGAGCCCTAAATACCAATGGACCTAAAAGCTTCAAGCGCAAGCTATCCACCACTCGAGCACAATCATCAATCCACTCACTAGGAAAGCTATAGAAGAACTTGAAGCAAAAACCAGGGAGGAAAAGGGTTACAACCAGTGGCGGGACTAGGATATTCCAGTAAGAGGGGCCAAAATAAAAATTACCAACACAATATAACATGAAAAAGAAATTAGAAGGAGAAGCACATTGTTTTGTGATATATTCTGGAAGTTCAATAAATACCTAATAGAAAAATAAAGGGACAAGTCCCCAAGTAAACAAAAAATATAAGAAATGGGGGTCATGTTTTATTTTAGTACTAAGATTCTATTGGTAAGAAAAAATGTTGGGGGGGCCATGGCCCCCTTTTGCCATCACCTAGTTCCGCCAGTGGTTACAACCTTAGCAACCACCATCGCCACCTCCGACGTTAGAGCACCATGATCTACCGGACCTTGTCTAGTCACTACCACACCTACACAACCTTTTAATTGGATGCTCTAACCGTAAACATCACGTACAAACATTGATCACATTCTCTTGCAGAAAATAGATCTCTACAAGCATGAATCATCGTTGCTTCCAAATAACACTAGACCCTGCTAGGTCAATCCTAACCCAAATCGCCGGCAAGATAGAAACTACACCAAGCTGGTCAACAAAGAGCACCAAACCTAAAGTAGCCCTAACACTACTCGCCACCTTTTCCGATTTCAGGGGAGCTGGGGGTAGACTCCTTATATGAACCCGAACCTTAATGGTATTAGGCTCTACTAGGGCCAAATCTGATAGGTTATCATGCATAGCCACCACTACCATGGTGTTGTCAAGCTGTCAGAACACCACAAAAAACTACATAACGGAGCGGCACCATATTGAATCGTGCCATAAAACAATCAAGACCGGCCTCTTGGATTTGAACAACACCACAAGAACCTTATATTCTACCCACCATTCCTTGAAAAACTACTGGCTTGATGATCTATTGAGAGAATGAGCGATAAAGCAGGTATGGACCACCCCAGACTCCCCTGTACTTGAAAGATTCACAGTCGTCGTGGAGTCGATTAATGTGAGTTTGGAAGGAAGACTCATGGCCATCTCTTCAATACTAGCCATTGAAGAAGGTGCTTCTTGTGAAAACCTTAGCAAATTAAATTAAGCTCTTGAGATTGTTTGATCAGTTTATTAGTTCAAGTATTACAAGCTTCATAAAAAAACTTAATTTTTTTTATTATAATATTCAATAAAAATTCAGGATTAAATTCTCTATCTTGTACTTTAGGAGTCTAATTAGTTCGGTCTTTATACTTCTAATTTCATCAAAATGATCAACACACTCTCAATTATTATCCAATAGTTCCATTTAAGATACATGTCACCTATCATAGGTTGGTACATATCAATTTACATATATCAGGGATCATTTGGTTATAAAAACTACATCTATCTATTCATTTCTCTCTCTCTCTCTCTCTCTCTCTCTCTCTCTCTCTTCTCAGACTTCGTTATACTTCTTTGTTGCATTATTTTTTCTCGTTTGAGTATTAATTTTTTTTCCTGGACTTAAATCTCCCAAACGAAAATCAATTCCTTCTTCTTTTTTTTCAACTCGCATTTGGGAGCTTTAAACCTAGGAAAAAAATTCCATACTCAAACGAGAGAAAAGAAACGAAAAGAAAAAGAGAATGCAACGAAGAAGAATAACGAAGTCTGAGAAGAGAATGAGAGAGAGAGAAATGAAGAGATATAGGAAGTTTTATTTTTTATTTTTTAGTTTAATCGGGAAAGAATGTAATAAATATATTTTTTGTATATAATATAACAAGGGAAGTCTAGTGGTTGAGGGACACATGTCTCTCGTAAGAAGTTAAGGGTTCGAACTTTGCCTCCAAAAAGATGAAATTATTTTGTATTTTGGCTGGCTTGAATGCGAAGAGAATTTCAAAGGAAAGGAGGGGTAGATATGATTGTCAAGAAGTAAGTAAATTAAAACAATAAAAATTAAGAGGGGTGTGTCATTAACACACCCTATATATAACCAAAACTTAGGTAAACATTTAAAAATTCAAAATTAGACTCGATTAAATGTAGTTTAATGTTTAAATTTGGTGACCTCATATAACAACAAAATAAATGACTAACATTACTTGATTGAATTGATTTGACTTGAAAAGCAAGAGAACCGGCCATGTTAGTACTGATAAAGAGGTTTAAGCAAACAAGTTTTTTTTTGAATCTGCCTATAGACTCACCTTCGCCCTTGATTGGAGTTTAGAGATAAATATATAATAATAAGATTGTAGTAATGTTGCACTCTTTAGAAATAATATTGAAATTTGTAACTATTTAAAGAATTTTAATTACATCATATATATATGTTGCCAGCATAGATTGATCGGATATAAGAATTAACATTAACATCCCGCTTGGTTGAGGCTTAAAAGTCAATTGATACTCTTTATTGTAAGTTGCATTCTTTGGTGGCTCCAAACCCTTCCATCACTGAGCCTTATTTTAGTTTACGCCCACCTCTGCATTTTGTCTCCTTCTCACAACCTCTGTTATAATTGTTGCTTGGTGGAGGCAAGCAGCTTTTCCCCGCACATTTTGACCTGTCAGCTTGCATGGCACCATTACCAATTAGGTTGACATTCGTGGTTTCAGTGCAGAGAGAACATATCAAGAGAGCGACGATGCAGAAAGTGAAGGCCTTGGTCATTGCCATTTCTTCAACAAAACAAATAGGGACCTATTAATTTTGAAAAAAAAAAACACTGGTCTAGAGACTTAGAATGAGAAATTTGAAAGGGATAGAATAAGAGGAGCTAGCTAGGTGCTGGTAATGATGATGAGATTGAGAAAATAGGCTATTTATTGTGTTTGTGACAACCAATTTTAGACAATGTGACACACATGGAACCTAAATTGTTAATTCAATTTGTTATTGGTTATTGGTCTAGCTCAACAATACACTTGTTTTATAATTTTGGATTAAATTTAAATTAGATACACTCTGGCTTTAAAGGTCAAATTAGAAATTTGTTCCAACTATATTGGAGAATCATTACGAGAGCCATCTAATCCTTTATAATCATTTTGGTTATAAAAACTAAAAACTTCATCTATCTCTTCTTTTATCTCTCTCTCTCTCTTCATAGACTTCGTTATTTTTCTTCGTTGCAATCTTTTTTCTTGTTTGAGTATTTTTTTTCCTGGACTTAAATCTTCAAATCTTCAAATCAATTCCTTTTTAAATATTCAACTCGCGTTTGGGAGCTTTAAACCCAAGAAAAAAAAATTCAATATTCAAACGAGAGAAAAAGAAAAGAAAAGAAAAGAAAAAGAGAATGCAATGAAGAATAATAATGAAGTTTGGGAAGAGAATGGGAGAAAGAGAAATGAAGAGATAAAGGAAGTTTTATTTTTTATTTTTTAGTTTAATCGGGAAAGAATGTAATATTATATATATATATATAATAATAAAACTAGGGGAGTACAGTGGTTGAGGGACACATGTCTCTTGTAAGAGTTTAAGGGTTCGAACTTTGCCTCCTACAAAAGCTAGAATTATTTTGTATTTTGGACATAAAGTGAATTTCAAAGGAACGGAGGGGTAGATATGATTGACAAAAAGTAAGTAAATTAAAACAATAAAAAATTAAGAGGTGTGTATTATTAACACTTTAGGGTATGGTAATAATAACACCCTATATATAACCAAAACTTAGGTAAATATTCAAAAATCCAAAATAAGATTTGATTAAATATAGTTTAATGTTTAAATTTGGTGACCTGATCGATAGAACAAAAACAATAAAGGACTAACATAACTTGATTGAGTTGATTCAACTTGAAAAGAAAAAGAACCATGTTAGTATTGATAAGGAGGTTTAAGCAAAAGTTTTTTTTTTAATATTTAATCTGCCTATAGACTCACCGTCGCACTTGATTGGAGTTTAGAGATAAATATATAATAATAAGATTGTTGTAATGTTGCACTCTTTAAATATAATATTGAAATTTGTAACTATTTAAATAATAAAGAATTTTAATTACATCATATATATATATATATATATGTAACTTCCAACGGAAAGCAATAAACTAGATAGCTCTCTCTTCTCCAAACCCTAGCCATCATGGCTTGGGTACCTATTGACGCTTTTTTGGCGTCGCAACTAGCACCGGTCATGGCTTGCTTCGCCGAACATTAGTATCCTAGCGGGCTCTTTAATTTCGTATGTTCAGGTTTTTCACTTCAGTTTTCATTGTTATCATGATGGGTTTTGGTCTTTCTTTGATCTTGGCCTTCTGTGGTGTTTGGATTAATTTTGTTTCTCAGGTTTATCCTCCACTTCGAGTGCCATGTTCAAAGAGATTATCATCCATTTGTTATGACATCTGATTTAGATTTGTATGAGATCCAGGTGGAAAGCTTGGAGATTTATGGTTCTTTGTTTTTCGTAGACTCTACCTTGTGGCTAACTTAATAATTACGGAGACCGAGTGTGTTTGGAGGCTAAAACTTTGGGCCTCATATAGCTTTGATCATCGCCTAGTATTTATTCTATTTTTCATTCCCTGCAAATTGGTGGAGGTCATTCTCTATTGTTTCAATGAGTTTCAGTTGGACTACTGTTCCGTGAGCACCACAATTGAGTGCATTTGCGAACACCACAATCTGTTTTTCAGGGACGAGGATAGTCTACATCAGTTTGTAGTAGTATTGTTTTTCTATTTCCAAGAAGTGAGCTTTAACTTTGTAAATGAACAACTAGTTAGACAACTTATGGTGGTTTGTTCTGCCTTAGGTTTTCATATTAACTTTGTTAGGTTAATTGTAGCTCATGCTGTTGTTCAAGATGCCTTTATTAACGATTGTAATCGTGATTATATCTAATATATGCTTCTTTCCTTCAATATATATATATATATATATATGTTGTCAGTATAGGTCTATCAAATATAAGAATTAATATTAACATCCTCCTTGGTAGTGGCCGGCTTAAAACTCAATTGATGACTCTTTATTGTAAGTTGCATTCTTTGGTGGGTACCAAACCTTCCACTATTGAGCCTTATTAACATCCTCCTTGGTAGTGGCCGCCAAGTCTAAGAAGAAATTCAAGGTTAGCCCATTAATTCTAGACCTTTGGAGAACCTAAATCCACTGCGCCAACGACGGCAACGAATCGTTGAATTTGCCTATAGACTCACCTTCGCACTTGATCGGAATTTAGAGATAAATATATAATAATAAGATTATAGTAATATTGCACTCTTTAGAAATAATATTGAAATTTGTAACTATTTAAAGAATTTTAATTACATCATATATATATGTTGCCAGTATAGGTCGATCGGATATAAGAATTAACATTAACATCCCCCTGGGTAGAGGCTTAAAACTCAATTGATACTCTTTATTGTAAGTTGCATTCTTTGGTGGCTCCAAACCCTTCCATCACTGAGCCTTATTTTAGTTTACGCCCACCTCTGCATTTTGTCTCTTTCTCACAACCTCTGTTATAATTGTTGCTTGGTGGAGGCAAGCAGCTTTTCCCCGCACATTTTGACCTGTCAGCTTGCATGGCACCATTACTAATTACGTTGGCATTGGTGGTTTCAGTGCAGAGAGAACATATCAAGAGAGCGACGATGAAGAAAGTGAATGCCTTGGTCATTGCCATTTCTTCAACAAAACAAATAGGGACCTATTAATTTTAGAAAAAAAATAAAACACTGGTCTGGAGACTTAGAATGAGAAATTTGGAAGAGATAGAATAAGAGGAGCTAAGAGGAGCTAGCTAGGTGCTGTTAATGATGATGAGATTGAGAAAATAGGCTATTTATTGTGTTTGTGAAAGCCAATTTTAGACAATGTGCCACACATTGAACCTAAAATATTGTTAATTCAATTTGTTATTGGTTATTGGTCTAGCTCAACAATACACTTGTTTTATAATTTTGAATTAAATTTAAGTTAGATACACTCTGGCTTTAAGGGTCAAATTAGAAATTTGTTCCAACTATATTGGACAATCATTACGAGAGCCATCTAATCCTTTTATAATGATTTTGGTTATAAAAACTAAAAACTTCATCTCTCTCTCTCTCTCTTCTCAGACTTTGTTATTTTCTTCGTTGCAATCTTTTTTCTTGATTGAGTATTTTTTTCCTAGACTTAAATCTTCCAATCACAAATCAATTCCTTTTTAAATATTCAACTCGCGGTTGGGAAATTTAAGCCCAGGAAAAAAAAATTCAATACTCACACCAGAAAAGAAAAAGAAAATGCAATGAAGAAGAATAACGAAGTTTGGGAAAAGAATGGGAGAAAGAGAAATGAAGAAATAGAGGAAGTTTTATTTTTTATTTTTTAGTTTAATCGGGAAAGAATGTAATATTATATATATATATATAATATATCTAGGGGAGTCCAGTGGTTGAGGGACACATGTCTCTTGTACAAGTTTAAGGGTTCAAACTTTGCCTCCAACAAAAGCTAGAATTATTTTGTATTTTGGACATGAAGTGAATTTCAAAGGAACGGAGGGGTAGATATGATTGACAAAAAGTAAGTAAATTAAAACAATAAAAAATTAAGAGGTGTGTATTATTAACACTTTAGGGTATGTTAATAATAACACCCTATACATAACCAAAACTTAGGTAAATATTCAAAAATCCAAAATAAGATTCGATTAAATATAGTTTAATGTTTAGATTTGGTGACCTGATAGAACAAAAACAATAAAGGACTAACATTACTTGATTGAGTTGATTCAACTTGAAAAGAAAAAGAACCATGTTTGTATTGATAAGGAGGTTTAAGCAAACAGTTTTTTTTATTATTCAATCTGCCTATAGACTCACCTTCGCACTTGATTGGAGTTTAGAGATAAATATATCCCAATATATAATAATAAGATTGTTGTAATGTTGCACTCTTTAGATATAATATTGAAATTTGTAACTATTTAAAGAATAAAGAATTATAATTACATCATATATATATATATATTTATATATATATGTAACTTCCAACGGAAAGCAATAAACCAGAGAGCTCTCTCTTCTCCAAACCCTAGCCGTCATGGCTTGCGTACCTATTGACGCTTTTTTGGCTTCGCAACTAGCACCGGTCGTGGCTTGCTTCGTCGGACATTAGTATCCTAGCGGGCTCTTTAATTTCGTCTGTTCAGGTTTTTCACTTCAGTTTTCGTTGTTATCATGATGGGTTTTGGTCTTTCTTTGATCTTGGTCGTCTGTAGTGTTTGGATTAATTTTATTTTTCGGGTTTATCCTCCACTTCGAGTGCCATGTTCAAAGAGATTATCCTGCATTTGTTTTGAAATCTGATTTAGATTTGTATGGGATCCAGGTGGAAAACTTGGAGATTTAGGGTTCTTTGTTTTTTCGTAAACCCTACCTTGTGGCTAGCTTAATAATTACGGAGAGTGAGTGTGTTTGCACGCTAAAACTTTGGGCCGCAGATAGCTTTGATCATAGCCTAATATTTATTCTATTTTGCTTTCACTGCAAATTGGTGGAGGTCATTCTCTATTGTTTCAATGAGTTTCAGTTGGACTACTGTTCTGTGAGCACCACAATTGAGTGCATTGGCGAACACCACAATCTGTTTTTCTGGGATGAGGATAGTCTACATCAGTTTGTAGTAGTATTATTTTTCTATTTCCAAGAAGTGAGCTTTAACTTTGTAAATGAACAACCAGTTAGACAACTTATGGTGGTTTGTTCTGTCTTAGGTTTTCATATTAACCTTGTTAAGTTAATTGTAGCTCATGCTGTTGTTTAGGATGCCCTTATTAACGATTATAATCGTGATTATATCTATTATATGCTTCTTTCCTTCAAAACATATATATATATATGTTATCAGACAAATCAGAAATATTTGCAAACCCTAGCACGAGTTCTTTCGTGAAACCCTAGTTTCCTACCGCAAACCCTAGGTTTGCAACCCTTATTCAATCCAGTTTTTCGTTCTCTTCTTCATTATGGCTTCCATTGATGCTGTTACTGCAAGCTTCGCTGCGTTCTTGGCTATTGCGGGAGGCGGCGATGGTCCTATCGACCTTGAGAAACTCTCTGGTGGAACTGTACGCCGATCCTCTCAAAGTTTTCTCTTGGGTAAGATTCTTCACTCAAAGCCTATGGACTCTTCTCTTGTTAAGAGCCATTTCCAGCGGATCGGACTTTGGAAAAGAGAGTTCGGGTTCAAGAGAAGGGCGACCGCTTCTCTTTTCTTTTGATTCCGAGAGAGATAAGCGGAAGGTTCTCCGTGGAGGGGCTTGGAGCTTCGACAAAGCACCTGTGATTTTGGAGGATTACGATGGCATGGCTTCTTTGGTGAGGCTCACTTGCGACATATCCGGTTTTGGGTTAAGGTTGAAGGTATCTCTCCCGCCTTTGAAGAACCGGCAAACTTCAGCTTATTGGTGACCTTCCGGGCGGCTATTTGGACTATGATAAGATGAAGTTTCGGAAGGTATTGTTCGTCTCTTTATTCAACATGACATCTCTAAGCTGTGTTCCTTTCTCGGTGGTGAAGTTTATGGAAGGAGTAGAGTCTCTACTCAAATTTACTTTTGAACATCGGTCGGACGATGTAAGAAGTGTTTTTTGATTTCTCATATTGTGGAGCGTGTTCCTTGGCTTCGAGGATGTCCTGGTGAGGGTTCTGCACGTGTGAAGCTTACCGGGTTTGGTTCTGCGATTTGGTGCCCAGTTCTTCATTTGTGTTTACTTCTCAACCGCCTAACCTATTGGGTCCTCGTTGTTTCGAATGTGACGTCTCTTCCTCCGCTTGTGAAGGAACGTCGATCAATTGTGATTAGAGATTTGGGGTTGGCCTTGGATCCTCAAGTTGTTGAGAATCATGGTTTTTCGAAGGTGCGTGAGGGAGTGTGTTTTGGGCAAGCGTCCGCGTGGGATGGGGATTGATTCATCTCCCAAGAAATTGAAGTTGGATTGGGCTATCCGTCGACCGGTGCTTGAGGCGGCTACTTTGGGTTTCCAGGAGGTGGTTGCGGGCAGTGGAGGGAGTGATGAACTTCTGGTCAAGCGCAAAAGAGGTCGTCCTGTTTGGAGCCGCTATGAAGACCTGGTTTGGAGCCGCTTCGTCTCACTTACCCGGTGCCATCTTCTCACATGCCTTGCTCTACTATTAAGGGCAAGGGTAAAGCTAGCCACTAAGTTTGGCTTGGTACCCTATATTGATGACATATGTCGCTGGAAAGTTAAGCTAGGAGGATTTGGTTGCACCACAATTGAGTGCCTTGGCCATTAGATTCTCTATTTATTAGGTTAGTTTTCTTGATGTATTTCCTCAATATTAGGCTCGTTTTGAATAAAGCGAGCGAACAGGGCATAGTGAGCGGTGCTTTTAGTTTCTAGTAGTTTAGCTGACCCTAACAAACCTGGGATCAGACCTAGGAATTAATCTATGTACCGTTCTTTGGTAATGATATTAAGTATCGTCTTTTCCCCTAAAAAAAAATATATATGTTGTCAGTATAGGTCTATCAGATATAAGAATTATTATTAACAACCTCTTTGGTAGTGGCCGGCTTAAAACTCAATTGATGACTCTTTATTGTAAGTTGCATTTTTTGGTGGCTCCCAACCCTTCCACTATTGGGCCTTATTAACATCCTCCTTGGTAGTGGCCGCCAAGCCTAAGAAGAAATTCAAGGTTAGCCCATCAATTCTCCACCTTTGGAGAACCTAAACTCGCTGCGCAAACAACGACAACGAATCATTGAATCTGCCTATAGACTTACCTTCGCACTTGATCGGAGTTTAGAGATAAATATATAATAATAAGTTGTAGTAATAATGCACTCTTTAGAAATAATATTGAAATTTGTAACTATTTAAAGAATTTTAAATACATCATATATATGTTGCCAGTATAGGTCGATCAGATATAAGAATTAACATTAACATCCCCCTGGGTAGAGGCTTAAAAGTCAATTGATACTCTTTATTGTAAGTTGCATTCTTTGGTGGCTCCAAACCCTTCCATCACTGAGCCTTATTTTAGTTTACGCCCACCTCTGCATTTTGTCTCCTTCTCACAACCTCTATTATAATTGTTGCTTGGTGGAGGCAAGCAACTTTTCCCCGCACATTTTGACCTGTCAGCTTGCATGGCACCATTACTAATTACGTTGGCATTGGTGGTTTCAGTGCAGAGAGAACATATCAAGAGAGCGACGATGCAGAAAGTGAATGCCTTGGTTATTGCCATTTCTTCAACAAAACAAATAGGGACCTATTAATTTTAGAAAAAAATAAAACACTGGTCTGGAGACTTAGAATGAGAAATTTGGAAGAGATAGAATAAGAGGAGCTAGCTAGGTGCTGTTAATGATGATGAGATTGAGAAAATAGGCTATTTATTGTGTTTGTGAAAGCCAATTTTAGACAATGTGCCACACATTGAACCTAAAATATTGTTAATTCAATTTGTTATTGGTTATTGGTCTAGCTCAACAATACACTTGTTTTATAATTTTGAATTAAATTTAAGTTAGATACACTCTGGCTTTAAGGGTCAAATTAGAAATTTGTTCCAACTATATTGGACAATCATTACGAGAGCCATCTAATCCTTTTATAATGATTTTGATTATAAAAACTAAAAACTTCATCTCTCTCTCTCTCTCTCTCTCTCTCTCTCTCTCTCTCTCTCTCTCTCTCTCTCTCTCTCTCTCTCTCTCTCTCTCTCTCTCTCTCTCTCTCTCTCTTCTCAAACTTTGTTATTTTCTTCGTTGCAATCTTTTTTCTTGTTTGAGTATTTTTTTTCCTGGACTTAAATCTTCCAATCACAAATCAATTCCTTTTTAAATATTCAACTCGCGTTTGGGAGCTTTAAGCCCAGGAAAAAAATATTCAATACTCAAACGAGAGAAAGAAAAAGAAAATGCAATGAAGAAGAATAACGAAGTTTGGGAAGAGAATGGGAGAAAGAGAAATAAAGAAATTGTTCGCGCTAGAAACCGTTGCAGAGAGTCGAACAGTCTCTTTTTTATATGCGGGCGTGCCAGTTCACGGGGTACAATGATGTAGTCGATGTGCTCCAAATCTTGCTTCTAATAAAGTGATTGTAGACAGAGAGAGCTAACTCTGTCGAGGTTGTTATGTGAAAAGGCGTAAACGAGGTTTAGGGCTTCGAAAGTGGTCTCTGATGAACACAAAAGTCGATACTCGCTCACGGGATCAGAAAGCAGAGCTAACAATTGGGAAAAAGAAAGGTTGCTAAGGCGTGATCTTAGCTTCGCTGCAAAGATGCAAGGTTGCTTCGTTGAGGCTTAGGTTGCAAGGTGCTCCGGAGAGACTTGGGTTGCTAGATGCTCCGGAGAGGCTTTGTGCTAAGATTGCTTGTCAAGAGACGATGATTGTTCATAGAGGTCCTCTATTCTGATATAAACCCCTATATTTATATTGCAAGGGTTAGCGAATCCTTATTCAATATTAATAAAAACCCGTAAGAAAATTGGTTTCCTTTCTTGAAAAGAACTGTAAAACATTAAGATTCCTTGAAAGAAAAGGCAAGCAAAGCTAATTAACCAAAGAAATTAATGCTAAGATATTTAGGTCGCAGGTACCGGCTCATGAGCTACGAAAATAGCTTAAAATGTTAATTTTGGCTCAAACATAGCCCCCCAACTCTCGAAATCAGGCCCAAGTATGCCATGATTGAAGAGGGCTATAGTCAAGCTCAGCAGACACAACCTGCATGGCGGATGTGCATGTGAATATCACGAATGGCCTCAAAATAGGCCTGAAGACAAAACTAGTATTAGGACCACAGTCTGGTCGCATAGATGCAAATAACAATTTTTAAAATCCCACATTCGCTAAGGGACATAGGGGTAATGTAGCCTACTAGTTCGATTAGGTACGGCGAATGGGGTAAGAAGCCACAAATCTAGCTTGATGAAAGCAACGAAAGAGAACTAAGTATAGCCCCCAGTTCGGGCAAAGGAGATGGCGAATGGTAATGGCAAGGCTACGAAGTTGGCCATTGTTGGGAAAAATGAGCAAGCATAGGAAAGTTATGATCAGCCCCCGTCTCGTTACCAAACATTCAAGAATGCCAAATCGATAGATGAACTGGCGAACGGTAGGAGCCACAGGTACTGGCTCTGTAAGAACAAGCTTTGGTCCCTTTATTTGACTTTTAGGAACCACTCCTGCTGTAGTGTTCTTACTCTTGACTTGTTTAGGCCGCCATTGTGGCTTTTTGGGATCCGGTTCGCGGATGTTTCTCGTCCTCCTGGCGAACACATTAGGCTGATGACGAACAACCTCTGGCTGTTTGCTTTGCCTCCCTACTGGGATACTCGATTTAGCAGACAACCGCTCTATGGTCTGTCGTAGCTGCTCTGGAGTCTGTTTCAACTCTTCGGGTTTGACTAACCCCATATCTAAAGCTTCTAAAGTATATTTGGCTCTTCCAAAGCGTCTTTGCATGTTTCTCTTTCTGGTGGGAGTGAATTCAACCGCTCGACCTCTTTCTTGTACATACCACTTGTTTTCTTTAATGACTACGTGTGGTGCTGGGGGAACATATGGCTTGGAAAGAGTAGACTTAGTTTTCTTTGTATCTACTCGTGCTCTAGTGCGCTTGTTGGTGTCTGAATGATCTGATGTCTCCGAGGAGATTTTCTTGACCTGCTTTGGTGCACCTCAAGACTGATTTCCTTGAGAGGTTGGAGTGCAGCAGAAGTCTTCTGAAAAGCTTGCTGCATTCTTTCTTTCTGCTCCTGCATGGCCGCTTGAGAACGTTGAATGGCATCGTCAATCTCTTTTTCCCAGATGGATGAATCTGAGGAAGGAGATAGTAGAGCATCCGACTTCTTAGACATTGTCAACTATCGGCGAATAAAATTTTCTTCTGTTCTCCCAATCTTGGTTCACAAGGAACCACTTTCGACATGTCCCACTGGGCGTGCCAAAATGTTCGCGCTGGAAACCGTTGCGGAGAGTCGAACAATCTCTTTTTTATATGCGGACGTGCCAGTACCACGGGGTACAATGATGTAGTCGATGCACTCCAAATCTTGCTTCTAATTAAGTGATTGTAGACAGAAAGAGAACTAACTCTGTCGAGGTTCTTATATGAAAAGGCCTAAACGAGGTTTAGGGCTTCGAAAGTGGTCTCTGATGAACACTAAAGTCAATACTCGCTCACGGTATGAGAAAGCAGAGCTGACAATTGGGAAAAAGAAAGGTTGCTAAGGCGTGATCTTAGCTTCGATGTAAAGATGCAAGGTTACTCGGAAGAGGCTTAGGTTGCAAGGTGCTCCGGAGAGACTTGGGTTTCTAGATGCTCCGGAGAGGCTTTGTGTCAAGTTTGCTTGTCAAGAGACGATGATTGTTTAGAGAGGTCCTCAATTCTGATATAAAACCCCTATATTTATATTGCAAGGGTTAGCGAATCCTTATTCCATAAGGATTATAGATTTATTTTCCTTATAGGATTCAATATTAATAAAAACCCCTAAGCAAATAGGTTTCATTCCTTGAAAATAACTGTTAAACATTAAGATTCCTTGAAGAAAAGGCAAGCAAAGCGAATTAACCAAAAAAATTAATGCTAAGATATTTGGGCCGCAGGTACCGGCTCATGGGCTACGAAAATAGCTTAAAATGTTAATTTTGGCTCAAACAAAAATAGGGGAAGTTTTATTTTTTATTTTTTAGTTTAATCGGGAAAGAATGTAATATTATATATATATATATAATATAACTAGGGGAGTCCAGTGGTTGAGGGACACATATCTCTTATACGAGTTTAAGGGTTCGAACTTTGCCTCCTACAAAAGCTAGAATTATTTTGTATTTTGGACATGAAGTGAATTTCAAAGGTACGGAGGGGTAGATATGATTGACAAAAAGTAAGTAAATTAAAACAATAAAAAATTAAGAGGTGTGTATTATTAACACTTTAGGGTATGTTAATAATAACACCCTATATATAACCAAAACTTAGGTAAATATTCAAAAATCCAAAATAAGATTCGATTAAATATAGTTTAATGTTTAGATTTGGTGACCTGATAGAACAAAAACAATAAAGGACTAACATTACTTGATTGAGTTGATTCAACTTGAAAAGAAAATAAAACCATGTTAGTATTGATAAGGAGGTTTAAGCAAACTGTTTTTTTATTTATTTAATCTGCCTATAGACTCACCTTCGCACTTGTTGGAATTTAGAGAAAAAAATAAGATTGTGAAGTTGCCCTTTAAAAATTTGAATTGCTTAAAGAAAAAATTTTCATATATAGGTAACTTCCAACGGAAAAAAAACAGAGGCCCTCTTTTCCAAACGTGGTTGGGTACCTATTGACGCTTTTTTGGCGTCGCAACTAGTACCGGTCGTGGCTTACTTTGCCGGACATCAGTATCCTAGCGGGCTCTTTTATTTCATCTGTTCAGGTTTTTCACTTCAGTTTTCATTGTTATCATGATGGGTTTTGGTCTTTCTTTGATCTTGGCCGTCTGTGGTGTTTGGATTAATTTTATTTTTCGGGTTTATCCTCCACTTCGAGTGCTTAGGTTAATTGTAGCTCATGTTGTTGCTTAGGATGCCCTTATTAATGATTGTAATCGTAATTATATCTAATATATGCTTCTTTCCTTCAAATATATATATATATATATATATATATGTTGTCAGTATAGGTCTATCATATATAAGAATTAATATTAACATCCTCCTTGGTAGTGGCCAGCTTAAAACTCAATTGATGACTCTTTATTGTAAGTTGCATTCTTTGGTGGCTCCCAACCCTTCCACTATTGAGCCTTATTAACATCCTCTTTGGTAGAGGCCGCCAAGTCTAAGAAGAAATTCAAGGTTAGCCCATAAATTCTCCACATTTGGAGAACCTAAACCCGTTGTGCCAACGACGGCAACGAATCGTTGAACCTGCCTATAGACTCACCTTCGCACTTGATCGGAGTTTAGAGATAAATATATAATAATAAGATTGTAGTAATATTGCACTCTTTAGAAATAATATTGAAATTTGTAACTATTTAAAGAATTTTAAATACATCATATATATATGTTGCCAGTATAGGTCGATCGGATATAAGAATTAACATTAACATCGCCCCTGGGTAGAGGCTTAAAAGTCAATTGCTACTCTTTATTGTAAGTTGCATTCTTTGTTGGCTCCAAACTCTTCCATCACTGAGCCTTATTTTAGTTTACGCCCACCTCTGCATTTTGTCTCCTTCTCACAACCTCTGTTATAATTGTTGCTTGGTGGAGGCAAACAACTTTTCCCCGCACATTTTGACCTATCAGCTTGCATGGCACCATTACCAATTAGGTTGGCATTGGTGGTTTCAGTGCAGAGAGAACATATCAAGAGAGCGACGATGCAGAAAGTGAATGCCTTGGTCATTGCCATTTCTTCAACAAAACAAATAGTGACCTATTAATTTTGAAAAAAAAATAAAACACTGGTCTAGAGACTTAGAATGAGAAATTTGGAAGAGATAGAATAAGAGGAGCTAGCTAGGTGCTGGTAATGATGATGAGATTGAGAAAATGGGCTATATATTGTGTTTGTGAAAGCCAATTTTAGACAATGTGACACACATTGAACCTAAATTGTTAATTCAATTTGTTATTGGTTATTGGTCTAGCTCAACAATACACTTGTTTTATAATTTTGAATTAAATTTAAGTTAGATACACTCTGGCTTTAAGGGTCAAATTAGAAATTTATTCCAACTATATTGGAGAATCATTACGATCTTAGGACCTTGGACTTCTGTATCCAAACTCTCTTTCTTTCCAATTTATTGTCAATTGATTTTAAATTAGATGCCTATCTTTTTTCATCATGGTATATATCTTAGCTTACTCCACGTGCCAGGCACATAATCTACACCATCCAATATAAATTGTCACTTTTTAATTACCGAGGGTGAAGAAAATAAATATGAAAAAAGTGATTAGTAGGTGTAGGTTTACTTCTTTATTTTTCAAAAAAAATAAATATTATATATACCAAAATTTTAGCTTTGCTTTTTATGAAGGGTTTGGAGTTTTGGCTGCAATCGATCGGTATATTAATTAGTTAGCTTTTGTAAGGGTAAAAATTCTTGCAATTGGCTATTTTCTAATTTGACAAAACTTATTCCTTGTAATTGCATCCTATTGTATAGTTGATAGGGCATTATAAGTAATTAAAAGTCATGACATTAGGTTTGTGTTTGTATGGCTTCTTCGGAGTTCATCTCAATGGCTTTTGGTGACTTCGTTTCTTTCTTCCTTAAAGTATTATTCATGCATATGCATTTCATACACTTTGTTTATGCTTAGAAAGTTGCACAAATACCTTAGGTTTGCTATAACTTAAATTGGTTTTGTTTTGAAAAGCAAACAACTCATTAAAAGGTTGTTTTTTGATAAAGTAATTTGGGCTTCACAACCAAAACCAATTGGCAATGGTTCGAGAGGCCCAAATCCTTATAAACACATTTGCAAAGTCTCTCTTCTCCAATGTGGGACAACACTCCACATTCTCACACGCCCCCGCACGTGTGGCGAATTTTCAAGCCAAACACGTGGACAACATATATTGGGTGACGTGGAGCACGTGTGGCCACTTGGCTTCACACTTGGGCGAACCTGGCTCTGATACCATGATAAAGTAATCTGGGCTTCACAACTAAAACCAATTGTCAATGGTTGGAGAGGCCCAAATCCTTATAAACACATTTGCAAGGTCTCTCTTCTCTAATGTGGGACAACACTCCACATTCTCACATTTTTATCATTTGCGATCGATCGTCTATAATGCCACGATCGATCGCACCACGTGGACATTTAGATCCGTTGAATTATGACCGTTGTGTTTGAAATATGTCTGTTGTAGCTTTTGTGCGATCGATCGCAACTCACTATACGATCGATCACAATTAAAGTTTTCAACTTCCAGCAGCTGTTGGAGTTGATTTGTGCACTATGCGGTCGATCGCACCTTATCGGGCGGTCGATCGCATACTGGAATTTCAGTTTATATAAAACATAGTTTTGTCGTTTCATTTAGTAACTTTCCAATCTTAAACTTTGAAAATTGATTCTGAGAAAGTTCTTTGGTATTTGAGTGAGCCTAGTTCCATGCTATAGGTTCCTCCTTTGATGCTCAACTTATAATCCACTTGCTAAACCTTTGATTTACTTGATACAAGCTAGTTTAACATTTGATAGGATTAAAGAGATTTTGTTCAACTCTAGCAAACGTTGATTATTGTTGTTTTGCTAAATTGAACAGTTCAATACATTCATGCATATATCATTGCATAGCCGCGGTTCTTTGGATTGGAGGTTCACGTCGGTGAAGTCCAATTGGAGAAGCTTGAGGAATGTGCACTTGAAGAAGCAATTAGAAGCTACACAAGGTTAGAACTGCCACTAGTCAATATATTGATAGTGTTTGAGTTTGGAAACGATTTCCCCTTGTATGTGTTTGTCATTTGGCTTTTCATAGTGTGATTCAAGAGCGTGGGGTACGGCTCCCCTCCGGTTTTCCTCTAGAGGTAGAGGTTTCCGGGTGAACACATTTGGTGTTGTGTGTTGTGATTGTTTGTTAGTTTGCTTATCTATTGTTCATAATTGTATAACACATTGTGTGATTCATACAATAGATTATAGACCATGGTGTGCTAGTTTGATGCACACTTTGGGTTCTAGGATTGTTCAATTGCTTGTTGTTGTTGCATAACTTGTAGTTGTTCAATTGAACATTGTTTAAACCCTTGTTTGTTAGTTGGTTGTGAGAGATAAGTTTTAAATTACTTAGTCTCTCCGGTTAGTGTCATACGACTTACCATTGTCGAAAATTTCAGCTTTTGTTATCTTTGAATACTTTTTTTTTCACATCATAAATTTAACTACGTTCAAGGTTAATTATTAATAAAAGAAGAAATAATAATAATAATAATAACTAGCCTTCCTGAGTGCTCCATACACGTGCAAATATTGATTTGGAAGGGAAGTAGCTTGTATGGGCAAAATGCATGTCATTTCTATTATGCTTATGCAAATGCATGCCTGGACATTCCTTTTTCTTTCTTTTTTTTGCTTTAGTTTTCATCGGTGCAACTTCTTAGAAAGTAAAATGTTGTAAATTAACAAAAAGTATTATGTTGACACAAATTTCTAGGTAGCCGATTTGAATTTTGAAAAATAGAAGATTGATGTCATCGGTTCGGTTAACAGTTAGTGCCAAAAAATCGAACCGATGGAATTGAGTTTGCTCCTACTTGGGCTAACCCAAAGGCCTTATTAACTTGCATATCTCTTACTACAGAGAAGGCAATTTTTTTTTTCCTTTTTGGTCGGATTATATGAGATATTTCTATATTAGCTTCTATTCACAGTTTCACAGGCACGTAAATGCTCATCACACCCAATGGGCCTAAACTAATTATGCTCAAATCTTATTGACCATGAAGGCATGATTGCATGAACCTAAATGTTTTGGATCTGTCCACACTCCACAGCTAGTTGTCTCTTACTTTGGCAACATGTTTGAGCTAATCTTTGACGAAGCCGGCCTGTTCTTAACACCAGCTTTACGAGCGCAAGGGACAGACTGCATGGTATAATCCGCCTAATTCACAAGTCATTACCATAACTCTATTGTTATCATCGATCCCAACTCTAGGCCATTTTTATGTCTCTGCTGCTTATAAAGGAAACAAAGCCTAGCTTGTTATCACGGCACAATTGGAATTAATACACCAAGTTAATTTACTGTTTTTGTTGTTGTTTCCGTCAATCTCATGGCTTCTTTCGCTTCAACTTCCCCAATCCCTGTGGCCACTCTGCCTTACGCTGCTAAGGCCAGAAGCACAGTTTGCCAAATTAATGGCTTCTCTAGCATTGTAAGTTCCACATTATTGGCATATATATGCAGGCATTAATATTATATATTGTGGTAGCAGATAGACGAGGGTTTTTTTTTTTTAATATGCTTAATTACTTTATATGCAGGGAGGTCCAGCGGTTAGAGGGCTAAGAATTATGCCAAAGATCAAGATCACCAAGGCAGTAGAAAGATCATTTCCAGTCCCTAGTTGCTTGAAGACCACAATCTCATGTTCCATCGTACGTGTATATACCCTTCATTTTCATTTAAAACATAATCGAGCACTCTAAACATATCTTAAGTATCTCTAATTAATTCTTGATTAAGTAGATGAATGACTTAATTAATTATGTGGATTCATTTTCATATGCAGGCTCAACCAGAAACTCTCCAAACTGTTCAAAGTACTATTGCCAAGCAACTATCCGTTGATGAAAGCACCGTCACTCCTCATACCAAGTTCGCCGATTTGGGTGCAGATTCCCTGGACACTGTATGCTCGATCGTTTTCATCTTTTTCTCTTCTTTCTTTAGACCTCATTCGACATTATGAAGAAAAATATCAGTAAATTAATTGTCTTTTTCTCTCAAATCTACTAATTAATTTGATTAAGAGTTGTGTATTATAGGCTTGAGACTTGGTTGAGGGTTTGGCACAATACCCCATAACATTATCATGATCTCTTATCTCAAAATGTCCGCATAAAGTGATCGAGAATTATAGATCATGCTATTTACTATCTTCCCCTTTACTAATTTTTAATTTTATCTTAACTTTATTAGGAAACAAGATATTTGATGTTTTAATCATGACTAGTCATACACTCATACTCGATCATGTCACAAACCACATTATCAATTATTAGAATTTTTTTATGAATCCCTTTATTTATTTTATTAGGATGGATGACCACTTGACTTTGATTATATAGTGTTGCTTGTATTGATTTTTTTGTTTTGAGAGTGATTGCTTGTATTGATTGATACCCCATACTGGTGATTAAAAAAAGAATGGAGCTAGAAAGAATTGGAGATAAGGTTTTGTACTATTGTATACTTGTATAGTATTAATCACAATATACAATATGGTCAATCATTCATGTTGACAAACGTAATCTGTGTTAGATACTTAATTCTTTACTTATTTAATTGGTGATCGAAGTGATTAATTAGTGTACTATTTGTATGCATAATTATCTGATCTATCAATGCATGAAATGAAACAGGTTGAAATTATGATGGCTTTGGAGGAGAAGTTTGGTGTGTCCATTGGAGAAGGGGGAGCTGAGAATATCGCAACCGTTCAAGACGCTGCCGATCTCATTGAGAAAGTGAAATCAGCTTGACCTTAATTGAGTTAATGCCCTCTAAATAACAAATCTCTAAGAGTCGATATGAAGGAAATTGATTCCTCTGCTTCAAGTTTTGTTTTCTCATTTTCCCTTTCGATTACGTCCGAACTCCAACTCGTGAGATATGATCTATAATTTTCATTATGGAATGGAATGGATTTTGACAAATAAGTATTTGATTGTTTGTCCTTCTGGTGTTTCATATGAAAAGGGAGTATGTAGTGCATACCATACCACTTTCCGACGTATCTGGGGACGAGTAGAGTTCATCGCCTTCACAAAATAATATTTTGCCATTAATTTGTCCTAAATACACCGTTTATTCTTTGATATTTTGCTTAAGATGGAGGATGTGTTTGCTCGATGAAATGAATCAAACATGCTGGAGCGGTGGAGCCTATAGATTGTTTGCTGTTTTTGTTATCTCATGGTCGAGAAAAAGTTCATGGCCGGGCGCATAGCAATAGATCGACAATTCGACATTCACAATCAAGAAAATTAAGAATTAATTACAAAAAAAAACCCTCCGAACTATATAGTCATTTTCAATTTCATACCACGTATCAAATTTTGTCATTTGCATACTTCACATTTGATTTCGCTAACGAATTCATACCTTGAATGTATGAAAGCGTTACCAAAATAATTAACAAAGTAATACCTCTCAAATATGAATTTGTTGGTAAAATCAAATGTGAGATATAAAAATGACAAATGTTGATAAATGGGTATAAAATTAAAAATGACTTTATAGTTCATAGGGTCTTTTGTAATTAATCCGAAAATTAATTGAACTTTGATTTTTTTCCATATTGTCATTCATGCATCCATTGCTTATTTGATAATTAACTATTTTAGAGATCAAATTCATATTGCTACGAGTTCAATTTATTTCAAAATTATATATATATATATATATGTGTGTGTGTGTGCGCATCAACTTCTAATATAATTCACATGACAATGATTAGTAACAAGTGTGCAAGAGACTAATTCAAATGTTATAAAAGCTACTTAAGGAGTTTTATTGAAGGGGAGCATTTTCAACACACAAAACAGAATCCATATGTACAAGAGATCACCACCACCAACATACAAAAATGAAAAATTAACTTTGAAGACCAAGTGAAAAAAGGCTACCATCTACGACTTCCTCCCTCTTCATCCCCAAGAAGCATTGGTTACTGGACTGTTCCTTGTCCGAACCACCCTTATTGTTACATATATAGTATACACATATATATACTTGGATCGATCTCTCTATATATTATTTAGATAATATATATATGCATCAGTTCCCACAAAGGTTCTCTATGTACAAAGTAGTCTGGAGTACTTGCCGGCCGATACTTGGAAGCAAAATCATCATCATCATCATCGATCCCTTCCTCTCTCTCAACGATCAAATGCAGTAATCACCATCCTGAAGTACACATACATATACCACATTAAATAAAACATACGAGATCGGGGTTAAAGATTTGTCAAACAATTTTCTTTTTGATTGAATCTGGTTTTAATTAGTACTCCTATTGCAATTAACAATCGTATATATGTACTATCTTGTAAGACACAGCTTAAGGGCATTGCTCTTTTATCATACGAGTCTAATATGTTATTAGACACTCAAATCTATCTTAATAGTTGACGGATCTAACAACATGATATAATCAGAGATTATTATCATTGATGCATGCATGCATCACAGATCGATTGAATTAATAGCTTAATTAATCTAGAGATAATTAGTTATCTAAACCCTAAGGAAGGCGCCCAAAACTAATTCAATAGCTAAACCAAATTAGAGATCAGATTAAATTCTTATGTGTAATGTGATATATTTGTCATATATTCTAGACTCTAAAGAGCAAACAACCAATCGTAACCAGTCGGACTTCTAGGCTCGGCGCGTTGCATTGCGTCAGTGGTCGATTTTCTCCTCGTCAGTTTCTTGAAATTCCTTGTAGGTGTTCCCGCTGCATGAAAAAGGAAAAGGAAACAGAAGGAAAATCCCAATTAAATACTCAAACTTCTCATAAAAGCATACCTAAAAACCAAAATCCACAAGCTTTTGAAACTAGCTTGAAACAAAACCAGTTGAGTTTGGGTACTCCACGAAAAGGTATAAAAAATAATAATAATAAAAAGAATCTAACAAAAACATGGTACTCAAAATCCACAAAACAGCAAAATGTGATTTTATACCACAAAAAACATAAAAGAGGTACGATTGATAGTTTGATGACAAAACATGTTTTTATTTCACTCAAATTTATGATGTTGATTGAGAGTCTTACGTGAGACCGGTGTTCCCGGCGTGGTGGGAGACTCGGAGGGCGAGCCAGAATCAGCCGGAAAGTTGCCGAGGTTGGAAGAATGAGTCCTAAGAATAGTAATGCTCCGAGTGACAACAGGCGCCTCATCTGCAGGCACCGAAGGCGCCGTGCGAGTGGAGGAGAGGGAGTCGTACTTACGGAGCTTGCCGAGGCCGGACTCCGGTGCGGGGCCGGCGAGTGTTTCATCCCAAAGCTTGTGAAGAAAACCCATGACTTATTTTTAACTAATCTATCTAGCTCTCTCTTGTAACAACCGAAGCAGCTATAGCAGGCCTACGTGTCACGTAACAATGGAATACGTTGTTAGGCGTAGAGGTGTGTGACCCAAGCTATACGACTGTTACAAAGAGATTTTGGGGAAGAGAAACAAATGAGAGAAGATGTGAGCAAAAATGCAGAAACAAAGTTCTTTCTGGGAAGACAAGGTGGTCGATGCTTTTTATAAACGGAGACGAGGCTTTGAAGAGGTGGTGATGCTAACAGAGCTAAATTGAGTAATTGGAGCTAACGGCTAACATGGCTTCATTACTTTGGAGCCATCCAACTAATTTTTAGCTCTCTCTTTTTTGGTAATTTATTTTGGGTAAATATGTATTAATTGTTACTGATGAGTGGCATCCATGCATTAGAAATTTCATGATAGATACGGAATTCGTACTCCACTCACAGAGAGACTTGTTTATTACTCAACCAGTGATTAACGATTCTTCACTATATCAATTTTAAAACCGAGTCGTTTTCTCTTCAAATGTAACAAAAAAAAATGTGGGAAGCCATTAAAAAAGATTAAAATTGAGTCATTTGTGTTATAAAGTATTAGTTAAGGTCATCTTTGTAAAATCTTACTTTGAAAATCTTTAGTCCTCCATTTAACTAAACCAAATAAGTTGTGGAGAGAATTTTAATTGTTAACGAAACCATCTATATATTTGATCGATATAGATTTGAGAAATTAAATGATTTATGATTTAATTAGTTTTTTTTATAGGGAAGATATTGAAATGGTAATTTATAAAATGAACAATTTCTATTAAGAAATTATAAAGTAAAAATTCATTTATCACAAATGGAGTGAACGAGCAAATTTATCTTGTGAGAAATCAAATTATGTTATACTTCGAGAATGTTAAAAAAATTGCATAAGAATAGTTTTAGAAAAAAAGCTTCAATTCCACCCTGATTGTAAAAATGAAAAACTACTTTATAAACTCGTTCAAAACCCATAACTATTTCCAAATAGTTATGATATTAATACATCCAAGATTTCTTTCATTCAACCCTTAACTATATACTTTTGAATGTATAAAGGGATTTTAAATCGATAGAGAGCGCTCTGTCTTCCTCAAATTCTAACCATCATAGCTTGAGTATACATTAATGCTTTTTTTGGCATTGCAACTAGTACCAATCGTGGCCCTACCTTGTGGCTAGCTCAATAATTACAGAAATTAAGTGCGCTTGAAGGATGAGACTTTAAGCCGTGGATAATTTTGATATTCTCAATATGTTTTTAACGATTGTAATCGTAATTATATCTAATATATACTTCTTTCCTTAAAAAAATACATTTGAATTATTTCACTACACTTTCGCAAATGATATATATCGATCAAAACTCAACACGTACTAAGCAACATATGAAAAACCTAGCTAATTGACCTCAAAATCAGATAAGCAAGTTTTTTTTTTTGGCTAATTGATAAGCAAGTAATCTAAATGGAAGAAAAGACCCTAACTTGGTTTAATCGGCTGACTTTAGCTGTTGAATTTTATATATTAATTTTTCATAATATATAATCGAATGTCTAATCTAACTTAATTCTTTTTACAGTGTCTTCAAAACACAATACGAATAGTGTCTTCAAAAAATAGATAAAATAGAAGAAAACGATACTCGTGATGCCCAAAGAGTTTGCATTTTCTATACATAAAAAGAGATGAATGCTTTTATGATTAATTATTGTATTAATTTTTATTGTTTCACTCTGATTAATGGGTACTAATGAAGTAATTATTGCACTCTTGGATTGGATGAGGATGAGCAGAAGGAGAAAACTCCAGAAGCGAGCCAAAAGCCAGCCAGCCGCCAGATGAGTGATGACTGGGACAACGGGGTCGACATGTGTCACCCTCACCATTTTAGACGAGTCTGGAGATAAGGTCGAAGAAGAAAATACCAGATCCACCAAACACTAGATGTTGAAGTGTCCCGCAGGCCGGGTCCCGCCACATGTCACGTGACAAGGATGGTGCATCATGCCCGTCCCCGTCCCCATCCCCGTCCCCGTCCCCTGTCCCATCTCAGTATTCAGAGCCCCGGCCCCTTTGGCTCCTAGTCATGAATACTCCCGAGTCCCGACTATCCGTCATACACAGTACCACGTAGTATTAGTACATTAACATGTATCTCCAATCCATCTATATATACATGGAAAAAGGTTTCCTAACCTTTTCCTAGTCCAAAATGGCATTACATTCGGTGTTAACATTGCAATGATCCGTTGACTTGATCATATTAATTATTCGATCGAACAGCTAGCTATAAGCTGTTTTGATTTATATTTGATTCATTGAGCGGTTTAGTTAAGCTACCAAATTAACTACCAACCCTTTTTCAATAACTTTATAAATTCTATATCGTTGTCGTTTTTTTGTCTTAATTAATATAATTTCTAATTTCCGTAAGTAAAAAGTATACTTGCATATAAATTGTAGGATAGTGTCGGTAATGCAATATTGAGATTGGAATCTGTTATTACAAATCATGCATGTCTCTATTTATATGCATGGTCCTAGCTTGTAGGGTTAGATGGAGTGAAAAATGTTGGCCGATTATGATCATGAGCTAACCAGTTGCTTCAAATAGTTAACCGTCTGAAGTCAATTTAAGTTCCAATAAACATCGATCTTGTTCCTTTCTTCCGGGAGAAAATTGAATGGACTTTTTTATGATTCTGATAAGCTGTTAGTATCAAAATGGCCCCAGCAATATGACTTCCCTCTTTTTTTGCCACAAATTTTCTCCTAGATTATTAGATATTTAGTTATTTACCCACACCAGTACACCACAAACACCAATCATGGTAGTACCCACAAAGAATTGAAATTAATAATTCAGCCTACGTCTTATTGCCTACGTTGTCAATGAATATTGAATAATGTCTCCAATAATTCAATATAGTTTTTTTTTTATGAGAATAATTCAATATAGTTAGGTATATAGCTTTTGTCTTTTTGCTCTGTTTCCCTTAATTTGTTTCCTTCTGTTTCCTTATACTTGAGGGCAAGCCATGCTCTCTCTCTCTCTCTCTCTCTCTCTCTCTCTCTCTCTCTCTCTCTCTCTCTCTCTCTCTCTCTCTCTCTCTCTCCTCTCTCCCTCTTTGATCCAATCAGAGAAAACAAGCTCTTTTTTATTTAACAATCAGATAATGATGACTACAGGAAGATCTGCTTGTTTGATTAGAAATGTCATTAGCATGGTATATGTGAGGGTTTAACTAAACCCACATGATTGGCCATCCAACCCACACTATGGGCTTTCATTATGTAAGTTAAAATGGTCAGATTTTATAGTTTTGGGTCCCCTGGACCTTATTTAAGTTAATTGAGTGACCACTATAGAACCCAATAACATATATATTGCCATTTTGCCAGGTGCTAACCTTAACTGTATCAAAATGCGTACAAGCTTACAATGATAGTGTTCCTAAAACTCCAAACCCTACTCCACTGATAATAGAAGATATGCCAAGTATTTGCAAACCATTGATAGCTAACCGATTGTATACAATCATGTGCTTATCTATTATTTCCTTTACTTTGCAAGAAGCTTCTATACACTAGTATAGATTGCAGATTTGCAGCAGAAGGAACTTAGGCATGATCAGTTTTGAAAACCCACATCGATCACAATGTTGCAGTCTTGGAGACACTTGAAAATCCTTTGCAGGTCTTTAAATTGGTGGAAGGTTTGTGACCTTCCTGTTGGATTAAGAAATTGGGGTTGGGATGCATAGCCCACTTTACTCGCTTTCTAGAGACCTGAGACCTCCCCCAGATCTTGTGCAAATTGCATTTAGATTAAAGGATCCAACTTTGACCTAATCACAAACAGAAGAATTGCAAGTTGATTCTTTAGAAAAATTGAAAATGCAAGCTGGATTGATAGCTTTTTCTACAGTTAGCAGTTTTGCACAAGTTGGCTCTAAAAAAAGGAGATCCTAGCAAAGACCAATAATATAATGATTTGATACCTTTAATGGAAATTTTGAACTTAATTCTATGCAAACTCTTTGTCACCACCCCCACAAACACAATTTAAAAGCCAGATTTTCTGTTCCTGGACATCATTTTTCACATCCCCTTTAAATTTTTGGCAATCCCCCATTCACCAACTTGTCCTCTTCAACACCCTCAATCCCAACTTGTCTAATTATATTGTCCAACTTGTATATGAGTATGACATTGCTTAGTGACCAACTACTGGACTTGAGATCTAGAAGAATGGCTCCATAATTGCATTGAATATTTGGTCAACTTGTATGATACTAGAAGGAGAGATTTTTCCATGTGACCGTCACGCCATATTAAATATGTGACTTTCCAATAAAAACCTGCCACTTGGAATTTTTTTAACACCTCAGCATTAGGCATACCCTAAATTCTAAACCCTAAACCCTAAACCATACCCTAAATCCTACCCTAAAACCCTAAAGATCTGTGTCTAATGATGAGGTGTTAAAAAAGTTCCACTTGGCAGGTTTTTATTGGAAAGTCACATATATGACATTACAAATTTTAAATGATTAATAATGTAATAACGTGAGACAAATGCTAGCAATTTTCTCTTTTCCTTTTGATTGTTTGTAAATTAGTGATTATCGAATAACAATTCAAAACAAGTTAGATGATAAAATTGATTACGAGACAAAAAGAAGAATGAACTATGAAGAAGGGGTGTTTTTTTTTTTTGGTCAAAGAGAATTAAGAAGGTTTTAACAAAGGTTATTGGTATTTCTCAAACACAAAATTATCTTTTTCTTTCATCAGGAAGCTTTTTTTTTTTTTGGGGGTGGCCAACAAAGTAGTAACTTTTCCTAGGGTAACTCAGTAACTGTGAGTTTGTGAAGAGGTGATATTTAACTACAGTCAGCACAGACAAGTAGGGTATTCACCCACCTGAAGTAGGCCTCACACGTTTAGGGTCGCTCCCCACGTGCTGTAGGGCTCACTGTCCACATAAGGCCCATCAGATATGACCAAATTATTTGTTTTTTGGCAAGGAGATATGACCAAATTAGTAAATTACAATACTTCCATTTTTGTTTTCTATTTTCCTTGGTCATAAACAACAAGCAGTTTCCAGACCCCCAAAAAGAAACAAATAAATAAATACCCTATCGAAAAATAAAATACATAAAAACATGTAGTTCTAAATTGGGTCAATATTTCAAATATATCCGTTTAAGGGAGCTGCGATCCATTAAAAGAGCACTGAGAATTTCTTTTCTCCCAACAAGATTTGAATGCTTATTTATTTATTTATTTTTATGGCTAATAGAATTGAAAGCTGTTAACAGTTGTTTTATGGGGGATAATATAATCAGACCCAAAAAAGGGTAGGCAATATATAAACTCAGAAAACACAAAAGCAAAGGGAAAAACCTCATCACTTAACATAAAAAAGTATGAATTGTCCGGAAAAAAAAAACAAATTGTCCAAAAGAAAAAAACATAAAAAAGTATGAACAATTCAGACAATGCCACCACCATTTAATAGCATGGCATGCCAGAAATGCACAAGGAGGCTCAACCTTGACTCCCACTAAAATAGTAAACCTACAATTTTGCCTAAGATTGAACCAGTAATTGCTTCATCCTGATATTGTTATTGCTTCTGCACTCTCCCAGCTGATTAAAAAGTCTAGCAACTAAATCTGTAGCATTCCATAAATAGCTGAATCAATGGCATTATCTAGCAGAGAATCATTAGACCAATCATCGTGCCCAGACGTAACCTTTTCTAGCTTCCCTGCCATGCTTTCGCTTACCGGTGGCTCCTCCGGGAATCCCTTCTCTTTCTGCCATCATTTTCCCGATCCCTTGCAGGCTTTCCGCCTGTCTTCACAGCATCAATCACAAACAAATGAGTATGAAGGTTATAAGTGATAAAAAACTAGCCAAAAAGAAATGAAAAGAAACAGGAAGGGAATCGTCACAGCAGCATGTTTATGGTCCGAGTACAAAAATGTTTTCCATGTCGACAATGTAGATATAAAAAAATTATAAAAATGTTTATAATGTAAACCTTATACCGGAAGAAACATGTTTTTCATACATAAAAACTTTCCTCGATTGTAAACCAATTTAAGGACATGCCTCCACAAGTTTCACAAAGGAAACATAATACGTTAGGAGCAGCTCATCCACTATCTCATCATTTTGATATACACTAGCTCTATATTGATCAAACTACTCAATGTGAAGGGTGTGCAATGCCATAATAGTTTTAATTCCAGATGTGTGTTGAGTCCTTGAGATCAGCAGCTTCGGTATACTGATGACTTATTAGGAGTACTTTATTGCAAAATCACACAACCATTTCATCGTCTCGTATTAAAAACGTAAAAAGGCTCTAAAACAAGATTTAGAAGCATAAAGACAAGAGCACTAACCCCTACACAAAAATTGTGAAAATGAGCGTCAAAACCAGAACCGTCCAAGGTTGCATTCCCATAATTCATCTCAGGGGAATTGAGTTTGTTACTGGGAGTAGAACTTTCACAATACGATGCGTACGAAGACGAAGATGTAGAACAGGAAGTAGCAGGCTGAGAGCAGGAGCTAAAACTCTCAATATCTCCTTGAAACATTTCTTCAAAGAGCTCCTGCAATTGTTCAAAGCTCTCCCCACCATTTTCCTGTCAGTTGCACATGCTCATATGTCAATAGCGGCAGTAACACTATCATCAATAGTTCAATACCATCTCATGATAATAAAAAACGTAACATATACTATGTCCCATAACTAATTTCTGAATTTCTCAGTGACTCAGTATATGAGCAAAGAAAATATGAGTAACATGGAAATGTTTTATTACCACGAAATTTCATTAAAACTGATTTACTGAGAGACACTAATTACAAGCATGAACAGATTTTATAAGAGAAAACTTCATAATCATCCCACACGTTAAATGATGAATGATTGTCAACCGTTGATAGTAGGACTCATCGAGCCCACCAAGACCTCAGCTAAAATAGTCAACCTTTTAAAATGGGCCCTTCAAAATAGACTTCGTAGGATTTCAACCAAGAGATCATATTTTTTTTTTTTTTTGGTGGAAAACAAACTCCATAGAAGCAGACACAAGAACATGAGAGACTCAAGGAGATAGAGAAAACATAAACAAAAAAAAACAAAAAAAAAAAAGAAAAAAAAACACCCAAAAACAACGCAAGAGATCATATTGTAACCAAAACAAATAGAGAGAGAGAAAGAGAGAGAGAGATCAAATCACCAGATTCACCACAAAGGGATAAAGGTATTCGGCCCAATATATTATAATATGAATAGAACTGTCGACCCTTTGACTGCTCATCAACATTCTGCCGAAGAACAAAACCATTTTCCTTCTCTTAAAAAAGCAAAAGGAAGCTATAATAACTTAGGATTTCCCAAAAAGCATAAAGATTTCCATACCATTTTTCCCTCAATCGCGTTCAACAACATATACAACATCAAGAACCAACACCATTATGAAGAATGAAATGCAAGTATTATACTAGGAAATAAGAAAGGTGAATTAGTGGTAACATACATTAGGCTTCGTTTGGCTCATCATCACCGTCATCTCGTTCAAAAAATCACCCATGCCCTGCACCAACATGTTCACAATCACAAGGAGTCATACTCAAAAGGTGTTGCATCTAAAATTTGAGACTATAAATTCTGGTGGGTGTAGGCAAGTATGAAGTATTCCCATGTTGCAATTTATAGAAGGCATACATTTTCGTCATCATCACTTTCATAAGCTCCTACATCGTACAGAAACCTGTTGTTCGCGTCAGATAGAACTGTTGGAACAAAAAGCCTTTAGTGACCAATTTCATAAGAGTACAAAAATTTCTCTGTTTTTATACAAGAATCAACTAGTTGAAATGTTGGACCCAAAAAAACTAGTTGAAATGAAAATGAGAGTGGGAGGGTGGAATTACCAGAATAGGCTTGTTGAATGTCCTGGAATTTCTTCTTGGCTTCTTCCACGAACTTTGAATTTCCTGGGGCTGAACAACGATCTGGGTGCCATCTCTATATCAACAAACACAAATTTCTTACTGCAAAGCTCAATGAATTAAAGATGAACACACAATTCTCCGGACTTCCCATAAAAATTTGATATTTTTCGACCTTTCTAACCTGTTTGAGCTTTCACTGAATACCCAATTTGGTTCGAATGAAGAACCAAATGGGACTAGTGGCCCTGCACCAAACCCAATACTGAAGAACAGTCAAAAGGTTCGTTTTTTTTTTTCAACGAGTTGGGAAACACCCAGAAGTTAATTGGATAAAAAAATTATTTCTTTATCTATGACTAATGATTTTAATAAGGCCCAGTTGAATTGTGATATCAAAGGGTTCAATTCATAGAAAAATGGTTATAAAGTCTAACCAGTGCAAGTTTCTTATAAGCATTCCTGAGCTCCGAGTCTGTGCATTCCTTCTTCAACCCCAAAACGGCATAGAAGTCATTGCCTTTCTCTTCCCCATTAGCCATTCTTGAATTCCTTTTGATACAAACCAAACTGGCACAAAGACAACACCACAAAACCCACAACACCAGCAAAACTTACTTATAATTGTTCTTGTCGACAGATTATAGTACCAAAAAGGCTTAACACAACGCAATCACAAAGGAAAGAAGAAATTGTATGTAACAAAAACTGGTCTAGATCTTGTGAATTTGGACAAGCGCATGTTTTAGGCTTTGTTGTGGGAGGAAAGGGGGAAAGAAACACGAGCGCCCAAACCTCCCCGAGAAGTCTCCAGAAGACAATCTATTTTAAATAGCGTATTTGGGTGATTTTTTACCTCAATTGTTTATTCAAGTTGTCTAAATTAATAGAATCTTTTTGATTTTGGGGTCATAATGTACGGTTGAGATTGCAGGGAAGTACTAGATATTTGTGCAAGTTTGTGTATCCAGAAGGTTCTGTTTTTTAACTGTTTCCAGAGGCTTTTCTGACGTGAGGTTAAAACTGGGATTGGGTCGCACGCCCGCCATTGCTTTTATCACAACAAGTCAACAACTTGCAACTCAATTGGCATGGAAAATGGGGGACGGTGCAATATAACTAATTGGGCTCTGAATCTGTAAAATTCACTCATGTGCCATTTTTAAATGAAAAAAAAAATTAAGAACTGTATTCTGCTCTCGTTAGGTGGGTGCTATCAAAAGTTGTATGCTATGACACCTTTACGTATTATGACTCTTTTTAGTCTTTAGAGGGCAATTCTTTTAAAATGACACTTTATGAAGGTGATCGACCATTTTAAAATGATTTTTTTTGTGTAAAAATAATAATAATTAGGTCACATACCCATTATGACAAGTTAAGAATTCGTTAGAAACTAGAAAGTGTAATTTTGTAAACGACCCACTTGAGAATTTTCTTTCTATATTACCCGGATAAGGTTGTATAATGAATTGAACTCAAGGCACGGTTTCATTGCACTCCAAGTTATTGATATTGTTTGATTTGTGAATTAGATCGTAGCTCTTTTCATATTTAAAATGATATGTGGTTTGCATTGGTCTCGGGTGTGAGGGTAGAAACCCTAGCCGTCTCTCTTCCTTCTCTCTAGATTCTAGAGAGAGAGACGGTAGATCCCATTTCTCTCTCCCCCTTCTCTCTTGCCTTGATCTTCCTGATCTATGACTTGGGAGATGGGGAGGGTCTCCTTCTTCATGTGCAGGTCCTTGGGGGTTGCCTTTGCTTCAACTTGGTTCTATCTGGCGGCGGCGATGGCATTGACATCCTCAGATTGGGATGGAGCTCGTGGTGATTGCTCCCCTTTTTTTCTAACGGCTTATCGGCGGCGCCGCAATGGGCGTAGTGGTTGTCTCGCTCCCAGATTTGTTGCTTGCAGGTGGTGGTTTGGGGTTAGATCTGTTGGATCTACTCTGGGTTTTGGGTGGAGGTTGACTGGGAGGAGGCATCGTTGGTGTTCCTTTTGCTTATGGGTTGTGGTGCAGGTACATATCCGGTTTGGTGTGGGTGTTCTTGCCTATGCTCCATCAAGTCCGACGTTATTTGTTTTTCCGTTTTGTTATACGGTTTTATTTCTATCCTTTGTTTGGTTTCGTTTTTTCTTCCCCTTCTCATTTGAGATGGGGACCTATCATCCCTCCGTTGTTACCGGTTTTCAATTGACTGACGCTTATACTTGGCTCATGTTCTGGTTGGTTTGGTTCACGGAGCGGCACAGGGAATTCGTCTCTCCGGCAGTTGTCAATGCGGTGTTATTGAGTCTTGGTTGTCTATGGAATGAGGCAATTGTTCATTTGCAGATTAGGCTCTTTTCGCCCATGTTCTCTGTAATCGATTTGGGGTTAGATCTTACGTCCCCCCTTGATTGTACGTTCCGTTGTATTAATTGAAGGGGAAAAAGCTAAAATGGTACCTGAACTATACCTCTATATTATTGATGGTACCTGAACTTCATTTTTTGTCACAAATGGTACTTGAACTTTTCGAATTCGTCTAAAGTGGTACGTAAGGCCACCTTCGGTCAACTTTCCGGCCAAAAATATCACGTGAGGTGCATATGACTCTCAAATAAGGGTTAAAAATGATATTTTACGTCACTAGAAAATCTTGGCCGTCCAATATGATCTTGTGGCCAGGATTTGCCTTGTTTTTTTTTTCCCTCTTCTTCTTCTCTCTCTTCCCCTCTGTTTTCGTTGTTTCTGCTTTCTTTTTCCAGGGCTGGTGGTGAGGCAGTGGAGTAAGGTGCGGGGAACTGTGGTTGCTGGAGGTAAAAGGGCATCCGGAAGTAGGAGGACGAGGACGATGAAAGAGTATGGAAGAAGACAATGTAGTTGCCATGGCTGATATCGGGAAAAAGCTAGAGCTAGGGTTTTGAAGGGAAAGAAGAGATTAGGGAACAAACTAACCATTGCTGCAAACCTGCAATTAAACTCCCAAATCTCGATCTTCAGACGCACCAATCTCAAAAGAAAAAAAAAATTCAATTCTCAAAGTTTCAAAGAACAAAATTTGAACTTTCTCATCCACCATTTTAATTCTTTCCATTAATATAATCTCGATCTCAGTTTAATTGAATTTGGATTAATCCAAAGTGTTGTGTGAGCAGGAACTTGAAATGTGATGGTTCGATGTTGTTGGGTGTTGTGATTGCAGCAACTGTAAATGGATGCCCAAATGAATGGGCATGGCTATGTTGGGTGAGCGGCAGCGGGACAAGGCTGGAGCAGTGAGCAGAGAAGCTCAAGGGAGGCGCGGGGCGCGTGCAGCGGCGGAGATGGTGGGTGCAAAGGGAAATGGTAGTGGTGGGGTGTGGGTGTGTTTCTGCCGTTTCCCAACTGCCCGGTAGCGTCGCACTTGGGTACCTGAAAGCACAAGATTGGTCAGGGGGGTCGGTGTGTACCGACCGAAGGCCCTCCGACGCTCAAGTTAGTACCGGTGGGTCTAAGAGCAGAGAGTTTTTGGGATTCGGAGAGAACGTACCTGAATAAGGAGTGAGGACTCCTTATATGAGGTGAGGTCGGAGACAAGCTTCCCTGGCGTGGGGGACATCCCCCGACACGAGGAATATTCTCTCGGTCCACTACCTCGATGTGTGCATCGAGGGATGGCGGCGCCTAGTGCGGCATGGGTATGCGACCTAGTGCGATTCGTGAGGTAGTGGACAAGCACGTGTGCCGGTGGCCGTGCGGGCACTGTGGGGCTGGCCTCACTCGTGCACTGGTCGGAGACGTCCGCGTGGAGCGGGGGGGAGAGCTTCTTCGTCGGTACACCCGCCCGGTCTTACCGGTACCGGCGGGGTACGCCGGGGCTTTGGACCGCGGCCGGGGCTTACCCCGCCGTTATAGCAGTATGCTCGGTAGGGGTTCCCTACCGAGTCGCGACGCCGCCGGGGCGAGGTAGAGGCTATGTGCTCGGTAGGGGACTCCCTACCGAGTCGACGACGATTATATGTGAGGGGGCCCATAAGCGGGCCGCTCCCGGTGATAACGAGCTACTTCGGGCCCCGCGGGGCTGTCCCGTAAAGATATGAAATGGTAGCAACGAAGTCCCCCAAGTCCCGAGCAAGAGGAAGCTCGTGGTCGGGGACTTAATCCGAAGTTCATATCGGGATGTAGCGAAGTGTCGGTGGGACAGCCCGGCGGCGCTCGGTGCCGGCCCATGTAGTCCCCCAAGTCCCCGAACGGGGGGTTCCTCCCGGTTGGGAATTGTAACCGCTCCGAGTTTCGAGGGGAGTTGAAGCGTCGTGGCTGTTGAGCTCCTCGCCGTAACTGCCGCGATAGTGGGGTGACACGCGTCACGCCCTGGCCGGTTTGGAAAATCGTGGGGAAGCTCAACCGTCGTGTTGCCACGTGTCGCCATCCTGGGCCGCGACGGTTCACGTCGTACGGTCAAGATGGGTTGACTCCCGCTATATATATGGGGGTGAAGAGAGTTCACTTCACTTCATTCTTGCAAATTTCATTTCCAGAGCTCTGCAAGCCGTCGGTAGGAGAACGAGAGCGTGTATCGGTACTGCAACCGTGATCACTCGATATTCGACTTTCAGCCTTCAGCAACTGTAAGTACCGATGCCTTGACCTCTTGTTTTTAGTTTTCGGCTTTGCTTTTGTAACGTAGTTTGAGTACCGGTGTCCAGCCTTAGTACCGAGCTAGGTTGCATAGGCATAGGTTATCCCTCCCGATAAGAACCTTGGTCCATTTTTTGCAGATGTCTGACTCAGGGAGCGAGAGTGGCAGCAGCGGTAATGCCTTCTCTGGTGAAGAGCCGGAGAGGAGCCTATCGGTGGAGGAGGCTGGTTCGGACTCCAGCTCGAGTACCGGGACCAGTAGTTCTTGCTCGCCAAGAACCAGTCGATTTTGTCTGGATGGGGTGATTCGGACGGTGGTGAGGGGAATTACCACCGGGGAGGACCTAGAGCCCCTCGCCTCGGAGCCATATGTCAAGTCTCGGTCCGGTAGTAGTAGGGCTCCGCACGGGCCGGGTTTGCGGTGGACCGGCCGGGCCGAGTGCGTCGACCGAAGGGGACTTGGTGGCGGCGAGGAGGCCTTCGGTATCCCCGGCTCGGTGACGATGCGCCTTCCCGAGAAGGGGGGAGCTTAGGAGCGCGTCTGCGCACGGGCGAGACTCGGTACACCCGTTCTTTTTTGGTGAGGGGTTAAGGATTCCCCTACGGCGTACCGACAACGATTTTCGGCCGAGGTTGGCCTCTCCATCGCGCAACGAACCCCAACACCCGGCGGTGTCTTAACGCACTATACACGTTGTACCGTCATTGCGGATTTGGCGAGCCGGATTTGGCGGTGTTCTTCGGCCGGGGCGGCGGAGGAGCATTCGAGGACGGATAAGGGCTGGTACAAGCCGAAGTGTATTTTGAAGCCGTGTACCGATCCTCCCCGAGACACCGAATGGAGGGAGTTCAGCCACAAATATAAGAAGGTGATTCGATGCTGTTCGGCGAAGAAGGCCCCGGCCCGGGGAGGGTATGACCGGTACACACGACGTGGAGAGCCACGAGTTCGGGAGTCCCGAGATAGTTAGGGACCCGCTCGTCTTTGGCAATCCCACGTCCCGGCAGACATGGAAGAGCAAATACTTCTTCATCGGTGGGGAGTGGGAGTTCCCGGCTGGCTCGGTACCGACCGAGAAGAGAGTCCCCCATAGTTTCAAGGATGCCCCTGGTGGGTAGCCCTTATCGATTATAGACATGTAATAGTACGATTAGCCGATACCGGTATTGACCCTTGTTCTTTTTTTTGTTTTGCAGTGGATCAGTCTTGGAGGAGGCTTACCGAGAGGCAAGAGCAGGAGATTCGGTGGATCCGGGAGCATATTTCCATCGTGCTAAGGAGATCTACGGTGCTCCTGAATCGGTACTCCCTCGATAGCTCCGGTTTAGCCCCCACGCCAAATCCATGTAAGTATTGCTCGGTGGCCTTGTATGTTCCAAATTATAGTTATGTCTGACACCGGTGGTTTTTGTGCAGTTATTTACCAGTACCGTCGGTACCGTACCCTCAAAGGCGACTCAAGCATGGTCCGTGAGCGAAAGGACTATTACCAGCTGAAGAAAGCTGTCGGTGAGGACCCGGGGCCTGAGGTGGAGGTGGTAGCTGGTACCGGTGCTCCCGGTGCCGAGGGCGGTGCCGCTGCTGAGCTGGTACCGAGGAAGAAGAAGAAGAGGGCCCACAAAAGCCGGTCTACCGCCGAGGCGGACGTGGAGGTAGAGACCGAGGTGGACGCCGGCCCCGAGACCGAGGTTGCATCCGGTGGCCTGGATGGGTCCCCCGAAGCGTTCCGCCGGGAGGAGGTAATCTTCGGTCACTTTCACTTTCACTTCTTTTTTTTTTTTTTTTTGTTGTGTACCGGCATTAACCATTGTTGTAGTTCATTAAACAGGTGAGGGATCACCGGAAGAGGCGAGAGGGTGCAAGAGCCAACTGCCGAGGAGGGGCACCGAAAGTGCCGGTACCGTGCCGGGCCTCCCGCAGCACCGGCGCGGGCTCGGTGTTCGGCAACACCGTGTTGCCTAAGAATGCCCGGCTCTCGGCAGCTGCGTGCGAAGGCACCGACCGATCCCCTACGGGTGGATGCCCCGGCTGGCTTCCCGTAACCGACCCCCGGCGAAGCGGCGGGACTCGCTCTTCCAAGGTGCAAGCGAAGGTACCGTTTCGTACTTCATCATCGGTTTTTGTTTTGTCCATTTCGTTGGCTAATCTTGGTACCGATGATGCAGCTGGCCTACGAGGAGAAACTCCGGACCGTCGGTACTGGAAAGAGCTGCAGACCGCCGCCAGAGATGGCGAACCTACGTCTGCGCACGATGCTCTCGCGCGGCGAAGGAGGAGCTTCGAGGCTAAGCTTCGGCGGCCGAGGAAGAGGCCAGCAGGAAGATTGCCCAAGCCGAGGAGAGGGCCGGTGTCTACGCCGGGAGGCCGAGGAGAAAGCCAAAGCTGCTGTTACCTCGGAGACAGCCGGGGATCCGAGCCGACTTTGACAACCGTCTCGGTAAGGCCGTGGACGAGGCTGTCCTTGCCTACCGGCGCGATCGTGGCCGTGCCGTGGAGCGACGACAGCCTACATCGAGGGCGGGGTGTACATACTCGGCAAGATCAAGGCTGCCTTCCCGGGTCAGGATTGGAGTCAGCTGCCGGTACCAACCGTGACCGAGAGTATGGTGAACGATGAGCATACTGCCATCCTGCACGAGATTGAGGAGGAAGTCGGCTGCTCCTCTGTCCAGCAGTAGTCCCCCATGTCTGGGTGGTACCGGCCGAGGGCCATGTATTTTGATTTTGTTTCTTTTTTCTTTTTGGGGGGGATTTAAACCCTTTTTTGAACATCTCTCCCGGTAGGGGGTGCCCTATCGGGAGGCAGTATTTGAATTGGCCCTAAGGCCCTTATTTATTGTTTTGAACAATGGCGTGTTTCGCCTTATTCAATGAATTCTGTGTTTTCATATGATACCAAGTGCTCACTCGGGAGGGCTGGTTTTTTCAGTCTCGCTCCCGGTATTGTTTTCTTTAGTATTCATATCATGTAGGTAATTGATTCCGGTGGAATGCTGAATTTATCGTAACGAAACTTATGCATGGGGGTCGCGGGTACCGGCCACATGTCTTACGGAAGTTTGGCATGGGGGTAGCTGGTACCGGCCACATGCTTAATTAGATAATCAAAACTTATGCATGAGGGTCGCTGGTACCGGCCACATGTCTTACGAAGTTTGGCATGGGGGTAGCGGTACCGGCCACATGCTTAATAACATAATCAAAACTTATGCATGGGGGTCGCCGGTACCGGCCACATGTCTTACAGAAGTTTGGCATGGGGGTGGCTGGTACCGGCCACATGCTTAATAACATAATCAAAACTTATGCATGGGGGTCGGCGGTACCGGCCACATGTCTTACGAAGTTTGGCATGGGGGTGGCGGTACCGGCCACATGCTTAATAACATAATCAAAACTTATGCATGGGGGTCGCGGTGACGAACCCGTCAAAGTATGGGGTAAGTAGATTGTGAAGGGGGGTTGTCGTTCCAACGAGGATCGATGGGCTCCTTAATCCCTTGGTGGTTTGTGTGTGATGAGTGCTCTAGCTATGATGGAATAGATAAGAAGTGGAATGAGTGAGTGAATGTGAGTATGTGACAATGAGTGATGTAGTGGTGTCAAGATTGGTTTTGGAAAGATAATGATGCAAATGAAATGAAGCAACCAACAAGTAAGGAAAGCAAGCAAGTAAATAATGTAAAGTGTGCGCAATGTATGAGAATGTTGGGGTTTTCGGGTAAACCACAAGTCCAATGTAACTAGCAATGCTTCAATCGAATTAATCATGCCAATGTGTGTGTGAATCAAGCCCCGTATCCTAGCCATGTTATGGGTCTAGGACCGTGTTTCTTAAGGTATTCGAATGCCTTATTAGGGTCATTCCAACTCTCTAGGTGTCATAGGGGATTCCTCTACGTTACCTAATACCGAATCCCCTAAAGTGCTTAAGAGGCGTAAAACATCGAAACTAGGGACCCAAACAAGTTACAACTCATCACATATGCTTCCAATTGCCTTGAGTGTGTGAGGTTACCAATCTCACACAATCTCATCAAGATAGGTTAGTTAACATGCCAAAGAGGTGGTAAATTCTAAGAACAAGCAACCAACACATATTGAAATGGGTAAGCACACATATTCACACAATCACAAAGGCATTTTATTCACAAATCAAGCATCACATAGTCAAATTGGACTAGGGCACACAACCCTAGTCCCCAACAGAGTTACTACTCACTAATCATCAACATATACATCATCAAATTACACAATAAAGCTCTAGACATAAGGAAAAGAGAGAGTAGAGATGAGGAATGCTCAATAGGTGCTCTCTTGCTCCTCCTTGGCTTTGATGATGAACCTTGATGCCTTGGTGAGTGATTCAGCGACCCAAAATGGTGGTGGAGATGGAGAACGTCGAGGTGAACAGATTTGGTGAAGGATGGTGGAGGAGAGGAGGTGTAGAAGTGGCAGAATCGGGCTGCTCAGCCGCGCGTCGACCGGTCGTCGACCTTCTGTCGACCGGTCGACAGACGTGCAGAGGCTGATCCGAAGAGGAAGGGGGAGAGAGGAAAGGGGAAAGGAAAAGTGAGAGATTTTGGGGCTGAAGTGGTGGTCTGACCTAATGGGGCAAGTACTAGGTATTTATAGGCTAGAGGGGAAAGAATAAAGGGCTAGGATGGAGTAGGGTTTAATCTAAGGGCTCAAAGGTTTAATGAAGGGCAAGGAAGGGAAATCACAAGGGAGGACAAAAGGGAGGAATAATCAACATGTCACCTCACCAAATCTATTGTGGTCCTAGATGATGTGGGAGCACATTTGTGAATCACAAGGTTGACCTTGACTTGGACCTTGACTTTGACCTTCGGAGTTGACCGTAGTTGACTTTTCGGTTTCTCGGTCAATCTTCCGGAATTCTCTTGTGCTTCATTCTCGGGACTCGGCCTTTGACACTTTGATGCTCCAAAGTCGGGGTTGACCACGAGTTGACTTTTGGTCCTCGGGTTGACTTTTCGTCTTTTTGCCGGAAGTCCACTAAAATGCTCCAAAATGCTCCCTTTTGATCCCAATATCGTTCCGATGCTCAATTTACCTACAAGTGTGCAAACAAGGATTAGAGACTCACAAATAGCCATTGGGCAAGCACAATAATGATGATTAGAGGCCTAATTTGTATGCAAATCGCATACAAATCACACCCCCACACTTAAGCTTTGCTTGTCCTCAAGCAAATAGAATCAACAATCCAATGAACACAAATTCAATTGCCTTTCCAACCATATCCTCAATAAGCCCACTAAGCCATTCATCAAGACTCAATCAAGCACACAACATAAACATCATGCTTTGCCAAGTGATTAAGATATGTATTCAATGCATGCTTGGTGTTGTGTGTGCTAGCCATGAGATAATCAATCAAGAGCAATCAAATTAGCACATATCGACATGCTTAACCGCTAAACTCACATGGTTCACTAAATATTTCCGCTCTTGTGTTTAGGGTAAAGTGTTTGCTCTCAAAGCATAACCAAGAGCTACGTCCCCATAAGCTTGCTCAATGACCATCTTTCCACTAATTAGCTCACAACTTATTGGATCAAAAGGGCTTTCACATGGTTGTAATGGGGCCAAAGGTTAAGGGTTAGCATGAAATGAAGGGAATGGAAAGTCAAATGTTCCTAATGCTTCACAAGACAAATCAAGGACTTTGAAACTCATTTCTTTTGCGTATGCTTTCATAATCAAACAACCTAACTCTATTCTTCTCCAACCTTTTATTTTTCTACAACTTCTTTTTGGACTTTCTTTCTTCCTTTTTCTCCTTTTCTCTTTCTTTTTCTCATAACAATTTCTCATTTTGTATTTTCTTTTCTTTGAGACTTTCTTTTTGAACTTTATTTTTATACACCACTTTTCTTTTTGATTTTCTCAACTTCTTTTCTTCTTTACAACCCCAACCATTTCTATCTGTCTACCCCCACACTTGCCATTTTGTACAATCCCATAGATTTCCCAAGCATAAAAGAAACAAGAAGTCACAATCATTGTCTTATTAACATTTCGGAACAAGGATGGCTAGTGTTTAAGTTAAAACATGGGTTAGGGTGATGTGGGTGGTGAAGTGAAAGGCTAAACGATGAATGTGGCTCAAATGGGTTAGTCCTAGTGGATTAGTGTTTAAGGGATGAATGTTAGTTTGGCCATGGTGCTTAACTAGTGCCTTAATCATTTCCAATTCGTTGCAAACTAACACATAGCCTCAAGCGGTCTTTGAGCAAGTTCTAGGTCTCGTAAACTAATGGAATGCACACACATGAAGAACAAGGATGTATGAATGATGCATACATATCAATAAGGCTCAAAATCTCACCATAAAGGGTATATGCAAGTCAATACATAGTCTACACATGCTTCTCTAAATACAAATGATCAATCAACATGGCAAATGTGCACAAAGTGTCAAGCAAGCATCAATTACATAAATTAATCACAAGGCAACCCAATAAAGTTTAAGCACATGCTCTTTATCCACTTAATTCATAACTTAATGGGCTCAAAATTATCCTTGGGGTTGAAAAGGACAATCAAAACACACCAAACAACCTTCAAAGTTTCAAAATTCTCAAAATTTCAACTTTACGCACCTGTCGACCGTTCGACACATTTCCGTCGACCGGTCGGCACACGTCCAGGGATTTTCCTTCGACCGTTCGACCCAAGGATCGACGGTTCGATGAAAACTTTGAAAAATTGAAAAATTTTGGTGGTTCGAAAATGTGAGACAACTTTAATTTAGCCCAACCTTACACCCCCACACTTAAGACCAACATCGTCCTCGGTGTTGTGAGGAGTTTAAAAGCAAAGAAAATCACATTGGTAAAAGTGAAGAGAGCGAAGTCGGGCGAATGCACACATAACAAACATATAACAATCGGAAGATAGAGATAAGAAGACCCCCTTGTAGACGACTCCCTTAGCTAGCCAAGAAACCTCAAATAGACACCAACCTCAGGGCACAAGGCCCTGACTTCCATATGTTTGCTCCTCGGGTGCCAAATGAACTAGCAAGTGTGATTGCATCGGGATCACTTGAAAACAGGGGAAAGCAGCAATGCAGCATTGACCTCCTCCCAAAGATTTGGGTATAACTCCAAGAATAGGCATCCAAATTGAGTGATTCCAGTGGCGTTGGAAAGTACACTCAAAGAGATTTAGTTTGGCCACTGGAAACTCAGAAATAGCCTTCCGGACATTCAATGAAGAACCGGTCAAAGTGACCCTCCAGAAAGTCAAACTGCAGTGAGGACTCCTCCTTAAAACCAATATTGCGACAGATCCAACGGTCTGTTTAGAGAGAAATTTACACCGGGCACAGAAGACTCATAGAAGAAGCTTTCTCAACTTGGTTCACTGCATTCCAACGGTCCGATGTGGAGAAAAATGTCTCCAAAGTCACTGTTCTGCCCAGGCCTCTCGTAGACACATGCTAATCAACACCTCGTGGGGTGTCTCCCTCCAAAGCTCCATATCCTAGCTCCTCCCAACCTCCCAAAACCTTTATTCATTACTAAATAGTGCTGAACACAAAAATTTCTTTTCCAAGTGGGGTTGCCTCCCAACAAGCGCTTCGGTTTAGAGACCTAAAAAGCCGGTCTTGGTTCCTCGTTGACGAAATTATGGTGGCTCAAAGCAAAGCTTCTTCTCACTCAATGTATGACTTGTCTCACCATCTCCAAGGCTTCCCACAAAGCAACCCTTGATACCATTGAAAATTGACTTCGAAGGTGGTGGCCAAGCATACTTTTTCTTCTTCACCTCTCCTACCATCTTTCTCATGGCCTTGATTGTCGCCTTTTGTAGCGCATTCATGGGAGGAGTCTTCTTTGTAGCTCCTTCAAGCAATGGATCCTTCCCAAGTATGTCTTCATGAGAAAGAGGTGGTGGCTTTGAGTAGTAGTCTTGAGCATGAGGTGTGGGCTTTTCGGTGGATTCAAAGGACCAAAAATCCTTTCACTCTTAGCACTATTGCCCTTCACCAAGTTAATAGAAAACACCTCCTCAACTACCTCCGGTGGATGAATGGGCTTGAACATTTCAAACTTCACTTTCTCCCCCAACACCTTGAAGCTAATGGTTCCCTTTAAAACATTGATCTTCACTCCCGCCGTAGCCATGAAAGGGCGTCCAAAGATAAGGGGGAATCCATTGTCTTCATTGGGGTCATCACCCATATCAAGCACAACAAAGTCGGCGGGAAGAATAAACTTGTCAACTCTTACTAGCACATCTTCCACTACACCCGCCGGTCTTCGCTTGCTTCCATCCGCAAAGGTAAGTGCAATAGGGGTAGGTTGCAAAGCACCAATGCTCAACCTCTTATAGAGAGATAGAGGCATCACATTGACACTTGCCCCTAGGTCCATAAGTGCTCCATCAAGGTGTGTCTCACCAATTTGACATCCGATAGTGAAGCTTCCGGGATCTTTCCTCTTTGGTGGCATGTTGTGTTGAATCATTGAGCTTACATGCCCTTCAATCTTGTATACTTCATGCTCCTCAAGCCGCTTCTTCTTGGTGCACAAGTCCTTGAGGAAATTTGCATAGACCGGCACTTTGCAAATGAGCTCCAACAAAGGGATATTAATCTCTACCTTTTTGAACACTTCATGAAGCTCATTCGTCAATGTCTTCTTCTTGTTCCTCCTCTCATCGGGGGTGATCTTCATCGCTTGGTGTACATGCACATCATCATCAAGGATCTCCCTAGAGGTGTTCATGGTTCTTGGTGGGTCCATAGCCTTCATAGCCTCACCACCAAGGTTAGAAACCATGACACTCTCATGCCTAGGAGTCTCCTCACTCAATGCTCCTTCTTGTGTCTTCACTCCACCATAAGAGGTAATATCATTCTCAAAAGACAAGTAACCAAGTCCTTTCCCAAGCACAACTCCTTTATTCTCCTCATAAGTCTCCTCCTCATTCAATCCATAATTGCCAAGGAGTACATTTTCTTCCTCCTTGGCCCCATCCTCCATGCAATGCATATGATCAAAGTTCTCATGAATAGGAATGAAAGGAGAAGGGGTGAAAACATTTGATATTAGGGGGGTAGGAGTATAAGTAGCATGAGAGATACCGGAATGAGAAGTGAAGATAGCATTGCATTGCTCCTTGGTCTTGAACTTAGGGTTTTGCTCCACATTAGAAGGTAAGGTACCTCTTGGCCTCTCACTAATCTCCTTGGCCATTTGGCCCATTTGCAACTCAATCTTTGACAAGCCTTGTTGCAAGATGTTTTGCCCTTGTTCAAGAGCCGAGATCGCTTCATTGTTCTTCACTTGGCCTTGCACAAGGGTGGCGATCATGTCCTTCATTGACGGCTCCGCGGACTCTTGAGCTTGAGAGCTACGTGGGGCAGCAAAAGATGAAGAGACACCTTGATGGTAGGTGTTTCCTCCTTGAGTAGAGAACCCGGGAGGTGCTCCAAAAGTTGAGCTCCTATGTCCTCCATATGTGCCACTCCCTTGATACTTATCTCCTCCTTGGTAAGTGTTATACCCTTGAGACCTCTCTTGATACCTTTGAGCATTGTTTCCAAAAGATTTTGGTTGGTATCCTTGAGTGCTCCCTTGCTCATTCCGAGGTGCAAAGTTGTTGTAAGGCTTTGAAGGCGATTGATAAGAACCTTGTGGATAGGAACTCACTTGGTTCACTTGTTGTCTCTCTTCCTTCTCTTCCTCAACCATGTAAGCACACTCCTCCGCTTGATGGCCAAGAGAGCCACAATAGAAGCAAGATGGTGAAGAGTTAACACTATTGACTTGTCGAGGAGGAGGCTTTGATTGTGATTGCATGAGCATGTCTATTTTCTTGTTGAGAGCCGCTTCCAACCTATCAAATTGGGTTCTCATCATGTCATCCCCCAATGATTCACTTGAGACATTGTGAACTCTTGTTACTTGAGGTGCCGGTTGTGTGGGAGGAAGTCTTCTTGACCCAAAGTCATCCCATAGCTCGGAATTTGTGGCTAGGTCCTCAAATGTGTCCCATGCCTCATCGGGAGACATACCGGCTATTGTGCATCCCCGAAAAGTATCAACTCTTTGTCGTTGCCCGGAAGACAACCCTCGGTAGAACACATCAACTAGAAACCATTGTTCCAAGCCATGGTGTGGGCAACTCATCACTAAATCCTTGAATCTTTCCCAAGTCTCATAGAAAGCATCGCCCGATTGGTGCTTGAAGTTGACAATAGAATCCCGAACCTTGGCGGCCTTGCTAGGTGGGAAGAACTTTGAGAGGAAAGCTTCTTGCAACTCAAACCATGAGTGAATGGACCTTGGTGGAAGCTTGAGTAGCCACTTCCTAGCTCCATCCTTCAATGTGAAAGGGAATAGGCGAAGCTTGAGACCATCCTCGGGTAGTCCATGTAGTTTCACCGTCGTACAAGCTTGCTCAAACTCCATAAGGTGATCGTATGGACTCTCATCTTTCAAGGCATGAAAGGTAGGCATAATGCTCAAGGTGGAAGACTTGATTTCATAATGAGTGTTGCACGGTGGTAGAATGATGCAAGAGGGGTGATCCACCACATGAGGAAGAGTGTACTCCCTCATGCGTCTCACGGGAGGTGGATTGTTGTTGTTGAGTGGATCCGGTGGTGGATTTGGTTCTCCCATTGTTGCTTGGGGAATCGGCTCCTCCAAAGGTGTTTGGTGGCGCTCAAATGTAGGCGGTGCACTCTCACAAACAATCGGTATACGTCTCACAATCGGTCTACGTCTCACTCTTGGCCTTCCTCTTGTGTTCTCACTTAAAATCTTTCCGCTTCTAAGTTGTATGCGTGTGTGAGCGGTTGAAGCAAGGTTCATATACCTTCACAACACAATAATCAATGATTAGGTATCACAATTGAAGCAAGGAATACAAGTATGAGAGGTGAAAACAAGCAATGATAGCAAAGAATGAAAGAAACAAAGCAAAGGAACAAAATTGCTCTCCGTCGACCGTTCGACAGACTGTCGTCGACCGGTCGACACTCGTCCAGGGAATTTCCGTCGAAGGGTCGAGAAACAGAGTCGACCGTTCGACAAGTGCCCTGAAACTATGTTTTTGTGATTTTCTCCTTTTATACCTAAACCAATAAGGTCCCAAAAGGTGCAAGGGAACCCAAACAACAATAAACAAGCAACCTAAGACACAATTAAGCCAACAAATGCACGAATTCAATATTCATAAGTTCAAGAACACAAGTAATGCAAGAAATTGGATGAAGGTAAACTAGATGGTTATCAAACTAGGCAATGAAATACCACAATATAAACAAACACAACAAGGAAATATGCAAATAAGGGCAAAAGAAAGCTAAAGTCTCAACCACAACTACCAAGAAATCAACGATTAAACCTAGATCCCCGGCAGCGGCGCCATTTGACGAACCCGTCAAAGCATGGGGTAAGTAGATTGTGAAGGGGGATTGTCGTTCCAACGAGGATCGATGGGCTCCTTAATCCCTTGGTGGTTTGTGTGTGATGAGTGCTCTAGCTATGATGGAATAGATAAGAAGTGGAATGAGTGAGTGAATGTGAGTATGTGACAATGAGTGATGTAGTGGTGTCAAGATTGGTTTTGGAAAGATAATGATGCAAATGAAATGAAGCAACCAACAAGTAAGGAAAGCAAGCAAGTAAATAATGTAAAGTGTGCGCAATGTATGAGAATGTTGGGGTTTTCGGGTAAACCACAAGTCCAATGTAACTAGCAATGCTTCAATCGAATTAATCATGCCAATGTGTGTGTGAATCAAGCCCCGTATCCTAGCCATGTTATGGGTCTAGGACCGTGTTTCTTAAGGTATTCGAATGCCTTATTAGGGTCATTCCAACTCTCTAGGTGTCATAGGGGATTCCTCTACGTTACCTAATACCGAATCCCCTAAAGTGCTTAAGAGGCGTAAAGCATCGAAACTAGGGACCCAAACAAGTTACAACTCATCACATATGCTTCCAATTGCCTTGAGTGTGTGAGGTTACCAATCTCACACAATCTCATCAAGATAGGTTAGTTAACATGCCAAAGAGGTGGTAAATTCTAAGAACAAGCAACCAACACATATTGAAATGGGTAAGCACACATATTCACACAATCACAAAGGCATTTTATTCACAAATCAAGCATCACATAGTCAAATTGGACTAGGGCACACAACCCTAGTCCCCAACAGAGTTACTACTCACTAATCATCAACATATACATCATCAAATTACACAATAAAGCTCTAGACATAAGGAAAAGAGAGAGTAGAGATGAGGAATGCTCAATAGGTGCTCTCTTGCTCCTCCTTGGCTTTGATGATGAACCTTGATGCCTTGGTGAGTGATTCAGCGACCCAAAATGGTGGTGGAGATGGAGAACGTCGAGGTGAACAGATTTGGTGAAGGATGGTGGAGGAGAGGAGGTGTAGAAGTGGCAGAATCGGGCTGCTCAGCCGCGCGTCGACCGGTCGTCGACCTTCTGTCGACCGGTCGACAGACGTGCAGAGGCTGATCCGAAGAGGAAGGGGGAGAGAGGAAAGGGGAAAGGAAAAGTGAGAGATTTTGGGGCTGAAGTGGTGGTCGACTCTAATGGGGCAAGTACTAGGTATTTATAGGCTAGAGGGGAAAGAATAAAGGGCTAGGATGGAGTAGGGTTTAATCCAAGGGCTCAAAGGTTTAATGAAGGGCAAGGAAGGGAAATCACAAGGGAGGACAAAAGGGAGGAATAATCAACATGTCACCTCACCAAATCTAGTGTGGTCCTTGATGATGTGGGAGCACATTTGTGAATCACAAGGTTGACCTTGACTTGGACCTTGACTTTGACCTTCGGAGTTGACCATAGTTGACTTTTCGGTTTTCTCGGTCAATCTTCCGGAATTCTCTTGTGCTTCATTCTCGGGACTCGGCCTTTGACACTTTGATGCTCAAAAGTCGGGGTTGACCACGAGTTGACTTTTGGTCCTCGGGTTGACTTTTCGTCTTTTTGCGGAAGTCCACTAAAATGCTCCAAAATGCTCCTTTTGATCCCAATATCGTTCCGATGCTCAATTTACCTACAAGTGTGCAAACAAGGATTAGAGACTCACAAATGGCCATTGGACAAGCACGATAATGATGATTAGAGGCCTAATTTGTATGCAAATCGCATACAAATCAGTTGGTACCGCCACATGTCTTACGAAGTTTGGCATGGGAGTGGCGGTACCGGCCACATGCTTAATAACATAATCAAAACTTATGCATGGGGGTCGCGGTACCGGCCACATGTCTTACAGAAGTTTGGCATGGGGGTAGCTGGTACCGGCCACATGTCTTACGAAGTTTCATTTTTGTTCTTGGCATTTCGCATTATCGGTAAGATAGCAAGCGGTCATGAAGACGACACAGATTTTATAGTGGTTCACCGGCTCAATGCGAGTCCTAGGTTACGTCCATTGTAGGAGTTTCACTATGGTAAATAACGATTCTAAGTATTTGAAAAGTGGTGAGGTCCACTTAGCCGGTATGTTCCGGGCTCATTTTTTTATTTATGGGTAGTAGTAGCGAAGGTGCTCAATATTCCATGGATGCGGGAGCATGTGTCCGGTGGAGTCCATGAGCCGGTAGGTTCTTGGCTTGAGGACTTCGACTACCCGGTATGGGCCTTCCCACCGTTGGTTGAAAGTCATGGCTGCTGAGTTCTTCGTACCTTGCCGTACCCTTCGTAGTGCCCAGTCCCCCAGCTTGAGGTACCGGCACCTTGCCTTCGCATCAAACTTGCGCTTGAGCTGGTTTTTGTGTTCTGCATTCCGGAGGTTGGCTTGTTCCCGCCGTTCCTCGAGTAGGTCCCGGTTGAGGCACAACTGTTCTTCATTTTCATTTGGATCGTATGTGTCGATACGGTGTGTTGTGGAATTGATTTCAACCGGTACCACGGCTTCTGCACCGAAAGCAAGGGAAAATGGCGTCTCGCCGGTGGCAGCCTTGTACGAGGTGCGGTACGCCCATAGAACCTCCGGTAGTAGTTCAGGCCATGCGCCTTTCTTATCACCGAGCTTGGTCCTCATAGTTCTCTTCAGGATTTTGTTAACTGCCTCCACCTGACCGTTGGTCTGCGGGTGGGCCACCGATGCGAAGAAAAGGGTGATGCCCTTCTCCCAGCAGAATTTCCTGAAGGATTCAGAGTCAAATTGTTTACCGTTGTCGGTGATAATGACTTGAGGGATACCGAAGCGACAGATGATGTTTTCCCAAATGAAGGACTGTACTTGCCGGGAAGTGATTGACTTAAGGGCCTTGGCCTCTGTCCACTTGGTGGAGTAGTCGGTGGCGACTACCACGTGTTCAACACCACCGGTACCCTTGGGCATGGGCCCGATTAAGTCGATTCCCCACTGGGCGAAGGGACATGGGTTCACCATCGTCTCCAGCGGCTGGGATGGTTTTGGTACGTTCGGTGCGTTGAACTGACAGGCCTTGCATTGCCTTGTAAATGATATAGCGTCCCGGAGGAGTGTTGGCCAGAAGTAACCAAGGCGGATGAGTTTGTGGGCCAATGCTCTTCCTCCCGGGTGGTTGCCACAGATGCCCTCGTGTACCTCCCTGATGGCGTCTCGGGACTCGGCCGGTCCGAGGCATCGTAGGTATGGCAAGGAGTGAGCTCGCCGGTAGAGATGGCTGTTGATGATGAGGTACCGGGAGGACCAGAATCTTATTTTCTTGGCCTCATCATTATCTCTCGGGAGGGAGCCATCACTCAAGTACTCGATGATTGGTGTCATCCAGTTCGCCTCCTCCAGGCGCAGGTGGTTGACCTCAATGGGCATTGTCTCCGTGCTTCGGCTTTCCAGCATGTCGATGGGTACCGAGTTGCCGGGGGTTGGGGTCAATAGCGGAGGCTATTCGGCCAAGGCGTCGGCCCTTTGATTTTCTTCTCTCGGTACCTTCGTTAGCTTGAAGCATGAGAAACCGGCAGTGAGTTCTTTCGCCAAAGTTCTGTACCGAGACATGATGGGATCCTTGGCACGGTAGTCCCCGAGACTTGGTTGACAATGAGCCGTGAGTCGCCGAAGACTTGGAGCTGCCGGGCTCCTATGTGCCGGGCCGCCGAAGGCCGGCCAGAGTGCTTCGTACTCGGCCTCATTGTTGGAAGCTTTGAAGTTGAACCGGAGAGCACTCTCGAGCCGAGATGTGTCGGGACTACCGTGTGAGGGGTGATAAGGATGAGTCCTGCCCCGCTACCGTGGGCGTTCGAGGCACCGTCCACATATAATTGCCGGATCGGTAGTGCGGGATTAAATTGTGTTTCCTCGCCGGTGGCTCGGGCCGTCTCGGCCGAGCCGGCTCCTCTACCGATGTGGGTGTGGACTGCACAGAGGTGAATTCGGAGACAAAGTCGGCCGCACTGTGCCTTAATTCCCGGTCGAGGTCGGTAGGTGATATCGAACTCGCCGAGCTCGATGCTCCACTTCACGAGTCCGCCGGATGCCTCGGCTTTTGCGAGATCAACCTGAGTGGGTGATCGGTAAGCACCACAATGGGGTGTGCTTGGAAGTATGGGCGAAGCCTTCCGGCCGAGATCATGAGTGCGAGGATGAGCTGCTCGATTTCGGGGTACCGAGTTTCGGTATCCACGAAAGATTTGCTTGGGTAGTCTACGGTAGGTCCTCCTTGTTGTGGCTCCCGACTAGGATCGAGCTCACGGCAGTTCTCGATACCGATAGGTACAGAAGAGAGGTTCGCCTAGTACCGGTCGGGCCGAGCGGTGGCTGCTTGCCGCCGATATTCCTTGATGCAAGCAAAGGCTTGCTCGCACTCGGTGGTCCAGCCCTCGAACTTCTTCCCGGTCTTCAGAATTTTGAAGAATGGGGCACACCGGTCGGTAGACCGTGATATGAACCGGGAGAGAGCTGCGATCCTACCGTTAAGGCTCGGACGTCCTTGAAGGTTTTGGGAGATTCCAAGTCCGAGATCGCTCGATTTTCTCGGGATTAGCCTCGATACCCCGGTGGCCGACCACGAAGCCAAGGAATTTTCCTTCGCCTACGCAGAAGACGCACTTCTCGGGATTGAGCTTCATCCCATAGTCCGGAGGATGGAGAATGTCTCCTGTAGGTCGGTAAGGTGGTCGTTTTTCTTTAAGCTCTTGACGAGCATGTCATCCACGTACACTTCCATGGTCTTCCCGATCTGCTCGGAGAACATGCGGTTGACCAACCGTTGATAGGTGGCCCCGGATTTTTCAATCCGAAGGGCGGGACCTTGTAGCGTATAGACCTTGGTCGGTCGTGGAGGAGGTGTGCTCCTGGTCCTCGGGATCCGGCTTGATGCGGTTGTAGCCCGAATAGGCATCCATGAAGCTCGGGGCCTCGTGACCGGCGGTGGAGTTGACAAGGCGCTCGATCCTCGGTAGAGGGAAGCTGTCCTTGGGACATGCCTTGTTGAGATCGGTGAAGTCGATGCACATTCGCCACTTCCCATTGGGTTTCTTCACTAGTACCGGGTTGGCTAGCCATCGGGGGTATTGAACTTCCGGATGAAACCGATACTCGACAGGTTGTCGACCTCAGTCTTCATTGCTTCGTACCGTTCTTGGTCCCCGACGTGCCTCTTCTGCCGTACCGGCCGGTAGGCAGGATCGATCCCAAGCTTATGGGAGATGGTTGAAGTAGAGATACGGGCATATCGGCGTAGGACCAAGCGAACACCGAGGCGTTGTCCTCGAGGAGCTTGATCGAGTCGGTACGCGGGCGATCGGTAGGCCGGTACCATCTTGACTACCCCGTCGGGCTGTTCGGGGAACAAATTAATCTGTTCTACCTCCTCGTGGGGCTTCCCCCGTATGACTACCGCTCCTTCCGGGGATCATCGGCGGCGCCGCCGCCGCCGCGTTATTCGGGTGCGACGCCGCACACGTCCGTGGGGGGCTGTCGTGGCTTTGTCTCTTGGGCGTAGCGGGGACCGGGCCGTGGCCGACTTCCCTAATAGAAGCGCAACTCCGGCGGGAGTAGGGAACTTCGGCGTGAGTAGGTGGTAGCACACGCAAGCCCCGATTTGGCGAGAGGATGGGTCTACCGAGGATGAAGTTGTAGGAGGATTCACAATCCACTGGAAAGATGTGGGCCGATACCTTCCGGGACCGGGGGTACCGTCCGACCTCGACGTTGAGCCAAACGCTACCGAGGGGTTGGACGAGGTCTCCCGAGAAGCCGATGAGTGGGTTTACCGTCCTTGAGATGTTCTCGAGGGGTAGGTCCAACTCGAGGTAGGCACTCGAAGATAACATTGGCGAGCCGCCACCGTCGACCGTACCTTGTGCATCGGGTCGGTATGGACCTTGGCGGATATCACGAGTGGGTCATCGTGGGGGGTCACGATGCCGGTTTCCTCCTCACCGGAGAACCCCATGTTCCCAAGGTTCCCGTTTCGCCTCTTCGCACCGGCGCAGATCGTACCGAGAAGCATTGCGGAGTCTTCGCTTAGCCTCCTTCACATGAGATCCGTGTTCGGAGCGGGTGGTACCGAAAAGAGTAGGGCCTCCACCGATGGTGAAAATTTCCTTTCGGTACCCCCGAGGGGTTTGGCCAACATACCGGGCGAGTTTCCCGTCTCGGTGCAGCGCTCGCAACATCCCTCGGGGCTTGGCACTCCTCGGTATCGTGAGTACCGGACCGATGGTGGGTGCAGAATTTACCGGTGTTGACCCGGTTGTCGGCATATGGTGGTCTCTTCCACGGCCGAGGGAATAGTTGGGGGTTCTCCTTGTAGATGTCCTCCATTGGTTTGTTGAACACGGTGCACACCGGTAGGCCATCATCGGCAAGATCCGCCGGTTGGATTTCTTGGACCGGTTACGTCGCCAAGAATTCTTTTTCTTGGGGTACTGGTTGTACCGGTTTCAGTCCGGCCGTGACTTGGGGTGTTTATCCGGTTTACGCCGGTGGCGGGGTGCACGGCCATCCACCCCGGTAAGCGGGGGTGCGCTCGGGGGCGAGTAGCCGGAGCTCGCCCGGCTTGCGGCGAAATAGGGGCGGTACTCCGGCTCGGCGTGGCCGGAGTCGACCTGATATACCGGTCGATATTGGTTGTTCGGGGGGCTTGGTATTGGTGATTCTCGCTCCCGATGGGGAGGATCATACCGTTGATTGTTATTCCGGTTCCCCCGTTATTGTTCCGGTTGTTTCCCCGTGTAGTTGTTGCCCGGTTGCGCTTGTTATCCCGCCTAGGTTCTTCGACCTTGGGCGCGCGGTTTGCTCTTGCTGCGTTTATCCCCGGTAGGGTCCACGATCACCGTGGAGGCCTTGCTGCCTTTGTGCATTTCATTGAGGTGGGACTTCCTCTCGTAGGTCGGATAGTAGCTACGGGGCGTACTGGCCGGTTCGCTCACGAGCTCGGTATAGGTGAATACCGTGCTTGTGGAGTTCGGTTCCCTCGAGGAACTCTCCCCGTTCTAGGCCATCCGGAAGATCCGGGCCGCGCGGATGTCATCCTTGGTATTGCGGCGCCGGTAGGCGGCTTTGAACCGCTCCATGTAGTCGGCCCAACCGTTCGCCCGCGGTCGCCGGAAGCCGGTGAGTTCCCCTACCGAGTAGAAGAAGCTGGACTTGGTGGCATACTCGGTGGTGAAGGCCTCGACCAGCTGTTCGTAGGCTGTCGATGGACTCCGGCTCTAGTTGATAGAACCACGGCACGGCGTCCTGGGTCGAGTGTTGACAAAGGCACGGCACCGGTCCTCGTCGGTGTAGCCCCTGCCGTTGTAGGCGATTGGAAAGCAGTCACGTGCATCACCGGGTCTTCCTTGCCGGTGTAAGGATCCAACTTCGGATTCTTGAAGTCCGGTTGTGGTCATAGATCCTCCCGGTGAAGGGACCGATGCGTTTCTTGGCCGTGCCGAGGCTAGACACGCTCCGGCGGTACCGGTCTCGACCTTCCCGAGACGGTCGTTCGGCTCTCGGAAGAGGCTGGTCGGTGTGTCTTCCTCCACCCGTGGCTCGGGAACGACGGTGACGGAGTTCTTCATGGATGGTGTCGCGATCCTCGTCGGTATCCCCTCGTCCGCGGAGTGGACCACACCCTCGGCGTCAAGGAACGAGACCGGGGGAGTCGGTAGGGCCCGGCCCGCCTTCCGTACTCGGTGCCTCGGTCGCGGAGGGGTGTCAACTCTGGGGAGTGGTGCCGACACCGATTGGATCGGGGTCGGCCTCCCGGGTGAAGCGCTCCTTCGGCAGAGCGATTTCCGGGCGCAGCCTCTCGAGCGCCGAGGCGATCGCGGCGCAATCGCTCATTGCTCTCCCTGGAGTTCTCGGATCATGGCCTCGAGCCTCGCCACCCATGAGGGCTCGGCTGGGTGGGACTCGGGGGTCTCCGACTCGGTAGAGTGGACCGCCGGCGGTATGCCTTCGGAAGGGGTCCCGGGCGGCGATGGTCGTGGTTTCCTTCGCGATTTGGATTTCTTGGTTTGCCTCGGCGGCCGTGAGCCATCGCTAGCCGATTTTGTCATTGCTTGACTGGTAGAACACCTCACGGGGTGAGTATGCTTTGGTTATGAAGTGGTGGAACTGTTCCCACAGACGGCGCCAAATGTTTCTGCCGTTTCCCAACTACCCGGTAGCGTCGCACTTGGGTACCTGAAAGCACAAGATTGGTCAGGGGGGTCGGTGTGTACCGACCGAAGGCCCTCCGACGCTCAAGTTAGTACGGTGGGTCTAAAAGCGAGAGAGTTTTGGGATTCGGAGAGAACGTACCCGAATAAGGAGTGAGGACTCCTTATATATGAGGTGAGGTCGGAGACAAGCTTCCCCGGCGTGGGGGACATCCCCCGACATGGAGGGATGGCGGCGCCAGTGCGGCGTGGGTATGCGACCTAGTGCGATTCGTGAGGTAGTGGACAAGCACGTGTGCCGGTGGCCGTGCCGGCACTGCGGGGCGGCCTCACTCGGTACGGTCGGGAGACGTCCGCGTGGAGCGGGGGGAGAGCTTCTTGTCGGTACACCGGCCCGGTCTTACCGGTACCGGCGGGGTACGGCCGGGGCTTTGGACCGCGGCTCGGGGCTTACCCTGCCGTTATAAGAAGATGCTCGTAGAGGGTTCCCTACCGAGTCGAGACGCCGCCGGGGCGAGGTAGAGGCTGGCGTGCTCGGTAGAGGACTCCCTACCGAGTCGACGGACCAATTATATGTGAGGGGGCCCATAAGCGGGCTGCTCCCAAAGGATAACGAGGTACTTCGGGCCCGCACGGGGCTCGTCCCGTAAAGATATGAAATGGTAGCAACGGGGTGTAAAGAGAAAAAATAGAGGTAAGAAAAGAAGAAGAAAGAAGGAGGAAGAAGAAGAAGAAGAAGAAGAAGAAGAAGAAGAAGAAGAAGAAGAAGAAGAAGAAGAGAAGAGGGGAACGAGAGAGGGAAGAGAAACGGAAGAAGAAAGGGGAGAAGAAGAGGGAGGACGGAGGGGGAAGATAATCCTGATCTGGAAAAACCAAGGAAGAAGAAGAAGTCATGGCAAATTCGTCATTTTAGTTCATTTATGAGTCACATGCCCCTCACATGATATTTTTGGCCTGAAAACTGATCGAAAGTGGCCTTATGTACCACTTTAGATGAATTCGAAAAGTTCAGATACTATTTGTGACAAAAAATGAAGTTCAAGTACCATCAATAATATAGAGGTATAGTTCGGGTATCATTTTAGCTTTTTTCCCTTAATTGAATTATCTTTTATCTTCAAAAAAAAAAAGGTGTGAGGGTAGCCTCTCCCTCCCCTAAACTTATTTTTGACAAAAAAATGCTCGGAATAGAAAGAAATTGAAACCATTTAACCTTTTATTAGGTTTATTGAGGACTTTTCCTCGAAAAATCTGAATCATTCCAGGGCGAAGGATGCTCTTACCTGGTAAAAGGTCGAGGTTCGATCCCTGGCTTGGATCAAATTACGCATGGGGAGGGAGACGAACTTATCCCTGATCTCCCGGAGTGGTTGTCCACTACATACCACCATTTTATTAACAAAAAAAAAAAGAGCCTATACACGAGCCGAGCAGCAATCTCTATAAGCCGCAAGGCGTTGCAATGTGGATACAGACTGCCTAGCGCCCATTCTTAAGCCCACATTTCACAAGAAAGAAAGAAAAAAAACCAAAACTTCGGTGGAGAAAACTTGGAATTTTGTTATGGAAAAACTAGGCAGATATTAAAGCATGAAGCATTTGTGTGGTCGATGTTTGAGACGATTTAGTGGTAGGGTAAATTGCCCACATTTTCAAGGAAAGAACAACTTTTGACCTCATTCTCTTTAGATTTTAGACCTCATTTGACAAAAATAAAAAAAATGTTATTCCAATTTCCAACTACATATTTTTTTTTGCTTACAAGATGATTTAAACCTGAAAACATCCATCACCTCATTCATAACTCATACCCACCCAGGGATATTCATATTCCAGCTGCCCAAGTTATATCCCCAAAAGATGACTCCTAATCAGTTAGTTGGACTCCATTGGTATCCACTCCTAGCCCCAAAGCATCCCCCAAATTCATAGTTCTTGTCATAGTTCTCCTTCCAATGCCTCCATTCCCTTTCCTCATCATTGCAGCAAACTCTCCATAGTCTATCTGCCCATCATTGTCCTGATCAATCTCTCTGATCATATCCTCAAGATGCACCTCACCCAATCCAAAGTCTATGCAGGCTTGTGTGAGCTCATCAATGGTTATGAACCCACTCCCATCTTTGTCAAAAAATGAGAAAGCTGACATTAAATTCTCCTCCCTCTCCAACTTGTTCAAGTGCACAGTAGCTGCAAGGAACTCACCATAGTCAATTGTGCCATTGTTGTCAATGTCAGCTGCTTCCATGAGATCCTTGATCTCACTCTCCATCAGCTCAGACCCCACTTTCCTCAAACCCTCTTTGAGTTCCTCAAATGTTATGCTCCCACTGTCATCTGCATCAATCATCTTGAAGAGCTCTCTCAGCCCACCAATCTCCTCCTCCGAGAGCCTCTCAGCTATGACCCTCAAAGCCATCTTCTTCAGCTTGTTCATCGCCGAGAACTGCTTCAGTCTCGACAGCACAGCCGAATCTAGAGGCTTATCCGGAGCAATGGTGTCGTCTATGATCCAAGGGTGGCAAAGCACCTGATGGGCAGTGATTCTCTTCTTTGGGTTTCTCTCCAGCATTCTACCAATCAGGTCCTTGGCACTGTCTGAAATCCCAGGCCACGGTTCGGATTCAAAATCCAATCTTGACTGCAAAATCTGCCGGAAGATGCCAACTTCAGTTTCAGCCCAAAACGGAGGCACCCCACTTAACAAGATGTACAATATCACTCCTGCACTCCACACATCTGATTCAGGCCCGTAGTGCTTGCACAACACCTCCGGTGCCACATAGTAAGGACTACCTACAACATCGGAAAAGATTTCACCTGGCTTGTAAAAAACCGAAAGGCCGAAGTCCGTGGCTTTGAGAGCGGCGTCTTCCTCGTCGCTGTCGAACAAGAAATTCTCAGGCTTGAGATCACGGTGCATGACCCCAAGCGAATGACAAGTCTCCACGACACCAACAATGGTCTTTATGAGCTTGGCAGCCTCGCGCTCGCTGTAATGACCCTTCTTCACAATCCGATCAAACAGCTCGCCGCCTTTGCACAGATCCATCACCAAGTGGACTGATCCAGGGTCTTCATAGGTGCCCCTGATTCGCACCACGTGGGGGTGCTCGGACAAATGGTGCATCATCTGAATCTCTCTCCACACATCTTCATAGTCCTCTTTGCACAGAAGCTTGCGCTTTGGGATGGATTTGCAGGCGTAGTTGTGGCCTGTGGACTTTTCGGTACACAGGTAGGTGGTGCCAAACTGACCTTGCCCAAGGATCTTGCCCAAAGAGTAGAGGTCAGTGAGGTTTTGGGTCTGGTACGGTAGGACCCATTTCGGGTTTGATGCTGTGGCTGAGCTTGATTTCTTCATGGGTATCCAGATCTAGAGCTTCTGTTTGTGATGGAAGGAAGATGATGAACCAAGAGAGGAGAGAGAGAGACAGAGCCAATCTCAAAAACTGACTCGGCAGCCTATCTTGACTAAGACTGGTCTTGGTCTAGTCTACCCAATGTGCCTCCCATACCACATTATACTTTAGTACTATTTTGGATGAGCATTACCAGAAAGGAATTTTTGGTATTAAATGCTACATACAACAAAGGATTTTTTTCTTTTTTTCTTTTTTACTTTTTAGCCTGGTTAACATTATTAATTAAAATAAAATTATACATAATCACACATCTCACATAACTTCACCGATTTAAATCGAGGAGTCAGGAGTGGGCCAGTGGCTACATCATGATATCTTCGGAAAAAAAATTGTTATTATTATTATTATTCAAGTTGTGAAACGATACAAACATAAACCACAAATAAGACTACTTATAACAAAAAGTCAAAGTCTGAACATAACTTTCAGTGTCCAAAAAGAACGCAACTAGAGCTACTTAATCTCCGAGAAAATATTGAGTCATCTACACTTTGTGACTATTAATTCCACGCATTCCTAATAGTTTAATAGGAATACAAACAATGATATACTTGATATGTATTTCATATATGTCAATAGACTTTTTGAATAAGAAAAAAAATATTATGTCTTAAGTAACCGCAAAAAATTTAGTCGGTGTGAGTCCCCTTGTGGTTGAGTTTAGTTTTCAATTTTCTAATTAAAATTAGTTGCTATTTTACTATTAACCTCTCATTAAATGAAATTTGTTTCCCCATTGAAATTCTTTTTTTAGAGAAAATGAGACTTGAACTCGGATATGTGGTAGTACCACTACCACCGGCCTAAGTTGACAATTTAGCCAACTTAATAATTTACCTCTTTATAATCAAACTAGAACTCTGGAGCGCATTTGTTATCAATTGACCCAAACATTAAATGGATGTCACATCTCTGTTTAGTTATATTTGTTAAGTTTTAAAAAGTTTAACCAAAATAAAGTATTATAGTTATATTATATATATGATTTTTCTCCACTACATAGGATTATATACTTTTAAAATACATAGTTCTATGTAGATATATATATATATATATATATATATATATATATATATATATATATATATATATGACTTCTCCACATATGAGATCCTTACTTTATATGCAGAGTTTTGATGCTTAACCGTCAGATCAGATCATTTAAACGGATCTGACTACTGAGATCAAAATTCCGCATCTTATAAAGTAAAAACTTTTTTATCTGAAAATCATTATATACATAATGGAAAATGTAAGGTGAAAAGAGTGATTAGTAAGTCTATTTGAATAATTTTCAGGTCCACCTCTTGGGTGAATCTGTCCGTTCACCCCCACCCTTCTACTTAACATAGTTGCACTTCATAATTCCATAATTCAATCGCTCATATCATAAACTATCATTCATAGATCACTCATGCAAAAAATCAATCGAATCGAAGATTTTTTTTGTCACTCAAATTAATGAAATAAATGAACAATTCTGACGATAATTACTACTATTATGATAAATCGTCTATTTGGTACGGCGAGTGCTATGACCCCAAATAAAAATTTCTTTGGTGACTATTAATGGAATTTATGTGTTGAATAAAGAGATGGTTGATAATCCCAAAAGAGATGGTTGATAATCCCAAATTATTTAATTAGACCGTTGGTCATTTGTTAACCCAATTACGCTATAAAGTTAATCTTACTATAGAGTTGTATTCCTATTTGAGTCTACCAATTGGGGTCTCAATCAATGCTACGGTTTATGGTGTAGGGACATTTCTACTTGCTTGAAATGTCTTGACGTGGCAATGAGCAAAATTTGGCTGCACAGAGGGAGCGGTGCTGGTGTTTATTATGGGATTGAGATCCTCTCCTCACCCCTATCTATCTCTTATTTCCCCACCAAGAGATCTGGGCCGTCCATTTCGAAATGAACGGCCCAGATCTATTGCATTTTTTCCAAACTCCATACCCCACCCCAAAAGTGTAAACAATCTTAGCCCTCCATTTCGAAATGGAGGGCTGAGATTGCTTGGTGAAGCAATCTCTCTCCTCTTGGTGAGGAGAGGATCCGAGTCCTTTATTATGGAAGTTGTTTTGCTAGATTTGAGATTTACCCATTGAGTATTCGTTATTAGACTTTTTTTCCCCCCATTATTCGTTATTAGACCTTCAACCACATGTGGAATTCCTCTATTTGCGTCCAATATTTGACTAATAAAATTTTGTTCATCTGTACCAAATTTGAAAAATAAAATACAACGGTGTTCTAATTAATTGCTTTCTGAATTTTATGAGGTTGGGAACCCTTTTTTCCATCAATAAAACTCTCGTAAGCCAAAGTTCTTTATAAAAAACAAGGACAAAATATAGATAGATCTTCTCTTTCCAATCTTTGCTCTTTGAAGGTTCGTAGAACTTCTTGAGCATTTGCATTTTGCATGATGATATGTCACGCATTACTCTTAACTTTTGAAAATGCTATTGACAAAAATGGTGTGGATAAACAGTATGTCACACGCCCGGGCGAAATACTATTATTTTTAATGAAATAAAATCTTAATAAATGAATTATGAAAAATTTTCAGGTCCGCCCGGGGTGTACTTGGGCGTTCACCCCCTCCCCAAATAGCGAATCAGGTGCTGACGGGTGGATTTTTATTAAAGAAATAATCACAACTCTCCCACTTGCAGTTTTGACGTCAACTCACGTCGTTTTCTACTTTTCCCAAAAGGCCAAAAACTCAACCATTCTTCTCCTTCACTCGAAGTATACCATCCAGAACCACACGGTGTTCTTCTCTGGCATAAATCCTGATATTTGAAAATTTTCAAAGCCATCCTTATATTTCGATAGAATATATATCGGAGCTCAAGTGAGAGTTTTTGTCAAAATCACGTTTAAATCTTTCCAGAGCTGAGTAACCCTTTGACTTCTTCCTTTTTCCAGAAATAGCAACATCAATAATCCCATTTTCTCAATCCTCAAACGATAAACAAAACTTGAAAGAGCCACGTACATGTTATAAGGATATTGTAATTCATACTCTATCAATTAATAAGGATCTGGACAATCAATCAAAACACCTCATGAAATCTAAGCCATCACAATCCCAAACAAAGATTCTTGCAGAAGAGTGTCTTTGATTTGCAAGACTTCAGAAAATTCTACTTCAATTACCATTACTTTCCTTCATCCATGCTTACTATGCTACTTCACTCGGTGATCTCAAATCTGGGGAAAATATAAAGTAAAAAAAAAAAATACGCATGGGAGGTTGCAAGAAGTGCACGATCAGAGTTTGAGAGGGAGATAAAGCAGTGGAAAAATCAAATCTGGAAAAGAGGGGAGAGGAAGAGATCCCCCGTACACGATGATGATGGTTGGTCCTTGAACGAACCAAACACCATAGATCCGATGTAATGGGAGTTCGGATTCTGTTGCGAAGGAACCAGTGGTTGCTGAGCCGGAGAAGGGCTGAGTTGAGGGAATCAGTGGCGGAATCAAAGCCTCAAAGGTAGTCGAGGTGGGGATGAAGGAATTTTGGGGTAGCAGTGAGGAATGGTTGAGGATTTGAGAAAAGTAGAAAACGGCGTGAGTTGACGTCAAAACTGCAAGTGGGAGAGTTGTGATTATTTCTTTAATAAAAATCCATGTGTCAGCGCCTGATTCGCTATTTGGGGAGGGGGTGAACGCCCAAGTACACCCCGGGTGGACCTGAAAATTTTCCATGAATTATTATCGTAACATAATTATTTATTTATCAATAAATGGAGTAAGGCTATGATATGTTAATATTTCTCATACATCATGCAGAGATAAAGTCTTTGTTAGAGTAAATAAGGTCCTTATTAGAATAAATTAGATTCTCGTTTGAGTAATTAAGTCCTAAAAGTTGTAATTATAATGTTTTACGATTTGAGGACACATATTACTACTTTGACAACTCATGTGGTAACTACAAAAAAGTCACCGTTAAGGTAAATATGGTCATCATTAGAGTAAATAGGTTTTCGTTTAAGTAATTAAGTCCTAAAAGTAGTAATTGTACGTATGAGATACGTTAACATACACTAGAATTTTCTCAATATAAATGAATCATTTATTAATTTTTTTGATAAATTAATAAAATATTAATTTATAAAAAAAATTCTGTTTTCAAAGAAAATATGTGAAGCTGTATGATACAACTTCCATCCGCTAGTGAAAGAGATTCAGCTGATGCAACCATACACACAACCACGTAGAAAGAAGAGGTCGATAGCGACCCCAACTCAAAACTCTCTTCAGCAACATTGCGTTTTCTCTCTGAGACTGAAACCCGCACTGCCATATCTCACCACCAACTTTGATGCAAACTCATCGGAGCCACACCCAAAAGCACACAGAGGAGACGATCTTGCCATAACCACTGTGATCGTCTCAGAATCGGGGAGGTACCCAGGGGCGAATCCACATACGGGGCTCCATGGGTTGTAGCCCCCCACCCAAATTTTGGTAATTATATTAATTAGTATAGGGCTATTAGAGTAATAGCCCCCCACCCCAGAAAAAAAAAAAAAAAGGTTAGTCCCTCACTTCACTTCCACGCCTTCAGTCTCTCTATCCCTTTTTGACTCAATTTTTTCTATTTTGACAAACAACCCCCTCTCCTAGGTGAGTTAGCTACTTCTTTTGTGTAATTATATTAATTAGTATAGGGCTATTAGAGTAATAGCCCCCCCAAAATAAAAAAAGGTTAGTCCCTCACTTCACTTCCACGCCTTCGGTTCCTCTGTCCCTTCTTGACTCAATTTTTTCTATTATGACAAACAACCCCCCCCCTCCCAAGAGTTAACTACTTCTTTTGTGTTTTTCATTGTTGATTTTTTTGTTGTTGACTTGTTTTATGAATTATGATGAAAGATCTGGAATTATTTTTTTTGATTTGGGTGATTGGGTCTCTTATTAAGATTTGTAGATTTTATATTCGCATGTTAAATTGATTGAGCACAGCTTCACTATTGTTGATTGTTATAATCAAATCATGGTTTAGAATCATGATAATTCTTTTAGAGAGTTATTTGTTTAATGATGTTTTCGTAGGTTTTTATGAGGTTTGCTCAATGATGGGAAATTTTTTTGTTTTGCCTTACGGCAAAAAAATTTAACCCCCCCCCCCATTTTCGAATCCTGGAGGTATCCCTGCCTTGTGTCCTGATCAACGTCGCTGCTCCAAGCTCTCTCAATCGGCCAAGACGCTCCAAACTTGTCCTTAAGTGTGGTTTAGATTTTATGGGCCAAGGACATTTTGAAAAAAAATTAGGGAAGTGTAATTAGCATATTGAGTTTTTGAAAAAGTATGTTGAAAGTTTAACAAGGAGGTCCATATGCCCCAGTCTAGCTTTCGAAACCCCATGAGGCCTTGGTGGCCAGCCGGCGATGAGGCCTTGTGCCTGTTCGCGTTCCTGCCCCGTGGCGCTGCAGTGGATTAGTCCGGCTATGCTGGGATATCACTGCAAGGGTGTGTGTGTTACCTAATCTTATCTAACAAAGGCTAACCTCCCCCCCCAATAAAAGTATGTTGAAAGTTTAACAAGGAGGTCCATATGCCGATTGTGAAGATATGAATAAAAATATCCTTGATCTTACTGATGCCCTTGAGTTAACCCAGGTTTTGTCTATAACTATAAGTTGTCATATATTTCGGTGTGCAAGTAGATTTGATCATAAAATTAAAAATTTGAGAACTCATCACATAATCACAAGAAAAGAACTTGATAACGATACGCTATCGAACTTATTATATCCGCATAACTTTTTCCTTTTAATCCGAGCAGCAATATCATTCTCAATTTGCTAGATAAATTGTTACCATTTTAAAAAAGAAAAAAAAAACTTGAATACAACCGAGTTTCACTCTCCAAAATATTTTACAATGTCACTCTGTTCTTAATGCCTTTATCCAATCAATTTCGAGCTTGAAATCACCCGGACCAGATCTAGCACCTGGGACACCACCTCCTGCATTTACTGAGAGAGACATACCAACAACGCGGGCAGGATTCATTTCCATCTCTGCATCTATAACATTCCCTCTCCATGTTGGTAGATAACGAGAAAGAGGGATCTGGAAGATGATGCAAAAATTAGCCGAGCTCCAGAAGGCAAATAACTAAATAACATTGCCTAAACAAGGTTGTAACTGTTCCAACAAATGCATAAGCTGTCATATCTTCAGATTGTCCTGGTCTTATGCTATTTTTCCATTCTCTATAAGATGATCAATGGTATCCCGAGATGGGCAGCAAGATTTTTTTTTTCGGTACACAGGCATAAAGAATTTGATAAGTCAACAAACAAGAACTTATTGCCTCCCTACAAAAGTTAGGTCCACGTATCACATAACTAAGCAAGAAACATTGAGGTAAGTAGAACTTGCCTTTGCAATGTACCAGTTGTCTTTGGGTACATAAACAAAAGCCTGCCACGAATTATCTTCTTCTTGTCCAGGTGAATTTACCCAGTTTTCTGTGTAAATCTGCATATGCAAGCATTAATTTACAAAAGTGAAAGAAAAAAAAAGAGTATGGAAAGTACAAATCTAACATTCAGCCCCTCTCAATACTTGATCAAGACAAGCATTTTTTATTTTTATTTTTTTGCAAGGGATCGAGACAAGAATAATCACCGTAGATATGTAGGATCTTCCGTCTCCTTTAACTTTTAGTGATATGGTATCATATGCATCCAAATCAATGAAGCCAGTAAACTGCAGAAGAAACAAATACATTTGAAAATGATGCAAACAAAAACCTCTATTGAGTGGGGCAAACAAGTTTTAAGTAGATGCTGTAATTAAATCATTCCATCATTTCATGCTGAAATTGAAGCAGGAATCCAATGTTTGCATTTGCATTGTTGTCATCAATATGAGGAACAATTTTCAAATCCCTCTTAAGTCTGAAAATCGGAAAACAAAAGAAGATCTTCACTAATTTTCAGGGATAGTTGAATCAAGAACTTCCAAGAAAAATAACAGAAACACATATATCAAGAATAACAAATAAGAATTATGGTGAAGTAGCTAACAATTTAAAACCAAACAAGGAACAATCTTTCACTAGTTAAAAGTGCTACAGAACAGCTTATATCCCTAAAATGTTGGAAATACCATTCAACCTTTTTGGACCGCATCCCACAAAATCCACTCCTGTTCATCTTCCATTTTGAACCCTCGGCAAAATCCGAAGAAAGGTTACCCGAGAAAATTCCTAATAGAAAAATTAAAAGGGAGAATTGATTAATTAGGTAACTCTATAATAATCAACTGTGGATAAAAAGGACAGCTCTCATCCAAGCTGGTAAGCCAGTAGCATATTGAGGATTCACAAACTTTGAAATTTCATAAGTTGTATAATGATAACTGTTAATCTTTGATTCAGATGTACATTGCTATCCTACAATTCCACCACAAATGCACTCACATGCCTTGTCACTTTAGCAATTTGATATAGTCATCAATTTATTTATGAATGAAACTGGTTTCCAGAAACTATGATATGCTTCCATAAGTAAAAGTATGGTACAACTACCGTTGGGTCCATTTCCAGTATCTGAGATCTCTAAAGATGCCGAGGACAACCCTGAAAAATCAATAGACAATGACAAGCATATCATTTTCTGGGAAATTAACTACATATTCAAAGAGAAAGTGACAAAAAAAAATTGACATCAATAAATCTATCACAAAAAAAAAACCTATAAGTCTATCAACGCCTCAACGGATACAAAGAAAAATTGCACACATGGAGCAAACTTGATTGTGAATCAATTCTGCAGTCAAAGGCAAGGATACTGCTGAAGTACACAATAATTCCTAAAAGCTGTTGGTTGTTTCTTATGCACTCGTACAAAGGAGACATCAAATTATGTACCTCCATATTCAGAATCAGAATATAAATGCCACTTCTTCACCTCTTCCTTTGAATTGAAATTAAAAATATATCTCTCAGTGGGAGGCACCAGGTCTTCAACATTCCATGTGAGAGCTAAATTGGCATACCATGCACAAGAAACAAGAATAATTATGATACAAATATTTTGTTGAAATAGAGAAAGAAAAGGTAAGGATTCTCCTTGCCCATTGTAGGTCGCATAACTTCATCTATCACTAGTGAAAAGCGAAACATCTGATTATTTAAACTTGAACAGGACTAATGCAAGCTCGCAAATCTTATAAGAATGAGATTCTCTGCTATATCATGGAAAAGAATGGGGAATAGAAAGATGATTACAATACCTTTCTTGGTTGCTTGCAACAGTGCTCGAAACCTGGACATTTCTCTTACCCGTCAAAGTTCCTACATTAACAAAAATAGCTTCAATATTCTAGACAGTTTCTCCATGCAAGTAAGAAAAGTAACAACTGCACAACCAAGGAGTAACATCCTTCACCAGAATCCACCCCTCAAAAAGTTTTAGCAGACTTTAGGGACACATTTAGAGTTCCATTGGATATGAAATGTCCCTTCATTACAACATAAAATCCAGAAACTCATATATAACATAAACAACAATTCTCAAGTATGATAAGTGATTACGAAAAATCAAAAACCCATAAGGAAGAGGAACAAATTTTCTAAAACCAGCTATATAGACCAATCTCTTAGTTTTAACTTGAGAAATTTTTGCTGCAGTTTCATACTTGCTGATTTGAATTCCTGCATCTTATTGATTTGAACTTCATCCAGCTCAACATAACCCAATTCTACTTAAATTCCCCTATAAATAGTTAAAATATTTTTGCTCGATGATGTCGATATAAACCGCAGCAACATCCTAGTTTACATTTTGTGGGCTGGCTGAGTAAAACCCATTCGCCCAACCCAGAATCAAGAAATAGAAATAGAAAATGGTAATCACAAGGCATTTACAGTTCAAAATAGAGAGAGGCTTACCTAGCTGGTTGGAGTCGCCGGAGCACCGAATTGAATCACTCTGCACTCGCACCGCAAAGACTATCGATTGTCTTATGACTTTTTGGGCCTAACACAAAAGCCCAGTCCTTCTTAAGCCCACATCTTCAGGATTCCACTCGTTTTAACTATTACAAACCCAAAGCCAAATACATAAAATACACACACACACACTGATTCGAGGAAAGATATAGTTCGATTGCTCACCTTCAAAGCTGTGCCTGCACAAAACACTTTGGGAACTTTGCGGATCAACAAAACATTAGCAGATGAATCATTACTGATAGCATCAAATGTGTTCTGTAAACCTTTCAGCATATCTTTCCCTATTGCATTTCTCACTTGGGGTCTCTCCAAACTAACTTCAACAATTCCTGTCATCCGAAAAAGAAAACCCAAATGGGTTTATGATTCGTCGGTTATAAATACATACAGCGCACGAAAGACATAAGCTTTGGAGTTGAATTTACCGGAATCGGAGTCGGAGAGTCTGTGAAGGTTGACAGACTGAGAGGGTGCTGACTCTAGAATTAGAGTAAAGCGAGTTTGGTAAAGCCATTGATTGGGTCTGGGAGTGAGTGAATTCTCTGGAAAGATAAGAGGCTTTGGGTTTGTAATGTCTCAGTGACCTGCTTAGGATTCTGATCAGCGCCAACAATAGTTAAAATAGAGTTTTATTTATTTATTTCTTTATTAAGAATATATGTGTTGGGGTCTAATTGGTTAGTATGGGAGAAGTAAACCTAAGACAGAAGAAAAAAAATTTCAATGCGACGGTCATGTCACGTCATGGTGTAACGCACTAATAAAATCTTGACACCTAATTTTGTTTAGTTAAACTAAAATTGATCTACCCAAAATACCATCTCCTTTATTCCTCTCCCAACACGTGAAAACACTCTTTCCTGCAAACTACTCTAATGCAAGGGATCAAACATACATCACGCCAAAGAAAAAACTGCAGATCAGACAAAGAAGAAAGAATTGCAAATCGACAAAAGAAGAATTAATTGCAAATCGGCGGAAGAAGAATTAATTGCAGTTTGGTCGAAGAAGCAGTAGCAGAGGAAACTAGGAAAGAGTGAGAACTTGCATAGAGAAATAAGAGAGGGTATTTTAGGCAGATCAATTTTAGTTCAACTAAACAAAGCCGAGTGTCAAGATTTTATTAGTGAGTCACACCACGAACTAAAGCCAGGTGTCAAAATTTTATTAGTGAGTCACACCACTGACATGGTGTAACCGTCACACTGAAAAAAAATTCCCAAGTGATTAGCATGTATTTTACATGTTAATAATGTTTCTAATTACTTGGATTATAGTATTTCGAGAGTTTATTGTTATGTTTAACGTGTGTTTTTGTCTAAATAGGTCTAATAAAGGTGTAGTGGCTATCTACACTCAAACGTTGCATTTTGGAAGGTTTTATTGCACATTCCGAACTTCGGCGACTTTCCATCAAACCGCCACCACAAGTAGCGGCACAACCACCGGACAACCACCATCTGGGGTGGTGCAAATCAATCATCAGCTGTCTACATTGGCAATCAAGGCAGCCATCACCATCTTGCTTACTCACCATGAAGAAAACTTTGTCACTTTGTCTCCATATCTCCTTATCCTTGACTTTGGAGGGGGGAGTGACATGGGCTGGCTGAAAGGAGAGGCAATAATGGAGAAAAGACAGAAGAAAAGCAGCAAAGCTGACCTGGGGGAGGGGCATTCACGAACTTTCAGAAAAAATTGCAAGAAAACTCTCTCAACCAAGCCTTCCAAAATCTGCCCAGACGTCCCATCCGCCCGAACACCCACCTATAGTGCCCGGACGCCCTAGTCTGCTGACCGAGTTTGTTCTTCAATTTACACCACTTTCCACCATCCAAATCACCTGGAGTCCTTCACGAAAGTTGTTCCTAAGACATTAATCTGTTTAGGAAGTCAACTTTCACCACCATTCTATCTCATCCATTACACGTTTTCTCTGGAGACATCAAGAAGTACCAAGGAGCAAACCTTGAGAGACTTGGAAGCTGAAAGGAGTGAAGAGGAGGGAGCTAGCATCACACTTGAGACATCAAGAGCTGCTGGATTTCATCACTGAGAATTTCTCAACTCTCTCTTTACTTTTATTTAGATTTTCCATATGTTCATATGTGTATTCATGATGTATACTTTGAGTATGTGTGAGTAGTCCTTAAGGTTGGGGGCTAGGGTTGTGTGCTCTAGCCCATGATGATGTTTGATGATTATTCTTGAACATATCTTGCTCATTGATTCAGTTTGTGGATTTGTTCTTTGCTGGAACACAATTATGTTAGATGCTTGTTTAGGAATTGATAGTTCTTGAGCATGTGTTGAACTTAATTGGTTAAGAGTGTTTGCTATCAACTTATTCTGTTAAGTTTTGGCTTTGAACATGATGAGATTGAATGTAATGTTTACCTTGTTTGAATCCTGATTCTTGGCACCCTATGCCTATTTAATTACTTGGGGACCTTTAACGAGGCTTAGGTAATTGGATTAGGAATTCTTTGATGTCCTTAATATGGCTCAAAGTAGTCTTTTATGAATCGTTCCTAAAACCTTGAGATGGTAAAGGGAAGGGGGGTTTGATCCTAGGCTAAATCAGTGTGCATGTTCCTGAATGTTGTTATTCATCGGATTGGGTTGGAGTTAACCCAAAACCCCAATCGTTTTCCAATTTAAAATCAACCAGATCACATTTTTGTTGAGCTTGACACCCTCAACACTTTGACCATTTCAAGCATTTTTACTTGTGTTTTTTACTTGTTTAGTTTGTGTTACTTGAGGAGTTGGTTTGATCTTTGTCACTCAAGAGTGACACCATTTGAAGACACTACACTCACACACTGCATATAATCCATTTCACAGTTCATAATCTATCTCTAGTCTCACCATTTCATGTGCTAAATTCACTTAGTTACACATCACCTATAGGGACTTTGGGCCTTCCAATCCCTTGGGTACGACATTCCCTGGTCTTAATCTATACATCCACACATTTTTGACAAGCATATAGGCACGTTTATATAAGCTAAACTATACGACACGTCACCAAGGAAGGCAAAAATTATCTTTTCAATAATATTACTAGAAAATTTATTGTCCTAAAAAAAACCAAATTTTTTGAATAATACTCATTCTTCACATCCCTAAACTTTATATAGGTACAATAATTTATTTATTTTTTTTCCGTAAAAAAAAAGGTACAATAATTTTTCTTTTTTGGTTTGTGCTAAAAGCTTTATGGTATTCCTTGCTTGATTTAGCAAGTACGTACAAGATTTTTTTTTTTAGCTACAGATCAGGAATAAGAGCGGAAAAATACTCCCTATCACTCATTTTATTAAAATAGAAGAACAACAAAATGAGGGAGACCAAAACTAAAACCTCCTAAAGAACAAACAAAAGAGATCGAAGAAGATTAATTAGCAAGTACGTACAAGTTTAATTAGCTGCTGATTTCTTCAATCCATAAGAAGATTCATTTTCATAGAATTCAATTGCTAGTAATAATAAAACCAATGCAATAATATTGCTATATAGCTAGCTCAACGTGCTATTTGTTAACTCTATCATTGTCTCCAAGCCCTTTAAACTTCGTCCAGGTACCTAATATTCCTCCTTGCTTGTACTTAGTCTTGGAGATGAATGTGAACACAAGTAAACAGATGGGAACCATTTGTCTAATTTTATATATAGACCTTATAGACATTACCTTGGATGTTTATTTAAAGCCTTTGGAAATTTCTAGATAGAGGGTCGGCAATGAAGAATTATTTAGTCATCTGATTGACTCATTCACGTACAAGTTTCACTTAATCCCAAATGGCAAAGACAAAAGCAGATTAATGAAGAAGATGATAATGACGTACAGACCAAAATAATAGTTGCTGAAGAAGAAATTTATTGAGCTATTATCAACTTGGTAGTCACGGTATGTTGCCTCCTCAAAAGACAATGCACATTTCCGGCCATTTACAAATTAAATTGAAAAGGTCAAGATCATTAGGTTAATGACAGAAACAAATATCGTTAATCAACGTCTAATGGGGGGACAAGACAGTAGGATATTATAGCAAGGTACGCAGAGTACTTCAATCTGTACTCTCAAAGGAGCCCATATAAATTATAAAGTCCAAATAGAAATTATCCAAATGAAGCTTTAGAAGGTTTGGTAACCATGGGGGCTAGAGGAAGTAAGTTGAGCCAGATTATTGGAGTGAATAAGAGACTGAGATCAAGCACTGCAGTCATGACTCCTAGAGGTTATGTTCCTGTTTGTGTCGGAGTCAATGGCGATTTTCGGCGATTCATGGTTCATACCAAATTGCTTGGACATCAAGAATTTATGGAGCTTCTGTATAGATCAGCTGAGGAATATGGTTTCTGCAATGATGGGGTTTTGAGGATTCCATATGAAGCTAAGGATTTTGAGGAGTACTGGATGATAAAAAAGTCCACACCAAAGATTTTCAAGGTTAAGCCAACCTAGAAAATTGTAGTGTTCATGGGATTAATGTTAGTTCATTGTTTATTGTAATTCTCTTGCAGCAATGATATGATTCTTTGGGTAATTGGCTTATGAATACAAATTGTGTGCATTCTTTCTAAAATATTAAGTTGTCGTCCATTTCCTTTTAGTGTGTACAGCTCAATTTTCATTTTGTACTCATTTCAGAAGAATATATATGGCCAGAATTTTTCTGCACAATAATAATTGAAGTACTCTTCAGGGAGTTGAGAGAAATTAAATGCTGCTTGTTCGATCTTTGTGGATCGAGAACATTCCAATCATCTGCTGATTTTTCTGTATTGGATTCTTGCTTATGTTCAAAACTCTATGTTTGTGATCTAGACTCCAAAATATGGAACATAAGCACATAAACCCAATATTAATTAGCAAAATATGTATAGAAAATCTTTATCCTGGAATATTGCTTGTTTCGCAGGGCAACCCCAAGACTAGGCCGGAGGTGCATGGTAATTGCATTGCGCCTTTTCTTATTATTGCTCATAATTGTTTAGTTTCGAAGCATTTCTATGACCACTTTGTCGTTGTAATTTTTCAAAACACATGATATGTTGTGAAGACTTTTAATATTTCGTATTAGGACTTGATTCATGAATGATATTCTAAAACTATAAGAGCAGTTGGGGACCTTGGGGTTGGATGATCATATCAACATTGAATTGGTTATAATATTTATGGTGAAACGCACAGTTGTGGCTCTGTTAGTCTGTTTGTCTACATAGGCTTTTGGCCGGTGTCGCATTCTAATCTTGTTTCAACTTGTACCGATTAATGCCAGTCATGGTGTCAGCATCAGTTTTGCCCATAATAATGCTTGTGTCTGTGTTCTGTTTGTGGGCCAAAAATAGCCTGCATGCAGTTCCTCCTACACCTTCTATCTCGTATATTCTTCTTCATTTTTTATTTTGATTTTTCCCTAAGAAGAGCTAAAATTACAAGACAAAACCCTAGCTAGGAACCAAATCTTAAACCACTACTAGCTTAAAGAGGCTAGAAAAGGAACCAATCCAAACTACTTCCGAGTTCTTATGATTAGAAATGTTGATATATAAGAGCGTACATTTGTCACAAAATTAGCTTTTTGTACAACATGTTTGAAAGACATGTATTTAAAAGATCGAGTCAAAGTAAGTAGTGAAATTCACTAATAATAGTCTGTTCTTTCGGGATTTCTATGATGTCATTAACAAAAATTAATCGACTTTGAGCCACTTTCGACTAAAACTCTTGCATATATATATATATATAATATATATATATATATCCAGCTATCCTTTTTGTTTTTGTCAACTCTCAAATCTAAATATTTTTTTTTTCAACAACTTATCTTTCCCCTTGATATATATAATCTTTTTTGGATTGGCGCTCGTAAAGAAATTCTGTCCATTGCTAAAAAATAAAATAAAATAAGGAAATTAAATTATGTCCTTAATCCATCTACCACTTTGCCAATTAATTGCATATAGCTAGGGACTCAATAATATCGAACCAAACTAATCCTGTGGGCAACGCCCATGGTAGCGCACTAGCGCACACTGTTTGTTGGTCTATCCCGACATCTATTAATTGTCAACTACTGCTTTGAGCCTTTCGTATGATTAATTAGGAGAGCATCTCCACAGATGTTACAGTGTTGAGAGTAAAAGTTAATGATCCATCTCAATTAAGAGATCGAAACATGCTAAGTTTTTCTTGTGCGTCGGAGATCACTTCACAGTTTAGGTAATTAATTAACTTTTTTGGTAATTGGGGTTTCCTTGTTGCACTCGGAGAGGATTTTTCCTATAGTAGCTAGTTAGGATTTTTCCTATATATGACGAATTTTAGAGGTATACGTACATATAGCGGAAAATTCTATAATACCCAAAGTACTAGTGTTTGAGCATGTCAGCAATAATCTTGATCGTTGAATCTGTAAATCTTCATCTTGCCCCTTATAAGTGAGGTCTTAAAAAATCCAAAGCACTCAAAACGTTCCCACATATAGCCAATGAACAACAATCTATTAGAGAATTGTTACCTACGTACGTACGTAAATTTAATCCGCACATAAATAAGTGATGACTTCAAGGATGTATGAAATATAAAAAATTCGATGGGAAAAATGATTTCAAGATGTGGAAAGCAAAGGTGAAAGAGGTTGTAGTTACGGATTGGCAAAAGCCTTGGAATTGGGTGGAAAACCCGAAGGTATAAAGGAAGATGAGTGGAGAAAGTATACGAGGAAGAGATTGCTAACATTTTCGAGGCAGAGAGGTCGGCTAGGGAGATTTGGGAAAAAAATCGAGAAGCTTTACAGTTTAGAGAAAACGCTTCTAAACCGCTTCAATATCAAGAAGCAGTTGTATAGGTTAACCATGGATGAGAACACTACTATATATACAAGACCATCTTAATGAGTTTAGTAGGATTCTTCAGGAACTGTCAAATTCAGATGTGGAGATAAGTGAGGAAGACAAGGTACGTATTGGTTTTTCTTGCCTCGATCGCTTCCTAAGAAGTACGATCACTGCGTAACAACTATGTTATATCACTTATATGGGAAGCACAGTGTAGTCTTAGATGAAATCACTTCGGTAATTCTGTTTAACGAGAACTACTATTGGAGTGACGTAAATGCCAACAATCATGCAAGAGCTGACTATTTGATTATTCGATCCTAATTATTTCGATTATGAACAATGACTTTTTGTTTTGGTATCATGCATGAGGGGCCTTACCTCTAAATTAACATCAAGATTCAAGAATACTTCAGTTTATACAAAGAACAAATAATAACATGCAAGTTCTAATATTATTCCAAACATCAAAGTTCCTAATATTGTATTAGGTGGCCTTACCTCTTTCAAGTTGTAAACATGCTACCCCATACGTACCTTTTTAATTTGTCTCTTTTACTTGCTTTGTAACTTTTGTCTCTTTTTCACTATAAATTGTAATGGTAAAGAGGCTCTAATTCAGTCTTAATTCATGCTACCCCTTTCCTATCTTCCTAGCTCGCACGAGGCCGGCGGCAACCTTGTGAGATTGAAGACTTAGTGGGGGCAGTAAGTTAGAAGCGGTTAATTCTAATTTCATTCATTCTTTATTCGATTCTCATTATAGATAAGTAAACGTACTTTATAATTTTATTGACCCAGTACTTTATACATTTAGTGATGTTTCTCTTCAAACAAAGTTTCAAGTTCGAATTCACTCTTTTGAAAGTATTGCAAAAATTGAAAAGGGCAAACAAATAGATAATAAGTAACTAGTGAGAATCTAGTTAAGTTAATTTAAAATTAACTAGCTAGAGGGTACTTCTTTTTTTTGTAGTACATTAATTCAAAATTAATTATTGTTGGGCAATCTAGGGAAGATCCTCATTGTCCAAGCAGTAGGACATAGAATAGAGGGGACCATGCCAATTCAATGTCCATGTACTGTGATCTAGATTTTTCCTAGTATCACCATCAGCTACAACATCCAATTTGCATATGTTTTCGTTTACTTGACAAGAATTTGGTGATGTCTGCTCAATAGTAGTGGAGACCGAGTTTCGGTTTTTCTTTTTTCGTATTACCAATTTTGGGAGCTCTATCATCTCCTTGGTGTAGTCAAATCTAAAGACCTTGAAGGAGAGTCTGAACCTGCTAATTGCTACATGCAGTCATTCATTCAGTGGAGTAATTAAGACCTCGATAGACCTCGATCAAGTACTTCTTTGAGTTTATGATCGAAATGGTTCTCCGACATGATTCATCAAACATTAGTTTTCTTACCGAGATTTTAGAGTCCATTAAGATCATGTATTAACTCGAGATTAATGGTAATTCGATCACTTGACTCGAAGAAAGATATGACGATAGGTAAACACTAAATAGTGAAAACGCTGATACCCCAGCTAGTTTGGATGATCAACATGCAATTGAATTGATATAAAATTTGGTACATAATTAATTCATATCCAAGTTCTTTTAACACATATATATGGGTCGATCACTACCATTAGCAGTAATCAAAATGCAATGGGGTTAAGTAATCACTGTCCAGAAAAGGACATACGCACACATAGAGAAGCACACAAAAGCAAATATTAATTACTCCTACCAATCTTTACAATTAGCTAGCTCAGCATCCCCTTCAATTCTCGTCAGCAAGTGTAGAACTCAACCAGCTCATCCATGGAACCCAACTGAGTCTCAGCGTTCTCAAGCATCCACAGCAAGTGCTCGAACAGCACCACCTCGCAAGCCACCACCACGACCCCATCTTCATCCTCGCACGACTTGTCCACCAGCTCTTGAATTATTGGGTGCTCCACCACGTCGGAGCTCACCATGTACCGCCGCCGCGACTTCCCCACGTACACGGCGTGAAGCTCCTTGGAGATCACGGCCCTGTCGTTGTCGTAGTGGTCGGAGGACGAATCCTCGTTTGCGGCGGCTATGGAGCTCGTGGTGCGGGTCAGCTTGGTGAAGGAGGGCCATCTCTTTATGACTGACTTGAGCTTCGTCAGCTTCGCTAGCTTTGCCATGTGATCGATCTCTGAGAAGGGTTTTGATGATGAAAGGTCTGTGAGTTGAGGAGTGTGGTGAGGAAAGTGTGAGGGAAGGTTCATTTATATAAAACCATGGAGGAGAGTTGCATTGGCCCACTGTTTAAAACCAGCTAAGAATGAGATAGATATTCGAGTGCAAAACCAGTTGCGCCTTGTTTGGCAATTTGGCGGGGTCTTAGCTTAGCTTGGATTGGCAGATGTTCTTAACAGTAAATGTTTTTTTCTATTTTTCCTAATTATGTCTAATATGGGGATATTTACAAGGATGCCCCTTTGCCAACCCATTATTCATTTTATAAGAGTAGTAGGATAGAAGCTTAATTTGGAGGAAATTATGTATTTTAATTTTTAAAACAATGGGGGCCAAGGCAGTGCATAATTTATTAGTTAGACTTCTGTTCATTATGCAAGCATCAGATTAAGACAAAACAATCAAGAATTTTCATGGACCTAATTTCATGTTTATCTAGACATGTTTAAACAATCTTAGTCAACAACTTCACTTTAATTAAGTATTCCTTTGAATGTTTTAAGCATCTAAAAATTCTCCTGGTCTAGATTTGCTATCTAAATTTTTTTTTTTAAAGTTTGATATGCTAAATTATCAGGTTTATCATGCTTCAGAACAAGATAAATTATCAGGTTTAATTGTTTAATTTTTATTTTCTTTATTTTTTTATCAAACAAAAGGTAAAAAAAATATATAGACAATCTTGAAGCATGATATAATTTTTGTATACTATCTTTGGTTGTCCATCCAAATTTTAATTTTGGGAATATTCCAAATTAACAGTTTGGCAAGAGAATTAATTACATTATATCTTGTCTAATCACCGAATTACATTTTTTTTTATGAAGAAAAAGAACACTACATATTGCACCTTTGAAACAATATACAAAGCATGCCATGCATATAATTAATTAAGGGCCATATATAATATAATAATAAGCACTATAACCCATCAAGTATGCAGGAGAAATAATGAAATGTACGTACAATCATATATAATGAATATTTTGATTAATTAATGTTTAAGTAAGCAAGGGTAATCATGTAACTAGATGGTAGAGGATAACACTAATTGTTGGTTGTTGCTCTTGTCTACTCATGGTATTTATATATTTATATATCATCAACAGCAACAAATTAAAACAAAAAAAGGTAAGCTGTTTGTTGGTAAGCAGTCCACTATTTTTCCAACCGTGGGTTTTTGTTTCAGAAATTAAAGAGGGAAATTAAGAAGAAAACAAAGATATATATGGCGGTTTCGGCCGGGCATCTTTTTCATTTCATTTCATTTCGATCTTCTTTCCTCATCGCCACTAGTACCAACTTTTGTCTTCACTCATATTCTTTCTTGTATCAATGTATACCAGCTTTTGTTAATTGCCAACAAACCTCTGCAACATATGTCATCCATGCATGGAACTATGAACTGTAAAGAAGCCTTAGCTCTGACCTGATGACCTCTCTTATGGCCCTTGCGCCTTTATATATATTAAATTATTAATATATATATATGGTTCACCTTTACCAATCCCCGGCCCTAACTTATACGTACGTTTCTAATTTATTTGGATACTGATTAGCTTCCAAAATCACTTATGCAGTTGTTGATACCGGCCTCTTGGATATTCTTAGCTTCCAACACCACTTCAACTGTAAAAGCTAGCTAGCGCCTAGCAGATATCGAAGTTTTACTTCTAGCTCCAGTGAATTATAGCTATGTTGAAGACTAATGACGGCCTACGTACGAACCCTAAATGGAGATGGGCCACAAAGGGGTACACTAATTGAGCAACTACGAGGGGAGGGGGAGGACAGAACAAAGCAGAGAAACCAAAATAAAAGCTTCATTTGGTACATTGCACTAATTGTTTGTTACTTTGTTTGTGGTCCAAATGCTACGTACTCAGAAGGGCACCCCTACTGGCATGGGACAAATCCCAACAAAGGTCCAATATTTTAACCACTTGTGACCCAAATGGTGTACATACGTTCTTAATTGGAATAATAAGGGTAAAAATCCAAAATGACAGTTGAACTATTGTGAAAAATCTTTTTTGGTACCTACAATTTTTTTTTTACCAAAAATGGTACCTGAATTATTGTATCATTACCCAAAATGGTACCTCCATAGTTAAGTTAGGTACCATTTTGGATAATGGTCAATAGTTCAGATACCATTTTGGATAATAGTGCAATAGTTTAGGTACCATTTTGAGTAATTGTACAATTTGTATATACCATTTTGGGTTACGGAGATACCATTTTGGGTAAATGCACAATAATTCAAGTACCATTTTGGGTAAAAGAAATTTGTATGTACCAAAAAATACATTTGGTTATAGTTAAGGTAACATTTTGAGTTTTTACCCGAATAATAATTAGAGTTGGGTTACATGGAGGTATCTAGATGTTGTATACCACAAAAGTCCCTCATTTCCTCCTAGTTGGTGAATATCAAAGACATTGAGATAGCTATATTATATACTAGAGCAATGTGAAAACTTCATCCAAATGATGAAGTGCATTCCAAATATAGTAATGGGATAATTATAACTTTAGTCCCTGAACTATAACTCGTTCGACATTTTCGTCCCTGAAGTTTGAAATATATCACTTTCGTCTCTGAACTTCAACACCAACTATCACTTTCGTCCCTGACCGGAACAAAATGGTGCAAAACCTATGCCAAAATGTTCGCAAGGATGAGAGGAGTAACTTTTATAACTGGGGCTAAGCTCGATTCGGCCTAGAATTGGTCGAATTTAGCCCGAAAGCTTATAGTGGCCGGAACTTTAATCGTAAAATTCTCCCCCGTCCGGCGACGGTTTGAGGCGAGGTTGGTGGCGTTGAACTCGCCTCAAGGAGGGCTTCAAAGCCCAATAGGTGTTGTCCTCCGATTTGGCCGGAATCGGAGGTGTATTCGATGAAAACCCTCGGCAGGGACGAAAGTGGATATAGAATGTTAAAGTTCAAGGACTAGAGTGATATATTTCAAACTTCAGGGATGAAAGTGTCAAATGGATCATAGTTCAGGGACTAAAGGTGATTTTTTTCCTATAGTAATTTATCACTTAAATAGTGGCACCACAATTAAGTGATAAATTTTCATAATCTCAATGTCATCAAGATGATCCCAATCTTACACACCATGCCGCATGAAACTTTTACGGGAAAAACGAGGATGCAACGTGACATAATTTCTTCATGTGAACAACACAGTGATACAAAGAGGGGAGCGTCACTAAATAGAAATGGTCAGTGAGCAACAAAATCCATCACCATGGACAACTCTTCATGTGAGACACCCAAACAAAGGAGCAGCATTTTCTATATAAGATATTTATAGACTTATTACATGTTTATCTTGAGTAAATTATAATTGATAAAATACTTTAGGTTAAGTAATATGAATATGGAAATGGAACTCAATTCTAGTAACCTAATCAATGTATATATCTATTGATTAGGGATATAAATCTATTTAACTGATTACTAAGATGAATATAAAGATATGATATTTTTAGGATTCTTAGGAGTGCAGTTAGAGCAACTCTAACCCATTGAGCTATTTTTGGGGTGCCAAATCCATTATAGCACCTCTCTCTATTATGACACCTCTATCATTTCCATCATCTCCGACTCCAACCCAAAGTCTCATTTTGGGGGTGCCAAATTACATTTTTGTAATTTTAGACTATAATTAGAATATAATAATAATTTATTATTGATATATAATATTTGTAAATAATAAATAATAAAAAATAAAATTATTCTTATTTTTAGATTTCATATCTAATTTAATAATTTTTTGATTTTTTTTTATAATATTTTTGTGGATATATTTTGGTAAAAGTGTTGTGTGATTAATTAGACCCGTTGAATTAATCTGCACACTTTTTTTCAACCGTTAGATTTGAATATATTAATAATAATAAATTTTTTAATCAATACATTTTAAATAATCTCAGCCGTTGATTTCAAAAAGGAGACATCTGGGCCGTCCATCTCGTGACCGTTGCATGCAAAGCAACGGGTTGCTCAAGTGGGCACGTGGGGCAGCTGACATGCTTGTCGGCCAGGCAGCCAATCTCACTCTCGCTTTGGCACGTTACTTCTCCAGTGATCAGTTTTTTTGTCCTTTTGCGGCGTTACACATCTCAGTCTCCCTCAAGTGAGTGGCTTGACAGGCGAGGCTGTAATTTCACTTCGCACATGGGCTAGTCCCAAATATAGTACCGGACTAAGAAAAGTCCTTGATTTTGGTCTAAATATGGACCTAGTCTCATATATTATAGCCCTAGTGTCATTTTTTTCTTGGGTTGGAGAAGCCCAAAAATTGAAAAAGTCTCATTTTAGGTATTTGGTACCCTAGTACCCTATGGGTTGGAGTTGCCCTTAAGTCTTATTGAACTTCCTTCATGGGAGGGGTTCAAGGTTTAATCTAGCTCATATATAAGGATGCAAAAGGTCCCTGCAACCTCTATAACAAAGCATATAATCTGCCCCATAGAAAGCGTAAAGAGATTGCAAAAGACCTTTAGCTAGCAAAATATCTTAAGGTAACATGTCTTTGATCCTTAGGTACAAGTTCTAATTAACCTTAGTTCGTATCTTATTTGATTATCATACTTAGAACTCTAATACCATGATAAAATAATTTGGGCATTACATTTGCAAGGTCCAAATCCTTATAAACATATTTGCAAGGTCTCTATTTTTCAATGTGGGACAACACTCCACATAACTCAAGTTCCTATTACTCTCTTGACTTCTAGGTCACTTACTTCCAGGGTTGTTGCACCCACATTAATTAGAATGGCAACAAGTTATGGTTCATGTAGTTGAACATTTGCAGACACAAGGTTCTTGAAATCTCCCTTCCTCTCATCCGGAGAATATTGTGATGAATTGTAGGCAGACTTGTCAGCCTCTGGCTGTATGGCGATCACTTCCCCTTCTTCCTCCTGTTTGAACAAGCATTCTTAATTGGTCGCCCTCTTCTAGCTCCTTTATCTGTTATAATCTGATGTTGATCTCGCTCCCATCAGCTTGAGGGGGGGATGTTAAGGGTAAAAGGATAATTTATGAAAGTCATGTAGTTAGCTTCGTTATAAGTCAACATTGTTCTCTGTTGTAATCAATTGATCGAGCTCATTTTGCTTAATACAATACCTCATTCTCTTTCGTTTGCTCTCAAGAATTAGCAAAGCTTTCAAGACGATAATACAATTGTGTCTATATTATTGTGAATGATTTTGTGGCAATTTTAATGTTTAGGATTTGATTATGTAAAGGAGGATTTTATTGGGTTTCTTATATATTACGGAGTTGGAATTTTCTATGAATTTTTTTCTGGGTAATTCTTATGTTTTGTTCTAAGTATGGACGCAGGTATGTTTTTGCTCGATCTAGACACCCAACAACAAAGGGTTTTGCCTCTTTCATAATTAATGCTAAAAGAAATTTATTAAAGCATGAGATGTGGTCCAATGGTTGGATGCCAAGCTCAGTGGTTATACAAGAAGTCTTGGGTTCAAAACTCAATTATATCATTTTCGTGGTCACCAGAGCGCGTAAGCGTACGTGATATCGTCCATGTAGGCATCGGGATCCAATGAAATACTACTAAAAAAATTAATTAAATTAAGCTGAAAATCTTAACTCATGGTGAGCAAATGCTAACCCAGAATGACTTTTATTAGCTAGGTGTCATATATTCATCTAGCTAGGGGGAGGTGAGCTTTACCCTTTAACAAAAATGCTCACTATTGTAAAGTATTCAAAATAAAAGGAGTGTTTTTGAATGAATGTATAGGGTGAGGATTAATTGGAGATTTGATAAATCGGATATTATATTAGTAGTATGATAATTATGAGTGTGTGTAACATATATATAATTCAAAATTAGGGGTTCAAACATTCAATTATTCTGTTTTTGGAAGATAATGAAGGCATATATGCATTATGTCGTAGCCTCGTAGCTAGGTAATAAAACTAGTAATAATATTAAATATCGATCTTGCATATTATCATATATATATATATATAAGCTCCGTTAGAACATTGATCTATGAGTTTTTAACTGTACCACAATTGTGTGCTCAGACGGTTGATTTCTTTTTAGTTAGGTATCTTTTCCTGATGTATTCCATCTTAGTAGGCTTGTTTTAATAAACGAGCTACCAGGTTTTCAATGAATTGTACTTATTAGTTTGCTAGGTTCTTGGTTGTCAGGTCCAGGGTGCAAGCATAGAAAATTAATGTATGTGTCGTTCTGGCTTTATGATATAAATGATATATGATATTTTCTCAACAACAAAAAAATAATTAGATAGTTAGAATGAATTTATTTGTTTCATTGTTCTCTACCATTGGATTTAGATCCAAGGACAGTTGACTATGATTGAGTAAAATGTTTATTGAGTAGGTGCACAAGACTCATATATATATACATATATATAGTCTCTTTCACGTGTGGACGTCCCAACGTGAATTAAAATGTGAACATCCTTATTGCGGGTGCAAATTAATGATCAAAATTGTCTATATTTTAAGTCATCATTCAAGGATGATTTTAATAAAATAAAAATTCAAATTGAAAATTGAAAATTATTTAGTCATTTGATTACCATATTCATCATTTCAACTTTATCTGACGGACTGTATTTGTCTGTCAACTATACAACGAACAAATGATCAGGTAATCTCCAATTCGGCTAATTTTTTACAAGGATAATTCTTGAAAATAAATCTAAACAACAAACGGTTCTGATGATTGAGTTATGTTGTCAATTGATCGGGATGAAAATATTCACATTGTAATTCACGTGTGGACGTCCACATATAAATGGAACTGTATATATATATATATACACAATGATTCTCAGGTAAAGAGGTTCTTACTTTTTTATGGTGCGGAGTTTTGATCTCAGCCGTCATATTCGTTTTAAATGATATGATCTGGCGGCTGAGATCAAAACTCTGTAACATAAAAAGTAAGGATCTCATTAACAGATAAGGCTCGATACACAATGATTCTCATGTAAAGATGTCCTTACTTTTTTATGGTGCGAAGTTTATATATATTAAGTCTCTAAAGGCATTATGTGCTTAAGGAATCGTAATAGATTTTTAGGATCTGGGTCATGTGCTTCAGAAGAAAACATGAAGATCATTGAGGTTTCAATTCGTAGGATCTAAAGTATGATGTGGAGTAACGTATATTATTATTAAGTTATTGACTATTTTTTGTCAGATCACCAATAATTCAACTTAATTGAATGGGAGAATTCAAAAGTATCAAAAGGCATATATGCTCTTTAAGAACATGCAGCTTAGCAGACAGGATATGAGACTAAATCTTATATATATGGTATATTTAGTGATTTATTTTAACGTTTCAGGTAGAGATCATCAAGGCTTCTCCTCATTTGTGCATTGAAATAATCACAACTTCACAGTTCATTCTCTACAACCAAATTATCATATAATTCAATTAATCTAATATATTACATTGAAGATGAAATGGAATGGAATGTAAATGAATCTATACGTGATGGTTGCAGAGTGTAATTAATTAACGATTTGTATCGTCTTAGGTAAGACAAGATTTACTCGGTCACTCCTAGTCCACTTTTTTTTTTCCTTTTTTTTTATGATCACTATATATTTTTTTTTTATCGAAAGAATGTTCATCGATCATTACTAAAGTTTAGTAGGTAGTACAATAATAATGATCCGGTGTTCTTGAACAACCGTTAAAAAAGAGTTATACATAGAGTACACCACTAGAATACACTCTGAGTACATCTACCTTTTTTTTTATTAAAATCATATTACAAAAGAATACCTAAAACCCCAAAGAGAAATCAAATGCATAATGAAGTCTCAGTAATCAAATACATAATGATCACTATATAATGCAGAACAAAAACTGGCACTACCATATAACTATATAAGGGTAGAGACCACCTCCACGAACCAAAAACTCTGAAAAAAAAATGAAAACTTAAAAGATAAAAGAAAGAAAGGAAAAGAGAAAAAACTTAGAATGGTGGCCTATACGCGTTGATCAATTTCTCTCCAAGTATATTTACGTATAATTAGTACTTATGTTCTATTGTACAAATTTCAAAGATATAATAAAATAAGTGTAATTTAGGATTGGAATACATATTATACGAATGATCGATAAACTGTACACGTATTACTTCTGTATAATTTATATGAATGTAAGTTTAAATTTTGAATTTGAAAAATAAGATATATAACTAGGTACATATTGTTACATTATGCCCTAAATTTTCATCGTAGTATTATATTAAAATGTCCAAATACACGTATATATTTTTCCCGTCTTCTATATATATTACTAGGTATTGTTACACTGATATTGAAAGTGTTGCAGCCCAACATTTGTGAAAATAATCAAGGACAAATCAGTAGGAGATTTCAAGCCAGATCCCTATGTAGCAACTTTGCTGAATTGTGCTTATGTGGGATGAGTCCCTCCACAAGAGGACTCGTTGCTAGAAAATGGGAGGAGAGGCTATATATGTGGTCCTTTTATGGCCTTCCCATTGTCCATCCTGACAGTCTATTCGTCATTACGATCAATGGCACTGGCTTCTTCATCGAACTCATCTATGTTTCAATCTTCTTCATATATTCTCCTGTCCAAAAACGAGTCAGTAATATTAAAATTACATGTAAATTGATCACCCCTGACATGTTTAATTGGTTAACGTACATTAATATTAATTTCTATCTTTGGTTTTTTTCCTTCATTTTCAGCAAAAAATCACCAGTGCTCTTCTAGTTGAAGCCGGCCATCTTCTTTGCTATTGTGGTTTTCATTACCGTTCACTTTTTTCATACACCTAAAGACAGGTCTATGATAGTTGGGATCTTGTATGTGTGTGTTCTTCATCACCCTTGACATGCAGTCATAGTAAGTACTACAACTTTTATTTATTTTTATTTTTACTACGTATATTTTGGATATTTTGATCTAAGTTTTGGACAAGCATTTACATTGTTTTTTGGCTGCTGGTAGAAAATGGTCATCAAGACAAATAGTGTCAAGTACATGCCATTTGCCCCCTCACTTGCTAACTTTTGCAATGGAGTTGTGTGGTCTATTTATGCGCTCCTCAAATTTGATTCTTATATTCGATCTGGTAATTAATTTTCTACAAGAATTAAGATATCTGCTCTTCTAGATATGTAATATATGCATGAAAAGAGAGTCTTGGGTGGAAAATAACAACTCTGCATATATAGCTGATGATTGATCGATGCGCTATGTTCTTTGATGAATTGTTGCTTGATTTGTGATTGGTATTTTAAACTTTTTATTAAATAAATTTAAACTCACGCTCTAGCATTTTATCGTAGACATTGATATCAATCAAGTGACAAGCAACAATTTCTGAAAATTGCTACTTATAGTATGAACCTTGTTCACAAAATTCGCTGTGTGACTTATCCTCCAATAATGTCAATTTGCCCTAGCATTTTACCCTCCAATAACGTTAATTTGCCATATTAATCTACTGTTTTCACTAAAAAAAATCTTGTTTCTTTTTTATTTTAATCATTTTCTTTGAACAATTTTTGGGATCGCTTTCTGGCTTGGTGCAACTCATCTTGTACGGCGCTTACTACAAGATAGACCACTAACTGGGATGAGAAGACAAAACCTGAAGTTGAACTCGCTAAAGTTTAGAGAGCTGATCCCAAGTGATAGTGATACTGTTTGAGCCATTCAAGATGGTCATTGATCATGAATAGTATATAGCTTGAAATACTTATTAATGCTTTGAGCCATTCAAATTCTCAGTGTTTACATATCATGATTAATGGTTCAAAGTGATTATATATGATAATGTTTAGCATAGAAATATAGCAATCAAACGATAATTGTGTTTAGTGTCAAGTTAGTGATTATAGTGGTTATCTAGTTGCATAAGTTATAAATAAAACGTACTATTATGCCAGAAATCATTCAGGATCAGAGAGGAAGCACATGAATCTAACACCCTTTTATAATGCAGTGATCACAAATTAATTCACATTCATATATACCTAATTAATATACAAGGGAGTCACACATAGGTAAGAATGAAATGACCATGATCACAAATTCAGAATGAAAATAAGGGTCAAGTATTTAAAGGCACATATCAAAGAATTAATTAATCAAATAGTTATGTTCATAATCATTCTAAAAGTACATTCTTAGGTATTTAGACACTAATTTTAAAAGTGAGTGAGCCGGCCAGTAACTAGTTGACTACATATATTTTAGGTATTGGCTCATTTTTCAATTTTAATTTTAGTTTGTGAGTTTGTGAAACTGAGATATTGTGGAGAATTAATTTTCTGCAAATACAGGATTTTTTTATTTGAGAAAATTGCAAATCCAGGATTGAAAATCACATTGTTAGTTAATTTCCAAAAGATAGGGAATGATCCTCAGTTCATGATGGTGGATGTCGAACTGTGCTCCTAAACGGGGTCGTCCTCACACAAATCCTCCTTGGCTTCACAACTATCTCTCCCTCAGTTACTCTGCATGATGCAATAACTTGATGACTTTAAACACTCTGCGACGGTTTCATCACATGCTGTAAAATGCATGGCATGAATAATTAACTAGCTAATGCTCAATGAGCTGCACACTCCTTTAAAATTGTTAGTATAAATTGCCACAAAGATTTACCATCATGAAATGTTTTATGGAGTCTATAAATAAATTAGTCAAACCCATTTTGCAAGCTAATGAATTGATAATGAGTACTTACCAACAAAATTGCTTTTGCTATAAACTCAAATTCGTCTAACAGGATGCTCAAACACTAGTTATAAAAATAAATAAAAAATAAAAAACCCAAGCAAGATGTACAACATATTCAGAAATCCACATGAAACTGGCACAAAGAGTGAAGCAGGGAGAGGAGACCGGTGGTAGACCCAACATAAGAAAGTGAAAAACCAAACCATCAATTTGAATTTAGCCTCCCAGATATTAATGGGAGATTCCTAAAGCCCTTAAATTTATGAAGTCTCGTTTTTGTAGTATACCAATTTGTTGGTCAAATTGCATACCGAATTGTAGGAGTTAAAAATCGATAATATCATTTTGGGGCCGTGTTGGGCGGATATCGTTTATTAACTTAAATAGTACTACACTTTTGGTTAAAAACTTAAATAATAATACATGTCGTATAATTCATGTAATATTTAGTTGTCTTTGACCTCAGCATATAAAAAATAACAATGATTAAATATAATCTAACGGATATTTTATTTTATTATTTTTACCCATAAATTTAGATTCAAAAATAATTTAGCACAACTGGTTTTTTTTTCCGGCAAATTACGAAATTAATTGTATACTACGGCGGAATTAATTAAACACCGGCCGGAGAGTCGGAGACCACTAGAATTACTCTGGTGATGAGAAACTCATATGCATAGTAATTTGGGCACATGTTAAGACATGTGGTGACTTCTCGTTGAAACCAATCGGAAAGAGTAACACGTGTAAGATCAGGATTCTCCCCAAGCCGAGACTTTTCCAGATGGTTCACTACTCCCTCTCTCTATTAGTCCCGAACTTTCCTCTCCTGCCTTCATATATCCCAAAACTTTCTTCTCCCCAAACAAACAATCAGTTGCCTTTTCATGTAGGAATCTCGTCATCTGGTTCTTTAGTATATTCATTACTGTGTTTGATAACGGGTCGCTGAATCTGGGCTTGCTTCTTTTTGCAGAGTGCTAGTGCTTGTGATTTGGAAAAATGAGCCGAGCAGAGAATTCGAGTCCCTTCAATGTGGACTTGGCAGTGAGCCACCTGCTTAATTTCCCTGAAACCATCCGAAAGTACATGCATACTTGTCGGTCTGGTCATGAAACCAAAGAGAACCAAGCAGGGACCTCCAGCATTCCGGTCGACATTTTGGACTCTCCCAAGGACTACACGTTTTACTTGGACGTCCCTGGCTTGTCCAAATCTGATATTCAGGTATCATATTTTGCTTGGCTACCTGCATATATAGTAGTGCTTTATTAGCTGAGGAATGAAGACCTTAATATATTGTGCATGCAGGTAACTGTTGAAGATGACAGTACTCTGGTGATTCGAAGCAACGGGAAGAGGAAGCGCGAAGACGGTGAAGAGGAAGGCTGCAAGTATGTTAGGCTAGAGAGGAGAGCACCCCAGAAGCTGTTGAGGAAGTTCCGATTGCCGGAAAATGCTAATGTAGGAGCTATCACTGCCAAATGCGAAAACGGGGTTCTGACTCTGGTTGTTGAGAAGCTTCCTCTACCTCCCAAACCCAAAACAGTGGCAGTGAACATCTCTTGAAGCAAATAGAGGCAAATAGTCTTGATGGAGTACTAGGTCCTTTTTGTGTTGTCACCTGCGTGGTGTAGACAGATTATTAGTCTTTCCTGGCTTAGCTCAGTTGTTATGCATCTCTGTTTCGATTTCGTATGAATGCTGGTTGTATGTAACTGAAACTTGCCAAGACCATGTATCTCTACTTTAATTTTGAATGTCGAGCGTTATCTGGATTGAACATTGAAGTATCAAATGCTTCTGTCATTGACAACAATAATGGTGGTACAATGATGTGGAGGTCCCTCTATAATATTACTGGTACAATTATAGATAAAAGCTTGAAGAAGATTTTCTAACGGTCTTGGCTATGAAAATATATGGTTATGAACCCTGAAAACTTGAAAGGGTAGAGGTTTAATCAGATGACTTTCTCTTCTTTCGTGACTTGGGCTTCTTCTTGCTTGTAGATTCCTTCTCAGCAGGACCGTCCTCATTAAACAAATGCTCATATTCTTCCAAACTTGCAAACGGGGATGCTGCAGCCTTGCTGCGTTTCCGTTTACTTTTTCCTTGAGCACTCTCCATAAGGGCCTCCTCATCCTCCTCGTCGGCATCTCCTATATCAATAGCATCATCACCATCATCACTTTCATCACTGTTTGCAGTGGCATCAAAATCTTCTCCCTCTGCAATATCAGAGGGCAGGTCAAGATCAACATCACTGACATCACCGACATCACTGACATCGCCAAGCAAGTTTTCATCATCTTCATTAGCGACTTGGTCGAGATCATCATAATCATAGTCACCGTCTGCATCCATGGCAACACCAGCAGAATCCAGCATATTGTCAATCTCATCGTTATCACTATCATCATCACCACCACCATCCACATCAAACAACTCCGCAGCATCTTCATCTTCTGTTGTTGCCTTCTTCTTCTTCTTTTTCTTTGGTTTCTTCGAAGTATTCATTTTATTCATGTAGAACTTATGGAAGACCAGATCTTCCGCAGGTACATCTTCTTCAGCCAACGAGAGGATTTCTGGTCCAATGAATCGGTTGGTCATGTCAAGCTGGAACACAGAAGCTCAGTCAGCATGGGCAGTTCCCACTAGTATGGTTGTATTACAATCATTCAAGAGCAAGAGAGATGAGAAAACAATTTCCACATAAATGAAGACGAAACAAAATGGTAAAGCTACAGAAGTTTAGAATTACGACCTTTTTGGCAGGTTCAATTTGCGAACCACCATGCCATGTGCTTGCCTTTGGTTTTTTCTCCATAAACTTGTCTAGAAAAGCAGTAAGTGATAGATCGTTCAGTGGGTTCCCATTATAGACAATATTCGCCCCAGAGAGAAGCGTCTTTGCCATGGTAGAAACTGAAGGGTGCACATGAGAAGCAAGTACTGTCAACTCCCACCAGCTTACACGATCTGCATTGCTGTTCAATCATAAAGAAAAAGGTATTAGAAAGTCAAATGAGGATAAAAGCAAGAAGTTATAAAGGATACTAGGGAAAAGAAATTTGACTTTTTAATCGTCTTTCATTCTCAATTTCCCGGATTCCATCGGGAGAAGTACAGTGGTCAGACGTAACGGGTTCTAGCATTGATACAACATAGAGCAGCTTGGAAAAAAAAACTAACCAGTAAGAGGGCTCTCTGTGCCGTGGATCATAGCCTCCAGGTAGTGCACTCTTCTCAGAGGATACTACTTGTGGTTGCTGCACACTACTATCAGGCACCATTTTGGACTCCTTTGAATCATTTCTAAAAAGAAACTCCTCTGCTTCATCGGAACCTTCATCTTCAGAATATGAGGCAGGAGACTCAATATCATCTTCTGAAGAATCATGATCAGAATTGGCAGTATCACTGTTATGAACGAGGTCAATATCTTTTTCCTCTGAGACAGGGCTGGGTTCGTTATCAGATTCTTCTATCACATCTTCAAAATGCTCAAGGTCATCATCAACTGACTCATCTTGGAGCATCATGTTCCTGGGATTGAGAAGTAGAGAAGTGGTTTTTATGACCATGTTGAATAAATATAGTGCACAGATTTTTAAATTAGCACCACGCCTACCATAAGGGGGGCCGTGCTTTAAGAACTTCAGAGAGGAGGAAGAGGCATCCACATGCATATTGAGGCGGCTGCTGAAGGGCGACCTGTTCAAGCAAGTAGATAGGTGAAACATCCCCCATAAGCAACGGACAAGGGCAGTCAATCTACATCACATACTGCACATTTTCCTCAAAGACACTTATTTTTTGACTCTGAACTTTAAGATTGTCTAAATGCTTTAGCTAAACACACACAATAGGAGGAAAAAAAAATTGACCTGATATTTTCTGTACTGTCATTATAATAAAATTACATAAAAATGAAAATTGAATAGAGCTCCATTGACAAGGTAACAAACATAAGAAATTATGGTCCTCGTGGGACATACAAATAAGATGAATATAATGATATACAAACCTGCAGCAGACGTTTTGCAAAAGCAGCTGTACGCTTCAGGTTCACATCAGATTTCATTGCTCTCAAAAGAAGTCCAATAAACGTTTCTGCCTAAAAAAAGCATATAAAGATGGGAAGATATACAACTGAATACAAGAGAAAATGAAAAATGGATGCATTCCACAAACAGCCCAAGCTGATAAAAACCACGAAGCAAGAACGAAAGACACTAATTAACTGGTCTGCCTCTTGGGAAGGTGCTAAAGAAGGAATCATATTTGGACTCTGAAAATAACTTTCTGCACTCATCATGTGCAGAAAGACATTTTTGGAGTGCCAATATCATCTACTCATTTGAAAGAATATTTGGCATTGCACATTATACTCGAGTAAAGTTGTTGAGTTAAAGAAACATTCCAACAAAACCATAATAAAGTCACATTAAGCACATATTAAATAAGAGTTCAAGTAATCCCAAATCAAATTACCTTGGAAGTATTCATGGCAGCTGGAAGAAGTAGTTTTGAGTACAAGGCTCGGTAAAACCTATCACTGACAATTTGATTCTTAGATGAGATATGATGAAGAAGCATCAATGCTTGAACTCCTACATTAAAGTTAACAGAATGAACCTGCATAAGGGTCCACATAAGATTCCATGCTTAGGATAATAGCTAAATCAAATAATAACAGCAAAGCTTTGAGCTTACCAAATGGAAAAGCATTGGTGTTTGGACCTCAATAACGTCATCAGCCTCATTCCTCGAAACATATGGGAATGCTCTATTGACTCCCTGTTAGGATGGCAAGAAATGGGATGCAAAGCATTTAGTAAGGTACTTTGGAAAAACATCTTTCCAGGCTAAAAGTTTAAGCTTAGCTTTTACTGTTTCTTTCATTATTTTCTTTGAGTGATTGAATGCTTGAAAAGCACCGAGAGGAACATTGGAGGTGGCATAGGATCATTATTTGAATGAAAACTAAAAATGCATCCTATATACTGTAGACCCAAATTGTACCGACCATTAATAGAGCTGATAGAAGACGTGAATCCAATTCAACATGCGAATCTGACGAACTATTCCCTTTGCCATCCTTAAGAGAACCAGGTGGTTTTTTACCCCCTGCTTTCTCACTTTTATCTGTCTTTTCACCACCACCAGCCTCAGAAATAAGTACCTAAATATTTGTTTTCAAATTTTAATTTAGGCTCGTACCAAAAAAAAATAAAGACCCATAATTTAGGCATTGAAACAATATACTTCAAGTAATATGTAATTGTCCCATGAGAAACATCCAACAACATAATCCTAAACAAAGGTGAAATGATCCAAAAAAATGTGTATTGCTTGCATATGTAGAAACTCGGGGTTGCAAACATAGATGTGAGTTGTATTCAAAAGAAAAAGGTAAATATAGTTCAGTCCTACCTTGAAAAGTGCAAAATATATATCTACCAAACTTTTTGCCACCTTTGGCCCATCTCCTTTATTTCTTAGTTGAATTTGGCTCAAAAAGTTAACCTGCAGTTGTAAAAGTATAATTCAAATAGAGTTTCAACTTGTACTAAATCAAAATAAACGAATGCAGGCAGTATAGGAACGTATTGAGTTCAAACCATGGCTTATCAAGTACTACAAGTTCATTGCAAAATAAATAAAATTTTTGATAAGTAGACAGAAAAACAATTATATATTAAAACCCGGAGTTCCAGAATAGTAAATGTACAAAGGAAGTTTCAGACAGCAAAACAATTGACGGAACAAGTTGCACCTGGCAAAACACATGCATTCTTGTATGCAAATAGGTTAGTATCTCTCGACAAAAATAAATCTTAAAGTTCCATCTGTTATCAGCTTTATCTAGTTAAAGCTTTTGTGGTGTGAAGAACCTTATAATTATAACTATACCTAGTCACCTGTCCCCAGTCTTTTTCCCTAATGATTGATTTCAAAATCAGGAGCTTTTGTTGGCATATTGTTTTGCTTTGAGGATGACTTGAACCACAGTGCACCCGACTCCTCTCAACACCTTTTCATTATTCCATTATAATACTTAATGATTGATTTCAAAATCAGGAGCTTTTGTTGGCATATTGTTTTGCTTTGAGGATGACTTGAACCACAGTGCACCCGACTCCTCTCAACACCTTTTCATTATTCCATTATAATACTTAATGATTGATTTCAAAATCAGGAGCTTTTGTTGGCATATTGTTTTGCTTTGAGGATGACTTGAACCACAGTGCACCCGACTCCTCTCAAGACCTAATCACTATGCCAAGGCAGTATTATCCTTAGCATTATATAGTTATACATCCACTATCATAACTAATAAGACCTAAGATTTCAATAAGATCTAATTATCCATAGCATTACTTACTTAGAAATCCACCACAACTACTAGAATCTAAAATTTCAATAAGATTCATACACTAAGAGTCCACTGGAAAAGAAAGCAGTATGTAACTAAGAAAGCTGAAACTAGCAAGAGTTCAACAAGCTAACTACAAATGATAAGGTAGGGATTAAATTATTGTAGTGTCTACGATGAGACATACCGCATGGTATTTTGCTTGTATGCTTAAATGCGGCCGAAAGAGAAAAGAGTCCACCTCGTCAATCACCACAGCCTATTCAAAGTAGCTCTTAGTCAGATATGGGATGCAAAGGCACCAAAATGATTACTAAGCTCCACAAATAATGGGGGAGGGTAGTACAAAAAAGGATAAAAAAACAGATATGCCACAATCATGATAACAATTGCTCTGTCATTATCTTCGAGATAAAATCAGTTGCATATATCAGAAAGCAACACACTTTAAAAGGCAGGCTTCATATGTATCATAAGCTTGATATTCAAAAACAGAAAATATATTCAAAAGGCAACACAAACAGCATTAGATTAGCTAGTTGTACAATATTACCTTCATGTTTGGATGGTCACGCAAAAGGTTTGATAAGTGAAAATCAGCATCTGATGCACCCTTATTTTTAGGATCTCCCAGCTGTAAGTAACAAAAAATAAGTACAATCAAGCAATAAATCAGGATAGCAGTAGTGAGAGAGAGAGAGAGAGAATCCTTAATACATGTACAGAGATGAGGTCAATTCAGCGTGAACTTACTTTATTAACTAGGGCAGAGAGTAATCTTCGCTCTTGCTCCGATTTACTCTTTAGTAGCACATATATAGTCTGAAAGTAGTTATGAAGAGAGGATATCATGTCAGCATATTCTGGATGCCAAGAGCAATACACTTGCACCAAAATTGGAAAAGAATGCCTACAAATAGATATACCATAAAATATTCATTCACCTGTATATGAGCATAAGAAACTCAGATTTTTTTTTCCAGTAACTTCAAATTTTTCTCAAGCAAATATGCCTCAGAAAATAGATACACCCTGTATCTCTAGACATATTGCCTTATTTTAGTATCAAATAACATCAAAAGAGGAAATGGAAGAGAAAAGGAAAAAAGTTTTAACCATTCAATTTGTAAATTTTGCTGAAAATTACATATAGAAAATAAATACTAATTATAAATAGCATGCATACAAATGTAAATAGTTGCATACATGTTTCCTAAAGCAATTCACTAGTACTACACTTTCTGATCAAGAAAACTTTTTGACTTGAGAAAAATGAATGTTGAAAGGTCGTAAGAAATCAACAATTAAGTCATTACCCAATGGAAACGAGAGGTTTTACAATGGCAGCATAGTACCCAAAAAAATCAGGGAGAACTCTAACCTTCAATGCCTTGTTTTTAAGTTCAGGTAACATATCTCTCGATGCTTCCTCAAGAGCAAAAACAAAGCGTTCATACCTGAGAGACAGTATTTGAGCCACGTTAGGATAGAAACAATTTCTTAGTAAGAATGAAAATATTACAGCAAAGAGCCAAACAGGACAAGTCATTGTTCCTTTTCTTCTTCTTTTCTTTTTTTTTGGGGGGGGGGGGGGGGGGGGGGGGATTTGGAGGTAGCACATTAGAATTTAAAAACTATATATGCGAAAAACCGGAAAAAGCAAAACAAAACCAGATACCTTTGTTTCAAGCATTCCTCCCAATACCACAGAAGCAGAAGAGAATAACCATCTTTTGTCTCGGGAAGATGATTTAAAGGCCTTGGTGAGAGGCTCTTAAGCTTACGATCAGGTAACAAACTAGCAAAAGGAAGCATCTATGACATGTCAGATCAACAGTAAGGTAGATAAACTCATAAATATGAAAAGCTCAGCAATAGTGAATCAATAATCTATTACAAACTCCAAAGGACAAACAAATACCTTTAACCAGTACCAACAATAAGGGGATTCTAACTAAAGTTTACATGGTATAACATGCAGCATAATGAACTAGAGAACCATCAAGTTCACTTACAGGGGCTACTTCAGTTCAATTTGACATAGATGCATAATACTTTAGGGTAGGCTTGTTTAGTACATATTTTCCTGGTGATTTGGGTCATGAGCTTTATTGTTTGTTTCTCAGTTTCTGTATTAGAGTTTTGTCATTCTGCAGTCTATACAACCTCTGGTTATGGAGCTAGAGAGAGCACAGAGAGAGCGAGAGAGGGAAAGAAAGAACCTTGAAAGAAACAATTCCCTCAATGCATCAAAACCTGCAAATGCGTATCGCTTTCCCACTTTTGATGCTACCATTCCTGCAACAAACAACAAGTCCCAATAAAAGTTAAATCAAGGACACAACAAAATAATGCCAGTAAAGTACAAACAGAATGAAACACTCCAGATGCAGCTACCAATTAAACTGAAGTATACCTGGTCAGATTGACAATGTAACCATCAGTTACTTGAGACATTATACATTGATTCCAGAAACTAAGTCTTCCACAAAATGTAATACATGCATATAATAGCAGGAAACAAATGTGACTGATTAGATTACCTAAAAGTGCATCCAGTGACCTCAAATTGGCAATGGGATCGTCCCCAACCAATACTGAAAACGCCGATATCTTATCAGACGCAGTCCCTGACCTCTGTGTGGTAAGCAACAGCTTGATATCCCCACTCTTCCCTTTCGAAGACTCGTAATCCGCTGTGTACTGCGCCATCAATCTCTCTCCAAGCTTTCTCTTATTCGTCACCACACCCTTCCACTCCTCTTCATTTGTTGCCTCCGCTGTCTTCGTCTTCTTACCAAGCACTTTGCCTTCCAATTCTTCAGCTTCTTCGTACCACACTCCCATGTTAGAGGCTGTCATTAATGGCAGCTTCGGAAGGTTGTCAAAGTTCCTTGCTTTCTCACTGTTGTTGTTGATATCTGGGAGTGAAGGAACAGGGGGTTTAGGATTCGGTTTTGAAAAATTGGGTCTTTCATTGGGTTTGAATTTCTGGGTGTTTCGATTTTGGGGATTGAAATTCTGGGTGTTTCGGTTTTGGGGTTTTGAGGGCTTTTGGTTTGGAGCGGGTTTTGGCTTCTGTTGGGGTTTCTTGGGGTTCCGAAAATCGACATCGTTGAAGCCTGAAGAATTCGAGGGTGGGAGAGAGGTTGAGAGGCCGAGGGAGGAAGCGAATGAGGCTATGTCAGTCTTGAGGTGCTCTATGTTGTTGTTTGAGGGTCTCTTAGATTTTTTTGTGTCCGCCATTGCTGGCTGTGGAGGATGAATGCAAGAGGCAAGAAGGTTTGGGGACTTAAGTCCTTGTTTCTCTAGCTGACACCACTGGAGTAGGGTTTAAGAAGGGGCTTTGGAATTTGGATATATATATGGGATTAGGGTTTTCTCAATTTCTCGCATAAATAATGGTTATATATATTGATAATTCCTTTTTTATAAGTTGTTTTTTATGTTAGTTTAAGAAAAAAAATGGCATTATTGTACTCTAATTACTTCCCTAATTCTCATCAAAAAAATGACTTCCCTAATTTAGAGAAAATTTTCCTATGGTCAAACCTATCTATAAAAGTTGAAAAACAGCAACGAACCCTATTCATGTCCCCAATATTTTAATTATGATTAGAGCTAAAAACTTGTGGAATTTGTGGCTTGTTCATTGAGGTTCAGGTTTGGAACTGAAAGGAGAGGAATTTGAACCTCACCTAGCACAAAAACATGAAAGTTTATCAAGTTTTCCTAATCCAGAACTTAGATCAAATCGAACTACTTAGTCAGTACAGTTCAGCCAACCGAAAAAGTTGGTTCAAGTACGGTATGATTTAGTATTTGTCAATACCGACATCACCCTTTCAATTGGAGAACAGTACGGTTGAGTTTTTTCGGTCATTTTTTGACAGCCCTAAATTGTCATATTTGCCAAATTCATATTGGTGTCTAGACGAAACTTCTCTATATCTTGGTGAAGTGGCCATTTTATCTTTTTATCTTTTTATCTAGTAACTGTTTCATTAATCAACTAAAATTAACCAAAAAACTCTCGTGTTACTTTTACCAACAAATTATTATGCTTGATTTTTTTTTAAGAGGATCAAAAGATTTCACCCATATCTTCATGGTGACTCGAACACATGCTTGATTTATCCCTACACCAACTCTCTAAGGTGGTGTTTGTTACATAGGACTGATAGCTAGGCTTATTTTCTATGATAAGTCTGGACTCCTCTAACCTGGATTATTCTTCCACAATACTTAACCTATGTTTGTTGCTGCGTAGGACTAATTTCTTCTTCTTCTTCTTCTTCTTCCTCCTCCTCTCTTCGTTTGTCGTCTCGCTCCAAACACAACTCTCTCTCTCTCTCTTCATTCTCTCTCCGGTTTCCTTTCCCCCCCCCACCCCCCCCCCCCCCCCCCTCTCCACACTTGCGGTTAAAACTCCAACACACCAGTTTGCGCGGTCCGACCCGAAAGATTGAACCTCGTCTAAAACCTCTTTGTTTCACAATCATAGTCGGATTTCGGTGAATATGACAATCAAATCCCTTTGCATGAAAATCAAGTCTTAACAAACAACCAAGAACAAACCCAAAAATTTACAAGAAAAACCCCAAATCAAAAACAAAAACCAATTAAAAATCAACCCAACGGGGGGGGGGGCGCGGGGGAGGGGGTTGGGGGGGGGGGGGGGGGGGGGGGGGCTCCCATCCATGGTTTTGGGGTCTCGTAGCCGTTTTTCGTTTTGACCCTAGCTCGCATGGTTGTCACCTGTGGCAACCACTACTTTGATTGTAAATTTTCCTACAACCCTACATGCCCCACCTTTAGTTAATTTGACTACCAAAAGTTTTCAATTTTATTATTTATTTCTCTCCCTCCTACCTCTCTTCCCACCACTCCTCCCCCACCAATCCCCTCCTCTCTTCGTTCGTTTAAACTCAGTCACTTATGTGGGTTCTCTACAATGGTCAATTTCGAACCGTGCTGTAGCGCAATCCTCTGAGTGTTGGTTGGAATGCAGAAAAGGCCAGCAGGACGCCCATCCCGTCGTGTATACGTCAATAGAAAAGTTTTCCCCCAAACCCTACAATGTTTTTTGCTGAAACCTCCCAAGAAGTGTTCGGAGGAGGTTTCGTATGCATCGACCACTTTTTCTTCGAATTATAAAGCATGAAGCTCGATTCATTTTGTCCAAAAGGTTCCGGCCATCTGGTTTATCACTCTACAAAAGGGCTGCAATAAGTATGTTGCCTATGGAGTTGGGCGATGTTGTGGATGATTATATCGGGCCGTGATCGCGCAAATGAATCGATGAAAAGGTTTGTTCAGCGTTTTGTTTATTTGGTAAAGAATCTGAGAAAACCAACGCAGTTTAGTATTATGATTGGTGAGTCGTGGATTTCGGGGCTCGGTGTTTGATTGTGCCCGGAATGGAAGTGTCGGCAATGAAATCTGCCGAATCCCAAACGCGCCAAACACAAACGGAGAGTATACACACTTTGAACAAATTAAAAGTTCCCCACAACCAGGTTCAGCTGCACAAACAATACACAATTGAATAACAATCATACAACAATCACATTCAGTACAACCTAGAATCCCAAGACCCATACCCCCGACTATACACAAGTAGATCAAGCAGCAACGTTAACAATAAGCCAAGCAGATAAGCAATCACACAATAGCTAATCAATTAAGCAAATACAAGACAAGCAACACCAAACCACCCCAAACCCACCCGGGAACGGAGACCCCCGCCGGTACCTAGAAAACCCAGGCAAACACACGGGGAACCCTCCCAAACCACCATCAACCCAGCAGTGGCGCTCAACCATGTAGCCTCCAATCTTCTCAGCCCCCCCACCCTCCATAGCCTCACCACGGAACCCCAACCCGCATCACCAACAATGCAAAGTGTGTGTGTATGAGTGAATGAAATGATTCAATTCGTTTGACACAAGCAAGTAAACAAGGAACACGCTAGAACAAACATGACAAACCGAATAGTTCATTGATTTAGTTATTCACAAGGAACAATAACAAACAACAACACAAAGTGGAGGCTTACAGGAACAGGGTCACTCAACTATACCGAAAACCCTCAATACGTTTTGGACAAAGAAGAGAGAAAGAGTTGGAACAAAGAAAACCGAAGGATTCTATTTATAGAAAACAAAACACGCCGCGCGTCGTCACTATTCACGTCGATCGTCACGTTCATGAAGTGGTACGTAGCAACGGTCACATTTTCGAACGCAACGGGCGTTCTCCAACGACCTTGACATCGATCACACTATCCGCGTCGATCCGTTCAAAACAACACCGAGCAAAAACAAAAAATATCTTAAAAATAAATGTTTGCTTAACCAAATGAAATTTAATTAATTTCAGCAAACCTAAGATTTTGTGCTACTATTTAACAAATCAAAAGTATAAACACATCACGAAACAAACCCGAAACAAAAACAACAGAAAAGCAAGAGGTGTAACACCCAACTCTTATATTTAATTTCTTGAATATTCTTGAAATTAATTAAGGGATTAGAGGATAGTTTCTTGTCTAGTTTGTGAAAATTTGGACATATTTACTCGAAATTTTATTTTCGAGGGGTCAAGTTGCTTTCTTATTTGTTAATTTTATCTAATAACTTCATTCACAAAAGCCAGAGCTGTCAATACGTTCGTAGACATGGCACCAAAATTCTGATACAATATGAAGAAGTTATGGTCAGCGGAAGTTTAATGTATTTTCGAACTTTTCGACCAGTCGCTATTTCTAAAAGCTCCAATGGTTTATTATTTGAGGATGTGGTTTCTAATGATTTTTAGTAGACATCTTAAGGAAACCTCAAGTTGGAATCACCTGAAAATCATATTTCTAGAGTTAGTTATGATTTTTGCAAGATACATAGAGCCAGAAGAAATAATGCCTGTGAAAGCACCCAACATTGCCTAAGCCCTCATGCGATTCTAAGTCTCTCCAGCACGTATGAGTCAGCCTCAAAATCCTTTCCTTATTTTTCTAATCAGCAACTGTTTATCAAGTAGCTAACTAGCAAAAATTAAAGTTTACCTTGGTAAGGTTAGCTAATTCACTAGTCTATATAAACATGTGTTCTACACCACATTTCTTCAAGCTTCAATCAGATTAAACTTCCTTAGTTGAATATAAACTCACTAAGTCCCTCCTACTTCAGCCTTCCCAATAGCATAGAAATTCCCTCTAGAAAGGCTAAGAAAATAGAGCATCTTTAGTTAAAAATCCATTGCTCAAGAACTAATGATCTTTCAATTGTGAAGCTAGTTCAATCTTCCCTCATTTCTTCTTAAGTATACCTATTTTTTTTAGTTTATCAAGTAAGGTAGTTTTTTTTCTATTACCTCCCGGTCTGAACCTTTCTTTCTTTTATTTTAAATTTAATGTTCTAATTTATATCCATAAATAATATTTTGTGTAAAATATAACTTTACCATTTCTCTTGCCATTATTTTATTAGTAATTGGTATTAAATATTGTTAAAAATGGTTTGAGGTTATTTTAGGTCGTTTTGGTTAGTCTTTGTTTCTGGACTTGGCACTTTGGCATAATTATTTGGCTATACCATTGAATTCCTTGTGAAACCCTTTGAGTAGGGAATTATTACCTATATCGTTTAGTACAATATTGTGAAATTATAATTGAAGAAAAATTCTTGAAAGTAATACTAACTTTTTATTATTATGTGCTTTTTTTTTTATAATATTCTTTTTTACTTTTTATTTTTTTTTTTTTTTTTATTTTTTTTATTTTTTATATGTTTTACTTTTCTCTTATATGGTTTCTAAGTTACTTTTTTTTGTTTTGTTGGGTTCCTTGCTTTTGTCTATTTTTATATCCTAGCTAAGCGTATATGTATATGAGTCTTACCAGGAATTATTTTGAGCTTCCTCGCGTTTATAAGTCTACGGGTCGGTGCCTAGTCCTTCGTAGTGCACTTTATACTCATAGGTATTGACCGTGAGTGTACATGTTTGGTATTAGGCCGGTATCTTGCGCTAACTTGTTCATTCGTCTTATGTTTTGGTTACCCACTCCAAGGTCCTAAATATATATATCGCTGTTGAATATTTGTTTGCCCTCAGGCTTACTATATTATTACTTGGCTAGTATTAGGACCGACATAGATCTCATTTCCCGATTTCTTAAGAGTGTTGTTTTGTTTGCCTTTTGTTGGTGTGATTGTGTTATTATTCATTGTATTAAGGTCGCTATAATATAATTATTATCTCAAATATCATTGAAAAGTAGGTATATATTATCCTTAATATATTTCTGCAGGTATGTATTGAAACTTCTATTGATAGTTATTATGTTGTTTAAGTTTCATCTACTGGCTAGTCTTTGAAAAGGAATTACTTAAGGTTTTGTTAAAATTATTGATTATAAAAAAATGGATGTTCTCGGTACATTTTTGATTGGTTGTTCAATTTTATGTCTTTTAAGATTAATATAAGTGTAAGCTGTCTTATTGGGCTTTTGCTTTTCCCTCTTTTTGTGAAAGAATAAAAATATTTCATTTCTAATAAAAAATTTTATAATTTAATTTTTGTTTTAGTAAATTTATTTTTTTCTGTTTATGAATGCCTTCTTCTATACCAAACTTTCCTAATCCCTTAAATACCGTAAGAAAATAGAAAACACCTCTTTCTTTAAGTTTGCTCCATATATTATCTTGCTTTTAGTGACTCGACCTCATTACATATCACTTGTTTTTGTATTCCCTTTAAATCCGGAGGTATTTCGTTGTCTCGTTTTGGATCTTAAAGGGTATCTAAGATAAACAGGGCTTTTTTACAGGTTTATGATAGAAAAGTATTATATATCCATTGTTCTTGTTCTGTAGGGTGTCTGCTTTGTTGTCTTGTAGTAATGTGTGTTTTGTACTTAATGTTAAACAAGTATTCGGGAAAAGGAGTTATGTGTTTTTTTTAAGATGTGCGTGTTAAAATAAAGTATGAATGTGGTTTTGTAGTTGGAAGTTATTTAAGATGGATGTGTTTTCAATAGTGCTTATAAAACTATAATTATTCCTTCTAATCTTTCTTCTTTCACCTGTTCTTATTATTGTTCCCTTCAATAAGCTCCCAAAAGGTCCTAATACGTGTTCTTATTGTGTTGTTGAAACATATAGTTAAATAAAATTTTGGAAAGAATTAGTATTATAGTATTTAAGTATGTTATAAAAATTCAAAAGAGTCATTTTCGTAAAAGAAAGAAAATATATATAATAAGTTAGTGGTGTATGTTTATGTTTTTCTTCTAAGTGTTTATTTTTTTTCTTTTCTTAAAAAGTGGAGAAAAAAGCTTAGTTGTTTTGAAAGTGAAGAAAAAAAGAAAATATATTTCTGTATGAGGGTAGTGCTAGTAGGAAGGGAAAGAAAGTGAAAGGTTGCAGTGAGATTGAAAGGGAAAAGAGAAGAGTAAAGAAAAAAATAAGGAGAAAGTTGAAATGAAAAGAAAAGAGTTAGGAAATTTGAGGTGGTGAGAATTATCGGTATGGATATCTATATGAATGAAGAGGATGATATATTATTCCAAAAAATAAAATTTTGAAGGAAAAGTTTTGAATACAGTAATAATGCTATTTCGGAGTAGGTTTTAATGATCATGTTTGTTTTGTTTTGTTTTGGCTATCTATTGTAGTTGTTGGTGGCTTGTTTGTTTTGTTTTTTGATCTGTTATAGTTCAATGACTTTGATAATCAATAGAAGTTCATGAACAAACTTGAACGTGCAGTATGTCCAAAAGAAATAAAAAAAACAATATAAAATGAACTGAATATATTAAAATATGATTCAAATTTGGCATATGGGTTGTAGTATTATTGACCAATTTTGACATATTGCCACATAAGTTGTCAAATTTGAATTTGACAAAAAAATTTGACATATGGAGTAAAGATGCTCTAAGCTCATTAAAATCAGTCCTGGTTGTTGCCAAACATGGGATATCCACTATTATAAAATATAGTCCAATCCAATCCCAGCTAATCCCATGTAACAAACACTCCCTAATTGACTTTACTAGAGTGGGGTTAAGTTTTCCACAATTTAGCACAATTCTCTAAATCACGCAATAACCCGATTTTGATGAAAAATATGTTGTCAAAGTTCTTTTGCAGTGTTTAATTCATTGAGCCCAAGAACTCTAAAAACAAAATCATTGACATTTGTTCAAATTAATAAAAAATATTTATTTTGAACATTTTGTAGTGGCAAACGGTTCGTCGCTACAAGTGTTCGTGTTCCCAACTTTAAAAAAAATGGATGAAATAAAAAAAAAGTATTTGTGGTTCTTGTAAGGTCTCGTATTGGGTCTCTAACCCCAAATTTCCCCCCAACGGTATTGAGAGTACAAAATTATTTTTCAAGCCTGATAAATAAGTAAGTTTTCCTCAATTAGGCACAATTCACCAAATTAGGCGAAAACCCGATTTTGATGGTCAATGTGTTGTTAAATTTTTTTTGCATTATTTAATTTATTGAACCCAAGAGCTCCAAAAACAAAATCTTTTTACATTGGTTCAAATTCATAAAAAAAATTATTTTGAACACACCCAATCGTCACTATAGTCTAACTTTTTCTTTTAAATTTAAGGAGATAAAAAGAAACACTTACGGTACTCGTAAGGTCTCTATTTTAATTCCATTGAGTTCTAAAATATTTGTGGATACCCATGCAAACCGGTTTTATGAATTTCAAAGATTTTATTTTTCAAAGAAATCATGTGTTATAAGAAAAAATTTCGCAATTTGACATAATTCACCAAATCAAGCAATACCCTGATTTTCGATGGAAAATATGTTGCCAAGGTTCATTGATTGTTAATTCATAATTATGTGTTATAACTTATAATAAGAAATGTTTTCTCAATTAGGATAATTTATTGAATCGGGGGAAAACCCAATTGGGAAAAAAAAAATTTGAAAAATTTTTTTGTATTTTTTTTTTCATTGAACTCAAAAGCTACAAAAACAAAATCCTTTTACATATACTCAAATTAAAAAATATATATATATTATTGTGCCATATAGCGACGATTGGTTCGTCGCTAGAGGTGTTCATAACATTTTTTTTTTAAGTTTAGGAAATGAAAAGAAACACTTTTGATACTCGTAAGGTCTCGCTTTAGATTTTATTGAGCTCCTAAAATACTGTTGGATACCTGTGAAAATTGGTCTTGAGAGTTTTATCGATTTCATTTTTCAAGGAAATTAGGTGCTATTATAAGTAAGTTTTTGTCAATTTGGCATCATTAACCGGTTTCGTCATGAGAATGCAAGTTTTTGCCAAAATTTTATATTTGTTTGATATAATTGAATGAGTTAATAATTTCCTAATTTGAATATTATTTGCAGAATTAATATATAAAGATTGTTTTATAAGATCAACGGTTTAAATCACGTCAATAAAATAGTTTGGACTCAAAGGTCTAACATGGGTCGGATAAGAGTATTTTCTTATTTTTATTCCTCGTAAAACCACCAAAATATAAAAACTTTCAATATTTACAAAAATTTCTTTTGATTATTATTATTTATAATAATATTAATACGTACAAACTCATCTAATTCTATCGAACAAATGTACGATCATCCGGTCGATCATTTTTGGAGAACATAACCGAAAAGTTTTGTTGGTTGGTGCCGGTCAGTTCGAGTTTTAAGCACAGATCCATGAATGGGCCTAAGTATCGTAATAGAAATTAGGACCTTTCGGAAACAAAGAGACCAGGCCCACTAGGGTTACATTAAACCCTCGTCGCCTTCATTACGCTCACAGAAGTTCTCAGAGGCGGAGGCGTTTTCAATTCAGAGATTCTCAAGCTCTCTCTCTCTCTCTCTGGTGTGTCTAAGCCATGGCGACCACAACTGCCGCTCCACCACGTCAGCTCTCGCAGAAGGAGGCCGATATTCAGATGATGTTGGCCGCCGAGGTCCATCTCGGCACCAAAAACTGCGATTTCCAGATGGAACGATACGTCTTTAAGCGCCGCAACGACGGTAAGTATATCTAGACTTAGTATGTGCTTTGGTTTTGATTTCTTGAGCACACCATTATTGTGTTGAGCTTCAAGTTTTATAACCATGGCCTGCAAAATGTGACTAACTGTGAACCTGTTTGAGATTTGGTTATGCTTTGCAATTACATCGTGCCATTTATGTTATGCTTGGTGGTGGTGTTTACTGTGTTATAGTGGTTCCTGTGATGTGGTTAGCTTAGTGGTTAGTGATGTGGTCATTGTCTAGGGATTTATATTATCAATCTTGGAAAGACATGGGAGAAACTTCAGCTGGCTGCCCGGGTGATTGTTGCTATTGAAAACCCCAAGGACATCATTGTGCAGTCCGCGAGGCCTTACGGACAGAGGGCTGTCCTCAAATTTGCCCAGCACACTGGTGCTAATGCAATTGCCGGAAGGCACACTCCCGGTACATTTACCAACCAGCTTCAGACTTCATTCAACGAGCCCCGGCTGCTCATTTTGACTGACCCAAGAACTGATCACCAGGTGATGGTCATTTCCTGCTTTCTAAATTTTGAGACAGGGTCCTATGAATTGTGTGGCATTCTGTAATGCTCTTTTCCAATTTTATGTCTTGTGGATTGGTTGTATGCTTGTGTGCTAATAATCTTGATGTGCTCGCAGCCAATTAAGGAAGCTGCTCTTGGGAATATTCCAACCATCGCATTCTGCGATACTGATTCCCCCATGCGTTATGTTGACATTGGCATTCCGGCCAATAACAAGGGGAAGCACAGTATTGGATGTCTTTTCTGGTTGCTTGCAAGGATGGTTTTGCAGATGCGCGGTTCCCTTAGGCCAGGACTTAAGTGGGATGTCATGGTAAGCCACTACTGCCACTCGGAAAACAATGTGCTGTTTGTTTGTTTTCATTTGTTATTTGGAAGAAACTGGTGGGTTTATTTCCGAATGTCTCCATGTTTCTTGTGTTGACACAAATTTGAATGGGCAGGTGGATTTGTTCTTCTATAGAGAGCCTGAGGAGGCCAAGGAACAGGAGGAAGAAACAGTGCAAGCTCCAGAGTACATTGAATATTCTGGTGGTCTTGGCGGCGATCAATGGCCTACCCAAGTTGCTGATGCTTCTTGGTCTGTTGATCCTGCCCCTGCCCCAGCAATTCCTGCGGCCGGCTGGACTCCAGAACCAGGTTTCCCCTGCCACCCTTTGTATTGTTGTGTGCGCTAGCGCCATTGTAGTTGTGTCTGTATTTGACCTTCTCTTTTCCTCTTAAAATTTCCTGAACTTACTGTTAATCATGCTTTATGTAAATCAGTCATTGGCTGATTAGTTCATATCCTCCTTAATTTTCCACCCTTTTAGTTTTTGGTCTGAAGACGCCTACAATATGATTGCTAAACTTCCCTATGTGTTTTGAGAGTGAGAGTTGAATACTGTGGCATACAGGGAAGTGAAATGAGGTTCTATTATGCCAATACTGACTTCCTATACTGACTTTTTGTTTATCTTTGAAATTTGAATGTAGTAGGTGCGACTCAAGAAGGTTGGGATTCTGCTCCAGCACCAGCACCAGCTGTTGCCGCTCCTGTCCTTGAGGATGGTGCTCCCGTAGTCGCCAGTGGTTGGGATTGAGGAAATTTCGTTAGTGTTATCGGTGTTGAAGCATGTGATGGAACAAGATTACTGTCTGCTTCTATCTTAAGTGATTCAATGTCTTTCTATGAGTCTCAGTTTTACACAATAGTTTATACAGTAATTCCTTTCTTATGTATCGGGATATTTGTTTTTGTTTTAGATTTGTTTATTTGGAAAAACGAAAACCATAACACAATTGCAATGGTATCGGTTTAATTTAAACTTTTGTTGAATTGAGAAAGGAAAACCACAACCAGCCAAAACTTGAGCTACATAGCGAAAACTATTATCAGAGATTGGTGGTGGTTTTTAAATACCCAGAACCACACTTGTCGCAAGACTTGGGAACTTTAGGGTTGGGGTTCAGAATGTGGATCAGTAATCTGTGGAAATGTGTTGGCTTTGCAAGATATGTAGTTGCAGTTGCACACCGTATACAATGACCCTTTGACGTGAGCATGAGCATGAGCATTTGGTTGTCATTTTTAATTATTTATTTATTGTTTCTTAAGAAAACAACTACCAGAATCACATTTACTTCTTATGCATTTATGTTTTCACTTTGGAGCAGTCCGAATAGAAAATACTCGGTCACTCTTGATCAACGATGTTGTGGGTTGCATTGGGATGACATTACTTGGCTTTGAAGCCATCATGTGTAATTATCCAGACCCAATGCCAATTGTCATTTTATGGGAATTCAATTTTCCTTGGTTAGAGAAAACCCAAGTTGGTGATATTTACTTCCACGTACCAACACTCAAAGATGAAAAGAAAAATGGAAAATTGAACATAATCTGGACCTGCAAACTGAACCAAAAAAGAGGAGCTTTGTTGTTATCTAATATCTACAGGTAAATTAAACTTTTGAGATTCTAAAACCTACATGAAGCTGTGGAGTTGAGAACTGTATGAGTTGCTTAGTGATACCGATCCTTACTTCCCCTATTCTCAATGACCCAAGAATTAGTTTCCACCTTGAAGAATATGTTCTCAGCAAATCCCACTACTGTTCTCTTTTGGTTGATATCTTACCATTTATTTTTCTGTACAGAAACCCAAAACCTTCGGATGGGTTGAATTAGAGTTATGATGCAAAAACCTTCTAGTTAGCTTCAAAGAAACAGCAACTCCCCATTAGCTACCCAGTTCATGAAGCTGTTGGAATACGCGAGAGGCATAATATCAGATTCACTCTGCCCTTTTTCCTAGTAAATAAGAAAAGATAAATTAGCAATTTCTTCTATCCTTAAACGTACAAATCAAGATGATAAATATTAACAGTCTCATAGACCTAACAAGACATGAAGTTTGGAAGTTTGGTATTCATTTTCTAAACAAGGTAGATGTTACGATATTTCATGTCAATTCCAGCAACAAGAAAATAAATAACTGACCTTTTTTGAGGATTCAGATTCACTAGCAGATGTGCTCGTTTCAAATTTTGGTCCATTCACAAGATTCTCCGATGAAAGGCTGGCAACAGATCTTGAGCCAAGAAACCAATTGTCAGTTGTCAGATTCACACGACTTGTTTCCGGGTGTAATCTACATGATTATTTTTGAGAGAGTAAGAATAAGTACCTTCCACACATTTCTTCTTCACAAGAATTTCCAGATGAAGACAACCAGTCTGCATCTAGAAAATTTGAGAAGTTACAATCATCATCATGCTCATCATAATAAATGTGATCGCTGTTGAGGCATTGATCCTCTTGCATTCCATCAAAAAGCTGCTTGCAAGGCATTGAGGGAGTAAACCTACAAAAGACGGTATTAGTCTATTAAAGTTGGGTCGACATACAAATTTTTCAGACCTCCAACTTCAACTATTCCTCAACCTTAAAATAGAAAAACAAAAGAAAAAAGGAGATTACTGTAGGCCAACACCAATAGAGAGATGGACCAACCACTTAATGTGAAACCTAGAATTGTTACAACAGCTTCTCTTGGTAACAAGTATATGAATTGCAATGCAAGCATACCTGCAATAAGATATTGCACTTCCACAAGTTGAGATTGATGGTGCGGACTCTGAAATAACCTTGCTACTTCCTTGTGAAATTTCAGATAAAGGCTGATTGTGTCCAACATCCGTATTTTCCATAGGTGAATCATTTTCGCAGACTATATTGCCATCTGATAGTGATCTTTTCATAAATGAGCTACATATATAGAGAGCCATCTCGTAAGTTAAATGTCAAGGCAAGCCATATGCTACTTATTACTTTTACTAATATCCGCAGACACACTGCAACAATGACTTGTTTTTGAATTGATAAGAACCACCAATATTGATTGATTTCTTATCCTCATAAGCACATGATTATTTTAAAAATAGCACCACATGTCATACATATCATCCAATTGGATATACGTTTGAGGTGGAGGTGACAAATGCAACTTTACAAGTTGTTAAGAGAATAAGAGTCGCAAGTACATATTTTCAACTAGAGAAATATAAAATAACATTGGGTGCATCCGTGCATGTCTGTGTGTTACTTTTCTTTATGGTGTCCTCCCTCTTAATTGCTTCTACAAAGAACTAACAGAAACATAACATTTCATACCTAACAGTGTCATCGGTAAAATTAGGATTGCGCCTCCCAACATTGTAATGCTGGTCTGAGTCCAACTCCCACAATGCTGGTTTACCCTGCAGTGGTTGAAAATGCCCTAGGAATCTGCACAATAATAAATTGAAATAACAATTTGTTACATTACATGGCAATAATGCGCCCAAGTGTATTAGGGTGGAATGTTTTTTAAAAAGTTGGGTTGATTTAACCTACACATTAATAGCATCTTGTTTCTCAGCATCCACGTAGGCATTACTGTAAAATCGTTGAAGAGTTCTAAAAAACTCCTGGGACTGAGTTGCTGCCTTCCATTGACCTCTTCTCTCAGAGAATATCTGTTTCAAATCAACAAGGCAAAAATGAAAATAGAGGGCTGAAGTTCAGTCAGGAAATAGATTGAAATTCAAAAAAGCAAAAAAAAAAGACCAACCAACATAAGAAGTCCATCTAATAGGTTATACTCTTAAATGAAAATGGGAGCATTGACTCATTAGAATTGGATGAAGTCATGGTCTTGCCATGGGCCTTGCACCCACTCAAAAAGGCAAGACAGTAGTCCTTTGAAGTTAAGAATCAGAATAGCATCTTACACTCTCTCAACATAGAGGTCCAACTATTTAATGAAGAGCTTAAAATGAAAAATCTCACAGGGACGCACTGACTGGGAAACAAGCATAATATATGATAAATCGCTTTGAGATTATGTACTAACAGTTATCAGTAGCACTTTCCCCATCGTAATCAGATTCATCGCAAGTTATTCATATCAGATACCCGCATTGGAAAAACATCGAAGATAGAGACCGGAAGTTGGGATCTAAAATCATGCATTTTAAGTACTCTCCCAAGTAATATGTTTAGAAGGGTTACCTTATTGTGAGCTGCAGAACCACCATACTGCAATGCAAGAGTGTCGCCCATTGCCTCATAAACTATCATCAAATCTTCTGCCAGAGGGTTATCTAGATCAATATCTGGGGATTCTATAAATCCTAAAGCATGCAGCTGCTGTCCAAGAGCAATTAGCCCATAAGCATATTGGGCTACATTTGTGCGATCTAAACAGTCTATGCAATTGGTCCTCAGGACCCCTTTCTGAAACATTGGAGGTTTGACATTGTAATTCCTGCTCATATCATCACCACCACTACCATTGCTAATTTCTGTTTCTAGGCTATCAAGATCCTCATCTTTACTGGAACAGTTATGTGAAAAGCAGTCACCACCATCATCGCTTTTCCTGCATCACATCAAACTTGTTAGGTTTCGCAATAGCTTCAAGTATTTCTATAGATACAATAATGTAAAACACATGCAAGTGTAATCATTAAAACCATTGAGCAACAAGGCATATAACAAGGAATACTGTGCCAAAAAGGTGTCGTCTTTTTTTTTTTTTTTGGAAAAGAATGGTCCTGTCATTGAAAGAACTTACTCAAACCAGGAGCCGTTGAATGAACCCTCAGGCATTAAATTTGGGGTTACTCGACAATAGAAGATTCCGGTTAAGCTCAATGCATACGTAGCCACTTTTCCTAGATGTGCCAACACATTGGTCGTTTTGCTGCAAATGATACAGGTTCTATTCATCTCAACCTTACAATTAGAAAATAAACTTTTTTTTTATCTATACCAGAAAGAAAAAAAATTAAAAAAGAAAAGGGAAAGCTAATACCTTCTGGCATGTTTGTGCAGATCCCAATGGAGAAACCTTAGGCGGCTCTCCTTTGTCAAACTCCTATTGATAAATCTGATAGCATTTGCAAACTCTGCACGAAGAATTGTTTCTCGAGGCTTCTTCTCACACGTCTAGTAATTACAAATATTAGAGCAAAGATGAGAAAAAAGTTCAAGGATCACTACATTTGAGGTTATATTTTATTTGAAAGAGTAGCAAAAAGAGAAGCATGGATGTTCATTCAAATAAGTAATCTTACCTTAATTAAATTCAAAATAATAATCGGATTTCCATATCTCTTGACGAGATTTTCAAAATGAAGTCTTGTGGCCTCATAATTTTGATCCTTCCTTGATACTGGCGAAACATAAAGAGTCAGTAGAATATATGAGAAATAACCACAGAGAATAAAACAAGTGGGGATATTTCTCAAGTCATACATATTATGTCAGGTTTAATATTTAATCGTGAGGTTTCCTGGGACCAGAAAAGGGGAATTGACCCTCGGTTCTGCACAACTGAACTTATTTGCACTGGGCATCCTTCAGGAACATCTTCAATAACAACCTGTTCTGTCTCAACATCGTTAGCAACTCTACCTTTCTCATTTACACCTCTTTTCAAATATCTGCACAGGAGATGTGGGGGGAGAGATTAGATATATCAAACATGGCATAATGGGAGAAAGTCCACTCTTGAGAAAAGAAAATTAATTTATTCAGCATTTATGAATCTATGCAATACAGAAACTGAAAGCACAGGCCAATATATGATGGAATTTACTATATTGCAAAATCAGGGAAGAACTAGCTATATTCCACTGTGCTACTCATAGACTACTCAAAGGAGAAGATGGTATGGCAATGGGTCATGTAGATGGGACCTCAAGTGTATGAGACATGTATAAAGAATATAGAAAAGTGATGTGAACATCTGGCAACGAGAGTCCAAACATTAACTAATGTGGAAAACATGCATTAGCAGTGTCCAAACCTGGTGCCAGCAAAGTGACGTGAACGCCTGGCAATGACAGTCAACTTGAAATCTCTGCCAGATACAGAAAGATTGACCTGGATATTGAAGCATCAAACCATTAATATCATATCAAACTATTCAAGTATACAAGTACAAAAAAATGTGCATAACATTTCCTGAGGAAGAACTACTAAGGATGAAAGATAAGATAATAGTAACATGCTAATATCCAAACTTACACATTACAATAACACAAGAAATCAAGATTTTACATAATGGCTACACTTAGTTGCACTTGCACAAAGCTATACAGGGAAAAACAATTCCAAATTGGGGAGTTAAATAGCAAAGAAGTTGCAACCTGCTCAAGTGTCCAATAAGTTAAATTTCTAGTTATGGCATTGCCACCGAAGAATTTAGAGTTCATACCTGTTTGAAAAATCCATACACTAAGGCAACTGTCCAGAGAGTATTCTTCAGACAATTTCGGATTCCACGAGTCAAATACTCATTCCAAACGAACATTGTTTCATAAAGGAATGGTCCTGTCTTACTGTCGCATAAGTTTTGTTGAAGACTACACATGACATTGTATGAGTAGCTGAAAAAGAAGTCCTTTGTCAGGTCCACTGTGCATAAGAGCTTCTTGTATCTACGTCCATCAAAAAACAAAGAAAAATGAGGAGCCAAATCATCAATGAATAGATCTATAGTTTAATCTATAAGAAACAATAGAAATAAAACAACTTTAAGAATGTGCAAATATTAACCAGAAAGGAAAAAAAAACAATCGGAGGAAAGAAGGAAAGTGATTTCCCGGCGAAACCCTGATGATACCTTTCTCACAACATCTTATATTAACATCACAACGGCAATGAAGTTTACCCCTGCACATTTGCAGGAATGAACTGGCTAGGCAAGTGGCAATAGCCACTAAAAGAACAGTATAACCAAAGAAGGATCTAACAAAAGCATTTCATGTTTGTCAAATTAACATCCATCAGAATGTGTTATCTTAGTAAAGACAAACTAAAACTACTAGAAGAACAAGAGTCAAGATCGAATCGACAAGGCCCACATCAGTAATTTCACGTTGAAGGGTGTATTAACTAGTACAGAGACTTTACCTCCAAAGTGAAGAACTTTCTACTACTAACATATCATAACACCAGACTATTTGCCCAGATGAGGTAAATGAAACCAAAATAACATAACACTATGACACGATTCTTATCCAAGTACAAATGGACAATGTAAAATTCTGAAAGCTACTTTCTTAGATCTCTTTAGAAGTATCAGGTACATATTACATTTACATGCAGAATGGACAAAAGACCTGTTCTCATTTCTAGAATAAGCCAATTTTGACCGCACAGAAGAATTTGGAACTGGAATCATCTCGCTCTTGGTAATCGCATAGACGGTATGACCACAAATTGCTCCAATCTTCCTTCTTTTTGTAATAATAACCATGTAATAAGGTTCCAGAAACTTCACGAACCCTAAAATCATATGAAAAAATCTTGAGAATTCAACTAAATAGGCAAAAGATGTGCAAAGGTTTATAACCAAGCAAAAGTCATACCAACAATTCCATAACAAATGGTGATAAACTTAAGTCCACCCATTGACTTGTTTCCTTCATGTATCCGTTTTAGAAGGTCGTAGCACTCATTATCCGTGTATGTAGCGGAATCTTCAAGAATGTTTAACTCAGACGGATCCAATCTGTCAATCTTTAACACCCTCCAAAAGGTTCTGCTTTTGTCTCTTCCTATCATATAAAAGTTCTGTTGCACACAAGAGTACTATTAGTAAATGGGTTGAACACTTGGCACAAAAGTCAGGTGAAACAAAGAAACTAAGGAACATATTTACACATTTGCTTCCCTATATTCCAAAAAGGACAGTAAAGAACAGCAGCTTTCAATAATCAATTGTTCAATTGCAATTGAAAATAAGTCCGAAGACATGAGAATTCCAAAATAAATAAGATTAGGAAAAGATTGTAAGACAAGAACTCAAGCTTGGTTGGTCTGATATTAGTAACACAATCAAACTAGACTGACATCAAGTCAAAATTTTCCTAGACTCCTGATCCAGTATAAGAAACTAGCAGATTCTATATACAAGCCTGTCAATAATTCTGTATCAGGAAAGTTTAAGATACATGTCAATTTCATATATTGAACTGATAATTAGTAAACTCAGAAACCCATATCATTAAGTTGACAAAATCATAGTGTACAACCAAATCCAAAACCAAAAGCTGTTTAAATCTCAAACATTTATTTCAAGGCTCAAGACTGAATTGAAATGAGTTCAACACCATCCTCTGTCAAGTCAAATCCAGACTTACAATACTAAACTAACATTAGGATGATATGCTTCTGATCCAGCCAAGTAAAAACAATTCAAGCACACAAAATAAAATAGTGTATGCATTCCCAAACTCAAACACAGATCAAAGCTTAAAACTTCAACTGCTACAATATTAAGTAGATAATGAAAACATATCTCTATCAATCAAACACAAGAACCCAATTGCAAAATGGGGAAACAAGTCAAGTACCGAGCGAGTCTCGTAGAGCTTGAACTTCTGCAAAAAGCAAGGACTGCTGGGTTCGTTTTCTTGGTCGACCCGATTTGGGAGCTCTTTCTCTGAAGTCATGATTTCGGATCAAACAAACCCGAGCCTCAAAAAGCCCGGGCAAAAAGCTTTGCTTGCTTTCAAAACCTGTGCAGCAATTTAAGACCAGCTTCTTCACTCCACAGAATCTTTCAGACCCTGAAATTTACTACTCTATATATATACAACACATTCAGAAAAATATACACACATATATATACGTAACAAAAATGGGAGACACAGACTCAAAAGGTCTGAGATTTCTATATATGTTTGAGATAGTACAAGCGTCAAAGAAGAAGAGGAACAATTTACAAACAAAAAAGGCTGAGACTTTGAGAAAGAAGGGGGAGAGAAGCTCTCTGACTCTACGTGTTTTGCTTATTAAGCAAACCAAACAGAGAAAGGCTCAGATCCTCAAGGAAGCAGAGAAAGCCAATGACAGCTTCGGCCTTGACCAAAAAAAGAAATGACAGCTTCGGCTTCTGTATCCACAAAAAACAATCTTTTTTTTTTCTTAAAAAAAAATAAATGAAATTTCCGTTTTCTTGCTGGGTCAAATTATTATTATTGAAATTTCTCCCTAATTTGTAACCCCAAAAAAAAATTCTCCCAAATTTTCTATGGGAAATGCAATGACTCACTGAGTCAACTCAAAAATATACCAAATTGAATAAATTGTTTCTGGAATTTAAAATAAATTGGAAAGGGAGAAATTTTATTTTATTTCCAGTGTTTGAGGAATTTTGTCTTTTTGGCTTTTTATTTCTTTATTTTTCCTTTGGCTGGATGTGGGGGTGGAGGGGACGTATTGCCAATAATTATTCACTTTTAAAAGGCAAAAATTGTTTTTAATACCAAAGAAAATTTTGAGATGATATCATGGAAGTGAGAATATACTAAAATGTACTAATATGCCTTCCCCTTGCTCAACTTGTCTCATTTTTGTTCTGAAGTACCTTTTCTTTGTAAAGTGAAGTACCTAATTTCACGTAATTTTTGTATTGTGAATAGGAACCTATACAAAAAAAAAAAAAATTGTCTCATTTTTGTTCTAAAGTACCTTTTTTGTAAGTGAAGTACCTAATTAAGTAATTTTTGTATTGGGAATACATATTTTTTTTAGAAGATAATAAGTTTTAAGAGTAGTAAAAACTCGTTTGAAGTGAAGAAAAGTTGAGTGGTTGTCTGGTTGACAAAAGTCACAATATCAGTAAGTAATACTTGGTAAATCAACATAAATGCATGAATAAGAGGAAATTATACATCAAGCCTCGGTACAATGAAAAGAAAAAAAAATTATTCTCATTGAAAAAGGAAATAAGTGTAATTATTCATAAATTATATGTATCGGGTACTAAATTAAGAATATTTATAAAAATTAAAATTAAAAACATATAAAAAAAAACCTTTGTCTGTGAATGTTCTATTTATCTGGCAGTTACCGTTCGTTACTGCAATAATTGGTACAGTGACCGGAGTCGTTTTTCTTCTGATGAAAAAGAATAATTACCGTAAACAGTTGAAAAAGAATATTTACCATAAACAGATAATTATGATCACTTCTCAGTTTGTAACGTGGGGCCGACTTCTCCTATACGTCATGTTGCTATACTTGAAAGCTTGAAGCTGTTTTTACTTACCACAGATAAAAGTTTTTTTTTTTTTCCTTTTTTTAAAACAAAGAAAATTGTAAGAAAGTACAATTACAGTTTTATGGACAAACAATTACAAGTCTACCGACCTAGGTAAGATGACTAAAGGACATAATTAAAGATGCCCAAAGTATTGATAAATAAAAACGTATGAGTTGATTAATAAATTCAGGCTAAACAGAGAAATAAAGTTGTAAGACATTAATTGAATGAATGCATGAGAAGTCAAATTTCCGATCACATGAAAATGATTTAGTTAATCGACCAAAAATTGGTCGGCCATGGAAGCGTCAAACTCTATATTCACACTTGATACACTCGACATCTCAACTAACCTAATAGAGATCACCCCTAACCTCAATGCAACAAAAATTAATAGATTTTAAAATAACACCCACTCTCGTAGGCTCGTAGCGATATGACACAAGGCCGACACTAAGATCCCAATCAAATTCTCGAACACCACCAGGAGACCAATACGAAGGACTTAGGGTGCCCTAACCCTTATCATATGTCCCAACTAATTGATGAGACTCATTTGGGGTTAGTTGGGTGAGCTACTTTTATGCATCCTAACCCTCATCGTCCCTACCCTAATTTACAGAATTACAGCCTTGCTTGCTCCAGCCCTAGCACTTCACGCTCTACATTTGAAGGCACAAGAACCGAAATAAAAAAGGTTATTGTGCAACTCATCCACAACCACGACAACACCTATCTCGGCCGAATCCAGGCACCAAAGAATAAAACAAAGACCTCCACACAGTACCACAAAAAGGATCATCAAAGATCAAGACTTGGTTGCTGCTCAAGGAAAACTTATATGAAACAAATCCTATGTGGCATGTGAGTCATTGGACCGCAATTTAAAAAAATATTTATCCATATTGCATCCAGAATAAAGCACAATTTTTGGATTACAATCAAATTTTCTCCTTTTCTTTTACTATTTTATCAAATTTCATAGCACACCTACAAAACTATGAATAGCACTACGTAGCTTACTACAGATTAAAGTTAAATCACAATTCATTATGTGGCTGGTCAGGGGGAGGGAGAAATAGAGAATATGTCCCCGAGTGTATTAGCCTTTAAACATTTGGAATACCACAATTTCGAAAAGAAAAAAAAAATTTCATCCCAAAACCGACCTGTATAATTGAAAGAAATAAATATTTGACTTCATGAAGCAAATTAATAATAATGACTTCAAGCAATTGACAATTTGTATTCCCATCCCAAGTCATGGGTACTACAATATTGTAAGTGCATCTAATAAAATTGCTCTAACAAATTTTTGGACGGTGAATACAACAATTAAATGAATTAATGAGAACACTATCATGATAAGCTAATTAACTAGTTAACCCTTTCCCAAGAAAAATAATACATTTGGGGGGGAGGCACTAATTTGATTTTTTTTTCAAAGTGCACCACCAAACATAACAAAAGTAACAATACTTTGATACTTCTCGTCTTTCATTCTTCAAAACCGTGAAACAAATAAGACCTAAATATAAATAATTGTTTTATTAGGAAGCCGGTCAAAGCAATTAATGGAATCGATTAAGTGCACAACGAATTAATTTGGAGGGTGCAAAAACCAATTAATGAGAAGTCACCCACATGATAAGATGGGTGGGCAAAAAGTGGTGGAGAGGTGAGAACACATGCTTGTTTCTTTCTTATAATTCAAAGAATGGAACAAGTTCATTATAGCTGGGTCTACATGTTAATGTAACCATCATCTGTTTTGTGAAAGGCAAGTGCAATCAAGGAAGAGTGCGGTAGTTTCCATTTCTGTTCCATGCAATTGCCATGTTAACATCATGTTAAATTATTAAATCTGAAAATAATTAATTAATGCATCCATATATATTGAATGTAATCATAATTTGCTTCAATTTGCTGTATTTCTTCTTTATCACTAACTCATCCTGAAGACGCGACCACAAGACAAAATTGTCCCAAACGATCAATTACATAAATTGATCAGTGTATGAGAGTGACAACCACATGTTATCTTCATTTTCGTTATAATAGAGTTCATATCTTCATGATCAAGCGTCTATTTATTAATTTAATATGATAAATAACGTACTAAATGATTTTCATTTTATTGGTTTTTCGATCTATAAAAATAATTTTTTAAGTGATGAATTACAAAATGAAATGTTATATATATATATATATAATGGAGGGATCTAACCCTTGATCTAACTTAATCATGACTCAAGTTTTTACCCTCTCTCGCAAACCCCAAAGGCTTAAGGTAAACGATTATTGATTATAACATTTGTAAGGTGAGAACTAACTGCAACTAGTGTGGACAAATTAAGGGTTTATGAATTATCCTTAAAAATAACATACACAAATTTCTCAAACTTCAACTAAATAATTTGATCACTCTTGTATGCACAAAATCAAATATGATCTCTCATATCTTTTTTTCTTATGAGTTGATTCTAAATAGATGATCACAACATTATCGAGAATAAAATACATATATATATATATATACTCAGCGAGAATATATAAAAAAACACATACATACTCAATCAATCATTCTCAATCCATTAATTAATCTTTTAACGTGTTTTTCTTCACAATATTAAAATAAGTTGAAACTTTAATCTCTCATATATTCGATAAAACAAAAAACAAACAAAAAACAAAGCTCAAATTTCTTATAATAATGATAGTAATAGTAAATTATTGATCAATGTGATACATATGATTGCTTTGGCTTGTGACCATAAATCTGATTACATGTCTAGCTAATTCAACCTACTAAAGCATAAGAAACGACCTAATCCATGAAGTGGGCAACCTATTCGACACGTTTAGCTGTATCCTCCATGACCATTTCTCAATTCTATTTCTCTCACACACACACACACACACACAAAATATATAGAAACCCCATTTCCAATTTTCTTCCATCTTTGTCTTTTATTATCGTTGCCTCCACTACACGAAAAGAAAAAATGGTTCATTAAATATTGTGGATAGATGTGAAGCATGGCCGTCGGATCGTAATCCCTAGGGTTTGTGATCGAGGGGGAAGACAAGGTCTACTGGAAATTACTTGTCAACGTACGTGTCCAGATCTCGGACGTAGCTAGAGACAGAAGAGTTGATGATGTGGCATTACGTAAACCTTTCCTCCCCACCACGTGATGTTTTATTTCGGATAGCGACGCCACGTGTCTATCATGAGGTTGGTCAAAGCAATCATTTACCAAAGGCAAATTTCTGGTACTCGCAGAAACTCCAACTCGTTTATGCACTCGCATTTTAGGGTTTTGACCTATGATGCACCGATACTTCATTTCACTCACGTATTACGTACGGATACGTGGTACGGGTACGATACGCTTTGGATACGGAGTGATACGCGTATCTGGAATAAATGAAATTTGATACGGCTGAGATACGGAGGTATCCATCTTGGATACGCTGTTTTGTAATTAAACAGGATACGACTTGAATTCCAGTGACTGACGGTGAGGATTCATGAGAAAGAGTATTGGGGAGAGAGAAGAGATCGGGGAAGAGAGAAGGAAGGTGAGAAAGAGAGAGACTGGGGAGAGGAGAGAGTTCTGGTAAGAGAGAAGAAAAGGTGAGAGAGACCGAGGAGAGGGGCGAGATCGAGGAAGAAAGAAGAATAGGTAAGAGTGCATGCCGCTCTAGTGAGAAACTTAATTGAGACAGAGGAAGAGAGATGATCTGGGTTTGTTTAATTGACAAAGGAGGAAATGAGGAATCTGGGTTTTGCTTAATTGCAACAAGAGATCGAGAGAGAGTTGGCATGGTCCCTTAATTGAAAGAAGTGACTGGGGAGAGAGAGTTGATTTGGTTCACCACCGCAACATAGATAAAACAAATGAGATAATTAATTTTCTTTCTTTTTTAAATGAACAATAAATTAATTATTATGTCTTGCTCTTCGTCTTGTTATTCAAAGTCTTGTTATTCAAAGGCTCAAAGCCAACAAGACACAAGTGACAAGCAATTACTATGTTCATTGCTTGCAATTTTATCAACTTATTTTACAAATTATAAATATTTATATATTAAATATTATTTTAATTGCCGTATCCTAGACGTATCGTATCTTAAATTTTTAAATTTTTTCGTATCCGCGTATCGTATCGTGTCGTATCCCGCACCACGTACCCGTGTCAGTGCATTTGACATTTTGGTTTTGGATTGCTGCATATATAAGCTTTCTTATTGGCCTAAACCAAATAATTTTGCCTACACTAACGTGTTCTTATTCATAGGACTCTCTTCCACGCATTTCTCAGATTATTTTCAGATCACTAAATTGTAATAAAGTACGTAGCTCCTAAAATTGCTCCCTATTTCTTATTTCCTCTCAATAATTAAAGACTATATATATATATCACAAATCTTAATTAGAGGTTGTTAGAACTTAATTAGGTCACACATAAGAAATAAAAAGATTGGAGAAAATTACATCAGCTTGTCAGCATCACATGTCGATCAGGTTGAAAAATCTGAGATGTATGATCAGCAATATATATATATATATATATATTTTATGATTAGCATATATCATATACTTATATGTTTCCCATTTCTTTGTTTTCCGACTGAGGGCTAAGCTTATAGCATTACGTGGTGGACCTGGTGCCTGCAGTTGCATTAGAAAAAGACTCCTAGAGAGAAAGAGGTCGAGATGCAATAATTTTGAGAGCAATAATTGAGAGTGTGAGATCAATGAAAGGTGCTTCATTTCATTTCAAATTTTCAATGCATATTCATGCTAGCGTAAAATTGTCAAAGAATTAGGTTTTCTAATGATTCTAACCAATCTGATGGATGAGTGAAGTGGGAATGTGGGAGCTAGCTAGCCAGTTGAGTTCTTTGGATTCCCCATCCACCTAATTGATCTATAGCTAGCTAGCATATAATTTCAGCATCTCACTTTTAACAGGTAGAGCATATATATATATATATATACCAGCTAGAAAGAGGTGGACATGGTTGGTTTTGGAAAAGGGAAGTTTGCGTCTTTTTCCTCTAGGATGAGTCTCCATCTCCTTTTCTATCTTTTCCAATTTGTGGCATATAACTTTTGCAAGTTCATTCTCCCATCTACATGAATCTTCTCCGGACCTTTTTATGTGCATACAAACAAATTTACTCTTTCACGTGTAACATGCATTTGTATGTATCCTAAACCCTGTATGATTGTGAAGCAATTAATCGCCACTAATCCCGGTCTAACAAAAATAACCATGCCCGGCCACAATAGTACATGAGGCGTGAATTGATTTGAGTCAAGATCATATTCGAGTACCCCATCATCTTCTTTCAACTTTTTTCTTAATCAAATCTTTTCCTTAAAATTCACTTTCTAAATCTTTTTTTATTCAGGACGTCAAAATACACACATTAATTGGTATAGTTTTCTATGGACAAAAATATTGGTATCATATGAGAGTTGTAGACCAACCTTGATGTCAAACCACTACACTAACCACCTAGGATACTTTCTAAAATTTCATATTTGTTCTTCTTCTAAATTCATATATCTCCTCAATTTGAATTTTTTTGTTGTTATATGTCTAACTGCTTTTTGACCATTTTCTTTAGATCCATATTATTATGGGTTTAGATGAACTTTGTTGGCAATCCACTATTATATGCAATTGGATTGTGGGAGAGTGGAGACAAATCATTTTCATATATGGTCCATGTAATCGCTTCTTGGTTAGATGCGGAGAGTTCTATGATGACATTGTTTTAGTTCGTGGCGATCATCATGAATTAGGCTTATTGGTTCTCTTAATTAAGGCTTTGGTTGTTTTGGATTGTGTGAAATTGGTTAGAGTTCAAACTTAATTTTGGTAATGTAAGATTAATAGTTGTTAGTGCGGCTTTTGTCCGCTTTAGTTTTGTCTCTTTATGTTTTGTTTTAGCTGAATTTGTTAAGGAAAAAGATTATTGGCCTCATTAAGGCCTAAGATGTGGAGACCTTAATCATACGTGGCATACCACATCATATACACATCATTAATTCACCAATTGCCAAATCATTTTAGGAAAAATATATCATAATACTCCCCCCCCCCCCCCCCCAACCCCCCCCCCCCCCCCGGCCCCCGCCCCCGTCCGTCGCCCGCCCCCCCTTCCGGGTTTTCCCCCCCCCCCCCCGCCGCGCCGCCCCCCCCCTTTCCCCCCCCCCCAGCCTCCCCTCCCCCGGCGTTTCTCTTCGGGGGGGTCCCCGGGCCCTCCCTCCGGGCCCCGCTTCCTTTCGCCCGTTCCTTGGGTTCCCCCTTGGGGGGGTTTTCCCCACGGCCGTAGGCCACCGGGCTGCCCCGGTGGTGTCCGGGGTGGGGGCCGGGGGGCCTCTTTGTTTTTTATGGCGGGGTTTCTCTCCTGCCTTTTGTGTATCTCCTTTCGGTTTATGGGGACTTTGTGAGTTTCGACTCCCAACCCTAAAATATTTAAATGTCCGGGTGGTGATATCCACTTCCCCTTGGTTCTTTGTAAGAATGAGGTTTTTAGATCCTTTACTGGCTATGATTTATTTTTTTAATTTTTTAATTTTTGTGTTTTTTTATTTTTTTTTTTTTGTGTGTATGATGTGTTTTTTTTTATTGTTTTATTATTGTTATTTATATTTTAAATTTTAGTTTTTATAAATTTTTTTTTTTATTTTAAATAATTATGGTATTGTTTAAGGGATTGTTGTAGTTTTTTTTTGTTTTTGATTTAAATAATATAAATAAAATAAATAAAATGAAATTTTATTAGATATAAAAATAGATTATAAATTTTGTTATAAAATAAATAAAATAAATAAATTAAATTTAGAATTGTTTATTCTTAAAAATTTAAATTTTTTTTGTTATGTTTATATTTTAAAAATTTTATTTTGATGTGTGATGGGAAAAGTGGGTGTTTTGTATTAATTTTTGGATGATTTTTTGATTATTTCTTAATTTTTTGGATATAAATTTTGTGTAGATTAATGGTATTTATAAATGAGGAAGGAGGTATAAATGATGAATTTGAATTATGGGTTGTGGAGTGTGATTAGAGTATATTTTGAAATGAGTTAATTATGATAATTATTATATGGATTGAAGTTTATGGGAATAGAGTGTAGTGAAATTAATTGAGTTGGGAAAGGGGAGGGGGGGGTGATGGATTTTGTTAATTTATTTATTTTTTTAAAAAAAAAGTTATTTGGTTTAAAAATATATTTGAGAAGTTAATATTGTTTAGAAATTGTATATGTTTGTATTGATTTTGAAATTTTTTTTTTTTATATATTTTGATTAAATTGAAAATTATTTTATTGGTTGATTATTTAAAGGGGGGGGGGGGGGTAAATTAAATGGAAATTTATTATGTTTTTGATGTGATGGGGAGGAGAATATATTTTGGGGAGGGTAGGGTTTATGGGTTTTTGGGGGAATATAGAAAGTGTAAAATATTCAACATTAAAACTATCATTTAATTATACTTACAATTATAATTAATTATCTTTACAAATATAATTCTTATCAATCCCTAGATCCGATTGCCAACAGATTAATTTCAAGATCAAACAAAAAGCTTTTGTTATGAAAATAATCGTTTAGGGAATGAAAGATGAGGAATATGGCTGAACATATATAATATATATTTCTTCATTGAAGAAATGGGTATGGCTGATCAAAGAATTATCTTATGAAGATAATCTTAGGGAATGAAAGATTAGGGGTATGGCTGATCATGGAAGATTAGGGGTATGGCTTCTCGTCATCTACTCATCATGGAAGGAATGGCTGATAAATTCAGCATAGAATGGTATGGCGTCAATAAAAAAAAAACTTAATCAATTGATCAGCGGAAGAACCCTAATATAAGTTTGAAACTTTAAATAGAATCATGCATTTTACAATCAGTTTGAAACTTTTGTGTTCTTCTTCTTTTTCTGTAAACGATATTGTACATGTTTTAGGTTTTAGGGTTTAATTTTTTTTTCTTTTGTATTTTAGATTGCAAGTGATAAATATATAAAATGTCAAAATTTGAAAGGATAATATTGGTTTTGTAATATTTGATATTGAAAGAAATATTAACATGAATTTAAAAATATATTTTATTTTATGTGACATAGCATGACATATAGGATTAAGGCCTCCACATCTTAGGCCTTAATGAGGCCCCCTAGCATTGCCCATTTGTTAATTATGTTACAATAATGTATTTTTTGGTAATCTGAAATTTGGTGAAGTCCTTGACACCAAAGAGACATTTGACTTTATAGTATAGATAGATAGATAGATAGATAGTAAGATAGATATGATCATGGAAAATAATGACACCTACAACATTACATGACTGCCCGAATTGCAAAGAAGTATCTGTGAACACAATTCAACATATTCAATTATGGTTATTATGTGCATAAAATGAAATTACTCTTAAAAATGAAGAATTTTTACTTATGGTTCAAATGATTGTGTAGTTATTAATTTATTATTGAAAACTTCACTTTGAACTTTTTTTTTAAAATTTGGATAGCGCAGTGTTTGGTGAATAACCATGCTTCATAATTTTTCGTGCTCAATTACTGAACACACTATTCATAATGTTTGGTGGTGGTTGCCTATGAATTTTTTTTTTATAAGAGTATCAAATGATTTAACTCCTACCCCTGTGGTGACTCGAACCCATGACCTGGATTTTAGGTAGTGATGCTCTAACTACTGATCCAACACCACTTCGTCACCTATTAAATTCGTTGAAAATAACTTGAAGGAGTATAGAATAGATATCCCGATAAAAAAAAAGTATGGAATATATAACTACACTATAGACATGGCATTCAGTAACCAATCACAGTCAATGTGAAGAGTTTTAACGGTCATCCACCAAATAGTCAAATACTATGAAGAGTTTTGGCATCAAGCCACTAAAGTATATTATGCTAGTTGTTGAAAGAGTAAATATTCGCCCGCAATTTTTTTTTAAATTCAATATTTGCGGGTAAACAATTTGCATGAGATAAATGAGATAAAGTAATCATGAGTAAAAAAAAAAGAAGTAATCATGAGTCAAACGTGTATTAATTCACTGGTATGTAATTTGCTTGTGTTCACCTAGCATTATCCTTTCCATTTAAGCGCACTTATGTTGCAGAAAGTATTGCTATTTTATAGTGCTTGATCAAGGCTCATTGTCCTAAAATTATGTAGTTTAAAGCACGCAGTGTTGGTTTACTCTAGTTTGGAATGGAATTGGTCTTCAGTTTGGCCCATTCAACCTGAACCCTTGATTAGCGCCTTCAATATATGAAAAGAGGGTTGCTCTTTTTTTTGGGGTCAAGGGTTGCTATTCTATTCAATTATTCATACCCAAAATTTGATTATGGAAACTCTGTTGTGATAGCTCATACTTGTTTATAACAACTCTGGAAAACTTTCATTGTCCTTTGGGAACCTCATCAGACCACATATGCTTAACCCAAAGTGTACCAATTAATATTAGTTTAAGTGAGTCTAGTAGAATACAACCTCCATGAGTTTTATCAACCTATATATAATATAATGGGGGACTGTGGCATCACATTTCTAGGTAATTTAAGAAGAAAATTGCAGATGTTTTAGGACTCGGACACTCGGTGTTTGAAGCACATGCACCCAACAAAATGTGGTCCTGTCTGGATTGAAAGATGAGATCCCCCTCACTTCATAAATGTTTGGGGGCTCATACTTGATTGAAAAAGATACCATTAAAGCAATAAATACATAGTTATGTACACCATTACAACCTGTGATATAGAAGGAAAATCCTCTAAAAATCACAGGGTTAGGAGACTGATACCGAAAGATGTTTAAGAACTACTAAGCAGTCTTGACTCATAAGGCATATGCTATTAGAAATTTAGAATCAAGAATGTTCAAATAGCTGTTTCATAGTGTAAGGCCCTGTGACATATGAAGGTCCACTCCATATTAGCTCAGCTAGTTGGAGGTTGGCACTTTCAGTTGTATGACCACCATCAAACCACACATACTCACTGGGGTTGCTGCATAATTCATATGGTTCTGTCCCACAATTAGACCCCCTATATGCTCCACTGCCACAACAGGCAGATGTCCCATTCTTGAAGCCTTCACAATTCAGCAACCAAAAGAAGAATTAAAATTAGGGTTCTTTTAATTTCGGTTTTGGTACCTGAACATTGACCCGTGTCTCAATTTAGTACCTGAAACTTATCTCGATTTAGTCTGTAAATTAGAGTTCAGATACTAAATTGAGACAAAAGGTCCTAGTTTAGGAACCAACAATAAGCAATGCTAAAAACCATATTGAATGCAATGAATGATATAGCCTACCAAATTTTGAAGGGTTGTTAACTCTGTCCCCAAGTGCATTATAGTAATCAAATATTGAGTACTTGAATCCTGGTAAGTGGTTCTCCAACTTCTTGAGGGCAATAGATAGGGCTCTATTGTGTAGTCTGGCCAGTGTTAATGGTTCTGGAAGACATTTACCACCAACTTCAGGATTTCCTGATTTCACTGCAGGTATGCAGCCCAGAGGTGCCACATTCTGAAATGCAATTTTCCTTCCTCCTAAATCATATATTTCCTATAAAATTAAAGTTTAATCAGTTTAAATAATAATAATAAAACAAGCTAGTTTCATTGCAGAATAGTATATGTTCTTACTTTGAGCACACTGGTCAAGTTTGTGATCACCATTGCTACATATTGCCTCTTGTAGCTCTGAGGAGCTTTTGGGTTTTGGGTAAAGAGGTTAATGTAGTCATTTCCTCCAATGCTGAAGAAATAAACAGCTCTCCCCAGCAACTTATTGGCTTCTTTCTCACCAAATTTCTGGTGCAGTAAATTCTTCATGTCCTTAAAATTGCTCAACTGACTTGGAAGACTTATCTGGGAAATCAAAGGGACATTCATCTATTAAAGAAAACCACCAATTAAACAAAACATTTTGGTAACTAATTGATTTCCTAATTGGACCAACTAACTTATTGTAATATAGAATCTTTCAAGACTCAGACATGCCAAACTAGTTCAGCTAACTTTCTTATACCCAAAGTTAAGGATTAACCAAGACGCTTACATAGACTTAATTAACTTCTTGAACCACAAAAGAAAATATTACACACCGTTCCGGGTTGAGTTTCAGGCAGAACACCAGCTCCAGCAGAAGCAAAGTTGGTTCCATCACTGAATTGATGTGCACCAGGTTCCAGATACGGTGGTGGCAAAGGTAGATTTGCAAACTGAGCTGCAGCCATTAATCAATGAAGTATAAAATAAGCTTTTGAATTATATTAAACATTATCCATCAACTAATGTTTGATCAATCAAGAAAACTAACAAGTAAATAGTGACTGATGTTACCAATAAAATCAGGGACAATGCGGCCATCGGAGATTCGACCAGTGGGGTGGTTGAAGTAGGTTTCCCCATATGGCCAGATAACTGCAGACCCTTCCACACTAGTATTCAGGTATTGATTGTTTCCAGCATCGAAGAGGGAATCACCGAACACAAACAAGGCCTTGTGGTTTGCTTCTGGTTTGGATTGGTGAGCAGAGAAGCTAACTGGGTCGAAGTTGACAAGGGTCAGTAACAGAGAGTAAAGGTAGCCAAGACTTGTTGCCATGGTGATGATATTTTCTTTCGTAAAAGACTAACAGCTGGGGAATGGGGATCTCTTATATATAATCTCAAATGAGTTATCTCTGCAACATATTTAATGATTTTATCTTGGTAAGTGTGTATTTTATTATGATATTATGATATTTCAGTTATTGACTACTTGACTTGTTGGTAGATAGTTAGATACTAGATAGTGATTTTTGATAATAATAGATTCATAGTACACAACATCACTTTCACTTTTTATTATAGTTCATGTCTTTATGACTTTATCTGGCTGAATTTAAACTTTGCTCTTATAGCCTTTTTTTTGTTCTTCAATTTCCTCCACTCACTTCATTAGTGAATAACCATGAAGTGATGAAACAATGATCATCTTAAATGTGATTTTCCTCAAGTCTCCTTTAACGAAAGAAATCAAAATTAAACGCTTGAAGCATATTTTGAGGCAATCTCTTCTTCTAAGTTTGTCTATCAAGTATCAACAATGAATTTTTTTGGGAAGACATTCCTTGCGAAGTGTGAAGCTAATTTTTTTTTGAAGGCCAGCCAGAATTGGCCAAAAATTAAGGTTATGTCTCTTTTTCTTGGCTGAAAGAAGTTTATGTCTCTAATTAGGAATTTTAGGCTCTAAGCGATGAACATTGACCATTCATATTTTAGAGACATTCAGTTATTCACAACAACCTTAAAATCGTAAGTCAAGACTCGTAATAATTTGACTCTCTATGTGACTCTTTTGATAAAACCACTTTTCATTCGCATTTTGTTATTGATTTATATATGATTATTGATCATTTGATATGATGGAGAGAGTCTTGCACACACCCAAGTACATATGTACTTGGACGATCCAACGGCTGACATGTAAAGATGGAAGATCCAACGGTGTGCATGCATGAAGTATGATGACCCAAATACTAATTTTTTTTTATTGGATCAATGGTATCAAGATCTATTTTATAATTGGAGGCATAAGGTTGAAGTCATACGCGTAATCCCACATCCAATTTATGAGAAATTAATGGTTGGCATGGTAAAAGATAGAACACACTAATGTCAAAGCTTATGAGGAAAGCAGATCAATGATTAAGTTGAAGAGAATATCGACATATTTGTTAGGGTACGTAACGTGGATCTATTTGCTCGAATTCATAGCTCAGCCGAAACTCCGAAAGAGATTTTATTATAATGTGAGAGGGCGAGTTCCACTAAATTATATCTACAAAATTCTCTAAAAAGCAAGGAAGTAAAGAAACTGATATGCTATCATTTCAGCTTTAGTAATATCAAAGATGGTTAAGAACTTCAAAAAAGTCCCAAGTCCTAACTAATAAGTACTTCAGGCTGTAAGAGAATTAAGCATGTTCAAATAGTTGTTTCACAGTGTAAGGCCCTGTGAAATTTTGTGGTCCATTCCATATAAGTTCAGCTAGTTGGTGGTTGGCACTTTCAGTTGTATGAGCTCCATCAAACCACACATACTCACTGGGATTGCTGCATAGTTCATATGCTGTCCCATTTTTTCCACCACCACAATTAGACCCCCTATATGCTCCACTACCACAGCAAGCAGCCTTCCCATCCTTGAAACCTTCACAATACAATAGCCAAAAGAAAAATTAAAACTAGGGTTGTTTAATATATTCATTTAGATTTTCATACCTGAACATCGAGTATCTGCATCTCAATTTCATCCCCGAACTCTAATTTTTCCCAATTTACTAATTTAGTCACTAAACTAGCTAGAGTTGGTACCATGAATTGAGACACTGGTCAAAGTTCAAAGTGTAAAATTCCCTTAAAGCTAGTATGAAAGTAACAATATAAGCAGTGCTAGGCAAAAGTATAAAGCAAAATGAATGTAGTAACAATATATATATGGCTTTACCATATTTTGAAGGGTTGTTTATTCTGTCCCCAAGTGCATTATAGTAGTCAAATATTGAGTACTTGAATCCTGGTAAGTTGTTCTCTAACTTCTTGAAGGCACTAGATAGAGCTCTATTGTGGAGTCTGGCCAGTGTTAATGGTTCTTCAGAACATTTACTACCAAGCGCAGGATTCTTTGCTTTAGTTGCAGGTACACATCCCAGAGGTCCTACATTCTGAAATGCAATTTTCCTTCCTCCTAAATTATATATTTCCTATAACATGAAAGTTCAATTAGTCAGTCAGTTCAAACCAAAATATTAAACATGGCATTAAAAACATTAATCAATTCATTCAATTTTCATTGCAGAATAGTAGATGTTCTTACTTTGAGCACACTAGTCAAGTTTCTGATCACCGATGCTACATACTGTCTCTTGTAACTCTGTAGAGCTTTTGGGTTTTTAGAAGAGAAGCTAAAGTAGTCATTTCCTCCAATGCTGAACAAATAAACAGCTCTCCCCAGTAACTTCTTGGCTTCCTTATGACCCAATCTCTGACTCAGTGACTTCTCCATGGCCTTAAAATAGCTCAGTTGACGTGGAAGACTTATCTGGAAAATTAAATTAAAGAACATTCATCGATCTACTGAATAGAAATATCGTTTTACACAACATTTTGGTAATTAGTTGATTTCCTAATTGAAAGTTTGAAACAATCGACTCCAATTGAGCATTTTCCCTTATGTGGTATTAAAAGCAAGACGCCAAATTTATGAAACCAATATATCCTAATTGGAAATCCTTACCCCATTTCCAGTTTCCCTTGTACTTCTTGAACCATACAGGAAACTAATATGATTATTATCTTTCCTTATTCATCTAAGAAAGATTACTCACCGCTCCGGGAAAAGTTCCGGGAAGGACACCAGCTCCGGCAGAAGCAAAATTTGCCCCATCTGTAAAGTGATGTGCACCAGGTTGCAGATATGGTGGTGGCATAGGAAGCTTTGCAAATTGAGCTGCAGCCAGTAATAATATTAAGCAAATCAAACATTAATTAATTATGTTCATTGACACTGATTATTCTTACCAATGAAATCAGGGACAATACGGCCATCGGAGACTCGACCGGTGGCATGCTTGAAGTAGGTTTCCCCATATGGCAGCTTAGTTGATGACGCTCCCATTCCGCTACCATTGAGGTATTGATTGTTCCCAGCATCAAAGAGTGAGTCCCCAAACACAAACAAGGCCTTGTGTTCTGGTTTAGATTGGTGAGCAGCACAGAAGCTATCTGGGCTGAAACTGAAAACGGTCACAACCAGTAAAACACTGTAGAGGTAGCCAAGAGTGCTTGCCATGACGAGTTTATTTTAGTTTCCTAGACAATAAGCCGTTGGTACCTTCTTGTATGTATAGCTGGGTCCTCTTGTGAGTATTTGTGTTCCCACAATGAAGGAGAAAGACTTCGATCTCAACGTGGGAACATATTTTAGAACGCGGCCAGATCTGAACATGAGACTGGCCGATCGAGTAGCCGACAGCCACTTGAAGTTGATGATATTGATGATATGACATTACTCATTAGTGGAGCTGCAATCAAAGCATGTGTCTGACTTCTTTTATTTCGGTTTGTCGGTGAATGTAGACAAACACTTGCGATGCTTGTCTCTGTGGGTCGGGTGGGGCGAAATGTTTTGTATTATTTAATTATATTTATTTATTTTGGGAAGATAGATAATATATGGAAAATAAATGATTTTTGCAATGGAATGAAAATATTGGGTGTGGGAGGTAAAAGGAGAATGCCGGGTATTTTATAGAAATTGTTTACCTTTTTTCAGAATTTTTTTTTCACTTCTAAACTCTGATGTTAAATATATGTAGATCTAATGGCTATAATTAAGTTGTCATTTCATTTGTTTGTTTTCATCTATGAAGCATGGAAACGGATACGGTACGAGGATACATAGGGAAACGATAAATTCAAAAATTATAGGATACGATACACAGGATACTGAATAAAATAATATATAATTATATATAAATAATTATAAAATAAAACATTATAAGATATTTTTTCTTTTCCCTTCCCTTTTCTTTCTTTTCACTTATTGCTCTCGGCTGAAATCCTTTTTATTTGCTTTTCTTTTGAATATGTGTCAAAGCATCAACTATAAAACACTTATTGAAAAAAATAAATAATAAAAAACTATATATGGAAGACCATTTCAGAAAGACCAACCTTTATTTTTATTCTTATCTTCTTCTTATCTTCTTCTTCCCGTAGACTCTCTCTCTCTCTCTCTCTCTCTCTCTCTCTCTCTCTCTCTCTCTTCCCGTAGCATTTCAGAGATTTCAGAGTGCAATTAGGAGGCTATGATCAGCATCTAGTTGACTATGAAGCTATGGCTAGGTTTTCATGAAACCAACCTCCTTCCTTGACAGGCCGTGTACATTTGCTAAAGTCCATCTTTTCTGGCCATGACGTCAGCCACGAGTTGCACAAGCCACCTGAACCGTCTCCAGCCCGGGAGAAAGAGACCAAGAGCTGCCCCAGGTGAGATCTTGCAGAGTTTCCATCGCTGGAAGTGAATTTCTGGAAAATAGGGGCTGGATTGACATGAACCCTTAAAAATCTCCCCTGGATCTCTTAGAGAGATGGCCAAAAAAAAAAAATCGAGATTTTCACACGACCGTCGTACTTGCATATTTGTCTGACAGTTCAATTGAAAATTGAAAATCGCCACCTATTTAAGTTGATAAAAAGTAAGAGTATGTGTACAGTTTTCACGTGCAAAATAGGGGGTACAAAGTTTTATTTTTCGGGCATATGATTTGAAATAGTTGTGTGAATTTCCTATGAGTGAAATAAGGTTTTGGTAATGGTACAAAATTGACACGGAAATTGGCCATTCAATTAAGCCAAATATTTACATGATCAAATGAATTAAGGCTTAGTGCAATTTTCTAAGGCTTGGTGCAATTATCTATGGACTTGGTGCATTCATCTCATTCATTTTCTATGCTTAGTTCAAAATTATTAATTAGATACATGTATGGTTCTAAGTTTAAATTCATATATTGTTATTAATTAAGGATGAACCTATTGCTAAAAAAATTAAGGATGAACCTATTCATGGAGGAATTGGGGGGGGGAGGAAGGGGGGGTGGGGAAAGTAGGGGGGGGGGTGGAAAATCGGTTGGGTGGGGGGGGGTGTTTGGGTTGGGGGGGGGTGGGGGGGGGGTGGAGGTGGGGGGTGGGGGGGGGGGGGGGGAGAGGAGGAGTGGGGGTAGGGAGGGGGGGGAAGGGGGGTTGTTCCATGACTACTATTTAAACTCATCTTTATGAATGAAAAGGGGAACTCATATATTTTCAGAAAGTTACTTATAAACTTGGCTTAGTGAAGAAAACTTCTTTCTATCCTTAAACTCTAATCTCTAGGTGGATTTCTACGAGTGACGAGTTTCTATCCCTAAACTCTTATATTTTTGGTGGATTCTTTGAAGTGACGAGCTTGGTTCTTATCTTTTTGGTGGATTTCTTGAAGTGGCGAGCCTTTTCTATCAACTCTTATCTCTTGGGTGGTTTCCTTAAGTGGCGAGTTTTAGGGGAGGGGGGGGAGACAAAAGAGGAAAAATTAATAATAGGTTATATATATAAATATATAACAAATATTATTATGTACAAAAAAAATTTCGATCAAGTCTCGAGAATCTTCGGCAATCGATATCTCAGTGCGATTTATGTCTCTCTTCGAGATTCTAAGAAAACTCGTATTTTCTATTATCTTGGAACGAAGACTCGGATGATTAAGTTCTAGTCAATCTCATCAATCTCTAATCGGTCGTCGGAGTCTGTTAAGATAGTTTGTTAATTATTCATTTATTCATTATTCAATTGAATCAATTATATATTATAATTTGAAAATTCATGAAGTTATATATCTAATATCTGGATCTCAGTTATGAATGTAAGGTAATGTTGGTTGTCTGGTAATCTGATCTGTTGTGGCATTTATAAGTTATAAGTTATTGGCATTGTATTTGTTTAAGGTTAATTGTTGTGGAGTGTTAGTATTGTTAATTGGTAGTTGTTTGATTAATTGTTTGTTGGAGTTAGTAGGGTTAGATTGGTGTTTGTTTAATTGTTTCATTGTCATTGGTTTAATTGTTTCTATATTTCAAATAATCAAATTCAATCAATGTTCCACGGAAACAATTATCGGGAAGTGAAAAAGAAAAAAAAAGAAAGGGAAAAAGTATTCAATCCGAGAGAGGTTCTTTAGATAAATTTTTTATTAAAAAAACAAATGCTTCAAGTGATGTTCATGTTGAAGAGTTAGAAAATGTGCCTGAACAACAAATTCATTCCGAGGAACTTGTAGAACATGAAAATGAATTGAACAGTGAGCTAGGAAAAAATGAAAATGACAAAACAGGGCATGTTTCTGAAATTGAAAATGACTGCTTAGAAACTATTGAACTTGATTTGAATATTTATGATCCTAGAGTTTGGGGTAATTTAGATTCAAAAATGAGGGATTTACTAGTAGAAAAAGGGCATGTTACTTGAAACAAATGTGACATGTGTCTATTTATGAGCAACAAATTTTTTTTTGCCCGGAGCCTCAAAATCCTTAGGACCGGCACTGGTTTTACACCCCCTCCCTAAAAACAACTCATTTGTCCGGTGTCAAAAATGAACTTTAATGTAAGGACTATTCCTATTTTACTTGAGAAGTTTGAATTAGGCAATTAGCCCTAACCAGATTGTATATGCCCAGAAATTAAAGAATAGATAAGAAGTGTTGTTGAGTTATATATGGTTTTTTAGTTTAATAGTTGTGGTATTATTTGCTAGGGATTTCCTGGTATGTCCATGCATATGTTCGACAAGACAAGTTTGTTTGTTTCCGGAATATATGTATAATTTTGGCGTTGGCTTAGTACAGTTGTTTGAATATATTCATTTCCCTTAAAAAAAAGTTAACACAGCTAAAAAAATATTCTCGCGAAGGATTTGGATCCTCTGCTAGAATTTATTTTGCTAGGATCTGCTTGGGTTTTCCCTTAAGGCTGCCACGTCACCGTTTCACAATCCAATGGGTACAAGTAAAAAATTTTATAAACTCAACGTCAACCGAGAAGTAGGCGATTATTGTTCCTTCTTCTCACTTTCTCTGCAACAAAACTACTCCATCCTATTCTCTCCAAAAGAATTAATCAATGCCATGTTCAAAAGAAATTTCGTTTGGAGCCAATTAACATTATGATTATGCAATTAGGAATGGAGCCGAAGTCAAAGTTAGTTAATCAATTACTAATGAAGCCATGATTTTGATTAATAATCTAGTATGGCCGGTGTGGATCTGAGAGTAAATGACAGAGGGGGCCAGGGCTTCATTGACGGCCAAGCAAGACTAATGAGATGAGGCGGAGACTAGCAAGCTCCTTTCCGTCGCCGGTTTCTTTACCAGAAGCAATCAACTGGTAGAAGATCTTTGACGTGGAGTCATGGACTAATTGGATCAGATGAAGATGAGATCAATCATAGTCTACCCATATTATGAATTTTCTTCAGATTTGAGATTTAGATCCATGGCAGTATACTCAGATGTGCTCAATTATATTACTGTTATGGGTATGAAAGGAAGAAAGGAATCTCAGAGAAGAAGAGAGAAAGAGATGGCAGACGATATCTGCTGCTTCATGCGGATGTTGGGCTTTTTGCAACTTTTTATTTAGAACCGTTGGATGCTATTGTGATGACGTGGCAGCCCTGAGTGAAAATCCAAGCAGATCCTAGCAAAGTAAATTCTAGCAGAGGATCCAAATCCTCTTGGGAAAGGTTCTAGCCCTAGTTAAGAATAGTAATGAGCCAGCCTTTTCTTCTCTATAGAAAGAGCGTCTATTCTTGAGAGCCTCTCTCTCCTTAAACTTTTGAGAGAGAAAGTAAGCTTCAGATCCAATCCTCTGTTTTCTCCCCCTTCCCTAAGCTCTGATCCAAATTCGATCTAGATTAGCCGATTAGGGCCTGTGGGTTGGGGGTGGGTTTCATGGAGGATCCCTAGCGCCCTACCCTTTATGTTTTCTCTTTGTTTTTGTGTCTTTTGTTCCCCACAACGCACTCCAATGGGTGGCCTTTAATTAATGCATTTTTCTTTCTTGATAATAAAAAGGAGAATGATCACTTTGATCATTGAACTTTGCAAGATTTGACACTTTAGTCACTACTGAACTTTTAAAAATATCACTTTAGTCACTGAACTATTACACCGTCTATCACTTTAGTACCTCCGTTAGTTTTTTCCGTTAAAACGACATATTTCCATTAAATTCAGGGGTATTTTAGGGATGTAAGACCAAAAAATCATTTCTCTGACTCACTTTCCATCAACCCAATTTTTTCTCTATTTTTGACTAAATTTCCCTCGGATTTCACCCATTTTTGTCTACCCACCCGTTTAGGGCATTTTGAGATCAACATTCACTATCTTGAATGTAAACAATTTTTAACGAATGTGAACAAAATCACTGCATATGAAGTTCTAAAAAATGTTTGCAATGCAAGTTCAAAAATATTTTTTGGTCTTACATTCCTAAAATACCCCTAACTTTAACGGAGAGAGGTCGTTTTAACGGAAAAAACTAACGGAGATCCTAAAGTGATAGACGGTGTAATAGTTCAGTGACTTAAGTGATATTTTCGAAAGTTCAGTGACCAAAGTGATCATTCTCCCTAATAAAAAAACAAGCTTTTAGCAATTGCATTTTACTAGTATTAAAATGCGTTAACATTCGGTCTCTATCTATTGAATAAAGCTATGGTATGTTAACATTTCGCATACCTGATGAGGAGAAAAAGTCCTCGTTAAGGTAAATAAGGTCCTCATTAGAGTAAAATAGGTTTTTGTTTGAGTAATTAAGTCATAAAAATGACAATTGTAATATTTTACCACTTGATAATTTATGTTACCACTTCAACAACTCATTTGGTAACTGCAAAAAAGTCATCATTAACGTAAATAAGTTCTTCATTAGAGTAAATAAGTTATCGTTTGAGTAATTAAGTCCTAAAAATAGTAATTGTATGTATGCCATATATATGTTAACATATAATATAATTTTTCTATTTTTTTTAATTTATAATCGTTATTTTTAAAAATATTGTATTGGTGTAGATACCAACTAAGGTAACACCGTAACATACTAAGCCCTTGAGTTCATTAAATTGTGAAGGATAAGATTCGGATTAAGATTAGGCTAAATAATTATAAGTTTATAACTACAAGAAAAAGTAAAGAACTAATTGCAAGGACTAAGAAGTTCTTTGCATTTGGTGGGATTAGTGCAAGGCGTTTTGTACATCGTTGCATTTGGGATACAATATATGCAAGGAATTGTGAATGTCTTTACATTTGGTCTTTCAAAATCTGAAAAGTGATCAAGTCCTTGCACAGATATTTAAATTCCTTGCACATGGTTGGGCGGGGAAGATGGCGCACAAATGAATAAAAAGAAATGCAAAGAAGGTAAAAATTCTTTGCTTATTCGCTATGAGGAAAACACTGGGGGAAAAAGAAAAACTGGAATGACGATGTTACAGGGGCTGCTTGGGGAGACCCATTTCGGTAAGTCCAAGAAGATTTGCTCATTCTCTTCTTCATCATCTAAACATACTCTTTCTCTTCCTCTTCCTTTCAGACAACACCCAAATCTCTCCGCTATTAAGGGTTTAAAGCCTTTTAATTTCTAAACATACGGGAGTTTAGGAGGTATTTTTATCATTTTGAGATCTCTACTTTTGTTTATTGGGCACTGAGATACTCTGTTTGGAGTTTAGGACACCAACAATTAGCCAAAAAAAAAAGGACACCAACAGAAAAAGGGATAAGAACGATGTATTTTGTTTAGGACATGAACATTCTGAGATATAAGAAATGGAAAACACAAAGATCTGCAATTCATCACACCATCGCCACCAAGATCCCACATCACCCTACCAGACCCTGTCTTATGTTTCAACCATCCTTGCAGATCTCATCTGAGATCTACTTTGGCATGGTGGCTACTGTTTTATGTCGGTTTAGACTCGTATTTGGTCATTTGGAGAATGTACGGTGCCGGACTCGTCCGTTTCCTCACCTCTGCCGACCTTCCTGGTTACTTCCTTGTGCTCCTGACATTGTCGGAGTTTGGGCGGCGATTCTTTTGTGGCTTCAGCAAGACGGACTTGAAGATGTTATTTTGTTTAGTTTATGTGTATTTTGAGATTTTTGGGTGCTTTTTTATTGTTGTAGTTGTTTTTGTTTCATGGTTTTCTCTAGTCTGCCGACTATGAGTGCCTCTCTTGTATATTTGCTAGATTTGTGCCTTCTATGAAGTTTGATTTCACGTCAAAAAAAAAAACAAAAAAAGGGGTAGGATGGGCAAGGCAAGGGACCCAATTCCACTTGATGTGTCCAACAGCTTTTCAACGACTCGAGCAAAAGGGGTAGGATGGTCCAGTCACTAGCGGAAGGTTCTACAGTGCTCCCAAGCACCAAAACTTCCTAGATCCAATATTATAGAATTTTCGGTCACTAGCATAACTAAGAAAATTAAGATGCATGATTGATGAGATCAAGACAGTCGCTTTCAAAAGATGACAGAGGAATGTCCCAATTCAAGAGCCAAATCTATAGCTTTGCACACCGATGACGAGGAACAATGCTAACCATGAGAAAGAAAAGAATTTCAGATACACGTACTCATTCAAAGGACCCAAATATATGATTAATAATGATTCTTTGTAGTTGCCATGATGTTCCACTAGTTCTTCCAAGTGATACTTTTCTCATCCCTATAGGTAATTACTAATCACTAAGAGTGGGACTGGTACTGCTCCAACTAGATGCGTGGTGTGGTTGAAAATGAAAAGCATTCTGATCATCTCAAGTCCTTAACATAGATAACTTTTTCAGAAAACATGACTATTTTGTGAACTATCAAGTTATCTTTAGGAATGGTGATATGTAATTTATACAATAATTTATATATAATTTTTTTTTCTCATATCAAATTTTTATCAGTAGATTAAATATAATTATAAACACTAGAAAAAAAAAACGAGAGGAAGAATTCACTTGCACAATGTTATGTACAGTTGCAAGGAATGTGTCCTTGCATATTAAATGAAGATGGATCTCATATTTTTATATACAAGGAATGTTAGGTACAATTGCAACTTGCAAGGAATGTGTCCTTGCATTAGGTCTTTTACGAGGAATTACATTATCGTTGCATTTGGTCTTTTTGCAAGGGCATCTTTGCAAGGACCAGAGCAATGAGTTTATTCTTTGCATTTGATATTTTGCAAGCACGATTTTCTTGTAGTATTAAGGTTCAGTTGCCTCTTATGTAACTCTGAAAAAACTAAGGTAATATGGTTCTTAGATTCTCTTGTTTTACATATAACCTTTATACACGCGTGTAGCCTTATCAATAGAAAGACATGCATATATGATTATGGTTTTTTGACTCTATTATTCAAAAGTGAAATGTATATGCATCTTTATTCCTCCAAAATGATTCTCTATCCCTTCCTTCTATCCATCTTTTCCAATTTGTGGCACATAACTTTGGCCACTACTATATCTGTGGTTAATGCTATCAAAACCCATCATCTGTTGGCCCAAAACGGGTGCTGCTGGAATGCACTGAGGTCCAATTGCACTGGGAAACGTGACCTTTTGTGAGCCATTGATGAAATCAAGTAGAGAAGTCTGACTTGATGGTAACTTGTCCAGCCGACGAAATTTAAGCGGCTCGGCTTGGAAGGCTTCCCCAGCTCGATCTCCTCTTCAAATCTCTTAATCATCCTCTGTCCTCTCTGTTTCTTCATGCTCTCCTTGCTCTGCCTCTCCTCCTTCTTCCATGCTTTCCCTCACATAAACACACTCTCTCTCATGGCAAACCAAGCAAACCAGTCAATTTTGGCTAGTAGTTTTCAGGGAAACCAAATCACCCCGAGCAAATGTAAGTGGAACCAGACTAAGAAATTCAGTGGAAATCCTCTCACTCCAACAAGAACATCACGACCCATTGGTCTCCTTCCAATTTCGAAACTCTGAAGTGAGCAAACTAAGTTGTCTAAGCATTAATATGAACGGAATGGACTAAAATTAATCGGAACCACCAATGATCACAGTGGCTTCACGGTGGCAGCGCAACACCCAGTAAACCAAATATCCAAACCTCAACCAAAAGTGAATTTTGAGGCTAGAAACACGTAGAGATCGAAGAGCTGATGAGATTACATAACTGGGTCCAAGAAAACAGCGGCTGGAGTCGCTGGAAATCACTGAAAACGTCGCCGGACCACCGAGCCTTTCTTCCTCGATTCTCTCTCTACGGTCTTCCACTTGACGATCTACGACCACCAATGGGTTCCTATCACCGAGGCAAAGACTTTGGTATCCGTTTGGTGCAGTGAAACTGCCGGAAGATGGGGTTGAGGTCGGAGAAGCCGCGCGGAGCAAAAAGTTCTCGCGAGAGACCCTTCGATTTGATCTGATGGGTAATTATACCCTTCCCTTAATTAATCTGTCGACTGAGAATTGAAGAGAGATGTGAAGGAGAGGATTTGCAGAGGACGCCATTTTTTTGATCGGGTTGAAGAGGAGAGATGAGCTGCTTTCCCTGTCGAAGCCGTCCAAGCCGAGCCACTTCAATTCCGTCGGCTATACACGTTACCATCAAGTCAGATCATGTCCTCTTTATTGCATCAACGGCCCAGAACAAGCCACGAGGCCCAGTTCAGCTGCACTGAGGTGCATTCCAGAATTTCTCATACCACAATTCAACAACGGTGTTTCTCTTTCAAACTTTCCCAAAAGGTGCTAAAGTCTACTATGGACATAAAAGTAGAATGGAAGTTATAAGTAGACTGCAAATATCTGTCATATACTTTCACACCGAAAACGGTGGCAAAAATCGGTGAGGTTATTTTTTCAAAAAAGAACCAAAATTTTTGGTGTTCGATATTTTGAAAAAAAAAATCTAGAATAAAATAAAATAAAATACATCCGTTAGAGAAATAAATAATATCACACATACGAAATGATTTCAACATATTGCTTAAGCGGGTGTATACAACCGGTTGAGAAAGGCTGTATAACTGTGATATGTCTATAAGGGGTAGACTATGGTACGGTGATGTATGTCATGCCCCCATTTACGATTTTTTGAACAAAAAATTACATCAAATTGAACCAAAATTACTACAATAACAACAAAGTTACCACATTCGTTTTACACTATTTACATAAAATTGAACTAAAATTACAACTTTGATAACAAATTGTTCACAAACTTGTAACAAGATTGTAGATGAAGTAATTACCTCTAACAGAACTAAAATTACACAAAAAAAGACTCACGTTACCATAATGACATCAAATTTCGTTGATTATTTGTAAGTGGGAGGTATGACATACATCTCAGTATTGTAGAATTGTCCTATACTTAAGTAGGTAACTTTTTAAGCTCTAATATATAATCCCAACCAGCATATTTATGTATGTGTGTGTGTGAATGGATTGTTGCAGGGATACTGGTTGTCGCCGTTCACATATGGACTTGTTGTCAATGATATTTCTTTGAAAAATATGAAGATATGTAAGGATGAAAATTTTTAGTGTATGTTAACGTATCTCATTAGTACAATTACTATTTTTAGGACTTAATTACTCAAATGAAAATCTATTTACTCTCATGAGGACCATATTCACCTTAATGAGGATTTTTTTTGTAGTTACCACATGAGTTATCAAAGTAGTAATATGTGTTCTCAAGTAGTAAAACATTATAATTACAACTTTTAGGACTTAATAACTCAAATGAGAACCTAATTTACTCTAATGAGGACCTTATTTACTCTAACAAGGACTTTATCTCCGTATTATATATAAGAAATGTTAACATATCATAGCCTTACTTTGTAAGGATAACTTTTTATGATTAAGTCTTTGAAAAATATGGACCGAGTGTTATTATACGTAAGGACAATTTTTTATGATTTAAGTCTACAATAAATATTCATGAAAGCATAATTGTACTGGTGTGGATCAGAGTAGTAGCTTTAATTGGATTCATTCTTTTTTTTTTTTTGAGAAAAAAAAACATAAATTTTATTAATTAATAGAAGAGGATTAATTACAATGTTTAGCATGAACATCCTAAGAAGGAGCATTACAGACCATACAAATGACCTAATTGACGAGTCTAAACATAGAACTCTAATCGATGATTCAAAACCTAGAACAATGCATACACCATGCATTACTGCTGTTAGCAATCGCCAGCTCCAACAGAAAAATTTCGGCAAGTATTGCGATGGAGACCAATAAATCCAATCTAGCTCAAGGAGGACCCATGAAAAGATAAAGTAAAACCACAATCTAAACTTGCATAACTGATCATGCTTATTCTTATACAAGAAATTAAATTGATCAAAATCAAAAAATAAAATCTGACTTGAGTTAATCTTTAGTAGCTCCCCACCAGCAATATGGTCGCCGTCTTAGAACACAAAGGCTGCCAAACCACCATGTTTTCCACCGGGGTCCCAAACATGAAATCCATACCAAAACTCTAAAGAAAATATAATCCAAAATAGGGGTCAAAGACTGTACCCGAACGATGCAATCCATATAAGAGAAAATGTTCCAAGTATTAAGGACACTAAACAACTTGACACCAAGAAGAAAACCAAACTTGTGCCATCGCTCAGATCTGCCATCTCCTTTGACAAAGAAGGAATGAAACTCATCAATGTCTTTCGATGTTGGATTGCAGCACAGGAGAACCCAGCCGAAAATAATGGTGATTCCATAAGGAATCGTTGAATATTCATTATTCTATTGAGTTTTCTTCACTTTGGGTAACCTGTGGTATAATGATGTATGTCATACCTCCATTTACAATTTATTATATTGATAAAAAAATTACATTTAATATATTGAACCAAAATCGTAACTTTGACAATAAATTGTTCACAAACATGTAACAAGGTCGTACGGTACAAAACCAGAGAACAGAACACTCAATTCAAACAAAACAAGGAATAGTTGTTACTCACCACCCAAGAAACTCTATAGGGATACGGACATCACCACCTTAAAGTGTTTACAAAGGATACAAAGTGAAAACAACCCACCACATAATGGAAATCCACCAAAATGATACAGGGAAATTGAGTGTTTACAGGAAATTGTGGAAATCCACCTTATATGGTTGGAAATCCACCAAAATGATACAAAGTGCATAGTCTTATTTTACCACCCAGGCAGCTTGACCCTCCATCAGTAAATCCTTCAAAACTCCTCATTCAATACTTCAATTTGCAAACCGTAAAATGCATTGGGAATTAGACTCATAGGGATTTCCAACCATATAAGACTAGTTAATTTGCACCAATACCAGTTTGAAACTGAAATCAATCCTTAATTTGTGACTAGAGTGCAACCCCTATGCACGCTCTGAGCAATTAATGTAATTTGAAACTTTTGTGGAAATAAACTCAGGACTAGTTCATCACATACTCCTGTGTCATTTGTAGATGAAATAGTTACTCTAATAGAATTAAAATTACACAAAAAAGACTCTTGTTACCACAATTACAACAAATTTTATTGTTATATCTGTAAGTGGATGTATAACATATATCCCAATATTATAAAACTTCTCCTCATTCAAATTTTGTTTTTGTTTATTGTCTTTCTCTTTTGGCTTTCTTTTTTAGGGATTTGGTTTCGTATCCCCCCATCTCCAATTCTTTGGTTTTGCTTTCTTCTTTTTAATGATTCTTTGTATGTAGTTGTTGCCATGATGTTCCACCAGTACTTCTAGGTAATACTTTTTTCATCACTACAGGTAATCACTAATAGTGGGACATGCACTACTCTAACTAGATGCATGGTGTGGTTGTAAATGAAAAGCTTTCTTATTATCTCAAGTCCTTGACATAGATAACTTTTCGGACAACATGACAATTTTTGTGAACTATCAACTTATCTTTGGGAAAATTGTGATATGTAATTTTGAAATTTTTTACAATATGGTAACATATGACATATATATAATTACAGGTTTTCTCCACTACATAAGACTATGCACTTTTAAAGTACATAGTTCTAATGCAAACCGTCAGATCAAATCATTTAATTAAACAGATCTAACGACTGACATTAGAACTATGTACTTTAAAAGTACATAGTCCTATGTAGTGGAGAAAAATCATATATAATTATCATTTTTAGAACTTAATTACTTTACTCTAATTAAGACTTTATTTACCTTAACAAAGACTTTTTAGTAGTTACCACATAAATTGTCAATCGAAATGATAACATGTGTCGTCAAATAGTAAAATATTATAATTACTACATTCTTGACTTAATTACTTAAACGAGAACCTTATTTACATTAACGAGAATTTTCTCTTTTGATTATGTATAAAAAATGTTAACATACCATAATCTTTCTCGTAATTTATACAATAATTTATATTTTTTTCTCATCAAATTTTTATTAGTAGATTAAATATAATTATAAACACAAGAAAAAAAATAAAAATAAAAAGAGGGAGAATTTCCTTGCACTAATGTTCAAATACAAGGAATGTTATGTACAATTGCAAGGAATGTGTCATTACATTATCGTTGCATTTGGTCTTTTGCAAGAGCATATTTGTAAGGACCGGAGCAACGAATTTATTTTTTGCATTTGATGTTGTGCAACAAATTTCCTGGTGCCCGATTTTCTTGTAGTATTAAGATTTAGTTGCCTCCGATGGTTTTTCTTTTTTATAAAAAAACTAAGGTACCGTGCATGGTTCTTGAATTCACTCGTTTTAGTATTTAACTTTTATACATATGCAGCGATTAGAAATTAAAGACATGCATATATGATTATGGTTTTCTGACTCTATTTTTCAAAAGTGAAATATATATGCATCTTTATTCCACTATAATGATTGATTATGATTCTCTATCTCTTCGTTATCCATAACTTTGGCCACTTCAGCTTCCTATCTACACCTTCTCTCCTCTTACTATCCACAGAATTACAAATTAGATCGATAGTACTAAAGGCTTTCCGAGAGGCAGAGCGATGGTTCAATAATTGTGCAATATATGTCTTCTCCAAATCTTTGTTAACAAGAAGCTAATAAGTACCTTACCCACGACATCCCTGGCTGGATTTTCCACATGAAACCTTTCTCTATTTGCTCAACGCATGCTATAGAATTCTAATACCTAGGTAACTAGGTACCCCAACTACCATACATATATATATATGTTTGTTTTGTACTTGGTCGAGAAGAACTTCAGGTGATATATTTGGTCGAAGAGTCTTGGGCACACCTACGGACATATATACCCAAGTCCAATTGAGTGCGTGAGATACACGCGTCGTCAGTGCGTCGTCAGTCCTCAGTTAGTGAACAACTGGTCGTCGTTCTCGGAGAAGACACTGCCGGCATCGTCGTTCGAGGCGGAGAGTTAGATTCGGCTCAAAGGAGGCCGATGAACCTCCTATAATGGAGGTAAGGTTGGTGACGGTGAAGCACCGATGATAGATACGCAGTCCTGGTCTAGAGTGGATCCCCATGTCTCCCCATCGGCTCGCCGCCGCGCCTCCCCCTTTGCCGGTTTGTTCACCTCTCTGATTCATCATTCGATCGGTTTCAGTCGGCCACGTTCATCATCATCAGCGACGTCCTCTCCGTTCCGATCGCTCCTCCGTTCCGATCTCCTCCTCCTTCAGTCAAGCCGGCGTTGCTTTTCCCGATCGGTATCGTCCATTCCCGTCGACCTCGAGAGGCCTCCATTATTTCAGATCAGATCCGACGTCAAGCCAATCGGCTTCGTCCGTTCCCGAGCAGTTACCATAGCAGGGATGGTTTTTTGTCAACGTTAGTCACCGTTTGCTACTATTACATCTATTTTTCTGTTATAGACAGGTGGACAAACAGATGCAGCCAATGGCTGAGATTGACTCACGCGGAGACTGTTCAATAGCGGTCATCTATACTTGGGTGCAGCCCAGAATTTTCGATATTTGGTGCTTTCTCATGTATTGCTGACGTGAAAAGTACGCTGGCAGAGATAGTCGAGTTATCTATATATACTAGGCTACCACAGACGGTTAAGTGAACCTATATTGAATTATCAGCTAGCTAGCTTGTTATTCATATATATGCATGGCAAGTCTTGGCTACATTCTCTATGTGTTAGCAACCCTTTTCAACCCAATTAGCTACCTTCTATACGGTCATAGTCTGTCCAATTATAAGCCGGAAAATAATCATCAGTTGGAACACAAGACGGCGGCATTGTTCGTGTTTGGGGACTCGCTATTTGATACTGGCAACAATCAATACCTTAACACTAGCGCACGAGAATTATCAGGAACGTACTGGCCATATGGAGAAACCTTCTTCCACCATCCCACTGGGAGATTTTCCGACGGCCGTATAGTCCCTGATTTCATCCGACACTTTGCAAAGTTGCCTATTATTCCGCCGTACCTGCAACCGGGTCCGCATAATTTTACTGATGGAACCAACTTTGCTTCAGCTGACGCCGGTATTCTTGTTGAAACCAATCCTGGAACAGTGAGTGCATATGATCCTTATTTCTCTACGTACCAAGTCATAGAATGAATTCAGTTGAAATTTAATTATATATATATCATAGAATTCTTGATCTCGGTAATTATATATATATTTTCAGATAAATCTTCCATTGCAGCTAAGCTATTTTAAGGCCGTGAAGAGGTTGCTGCAACAGCAGCTGGGTGATGAAGAAGCCAACAGCTTGCTAAAGAGGGCTGTTTATTTGATTAGCGTGGGAGGCAATGATTATGTTACCTTCTACTCCAATTACCCTAGTGCCAGCGAGTCCTTCCAGCAGGAATTCGTAGCAAACGTGATCAGCAAGTTGACTACTGTTCTCAAAGTAATTAAATACTTCATCACGTACTTATCCAAGAAAATTATGATTCTTGATTTCCATCCTGACTAATGATTGATTAATTGCCCATGTTATCTATAATGTTTTGTAGGAAATATATAATTTAGGAGGAAGGAAATTTGCATTCCAAAATGCGGGACCTGTTGGTTGCACACCTTCACTAAAGCAAGCATACAACACTGAACTTAGTGATGGGTGTATTGAAGCACTTAACAGTTTGATAAGGCTACACAATACAGCTCTAGTTAATGTTCTCCAAGAATTGGAGAGTCAGAAGCCAGGATTCAAATACTCAATATTTGAGTATTATGATGCCATTGGGGACCGAGTGCATACCCCTACAAAATATGGTACGTAGGTGCAAGTAACAATCCTCATTATATATTATAACTACGTACGTACATTTTTATAGCAGGACTTTCTACTATGCAAGTATGCATACACCAGATTATGGCATACTCCAAAATTTTCCATTATCCGATCGATCTAATCTTTCACGGGATCCAATGTTAGAAAAATCCGAGTATGCCATACTCCGCAATACTAGAAAAATGGCCCAAGGCCACAAAGTGACAGCCAGAGTTGAGCTACACACTTTGCCATTATTTTCCACAAACAAGCTGTCGGACCAATAATCCAATATCAAAGCTAGATTTTCACTTTTATAGCTTTTTCCATGTGAATGATGCTTGGTTCGTAAGACAATTTTTACCCCATCAGACCGTGTTTGCAGGAAGCAATGTTATTCACATGGAGTAAGTTATTGCCGACCGTGTTTGAAAATATTCTAATCTTTTTACATCAGCTGATCGAACAACACGCTTTTACCTGAGTTAGGTTAAATTTATTTAATTGACATTTTTAGATACAAGCTAAGTCCTCAGTTTTCTAACTTTTTAGACTGAAACGTTATAAGTATAAATATCTTCTTTTGACATCTAAAAAACCAAATATTAAATGCACCTACTATATTGTAGCAAACTGACTAGGGTTGTATAGCATATAAATATTGAAACACATAAATAAACTTGTGAATTGACCGAGTTTTAATCTAGATCCGGTTTGGATCCGTTGTTATTGGACGGCTTGAATTTCATAATTCGATCCCTAAATTTGTTAACATAACAGATCAAATACGAAATTAGATTGATCAGATTTGTTAATTAATAACCCGGTCTGTTATTATAATAATAAAATAATATATATACATAATTATTATTTCAAATATAAAAACTATATTATATATATAAGGTTTAGAAGTTTTTTTTTTGCAGAATACTAAAATTATTAATATAATAAACGGATCGGATTTAGCAAACTGGATATATATCCGTTAATCCACCAGATCTAGATTTGGATTTGGCTATCAATGATTTGCTGAATTATCGAATCGGATCAAGTAGAATTTTATTTGAAAATAATGACCTGAATCTATTTTTTTTTTTAAAATAGGGACCTGAATCTAAAAATCTTATAATTTTTAAAGTAGTTTCAAACTTTCAATAAGAGAAAGATCCATATTACACTTAGTAAGTTAAAGCGAGTGTGGATCAGTACTTAACATTTGATATTAATACTAAGTTACTAATCCATCATGAATGTACTTATGCCAGTTTGATGTATGATGATGATTCTTTTGTTTTGAAATATCTTATTTTGAAGGCTTCACGGATGGCTCAGATGCGTGTTGTGGTATCGGGGCATACTGGGGATCTGGTTGTGGTAAAACAGAAGGATATGAGTTATGTAGTAACCCTGGGGATTATGTGTGGTTTGATGGCGCTCACACCACTGAAAGGGCAAACCTCCAATTAGCCAAGCTTATATGGAGTGGAATACCAAATGTCACAGGACCTTACAATGTTAAACAACTTTTTGGACCAGTTTGATTGATGACTTGTGTTATGAACATGCATGAATTTGGAGTCATTTGAAAGGTGTTTCATATTATTGTAATAAAACCTAGTTGATACTTGGCCAAAAAAAAAAAACCTAGTTGATACTTGACAATTGGATCACCAAAATAATGATCGATGAAGTAATATTTATAAATTCTACTGTAAGGTCGCACTTTTCTAATATTAGACAAACACTTCACATTCTCCAATTTTCACGCATATGTGGCTAATTTTCTACATTGATAGTTAAACATTGATTAATACTAAAAGATCAAAATATATAGATTGCCACATTAATTACCATGTCATATAATTTAGGAAAAAATCACCTTTAGTCCCTGAACTTTGACTCATTCGACACTTTTGTCCCTGAACTTTGAAATATATCACTTTCATACCTGAACTTTGAAAAAGACTATCACTTTCATCCCTGACCGAAGTTTCCACCGAATAAACCTTCGATTCCGGCCAATTCGAACGACACCACATACTGGGCTTTGAAGCCCTCCTTGAGACGAGTTCAACACCAACATCCTTGCCTCAAACCGCCGCCAAATGGCGGAGAATTTTACAATTAAAGTTTTGGCCACCACCGGCTTTCGGGTTAAATTCGAGCCATCCGAGGTCGAATCGAGCTTAGCCCCAGTTATAAAAGTTACTCCTCTCATCCGTGCGAACATTTTGGTATAGGTTTTCTACCATTTTTTCGGGCCAGGGACGAAAGTGATAGTCGATGTCAAAGTTCAGGGACGAAAGTGTCAATCAATGCAAAGTTCAGGGATTAAAAGTGTATTTTTCCCTATAATTTAATATTGTGATTCACCTAGCATTATCTTTCCTTTTCTTTTTTTTTGTGTGTGTGGATAATATTACCTTTCCATTTAATTAGTTCATTTAATATTACCTTTCCATCTAAGCACTCATGCTGCATAAAGTAATGAGTTCATTTTTTCCTCACGGATCCGGATCTTGATCATCTCCTAACCTACCTAAACTTTTGAAAAACAAATTTTAGTCATTCATTCCATAAGCAAATCCTTCTCTTCTTTTTCTCCTTCCTCTTGGATTTCTCCTCTTCTTCTCTCTCTTCTTTTCTTTCTCTCCTTCTTCCTTCTCTCTTTTTCTCTCTCTTAGTCTCGTTCCTCTCAGTATCTCTTCCTCTTTCTTCTTCCCGTGCCTCCTCTGCCCATAAACTCTCTCTCTTCTCCATCGTACACTTTTCTCTCTCTCACCTCTCTTCCAATCTCCGGTTTCTCTCTCAATTCCGGTCTCTTCTCCCCCATTTTAGCTCTTGATCTTCTGTCCTCACGAGCTCTCTTGCTCATTCTCTCTCTACTCAAGAGATGGGCTGCGATTGGAGTGGAAAGAGAATGAGAAAAAAAAAATAAAGCAAGGGAATTCTGGCCGCAAGGTCAAAATGGGCGACCATGATTTGTTTTTCAAAAGCTTAGGTAGGTTAGGAGAGATCCGGATCTTTTTGCTCACACCCTTTAGTTAAGGAATGAACATCACATCCTCTTAAGTGATTGACACCTATCAAAATTTCAATTAATGTCAACCCATGGTTGATTTTTACATCTATTTTATTTGTAAATATTATTTTTATTTAAATATTTGTTCATTTGAATAAGGAGGGGGAATTGTGATTAATTCAGGTCTCTCTCTTCTTAATTAATTAATAGATTAATTACAAAAAAAAAACCTGAACTATATGGTCATTTTTAATTTCCCACCCATGTATCAAATTTTGTCATTTTCAAACATTACATTTGTTTTTTCTAACGAATTCATACTTGGGAGATTTAATTTGTTCATTATTTCGGTAACGCTTTCATACATCCAAGGTATGAATTCGTTAGCGAAATCAAACGTGAGATATAAAAATGACAAAATTTGATACATAAGTATGAAATTGAAAATGACCATATAATTCAGGGGATTTTTTATAATTAATTTTTAATTAATTGCTTAATGTTCCGGACAGTAGTACTAGTAGCCTTACCAAATATTAGACCGTCATCAGCAAAAAGTTGAGGATAACAATCCTATTTGAGGTTTAGTTGTTGAAGTAAAAGTTATTAAAGTGTCTAACAAGTGGTTCCATACACAAAATAAAGAGATACGGAGAAAAGGCATCACCTAGCTTGTTGAATACCTTGGGAGGGAGAAAACCATCATTCAGCAGCACCATTGATATTAATAGAGAACGAGAGACTAGTGATGCAAAACTGATTAATTAACTGAATCCACTAGCTAGCTTAGAATGAAAACCAAACCGAACAAGGCATTGTCGAATGTAATCCCTTCGGTTATATCCGTCCAAAAAAAAAAAAAAAAAAATCCCTTCGGTTATATTGTTTGTTTGGTTAGATAAGGTGCGCACCCATGAAGACCTGCATTCTGAAATGTAATTTTTCTTCCTCCTAATTAATTAAATTGTAAATTTCCTACAAAAACAATATAGAAATTAAAACATATATGTCCATAAGTCATCTCCAAACTAATAACCAATAAGTAAACATATAGGCCGGATCAAGTGGGGATGTCTCCGAATTTTTTGTTTTTGTTTTTAACTGCAGTGGAAGATTTATGTGAAAGAGGAAAAAGAAGCTAGAAAGATCATAAGCCAAATGTTCAAACATGCATGCTTCATTTTCAGAGAAATAAAGAGCATTCACTCAATGTTCCTGGACCGGTTTCAAAGTTTGCTCCATCAGTAAAATTTTGATGGAGGAAGCATTGGTAAATTTGCAAACTTACTGATGAAATTAATCGGGGACTATACGACGACCATCCGAAATTCTTCCTACGGGCATTAATTTCTTCTTCACTATTGTTAAGGTATTGATTGTTGCCAGCATCAAATAGTGATCGAGTTCCCAAACACAAACAAGGCCTTACGCTCTAACTGATGACGATCTGCTGGCTTATAATTGGACTCTTCATGACCACAAAGAACGTAGTTCATGGGTTAAAAAACAAAAAAGGCTTCCTAACTCATAGAGAATTAAGCACCTAATACTCGCCATGTAGCTAATTAATCCTTTAATTAACTTGTGCCTTGTTGTGCGTGTAAACTGGTTTCTTTCAAATCATTGTGGAACAACTTTAGCTACTTCTATATAATATCCTTACTCTGGTACGGGAACATTTTCTTATATAAAAATAAGATAACATTCAAAAAATATATAGGTCATGGTCGGATGGTCCTCATGGATATGAGTCCGATGACTACATATATATAGGAGGGGAAAAACCTTCATATGGTACCTGAACTATCACCAAATGTAATTTTTGGTACCTGAATTTTCAAAAGGAATCTTGTGGTACCTGAACTATGCATCCGTTAGCCATTATAGTACCTACCGTTAAATATTCCATTAAGTGCTTATGTGGCATGGGTAAAATAGTAATTTTATTTATTTTCAATTTTTAAAAGAAATTATACAAAATTAGAAATTAGAAATGTTATCCAAAATTCAAGACTAAAAATAAGAAAAATTATTTTTATTTTATAATATAATTTATTTCCAATTTTTATATTTTTAATATAATTTATTACCATGTAGGTGGTTTTCTTATTAATTAAAAAAATAAAAATAAACTATACTAAAAAAGTAATTTAAAATTTATTATATTAAAAAAATGATAATTTATTTTAATTTTAAAATTTAAATAAATTATACAAAAAAAAGATTTAAATAATTTATCCACAACAAGATTAAAAATAGAAAAATTATTTTTATTTTTATAATATAATTTATTGCCAATTTTTATGTTTTTAATATAATTTATTACCATGTGGTTTTGTTATTAATTAAAAAATAAAAAATAAACTATACTCAAAAAAATAATTTAAATTTTATTATATTAAAAAACAATGATAATTTATTTTGATTTTAAAATTTAAATAAATTATACAAAAAAAGATTTAGATAATTTATCCACAATTCAAGACTAAAAATGAGAAAAATTATTTTTTATTTTTATAATATAATTTATTACCAATTTTTATGTTTTTAATATAATTTATTACCATATAGGTGATTTTATTTTTAATTAAAAAATAAAAATAAACTATATTAAAATGCCACATAAGCACTTAACGGAATATTTAATGGTAGGTACTATAATGGCTAACGGAGGCATAGTTCAAGTACCACCAGGTTCCTTTTGAAAGTTCAGGTATCAAAAATTACATTTGGTGATAGTTCAGGTACCATATGGAGGTATATAAAGATAGGATATGGGTGGAGTGATAAATTTGATATATATATTACAATAAAAAAATGATTCTTGGCCTCAAGCAACAAACATAAACATATTGAAACTTGATGATTCTTGGGTGCACAGAACATGCAGTGTCCAAGCATAGCATGCACAGAACATATGAGAATTTCCCATGATTCTTGGCCTAAAACGAAAATTAAGAAGCGTTTTTGCTCACCTCCCCAAGTTAAGGGTGAGGCTCACCCCCCTCCCTCATCGTGACACCTGTCCAATATCATAACCCAGGTTAAGATTTTTCATTTAATTTTTTTTTCTTATTTCTTTTTCTCTCCTTCCTCTCCGCCCTCTCTCGTCTCTCACTCTCTCCTTCTTTTTCTTTCTTGGCTTGTGCACAGGTAATCAAACCCACGCCTCCTATCTCCTTCTCTCCGGCGACCTCTCCTTCCTCTTCACCGCCTCTTAATCCCCTACGCTCGTCGACCCGGCCCGCCCCAACTCCACCGCCTCCATCCCAACCTTCGACCACTCCGCCAAGCACGGCCTCGGCGTCCCCACCATCGCGATTGAAGTCCAAGACGCCGTGCTCGCCTTCAACGCCAGCATCTCCCACGGCGCTAAATACTCGGTCCAACCGACAAGAAAGAGATCGGGCCAAGAAAGAAAAAGGAGAGAGTGAGACGAGAGAGGAGCAGAGAGGGGCTTCGTTTGGTATTGAGTTTGCAGACCAATACCCGCTTTTTATTTACCATCGTAGGTACTCAACCCGTTTGGTAAACTTTTCAAATCTGTGTTTCTAGGCAAATTGCGGTCTCAAAACGCAAAAATGAAAAGCAGCAGAAGACATGCTTTTTTCTATCCACGTTCACTGAACGCGAATTGGAAAAGCGGAGCCTTTAATGAATTTTTCTAAATCTCCAAAAAACCCTCATTGAATATAACAATTGACTCACCCGGTCCCATTTGTTCTTAGAAGTCGTGCTTCCTCCGTTCCCTTCTCTATATTCCTCTCTCACAGTTCTTCGCCATATCTTTGATCGAGTGAGCAGATTGTGTGATTGTCAGTCAGGGTATGTCTATTATAGGTTTATTTCTACTCAATTTGCTCATTGTTTACTGTTCCCCTATCCCTTATAATTCTAGGGTTTGTCAATAATTTTCTTTTGAGTTCTTCTAAATTTCTCTTTAATTTCTGAAAACATCAAAGAAAATCATCCTCTGTATGTAAGGAAAAACTTTGTAGTTCGATTTCTATGCATCTTCTCTTATAATTCTTGATATTTTGATTATATGTTTATTTGGATGTGTGATGGTTATCTGCAAGTCTCTTCCACATTAGCCGAGTAATTGATTTTCTATGATATGATTTTCTATTTGATTATGTTTATATATATATAAATGCAGCTGCGATGTGAGTAACAACCATTATATGATTACAGTTTTATGTTGCCTTGATTGATGCACTCATATAATTTATGTAACATCATAATTCATAAATGATGATCTTCATCTTGATGTTTCTGCGTGTTAAGTTGAAACATTAAGCACTATATACGTACATAAATCAAACTCAACTTGTTGGCAGTTGTTGCAAAAGATAATTAATCTAATTCCAGAAGTTAGTAGTGTATTGATAATTGGTATGTATACTATGTTTCTTGTCTGCAATTTGAACCAAGTACATTCTTTTTGTTCTTCTACAGAAAAAATATAATGGGTAAGAACAAGAATACTCATGAGAGTATTACTGAAATGAAAGTGAAGATGACCCAAATGACATTGAAAAGACAGGGAGGAAGGACGATGCACATGATGAAGATTATACAGGATCTACAGATATGGAGACTTTGAAAAATTATACTTCTACAAGCTTAATGGATAAATGTACTTATTTAGACGCTAATGCAATATTATGTAAAATTGAAGTGGTACGGTAAGGAGCTGCTTCTAGTGCAGATTTCATGTTTGTAGTTCAAGAATTAGATTGAATCGAGATATTGTGTCCATTTCAGTCATTATACACATTTATATTATAGTTTATCAAACACTTCAAAATTGATTTTTTTCATCACTAACTTTTAAAAATTCTATTTACCAAACGGTCTACTGAGTTTTTTCACAGCTGATTATTCTCACCGCTAAGAGTTTTTATAACTGAGTATTCGTACCACAATGCCAAACTGAGAGACGAGAGAGGAGCGGAGAGGAAGGAGAGAGAAAAAAAGAAGAAAAAAAAATTAAATAACCTGGGTTATGATATTGGACAGGTGTCACGATGAGGGAGGGGGGGTGAGCCTCACCCTTAACTGGGGAGGTGAGCAAAAATGCTCTCTTGATAATTAATCAAGATAATTAATCGAACAGTAGCATATTGTGGCCACTAGTGTATGCATGGCACTTTGAGTATGTCCCGCCCTTTCAATGATTGCTTGAATAAGTAGCTTAGCACTCGACCCAGAACAAGTAATCATTATGATTATTACCTCCGTCAATAATCAGACAGAAAAATATCAAAGGAATCTCAAATTGTGTCGGTTACAAAAGCCGGCCATCGACATCATTCTTGTTCAAAAAGCTGTTTGACATTGTAAGGCCCCGTGACATTTGGTGCTCCACTCCATATTAGCTTTGCTAATTGGAGGTTTGTGCTTTCAGTCGTGTGAGCACCATCAAACCACACACTCTCTCCTGGGTTACTGCACAACTCATATGCTATTGTTCCATTAAGTCCGCCACAATAAGATCCTCTGTATGCCCCTGTACCGCAACACGCATCTGTCCCATCCTTAAAGCCTTCACAATATATATACCAAATTAAACTAATCATAATTATATCCATCATCCAAAATTGATAGCTCATTTACATAGCGCTTAGCCAACCTACCATATTTTGTAGGGTTAAGTACTCGGTCGCCAAGTGCATCGTAATACTCAAATATAGAATATTTGAATCCTGGTAGTTGGCTCTCTAGATCTCTGAGGACACCAGCTAGAGCTTTATTGTGTTGCCTCGCCAGACTCTGAAGCCCTTCGACACACCCACTACCTAATTTGATGTCGTATGATTGTTTTGCATAAGGTAAGCACCCAAGAGGCCCTGCATTCTGAAAGGCTATTTTCCTTCCTCCCAAGTCATATATTCCCTACAGATAATAAAAAAATAAATAATTACTTGCAAAATTGGTAGGACCCTTAATGTGAGACTCATTCCTAAGTCCTAACCACATATAATAAGAGAGGGAAAATAATGATGCTAATCATTAATTAATTTACTTGGAGTACACCGGTCAAGTTGCCGATCACAATTGCTACGTATTCCTGCTGGAGAGACTCGGTGGCATTTTCTTGGTAATCGTCATAGAATGTAAAATAATCATTGCCTCCCATGCTAATCAAGTAAACAGCGCTCGCCAGCAAGCTCTTGGCTTCTTCCTCACCAAGTTGCTCTTGCAGCAACTCCGTCACGCTCTTAAAATAGCTTAGCTGCAATGGAAGATTTATCTGGAAAACACAGGTAGAAGAGATCGTGATTATCGAGCTAAATGTTCCTGGATTTACATAGAAGTAAAACATGATGTGCTCACGGCTCACCGTTCCTGGATTAGTTTCAACAAGAACTCCAGATCCACCTGAAGCAAAGCTGGCTCCATCTGTAAAATTTTTTGGACTTGGTTGCAGGTATGGTGGAAGTATAGGCAAGTTTGCAAATTTGGCTGCAAATTAAAGTAGTATAGATTATACTGCATTATTTAATTAGGTGCCACTTAATTAAGCAACACATATGCGCAATGTTAATGTTTGCAAACACAATCATTTGGTTAATCTTACCGATGAAGTCCGGGACTATACGGCCATCACAAAATCTTCCGTTGGGACGGTGAAAGAAGGTTTCTCCATATGGCCAGGTTGTTTGTGGTTCATCTTCTAAGGTAACATTAGGCAGGTATTGATTGTTGCCGGGATCAAATAGTGAGTCCCCAAACACAAACAAGGCCTTATACTCTAGCTCTTGATCATCTGATGGCTTATAATTGAACTGATCATGACCATGAAGAAGGTAGCTAATTGGGTTAAAAAGGCTTACCAACACATAAACAAGGTAGCTAAGGCTTGCCATAGTAATCCAAATTTCATGGCTTAATATCTCTCCTGCTTTATAGGTGTGGTTAATTTCCTCTAGTTCCAAGCTATACTCAATTATGGATAGTACGAAGACATACAGTATTAAAGTATGTGGGGTATGATAAGAATTTAGTAGTGGGTTACACTTGTTTTCTATTAATTCTACAGTAAAAGAATTTATTTAAGCTAAATATACGGAGGAGTATGTAATTATATAAACCTCACCTAGTGTCTTAAATTTGGCTTGAGCAATACATTGACGCATGTAATTCAACTCAGTGTAACTAATGGTAAACCAAATTCATATAATGGTAGACTAATTTATCATTGTATGAAACTAGTTTGTTATTTGTTATATGGGGCAGTTATATATTTTATGAAATTTTTAGATTTACAATTGCATTTAGGATTTTATCATTTAGGCTTTGAGTCGCTTTGTATCAAAAAGTAATATTAATTGAATTCTCGTTGGTAGTTTGCATATGTATATATCAAAATTAGCAAATATATATTCTCATCCTATCCAAAGAAATCTGAAGTGGTACGTACATTGGAACGTAAGGACTGGTAGGTTGGTCCAACCAAGCATGCATGCATGCATGGACTAGTAAGTTAAAAGGTAACCACGTCCCGGCAAAGAAATGAATTCATCATGAAATCAAACACGACGATGGATCACGAGTGGTTCATTTTCAAACACATTTCACGATCACAAGTGGTTCATTTTTAAACACATGCATTTCAAGATATATATATATATATATATATATATATATATATATATATATAGTGTCGGCATGTCGCGCAAGTCGCAACTGTAACTTTGTAATGCATCATTGATGATGTATAGTGTTCCACCGTCCATACATAGGGCGCGGCTGGAATGTACCCTATTTGATGTGTACTTGGGGATAAATTGTCTTTTTTGCCCTTAATAATTTTTTTTGTTTGGTTCCTCCCTCTCTCTCCTTACTGTTGCCGGCACCACTACGACCGGCGATCACCATCGGCGCCGCCGTCAACGACCTCCGATGGTCACTAAATTTTACCACAATGTACAACACAACACCAAATTTTACCACAATGTACAACACAACGCAAGGAAAAACTTTTTATATCTACCACGAAATCCGATTCGAAGTGGAAAGGCACGAATTCGCCTTAGAAGCTTGAGATGGCTGAAATTTCAAACCGTCGATTCCCCGCCGTCCGGCGACATATTGAGCCACGACTGGTGGCGTTGAACTCGCAAGGACGAGGGCTTCAAAGCCCAGTAGGTATCTTAGATCGAATTGATTGGGATCGTGAACGGGAACGATGAACAGTTCCCATTCATCATTGATTTTGGGTTTTTCTCTCCTTGATTTCTCTTCCTACACTGAAATTTGATACAAGAAGTGGGTATATGATGGAAGAGTTGGAGGAGACGAAGAAAATGAGACAAGTCTCATGTAATTTGGTGGCCGGAGGAGGGAGATGTCGCCGACGACAGTGAAGAGAGAGAGAGGAGGCAACGGGAGAGGGATGAAGAGAGAGAAAAAAAAACACTTAAGGGCAAAAATGTTAATTCCCTCATTTAATTTGTAATTAAAAAATATTTTAATATAAAATGAACGGCCCAGATGTTGACATGTCAGCATGTACACACCAATTCTGGTACATTGCAGAATTGGCCCCATATATAATGATGATTTCATAGAGTACTAGTACTATTGTTAGATATTAGACCTTACTTCATGACCTTCTGTAACTAACTGAGCTATCTATATTCTAGCTCGATGAGTCACTTAATTTGATGAGGTTGGAGTGTCAACCGACATTTTGATACTTTAATTGTCTTCATGATTTTCTGTTATATCTTAAAGATTGAATTCTTGATTTAGCTTAATTCTAAACTTCTCATTTTCTTTTTACCCCTTTGTTATTAACTTATTAATGACCGATAGATTAATTATATAGAGAAGAAGTGGATTTCTGGTTTTGTTTTTTGCTTGCCTCGTTTTTTTTTTCTTATTCAGGCATTTATGTAGAAGTATTATATCAGAGCGTATTCAGTACACCAACAAAAAGTCCACAACAGGCATGCAGGTCACGTGCTCGGGTAGCCAGACTGATCTCCGCTGTCAGACATGTGAAAATGTTCATTACCTGCTATGAAGTTCGATTCAGAATGGTTTGGCTGGAGCCTGGAAATCGCCTTGAAAGTTCTGGGTGGCCGAAAATTTCAAATCGAAATTCCGACGCCGTCCGGTTGAATAGAGAGGAAAGACTAGTGTGAGACAAGTTCCAAAACCCAGGTGATATGGTGGCTTGACGTGACTGAAGCTAGAAGATCGTCTGCTAGGCTATTCAGGTCGGAATTGCAGCTAGATCGAGTAGCAGAAAGAAGAGCATGGGTCAACTCGCGATGATGAGACGAGTCGAATGGAGGCGGTCCAGCTGCTCGGCAAAGCCTGACAGGAACATAACATGTGCCTGCAAATTACTCAATAGCTAATGAAGCTAAATCCGGATTTGTCTAAGGGCAACTCCAACCCTAGACTCAAAACCCAAGTTCTATACTTATTTTGGCACCCTAAAATCGGTACTATTCATATAGGATTTAACCAATCTCCAACTGTAAGACTCAAAACTCAAGTCCTATTATTATTTTTTATTGTTTGATCATATTATATTAGTATAATATTATACTAATACTTTATAATAATGTGTTTTAAATTAGAAAAAGTAATTAAAAAAATATAAGAATAAAATTTTAATTTTTTTTTGGTATTTTATTAATTTTTTTTTTCGGATTTAGGATTGATCAATATTCATCCTTTAAATAGAAGCCGTTAGATATTATTTGGAATTAAATCTGGACCCTCTATTTTAAAATCTAACCATTTTAATATTATAATTTTACTTTAAACCAGGACCGTCCATTTTAAAATGGACTGATCCTGGCCGTTGATTTCGTGTGACCGTTGGGTCACTTTGGACGTGCGACAGGGCATGGGGCCCATATGTTGGCGGCTGGGCTGCATGCTTGACTCGCGCGTGGGCGCGTCTTGCGCTGCTGTCCAATTTCGTCAGCGTGTGTGCAGCACGCAAGCCTCAAGGGTAGTTTCTCCTCCACCCGACGTCAGCAGCATGTGGGCTACATGGCCCGCCGAGCCAAAATAAGTCTGGACTCGGAATAAGACTGAGTTTGAGACAGAGTATAGCTTTTTTTCGAGACTTGGGTCCAATTTCTCTTGGGTTAGAGATGGTATTGGACTCAAAATGGGATTTAGTCCCTTGGGTTGGAGTTGCCCTAAGCTTCAAATAGAGCTTTCAGATTGTAAGGCCCTGTGACATTGGGAGTTTGGTTCCACCATATCTTGGAAACTTGATTGTAAACCGTTTCAGTTGGATGGTTTTCGAAAAATACATATTCGGTAATCGGTAAACATAATGTCCTCTGTATGGACCAGAGCCACAACATGCCATTTTTCCTTCCTTGAAACCTTTATAACAAAAACAAACATTATCTATATATAATATAACGACAAATAGGAGAAACCAAAACTAGAAAGAATAGGATTTCATCGATTATTGATACCGTATTTTGATGGGTTATTCATTCTTTCAGATAGGTAAGTGTAGAAATTTGCGGTGGAATATTTGAATCCAGCTTTAGGAGCACTTTAGCAAGTTCTTTATTGTGTAGTTTTACTAATAATATAGCTTCTTCCACACAGGCGCCTATGTTATCTGGATTACGTATTCTAAAGTTTGATAAACAACCCAGAGGTAACACGTTTGCAAATCCGACTTTCCTTCCTCCTATCTTTTATATTTCCTGCCACATCAAAAAATGTGAACTAATTGATTCACCCAAATTTTCTTTCTGTGTTAATCATCACTAATTCACTAGAACATTGCATGTGTCATATATACAATTGAATGGGTAGAACATTTCAATGATTGCTTGTTAAATAAGTAGCTTAGCACTCGACCCAGAACAATTAATCATTTTGATTATTACCTCCTTCAATAATGAGACAGAAAATTATCAAAGGAATCTCAAATTGTGACGGTTACAAAACCCGGCCATCGACATCATTCTTGTTCAAAAAGCTGTTTGACATTGTAAGGCCCTGTGACATTCGGTGCTCCACTCCATATTAGCTTTGCTAATTGGAGGTTTGCGCTTTCAGTCGTGTGAGGACCATCAAACCACACACTATCTTCTGGGTTACTGCACAACTCATATGCTATTGTTCCATTAAGTCCGCCGCAATAAGATCCTCTGTATGCCCCTGTACCGCAACACGCATCTGTCCCATCCTTAAAGCCTACACAATATATAACAAATTAAACTAATCAGAATTATATCCATCATCCAAAATTGATAGCTCATTTACATAGCGCTTAGCCAACCTACCATATTTTGTAGGGTTCAGTACTCGGTCGCTAAGTGCATCATAATACTCAAATATCGAATATTTGAATCCTGGTAGTTGGCTCTCCAGATCTCTGAGGACACCAGCTAGAGCTTTATTGTGTTGCCTCGCCAGACTCTGAAGCCCTTCAACACACCCACAACCAAATTTGATGTCGTATAATTGTTTTGCGTATGGTAAGCACCCAAGAGGCCCTGCATTCTGAAAGGCTATTTTCCTTCCTCCCAAGTCATATATACTCTACAGATAATATAAAAAGAATAATTACTTGCATAATTAGTAGTACCCTTAGAGCATCCACAATGGGGACTCAAATTTGGGTCCAAAATTCAAATTTGGGTCCAAAAGACAAGAATCTTACTCACAGTGGGTCGGAATAAAATGGACCTATATTTGCCTGAGACTCAAATATAGGTCCAGTTTTAGACAAATATAGGCCAAGACTGGACCTATATTGTTTTAGATTCATTTGTGGGGTCCCCTCCATGTGCAAACCATAAAGAGATTTGGACTCAAATATGAGTCCAAATATGTGTCACAGTGGTGATGATTTATATTTTGAGACTCAAATATGAGTCCCAAAATATGAGTCTAAAATAAATGAGTCTTGCACCACTGCAGCACCCGATAAAAGTAAGTCCTTTTGTACACTATTCAGATGGACTCATATCACTATTCCGGCTAATTTGGACTCAAATTTGAGTCCAAAAAATGAGTCCCCACTGCTGATGCTCTTAATGGGAGACTCATTCCTATGTCCCAAGTCCTAACCACATATAATAAGAGCTAGAGGGAAAATAAGGAAAATTTTCAGGTCCACCCCCTGGGTGAACCTTGCGTTCACCCCTCCCCAAACACCCAATCACATACTGCCACATATACTTGTAAAAAACAAATAAACAAAAAAATTATATTTTATCATTTTGACGTTAATTGACGCCGTTCCTCTGCACAGCCTCATCTTCTTCTTCCCTTCTCTCTGCAATCCGCACACCTCTCTTTCACATTTATCTCAAACCCAATCAAAGCACAACGTTTTTGGGTTTCTCGATTTCATGGAGAAGAGAGACGAAATAGAACTCACAACTGATAAAGAAGACAATTGCAATAGAAGGAATCGAACTCAGTAGGCCATCAAATTTCAGCACCTTCACCAATCCTCATGAGAGAGATTGAAAGGCAAATTTGCAGAAGAGAGAAACCCATAATAGTTTTAATCGGTTATGCTCATCGAAGGCCGGCGAGCCCGTCTGTGATCGTTGACTCGACGAGCCCGTTTGTAATCGGCGACTCGGCAAGCCCTTCTGTGATCGGCGATTCAGTGGAACTAAATTCCGTTTCTCTCTCCTCCAAGAACTTGAAGAACCCAACAACTATGGTGGGAGATCATAGAAGAGAGAGTTTGGGAATGAGTTGATGTTAGAGAACTAGAGAAGAGAGATTGATGCAGACTTGCAGAGTGCAGAGAGGAAGAAGATAGAGTTTTGCCGAAAAAAAGAGAGAGGAGATGATGGAGAGAGCACGGCGTGAGTTAAGGTCAAAAGAGTAAAATAGAGTTTTTATTTTTTGTTTTAATATTTGTAAACGTGGCAGCATGTGATTGGGTGTTTGGAGAGGGGGTGAACGCAAGGGTTCACCCAGGGGGTGGACCTGAAAATTTTCCGGAAAATAATGATGCTAATCCTTAATTAATTTACTTGGAGTACACTGGTCAAGTTGCCGATCACAATTGCTACGTATTCCTGCAGGAGAGACTCGGTGGCATTTTCTTGGTAATCGGCGTAGAAAGTAAAATAATCATTGCCTCCCATGCTAATCAAGTAAACAGCGCTCGCCAGCAAGCTCTTGGCTTCTTCCTCACCAAGTTGCTCTTGCAGCAACTCCGTCACGCTCTTAAAATAGCTTAGCTGCAATGGAAGATTTATCTGAAAAACACAGGTAGAAGAGATCGTGATTATTGAGCTAAATGTTCATTGACACAAAAGCTAACTGCATTTACATAGAAGTAAAAGATGATGCGCTCACCGTTCCTGGATGAGTTTCAACAAGAACTCCAGCTCCAGCTGAAGCAAAGCTGGCTCCATCAGTAAATTTTTTTGGACTTGGTTGCAGGTATGGTGGAAGTATAGGCAAGTTTGCAAACTTGGCTGCAAATTAAAGTAGTATAGATTATTCTGCATTATTTAGGTGCCACTTAATTAAGCAACACATATGAGCAATGTTAAGCAATGTTAATGTTTGCAAACACAATCCTTTGTTTAATCTTACCGATGAAGTCCGGGACTATACGGCCATCGCAAACTCTTCCGTTGGGACGGTGAAAAAATGTTTCTCCATATGGCCAGGTTGTTGATGGGTCTTCTACAAAGGTAACATTAGGGAGGTATTGATTGTTGCCAGGATCAAATAGTGAATCCCCAAACACAAACAAGGCCTTATACTCTACCTCTTGATCATCTGATGGCTTATAATTGAACTGATCATGACCATGAAGAAGGTAGCTAATTGGGTTCAAAAGGCTTACCAACACATAAATAAGGTAGCTAAGGCTTGCCATAATAATCCAAATTTCATGACTTAATACCTCATTATCTCTCCTGCTTTATAGGTGTGGTTTCCTAGCTCCGGACCCCAACTATACTCAATTATTGATAGCGTAGTATATAGACATGCAGTATTAAAGTATAGTATATGGAGTATGATAATTGACTAGCATGTGCTTTAGCATGTCACTAAACCATAGGTCATGCCCGGTCATTGACTCATTGGAAGGAGTAGATGAGCTGGTGGGAGTTGTACAGGACTAGAGAGTGAATGCGTGAATGATTGTCAACCCTATATATAATTGGGTTAAAGGTCAATTTGCACCTTATATTTGACTGAAATTGTCAATTTGCACTATATTTTTTTATTTCAGCCAATTTACACCCCATTCTTTCATAAATTGTCAATTTGCAGCCCATTAGTCAAATTAGATATTTTCCATCCAATTTTTCATCACGTGCCCATCACGTGATGGGCTTAATTGTCATTTCTAAATGACTCATCCACTCCTCTGGGCATCAATGGCTTCACCGTCACAATCACAGCCGCCACCTCCACTGCCGACGAGCCCATGCTCCCAGACCCGAGCCCTGCTCGGAATTGCTCCTAAAACCCTATTCTCCTCTCTCTTTTTTTTTTTTTTTGGTGAAATGGGGGCCAAAGGCCCAAACAAACAAAACAAGGCAAACTAAATTGCAGCAGAAGCTGCTTTGATCAGGCGTGGTCTAGCGAGACCAGCTATGTCATCAAGGATGAATGGTGCCACAAACTCAGGCGCAGTCTGCAACTTCCAGAGACTATTCTCCTCTCTCTTCCCCTTCTCTTCTTTCTTTCTTTGTTTCTTTCTTCCTTCTTCCCTTTATTTTTATTCCTTTTCTCCTCCTCTGTTTTCTTCTCTCTACACCTACACCGCAGCTCTTCCTTGAGCTGTGTCTGCGCCCCCGCGCCCACTGCTCACCGCCACCATCATTTCCAGCCGGCTTCCCAAGTCTTCCCAGACCACCGCCATCATCTCACAGCTCACAAATCACAATTCAATTCACAGCCATCTGCAATTCAAACTCAATCAGGCCACGACAATCACCTGCAACATCACCGTCAATTCATTGACAAACACACAATCCTCAAGCAATCAGTTTCAGTCCGTGCTCATCACCATCATCGATCGCCGCCGTCGAAATTCACTAGCCCTGAGCCGTCCAGTCCGTGTCCACCATAGCACCGATGCCGGCATCACCGATCCCAACTTCCTCTGCTGTCGCTGCAGACACCAATCACACCACCAACACCGGTCACCACCACATCGTCTCTCTCTCATCGAGCCCAGCTCGGATTGCCCAACTTAATTTGAAATCAAACACAATCACAAGCAAATTCCATCCATCACCACCGGCGTTGCTCTCTGTCCTCGAGCTCCTCTCTCTCTCTCTAATAAATTGACCTGACGGCTTGGGTGCCGTGATTGCAGGTTGAAGATCGATGGTGGTGAAGTGAGCTTGTGAGGTGGTGCGGCCAGAGACGGTATAGGTGGAAGGTTGTCGGGATGAGGTGCAGCGAAAGATGGCGGCAGTGAAGTGTGGTTGTTGTGCGACCTAGGTTTCTGGGTGCAGAGAGAAGAAAACAGAGGGTGGTGAGAGGAAAAGAAAGGAAGACAGAAAAGGAAGAAAAGAAGAAGAAGAAAAGAGGAAGAAAGGCGGAGAAGAATAAGGAAGAAAAGAGGGAGAACAGGAAGAAGAAGATGAAAAGAAGAGGAATAAAGGGGGAGAAGAATAAGGAAGAAAGAGGAAGAAGAAAAGAAAGAAGAGCCGAAGAAAAAAAAAGAGAAGAGAAAAAGGGTATGAAGATTCCCATCGGGAAAAAAAACAAGGAAGAAGAAGAAAAGGAAAAAAAAACAAAGAAGAACCAGTGGCAGGATTGGTAAATATTGGGCATTAAACACGGAAATGACAATTAAGCCCGTTACATGATGAAAAATTGGATGGAAAACATCCAATTTGACAGATGGAGGTGTAGATTGACAGTTTATTAAAGAATGAGGTGCAAATTGACAGTTTATAAAAAAATTGGGTGCAAATTGATATTTTCAGCCAAATATAGGGTACAAAATGGCCCTTAACCCCAAATGGCCAGTTTACCATATTTTGCAGGGTAAGTCACTCTGTCTCCAAGTGCATCATAATACTCAATTAAAGATGGAATATTTGAATCCGGATCTCTGGCACTCTAAATCTTTGAGTGCATTGGCGGTTGGCCAGAGCTCTAGATCGACTTCTAGTGTGTAGTCTCGCTAGCCTCGCAAGTCCTTCAACACCCCCTTCAGTTATATTGTTTGTTGGTTAGATAAGGTGCGCACCCATGAGGACATGCATTCTGAAAATGTAATTTTTCTTGCTCCTAATTAAACTGTAAATTTCCTACAAAAACAATATAGATTTTTTTTATTTTTTCTTTAACTAAAGATCAGGGATATATAAGAAAGGAAAAAGCCTCCTTTTCAGCCCACTTTATTAAAAAAGAAGAAGAACAATAAGATCAAGTCATTAAAAAATGTCCATTGATATTAAAGTCATCTCCAAACTAATAACTAATAAGTAAACATATAGGCCGGATCAAGTGAGGATGTCTCCGAATTTTCTGTTTTTGTTTTTGTTTTTAACTGCAGTGGAAGATTTATCTGAAAGAGGAAAAAGAAGCTAGAAATTAAGATCATGAGCCAAATGTTCAAGCATGCTTCATTTTAATTAAGAGAAGTAAAGATCATTCACTCACTGTTCCTGGGCCGGTTTCAATGTTTGCTCAATCAGTAAAATTTTGATGGAGGAAGCATCGGTAAATTGGCAAACTTACTGATGAAATTAATCGGGGACTATACGACGACCATTCGAAACTCTTCCTAGGGGATGGTGGCCGGAAGAAGGTTTTCCCATATGCCCAGATTGTTCCCGGCATTAATTTCTTCTTCGATCACTATTGTTAAGGCAGTGATTTTTGCCAGCATCGATCAAATAGTGATCGAGTTCCCATACACAAACAAGGCCTTACGCTCTACCTGATGATGACGATCTGCTGACTTATAATTGGACTCATCATGACCATATATAAAGAACGTAGTTCACTGGGTTAAATTAATAAAAAGCCGGCTTCCCCGAGAAAATTTTAGTGCCTATTAACATATGACATACATGCAATTATTATTTTTTAAGATTTAATTAAAAATTTATTAAGAAATTTATTTACTTTAACGATAATTTTTTTCTTAATTATCATATAAATTGTCGGAATGGTAACATATATTATTGAAGCCTTACTAGAAACACAATCCCCAAGCAACAAACAGAACGAAACTTGATGCCTAAAAGGAAATTAAGAAGCCCCCGCTGCTTGATAATTAATCGAACATTAGGATATTATAAAACTTGTGGGGGGGATTGGGGGGATTTTATCTCAATATAAAGAAGTGGGGATGGTTTTTTTTTTTGGTATTATTTATAAAATTTAAAGTTAGAGAAGGGGGAAGGGGGGGTTTGTTTTTTTATTTTATATTAATACACAAAAATATATTTATATTAAAGAAAAAGGTCTTTGGTTTTGGGTTTTAATTATTAATTAATTTATTTAATTTTTTTTTTTATTTTTTTTTTTATTTTTTAAATAAATATATAATAAAAAAATTTTTAACTTCTATATATGAACGAACATTTGTCATCAAAAGAATGTTTCACCCCCCCTCTCTTCCCGCTGCTTGATAATTCGAACTTCGATTCGAACATTAGGATATTATCAAAACTTGTACTAGATAGTGATCCTAGATGAAAAACACAAGGGGGGGTTTTTTTATTTTTTTTATTGTATTGCAATTATATATATATATTGTTTATATACGGATATTGATTGGTTCTACACTCTTAGACAAAATAGAAGAGTATTTCCGTCTTCTATTTCAATGATTATGGGTAATCTCACTCTGCTTGTTAAATAAGGCTAGCTGTAACAATGACCCAGAACAATTAATCATTATGATTATTACTTCCTACAATAATGAGAGTATGAGACAGAAAATTATCAAAGAATTCAAATTGTGATTTCTTGGTTAACAGCCGGCAATCAAAAATCTGGGCAAAAAGTGTTGTGACATTAAAAGTAAGGGCCCTAGAAACGGAAAAAATATGGAGGAGGAAGGAAAGGGAAAAAAAAAGTTACAGTGAGGGGCTCTTTAATAAAGGTACTACTATGGTTATAAGAATAATGCAGGCACTAGCACTGCTTCTATGTACATGATTGATCTCTTTAGCCTAATGTTCTTTACAAGAATACCTGCTCCAAAGTTCTTTAAAAAAAAGAAATGGAGGTTTGTATTGAATCGAAATATGCAGCAAGATGTGGTATTCTGTTGGTTTAGTGGTCTAATAACTAAAAATGGAAAATCAATGGCACTTAGTGTAAGAAAGTGTGGGGTGTTTGAAAAGTAAGTTCCTCTCCAAAAAAAAAAAATTTAAAAAAAAATTAAATTTTTTATTTTAAAATTTTGTTTGTTTACATATATATCTTCTTTGAGGTTCCTGAAGCAAAAATAAAAAAACATATAAAACAATTGGTCATAAAGATTTAAAAAAAAAAAAAACAAAAAAAAAAAAAAAAAAAAAAAAAAAAAAAAGAGATTTAAAAAAAAAAAAAAAAAAAAAAAAAAATCAAATATAAAGTATAAAGAAAGAAAAGGGCAGGAAACACAAAAGCGAGGATAAGGGAAAATCCTAGAAGTAGGGGCAAACACCTTGTAATTGGATAGTGTTTCGAAAACAAATCTACATGGAATCAATAAATTTAAAAATGGATCATTTCATTGATATGTAAAATCAAAGGAAAATATTGGCTTTGCAAAGCCTTTAGAGCAAGTTCTATTCACATAGAGGGGAGGGGGTTTAACAACAATACAATGAGTTATTTTTTGGGGAAAAAACCTACTAAAAATATAGGGGGGGTGGTGTGGTTGGTTTAATTGGTAAGTTTGGTGGGGGGAGAATAAAAAAAAAAAAAAATCTTTTTTCTCTTATGATACATGTGTTTTGTTGTGTTAAGGGATGAATATTATTTCTTAATATTTTCTATTATTCCTTTACATTACTTATGGTTTTGGTCTATTTTTTTTGGTTTTTTTTTATTGGACTAACACAAAATAATATATTTAGAAGTAAAAATGTTAGATTAAATAATTAATTTTGAATAATATTTTTAATTTTGAAATAAAATTTGATAAAAGCACCTGTCTTTGAAACTACCAACGAACTTTCTTTGTTCTATATATGAACAACATTTTATCAAAAAAATATTTCATCCTCTCCCTCTTCTTCTTCCTCTTTTTTATTTCCAAACTTCATAAAATAAATTTCCCAGGAAAAATTTTCGTGGGAAAGTTTGTGTAGAGAGAGTTTCATCCTTGATATAAGTGTAAAAACATAAAGGGGGGGGGGGGGGGGTTGGTGTTTTTGTTTTCGCCACTGCCGCTCTTTTTTTTTAATTTAGTTGATTTTAGTTTGTTTTTTTTTTTTTTTAATTTAATTTAATTAAATTTATAGAATTGAAATTTAAATATATTATTTTTTATTTTCTGGATTTGGTTTGGTTTTAAAAAATTTGAAAATTTGTGTGTGGTATTTTTTGAGTGTTTTTCTTTCTTTTATAGTTTTTTTTTTAAAAAAGTAGTATAGAACACTAAACAGAAAAATTTTTTTTTTTTTTTTTTTTTTTTTTCAAAGGAATCTCAAATTGTGTGGACAAAAGCGGCCATAACATCATTCTTGTTCAAAAAGCTGTTTGACATTGTAAGCCCTGTGACATTTGGGCCCACTTAATTGGGCTCTCCAGTCGTGTGAGCACCATCAAACCACACACTCTCTCCTGGGTTACTGCACAACTCATATGCTATTGTTCCATTAAGTCCGCCGCAATAAGATCCTCTGTATGCCCCTGTACCGCAACACGCATCTGTCCCATCCTTAAAGCCTTCACCATATATATACCAAATTAAACTAATCAGAAGTATATCCATCATCGAAAATTGATAGCTCATTTACATAGCGCTTAGCCAACCTACCATATTTTGTAGGGTTAAGTACTCGGTCGCCAAGTGCATCGTAATACTCAAATATAGAATATTTGAATCCTGGTAGTTGGCTCTCTAGATCTCTGAGGACACCAGCTAGAGCTTTATTGTGTTGCCTCGCCAGACTCTGAAGCCCTTCGACACACCCACTACCTAATTTGATGTCGTATGATTGTTTTGCACAAGGTAAGCACCCAAGAGGCCCTGCATTCTGAAAGGCTATTTTCCTTCCTCCCAAGTCATATATTCCCTACAGATAAGAAAAAAAAAATAATTACTTGCATAATTAGTAGGACCCTTAATGTGAGACTCATTCCTATGTCCTAAGTCCTAACCACATATAATAAGAGAGGGAAAATAATGATGCTAATCCTTAATTAATTTACTTGGAGTACACTGGTCAAGTTGCCGATCACAATTGCTACGTATTCCTGCTGGAGAGACTCGGTGGCATTTTCTTGGTAATCGGCATAGAAAGTAAAATAATCATTGCCTCCCATGCTAATCAAGTAAACAGCGCTCGCCAGCAAGCTCTTGGTTTCTTCCTCACCAAGTTGCTCTTGCAGCAACTCCGTGACGCTCTTAAAATAGCTTAGCTGCAATGGAAGATTTATCTGAAAAACACAGTAAAAGAGATCGTGGTTATTGAGCTAAATGTTCATTGACACAAAAGCTAGCTGCATTTACATAGAAGTAAAAGATGATGCGCTCACCGTTCCTGGATTTGTTTCAACAAGAACTCCAGCTCCAGCTGAAGCAAAGCTGGCTCCATCAGTAAATTTTTTTGGACTTGGTTGCAGGTATGGTGGAAGCATAGGCAAGTTTGCAAACTTGGCTGCAAATTAAAGTAGTATATATATAGATTATACTGCATTATTTAGGTGCCACTTAATTAATTAAGCAACACATATGCGCAATGTTAATGTTTGCAAACACAATCATTTGGTTAATCTTACCGATGAAGTCCGGGACTATACGGCCATCGCAAACTCTTCCGTTGGGACGGTGAAAGAAGGTTTCTCCATATGGCCAGGTTGTTGCCGGGTAATCTTCTAAGGTAACATTAGGGAGGTATTGATCGTTGCCAGGATCAAATAGTGAGTCCCCAAACACAAACAAGGCCTTATACTCTACCTCATGATCATCTGATGGTTTATAATTGAACTGATCATGACCATGAAGAAGGTAGCTAATTGGGTTCAAAAGGCTTACCAACACATAAACAAGGTAGCTAAGGCTTGTCATAATAATCCAAATTTCATGGCTTAATATCTCTCCTGCTTTATACGTGTGGCTTCCTAGCTTCGTCGACCTATATCAATTATGGATAGTATAAACACATAAAGTATTAAAGTATATGGGTTATATATGATAATTGACGAGCATGTGCTTTAGCTAGCATAAAACTAAAACATGTCAATAAAAAATAGCCATGTGGAAGGAGTAGATGAGCTCGTGGGAGAGGTAGAGGGTGAATGCGTGAATGGTAGTCAACCCTTTATATAATTAGATTACAACCATATATTACCATATTAACAAATAATCTCTCTCCAATAATTCTTCAAAAGTTAATTGGAAGCGATAATTATCTGGTGGTTGGGCACTTGGGCTAAAACCTACAATTGCACCAAAAGCAAATCGACATGGGATCACTCGGTGTCGATCTCTTTTAAGTTATAATAGAGATAGAAAGAGGCGTTTGAGTCTTCCACCGACACTCTTAGGAAAAATTTTAGATTTACAACTGGATTTAGAATTTTATCATTTAGGCTTTGAGTAGCTTTGCACAATTGCATCAAAACGAAATATATATTAATTTAATTCCCGTTGGTAGTTTACATGTGTATGTATCAAAATTAGCAAATATATAATTTCATCCTATCCAAAGAAATCTGAAGTGGTACATACATACATTGGAACGTACGGACTGGTAGGTTGGTCCAACCATGAATGCATGCATGCATGGACTAGTAAGTTAAAAGGTAACAACGTCCCGGCAAACAAATGAATTCATCATGAAATCAAACACGACGATCGATCATGTGGCTTCCCAACTTTCGATTTCGTTGATCGGTAGTTATTTCTTGTATCGATGATGTTTTTGTTTGTGAGGTTTTGGTTTATGTCCCCCTCTTTTTTTTCTTTTTTTCTTTTCTATTGAATTAGCCTCGTTTTTTCGAGGTTCCATAAAAAAAAACACGACGATCGATCACGAGTGGTTCATTTTTAAACACATTTCACGATCACAAGTGGTTCATTTTTAAACACATTTCAAGATATATATATATACGATGATTCTCAGGTAAAGAAGTCATTACTTTTTTAAGTTACAGAGTTTTGATCTCAACCGTTAGATTAAATTATCAACCGTCAGATCTGTTTTAAATGATTTGATCTGACGACTGATATCAAAACTCCGCAACTTAAAAAATAAAGATCTCATTAGTAGAGAATGTATGTGTGTGTGTATATATATATAATGTGGACAAGTCGGGCAAGTCGCAACAGTAACTTTGTAATGCATTATTGATGATGTATAGTGTTCCACCGTCCATATATAATGATGGTTTCATAGAGTACTAGTAATATTGTTAGATATTAGATCTTACTTCATGGCGATATATATGTATCTGAGTTATCTAAATCCTAGCTCGATAAGTCACTTTGATGAGGTTAATTGGAGTGCCAACCGATATTTGATACTTAATTGTCTTCAGTATTGAACTCCTGATTTAACTTATTAATTTCTAAACTTCTCATTCGATCTTTTTCACTCCTTTGTTACTAACGACTGATGAGTTTATAGAAAGAAGCTAGAAGAGGATTTCTAGTTTTGTTTTTTGCTTTTGCCTCGTTTTTATTTATTGTTTTTTTCTTCTTCTTGAGGCATGAGAACCACCACACTTTGGATCTTCTCTATCCAGTAAGCATCCATTAAAGAGCTGCATATATATGAATGTAAATGTATATAAAGTTTAAGTGGATAATTCTTGATTTTAATGTGGCTTCAGACTAACATCAAACAGCATAACATGCATGTCTATAAAAGGTAAATTTGCATACTCAGCTGCAGCATTAATTTGAAAACAAAATCAGTTGTGTCATAAACTTTCCTGGTGCTGAAGAAAATACAAGAAAGAATGTGAAGTTACCAATGAAATCCGGGATTAGACGACCATCGGAAAATCTACTAGTTGGGTACCTGAAGTAGGATTCCCCATACGGCCAGAAATTAATTTGACTGAAAATCAGTGGTTGTATTTATGTAGTTATTGTTTCCAACGACGTCAAATACTGAATCACCGAAGATGAACAAGGCTGCATGGTTTTTCTGAAGCCAGGAATAGTCATGACAGCTGCTTGGAATAAGAAGGCCTGCACAAAATGCCAGGATGTAAATTTGAAACCTGAAAGTTGCCATTCGGGTATGTTCTGTGTACGATCTGTACGTGTTGTATTATTTTTCTCCTCTGTTTCAGTTCCATAGATAAGTGCCGACTGTACGTGGAATTGATCGACTCTGTATCGGATCTATGGCTTGTGTATAGTCTTCTCTTTATCGAAGTTGCTGCGCTAAGCACGTACGTACGTAAAGTATGAATAAAAGAAACAATGAAGGAAGTAAAGGCAAACCCAAAATGGGGCGCGGCTGGAATGTACCGGGGGTGGTATGTACCTTGGACGGCGTTCGGGTCAGCACCGTTAAGTTGGACTTTCTACCCTTGCACGTGACTTTTTGTACTCTCTCTCTCTCTCTCTCTCTCTCCCCTCCCCTCCCCTCTCTCTCTCTCTCTCTCTCTCTCTCTCTCTCTCTCTCTCTCTCTCTCTCTCCCTCCCTCCCTGCAACTCGTCTCCATCGGCAAGATTCAAACTTTCTTTCTTCCTCTTCTATCTCTTCACCATCATCAATCAAAATTAAAACATAAAATTTATAAATAATACCAGATGTTATTATTTGGTTTATAAATAATACCATGGTTGGTAATTACATCTTCCTCTTTTTGGCTCAAACAGATGTTGTTTGCTATTCATTGAGCCAAAATTCATTTCCTTCTTAAGTAATGATGGTGAACTCGTGAATAGACCCAGATCAGTCAGAGAGAGAGAGAGATAACTGGTTATAAGATCAATAAGAGTAAAGAGAAACAACCCAGAGTCCCAGACTCTATCTCTCTCTTTCTCTCTCAGTCAGCATTGGCGTTGACTACATCAGTCTTTGAGGATATGGGTTTCTGGCTTTGTGCCTTGGGTTTCTGGGTTCCAACATGCAGATTTGTTAAATCAACTTGAGCTTTTGTAGAGTGATTCCAACATAAATCCAAGGCAATTGAGAAATAGAAAGTTAATTAAATTCTTGATTTTGTTTGTAGAATTTCCATCCGGGTATCGGGTTTAATGAAAAAACATGTTTCTATGTTGGTGGTAAAGAGATGACAAAGGAACAAATCCGAAATTTGTTGATGGAAACGAGACGACGAGTTGCAGAGTAGAGAGAGGAAGATGTAATCGAGTTTGAGAGGGAGAGAGAGAGGGAGGAAAAGAAAACGGAACGGAGACTTGCCGTTAGGATATTTTCCTCTATTAAATAATACTATGGCTGAAATCTACGGCCCAAAATTCGCCACGTCAGCTGGTACACACCAGTTTGGGTACATTCCAGAATTCGCCCCCAAAATGTTCTAATTATACCAAACCTATTACATATAGGCAGGGACGGAGCTAGAGTTGTATAGAAGGGGGGGGGCAATATAAGCTTTGAAAGTTGAAGCATTGAAACCTGGCGGCCCAATATAATAGAATTAAGCTCTAACTCATTTTTCAAGCCTTTACACAAGCCATATTAAGGCTATATATAAAATGACGCCGGGGGTGGGGGGAAGGGGCAAGGCCACCTAAGGCCATAAGGTAGCTCCGTCCTTGCATATACATATGGGAGTTTGGCGTTGGACTTTCCGTGCAAACTCGTGGGTGGCCCATCGTGGTTTGAATACACCAAGTTAATGCGGTTTGGATGCACCAAGTTAATGCAGTTTGGATGCACTCTTAGAGCATCTCCGGTGGTTAGGCCAAAAGCCACGTGGAGAGGAAACGGTAATTTTTGACCTTATTTGTCTGCTCCAACCCATAGGCTATTGCCTCCATGGATGGCCATTTCCCTTCCCTGCAGTCAAATTTGACTACTCAAAAAGGCATAGGCCAAATTTTTGACCTTATTTGTCTGCTCCAACCCATAGGCTATTGCCTCCATGGATGGCCATTTCCCTTCCCTGCAGTCAAATTTGACTACTCAAAAAGGCATAGGTCAAATTTTTTTTTTTATTATCTTTCTCTTCCTTCTCTTTCTCTGGTCTCTCTCTTCGTCCCCAACCAAACAAAAGATGGGTTTTGGTTCCTGAGATCCTTCCTCAGCCACCAACTCGACAACACCACCTGACGCGCAGGCGGCGCAGCCACCCTAGTTTCTTCCTCCACCACCTAGAGACAAGCCGCCGACCCGACCCGATCCAGAACCCAATTGAAAACTCACCCAAATTCAAAACCCAGCTCAATTACCACAGGAAAAGGGAAAGAGAGAGGGGGGAACATATCGGAGAGACAGAAGAGGAGACTAGATCGGAGAGACAGAAGAGGAGTAGACGAGACCAGATCGGAGGGGGGGGAGAAAGAGACCAGAAGAAGAGAAGAGAGGATTGCAAATAGGAGTTCGTAATCTCATATGCTGGTAGAGCGAAGAAATTGAGAATTTGAGATATACTAAAATATTACTTAATTTTGACCTATCGGTTGGAGCTGATTTCAGCCAAAATGACAAGTTGCCACGTAAGCTGCCAAATTCAAATTTGGCCGATGAATTTGGCCTAACCGTTGAAGTTGCTCTTAGGTGATGACTCTTTTTGACAGCTCCACTGAAGAAGCAGATTGTTGTTTTTTAATCACGTTGAACTTTTAATGAATTGACATTCCTTCTAAAAAAAAATAAGCACCATAATGGTACTTGAATTGTCACGATATACACTTTTTGGTACCTGCAAATGTTCCGATAAATTTGGCCTATCCGTTGAAGTTGCTCTTAGGTGATGACTCTTTTTGACAGCTCCACTGAAGAAGCAGATTGTTGTTTTTTAATCACGTTGAACTTTTAATGAATTGACATTCCTTCTAAAAAAAGAATAAGCACCATAATGGTACTTGAATTGTCACGAAATACACTTTTTGGTACCTGCAAATGTTTAGGGAGCCTGATGATACCTAAGCTATCTCTATGTTAGACCTTTTAGTACTTCTGTCTATTTTTGTGTTAACATTGCTTACGTGGCGTTAATGTGGCACTCATGTGAGAGAAATGTCAGAGGCAAAATGTCATCAAGAAAAAATATAATGAATTAGAGACATTCACAGAGCCATGTGTTGAACACAAAGCGAACTATTCTTTCGCCTTTTACTAAAGAATACCTTGTGCGCGGCGCTTCAAATGGCATACGCCTATTTTTGGAAGGGTGCACCTCTGTGGGTGCCCCTAAAAAAAAAAAAAATTTAGAAATTACCATCAATATCCAAATGGAAGAAGGACTAATAGGATTGGGCATTAATCTTTCAGCATCATTTTCTTTTGGTGTCAAGAATTAGAATACAGAAAACACATCACACACATCTTTTATTTAAGTTGTGAATACTTAAGTACATAGATGGTACAGTATATCAAACTTAAATTTATTCAATCTGAAACATAATTAAGTCTGCAAAATGATCATTTGCTTATGAAACAAATAAGAAATCCACATTTAGTCTAAACTTCAAATAGCTCTTTCAGATTAAACGAAGTCCCTGTAGTGCTACTGAGAGTTTGGTTCCACCAAAATTTGGAAATTTGCTGGTTAGTCCTTTCGGTTGGATGGACAGAGTCAAAAAAGACATATTCACTAACATTGTCACATAGCTGATAATCTGTCACACCTCTCTTTCCTCCGCAGCTCGTGATTCCTCTGTATGGACCAGAGCCACAACATGCCTCCTTTCCTTCCTTGAAACCTATAGAATATAACAGACAAAAAAAAATGAAAATGAACAGAAACAAGAATTTAAGAAACTAAAAGGAGGCCATTATAGCTATATGTACCATATTTTGATGGATTATTAATTCTTCCACTTATGAAAGTGTAGAAATTTGGATTTGAATATCTGAATCCTTGGAGCTGTCCTTTCAGCTTTAGAAGGATTTTATCAAGTACTCTAGTGTGTAGCTGCACTAGTGCTGTAATTTCTTCCTGACAGGTGCCTGTGTTTCCTGGTTTAAGTGCTCTCCTGCTTGGTACACAACCCAGAGGGAACCCATTTGCAAAGGCAAATTTCCTTCCTCCTTTCTTGTATATTTCCTGAACATTGTATATGATGTAAGATTGTAAGTAGTAAATCATCCTTATTTTTAGATTTATAACATGAAAACCAAATTATATGTAGACTGGAACAGAACATAGGAAAAGAACTAGTACAAAAATGTTTCGACTTAGATTGAAATTAAATAAAGAAGGTATATATATTACTTTGATCACATTTGTGAGATTACCAATCACCATGCCAACATATTCTTCGTCTGAGTGGGACTGGTACAAACTGGAATTTGTTATGAATGGCCAATAATAATCATTGGCTCCAATGCTGATTAAGTACACAGCATTGGACAGCAATGTGTGGGCTTCTTCATCGCCTAGTTTGTGCCTCAATTGCTTCTCTACTTTCTTGAAATAACCTAGTTGAGTTTCAAGGTTTATAACCTGAAATTAATGAAAATGAAGAATAACGGAATCAAATCACGCTACAAAAAACAGAAGGGTTACTTTTAACTGAAGCAAAGCAAGGCAGAGGGAGAAGATCCCCATTCGTAAACTACAAATTTATAAAACACATCACATACAAGTCCTGGACGAGTTTCAGCTAGAGCACCAGCTCCAGCAGATGCAAAGTTGACCCCATAAGTATAGTTGTTGAACCCAGGTTGTAAATATGGGGGTATAAATGGCAAATTTCCGTACTCAGCTGCAACATTAATTCAAATGTAACAATATATCAGTTGTTTCATAAATATCGATACTGTTTCAAAAAAAAAATGTTGAAGATTTTATTGAAGGATACTTACCAATGAAATCCGGGATTAGACGTCCATCGGAAAATCTACCAGTAGGGTAGCTGAAGAAGGTTTCACCATATGGCCACCAATTTGCCTGATAACTAGTGGTGGTATTTATGTAATTATTATTTCCAGCATCAAACAGTGAATCACCAAAGATGAACAAGGCTGCCTGCTTTTTCTGAATCTCCGAATAGCCATAGCAGCTGCTTTGAAGAAAAAGGCTTGCACAAAAAGCCAAGATATAAATTTGAGACCTTAGAGTTGCCATTGTGAATTTCTAGTTCTCTGGTTTCCTTTACATAATCAAATCATTATATAGGTGTTTATCATTTTTTTGTGGAAATAGAAAATGAGACAGTCTATTCCAATTTAGTTGCTTTGACCTGGTTTGCATGTTGGTCATATTTTCCTCGTCAAAGTTTTTGAGCTAATCACATACGTCAAATGTTCGATATGAATAACATTTTTCTTAATGCATTTTGTATCCCAATTTTGCTTGTACTTCTGAAAACTAGTAGTCTAGTATACAAGGCAATTACAGGATTGAAGGGAAATTAAACACACAAGCACAACTCCATACTTTATTTTCATTCCTTTGGGGGATCAAACACAACATCAATCACATAAAATTTATAAGGGAATACAATGATTATGCATCAAACCTTAAATTTTAATTTCAGAATAGAACGTATCCTCAAAATGCTGAGTTTCTTATGAAACAAATAAAATCCACACTTGCCTAAACTTCAAATAGCTCTTTTAGATTACTGTAAGGCTCTCCGGAATTAGGAGTTTTGTTCCACCAAAGCTCGGAAACTTGCTGGTAAACCCTCTCGGTTGGATGGAAAGAGTCGAAAAATACATACTCACTAACATTGGCACATAATCGATACTCACTCATGCCTCTCTTCCCTCCACAGCTATAAATTCCTCCATACGGACCAGACCCGCAGCATGCACTCTTTCCTTCCTTGAAACCTTTGCAACACAATAATAACAAAAAGAACATTACATAAGTTAGCTTATGACAAAAAGCAAATAATATGAACACTAATATATGAGAAGGTGCATGGCTATGCATACATACCATATTTAGATGGGTTATTGATTCTTTCAGTAAGGTAAGTGTCTAATTTTGCAATTGAATATTTGAATCCTTACAGCTTGCTCTTCAGCTTTTCGAGGTGTTTAGGAAGTTCTGTATTGTGTACATTCACTATCGATGTAACTTCTTTGACGCAGGTGCCTATGTTTCCTGGTCTCTGGGTTGGTACAAGACCCAGAGGTGGCAATCTTGTAAACCCAAATTTCCTTCCTCCTTTCTTGTATATTGTCTGACAAAAGCATATGAAATAAGCAATAACTCAAACCAAAATTTGTAACAAAATGTTCGAAAAGAAGAAGTATAGTACTTTGATCACATTTGTGAGGTTTCCAATCACCATGCCAACATATTCTTCTTGTGAGTGAGTCTCAAAGAAACTGCAATTGGTTGCAAATGGGGCAAAATAGTCATTGCCTCCAACGCTGATTAAGTAAACAGCATTGTAAAGCACTGTGTAGGCTTCTGCATCACCCAGATTGTGCCTCAAGTGCTTCTCCATATTCTTGAAATTATGCAGTTGATAATTAAGGGGTATGACCTAACAACAAGAATTCACACAATCAAATCATGCTAATTTCCAATAACCCTTATTTCTTTCCAGCCCAAAATACCAATTCAAGTCTTCAAGGCAGAGCACATACAAATCCTTTATGTGTTTCATTTAGAGCACCAGCTCCACCAGAAGCAAAGTTGACCCCATAAGTATAGTCCACGATCCTGGGATAAAATGCCTGTACAATTGGCAACTTTGCATACTCAGCTGCAGCATTAATGGAAATTTAACAATCAGTTGTTTCATTTTGAAAGTAAGGATTGGGAACCTTGGGCTTTCCAAACCAGGTGTTCTACGAAATGACTGAACCAAAGTTCGTGAATGAATAACATCTTACCAATGAAATCTGGGATTACCGGATTAGACGTCCGTCATAAAATCTGCCAGTTGGGTACTTGAAGAAAGTTTCACCATAGGGCGACCAATCTGCCTTGTAATCAGTGGTAGTATCTATGTAGTTATTGTTTCCAGGATCGAATAATGAATCACCAAAAACGTAGAGGGCTGCATGTTTTTTCTTAACCGCAGAATCGCCATGGCAGCTGCTTGGAATTAGAAGGCTTGCCCAGAAGGCCAAGATACAAATATGAAACTTCAAAGCTTTCATTCCTTCCAGTAAGTGCTGTGTTTTACTTCTGTATATTATTGCATCATGCCATCTTCTCCCCTGTTTCAGTTCTATATAGGTATGAGTCGTGAATGGCTCCTATTCTCCTAATGAAATAATGTAACTTCCTGATACGTATTGATGATGTAGTGTGTTCCACCGTCCATATGTAATGATGGTTTCATAGAGTACTAGTACTATTGTTAGATATTAGATCTCACTTCATGGTCTTATATATGTATCTGAGTTATCTAAATCCTAGCTCGATAAGTCACTTTGATGAGGTTAATTGGAGTGCCAACCGATATTTGATACTTAATTGTCTTCATTATTGAACTCCTGATTTAACTTATTTCTAAACTTCTCATTCGATCTTTTTCACTCCTTCGTTACTAATGACTGATGAGTTTATAGAAAGAAGCAAGAAGAGGATTTCTAGTTTTGTTTTTTGCTTTTGCCTCGTTTTTATTTATTTATTTTTCTTCTTGAGGCATGAGAACCACCACACTTTGGATATTCTCTATCCGGTAAGCATCCATTAAAGAGCTGCATATATATGCATGCAAATATTTATCAAGTTTTAGTGGATAATTCTTGATTTTAATGTGGCTTCAGACTAACATCAAACAGCATAACATGTCTATTGTGTGTTGTAATTAAGAGAACCTACATTGCCTTTATATTAGGGATGACAATAACACCCGCGGGTTCGGGCATCCGCTAATAACCGAACTGAATGGATCGGGTTTAAACCCGAAAAATGGGTATGAGTTTGGATTCGGTTTTTTTTTTTTCAAACCCGTAGCGGGTTCGGGTAGAGTATGGATATGACACATCCAAATCCATACTCTAATCCAAACTCAACCCGTTTTATATTAATATTTTATACATAATATTCATACATATAATATATATATATATATATATATATATATATATATCAACATGCGTGTAGAAATTTTTTTTTCCTATCTCTTCATGCGTGTAGAATAACAATACGTATCTCTTCATATGGGAAATGACAATTACCAATGGTTTATTCCACATACTTCTTCAATTCCCATGCGACAGGATTGCAAAAAAAAAAATTCCCATTATCCCATACTTCTTCAATTCTCATGGCTTTAATTTTCATTAATTATGTAATTTTTATTTAGATCGAATTATTTATGGAGTTTGAACTATTGATCTTTGAACTATGTATTAAGCATTTTGAATTGTTAAATTAAATTTTTTTTATTTATTTGGGTAGTTGTGATTCGTGAATTCCAAGTATAAGCTGAATATTATTTGAAAAGTATTGGCATATTTTTTTTGTGGAGTTCGGGTACGTTTGGATACCCGTTGGTACCCGTTACTCGATAGGTTTGAGTGTTTCCCGAACTCGAAAAAATGGATTTCGGGTTTGGATTCGGGTAGTATACCCGCTACGGGTTCGAGTATAGATAGTGGAAACCCATACCCGACCCTACCCATTGCCATCCCTACCTTATATAGTTATATTACATTATATCATTCATATTCCATAGACATGGTGGGTTAACTCACAGGAAAGTCGGTTACTATGCAATCAAAAATCCAGATCCTCCTCTCCTAATCTCCTCTTCATCCTCAGTTTTTAATACTATCCATTGATTAAATATCTAAAGGCCTACAATCAATCACCTCAACATTTAACAATTAAATAATCAAAAAATGACCTCCCCAAGGTAAACAACTCCGTTTGCTCCGATTTTCCGTTAAGAAAGAAGAAAAAAGAAAAAGAAAAACACAATAGAGTTGTGGGCACCCAGCCACCCATGGATTCTCACGACATCGCACCTACTTTCTCTTCCACGACACAACAGCAGCTCTCTTCGAGCCCAGCTCGAATTCAACTCTTCCTCTGCTAAATAACAGCCCCGCGACATCAATCATAAGCACCCAAGGTTCTCTCCTCACCGTGCTCTGTTCAGATCAACATCTCTGAGAGTACCCATGCCACACTGCACACACCTAGAGCCACAACAACATCTCCTAAACATCCACTCCAATTCACCATCAATCAATCTCACAGAATCACAAGCTATTGTCGCACCGAGTCACCTGAAGCAACACCGCCCGAGCTTGACAGAACCACACGCCAGTCCAGACTACTTTGTTCACTCTCATAACCACAGCAGCGCTGCCGAACACAACAGTCCCAATCCACTCCTATTCTCCAATCGAACGCACATGGCAATCAATAGAACCCAATCCACCTCTTCAAGTTGATCACCACCGTCCCAGCTCACAGCAATTCAAAACAACCCAGCACCATCGTTGGTGCCCCTCCAAATCATCATTGAGCCCATGGTCCACCGCATCTGCACAGCCATCAACCCATCGTCTTCTCAACAAGACCACTGGGGGGGGCTACATTAGGGGGGGCCCCCCGGGGGGGGCCCGCCCCCCCGGGGGGCCCGGCCCTTTCCCCTTTTTTTTGGGGGTTTTTGGGGCCCCCCCCCCCCTTCTCGGGAGTTTTGCGGCGTTCTCAATCGTCTCTCTCCCTCACGCGCAGCAGTCCCAGAGAAGGAGCTTCTCAACTCTCCTTTCCATGTCGTCCCTTTGTCTCCTATCCTATCCTATCGTGTTTTTTTTTTTTTCTTTTTTCTTAACGGAAAATCGGGGAAAACAGAGCTGTTTGCCTTAGGAGATCATTTTTTGATTATTTAATTATTAAATACTGAGGTGGTTAATATTTAATTAATGGATAGTATTAAAAGCTGAGGATAATTGAGGAGGAGATTAGGAGAGGATCTTATGAGGATAATGATTTAATAAGTTGAAATTCAAGGTTGAATGGACATTTTAAGTTTTAGCTAATTAATAATCTTTATTATATAACGATTAATGTAGAAGTCCTTGTCATAAATCTTTAATAGAGACAGTTGTACTCTCATACGTAAAATTTCTCTTCTTTATTCGCCATTATAAGAGCATCTTTACTAATATTAGATATTTTTTAACCAAATTTAATCCAAAATAGCAAAAGCTATTTTGGTTAGCCAATTTGAAAATATATCTGTATAAATGCTCTTTACTTTATTTAGTATTAAATTTAAAATATTTTTTAATGAATAAAAAATATATTAAACGTATTTAATAATTACACAAAACTATTAAAAAGAAATGTATTAAATTAACGAAAATAATAAAGAGTCTCATCTCGCTCTCTATATTTAGAAGTCAAATGGCTAAAAGTTAACATAGAGAGTCACTTGGGAGGCTGGTGCAGCTGCTAAAATAGATATAAAAAAAACTAAATAGACTTTCTAAAATAGCTAAGGAGCTAAGATATAGAGTCTACTAAAGATGCTCTAAGCTCATTCTGTTCCTTGAAATCGCTTTTTGAAAGGGGAGGACAAAATTATCCTCCTAAATTTATTAAAAAGAAGAGAGAAAAAACAAAGAATTAGAGAGGGAGGACATGGAACCAAACTCCTAAAAAAAAGAAGCCGAAAGAGACCTCAAAAGGAGAGTCCTCGGACGACAACTCCAAAGCAAACCATCAACAATTTAGAAACACATAACTTGAATTACATGACTTAAACACAGATAAAATAAGCTTTTCCACTTCAACTACGTACTACCGGAGAGATTTTACATGTGCTGTAATCCTCCAGATCAAAGTTGAACTAAAATCACAAGGAAAATGAGAGTCAAGAAATATTTAACATTGGATGAAGAATTATTGTATTTTAAATTATTTCTGAACGTGATTGCAGCTAGAGAAAAGTATTGCCTTCCCGGCCTGAGATGAAGACAGCAGGAATAAGTATGGTTTCTCTCTTTCAACCCATATATGCAGATACACAGCTTGATTTGACTTTGAAAGTAGCTCCTTCAACTTTATGAACCAAAGAGAGTCATATATAGTAGTGTTAAAAATGAGCAGAAACTTTAAGTACCATGGACATGGAGCATTTATATCTATCAAATTAGATGGACGAACTGTGCCCTCATATTCGAGTGAAAATAAATAAGGAGAGTCAATCTGAACCTCCACAAGCGTGTCACAGTTATATTGCTGCAGTCTACGTAGCTTGTGACTCGAAATCATCTTAAGCCTTTCTATCCATTTGCAAGCAATGTCTAATCCCCCAAGGAAGGAAAACCTCGAGAGGAGTTTATCAAAGGGTAATCTTGCAACAGTTTCAGTTTCAATGTCGAGTCTTTTCAGATCAGGGCACGCATCCACGTTAATGCTGCATAGACGCTTTGTCCGATATTTAGAATTTATGGACAGAGTACGTTTGAAGGCTAGGTGCTTCAATGTGAACCGTTTCAAGGTTGAAATAGTTGTTTAAGATTGAAAGATCCTGTGACATTGGGTGTTCCACTCCACATTATCTCAGCAAATTGCTTGTTGGTCCTGTCAGTGTAATGAGCAGAGTCAAATAACACATATTCAGTAACATTTTTGCATAACGTACTCGAACTTTTTCGAAGTTCTCTTTCCTCCACAACTCATAACTCCTCTGTAACGACCGCTGCCACAACATGCCACTTCCCCTTCCTTGAAACCTAAGCTTGCAATCAACTTAACATGATTATTAAGTTACTAACTTATTTAGACATTATCATTGATCTTAATTGATGTGTATGTAATTTACGTACACAAAGTTCCTTTTAATCGCTTGAAATAAGCTTCTCTAAGAGTTATTAATAATGTTAATATTTTGTTTTTGTGTTTTATAGGATTTTGGGAGCAATATAGTGAAAATGAGTCGAAACATGGAAAAGATGCAAAAATGGCAAAGGAGAAATAAAATGGTGGTTGGAATCCTGAAAACAGAGTTTTCCTGTGCAGAGCAGTTAATTTAACAAATTACTGGAAGCAGCTCACAATGAACTAGAAAATATGCCTTATATGGATGGAAAGCTATGGATGTCTACTTTCCACAGATTTTTACGGTTCATGAAGATCTATTTTCTGGATAACAATATTCAAATTTGAATAGACAAAGGTCAGTCTGCCAGAAATCAGTAAACTTCCCCGCAATCAGTCCACTTTGGAAGACTGCCGTTTTTGATCCAGTAAGACGTGTGTGGGCTAAAAAATCTCCAATTCAAGCCCTATGAGTCTAGTTTCCAATGATTTTGGCCTCATTGGAAAATATATTGTAATGAGAGAGATAGCCTGATTTGAATAGTCGGAGGTCAGATCACAAAGAAAACAGTCTTCTAGGATTCTCATAGGATTCTTTTATTTTCTCTTGGATCCTCCTTCCACTTGATTTTTCTACTCAACTAGGGTTCCTTTTGCTCCCCATCTGATCTTGAATTATCTTTCTTTTCATTTTTATTGTTTTTCTTTTTCTTATTTTAATATTTTTCCCTCACATTTTGTCCCCTCTTCCTCCCTATAAATACCATGCCTCTCGTCCTTCACAAATTACCCCAAGGGGGGTGGACAAACCCTCCCCTTCTCTTCGTCTCCCTCTTATATTTCTGTTCTTATAATGTTTAGTTTAGTTTTAGTTTGTTATAATATTTATTTGTGTAAATAATCAACCACCTATATGGAGGGTTCTATGTTTTTATATATGTTATTGTAGTATATATTTGTGAATAATCACCGTCCAAGTGACTGGTTTTATATTTTTGTGTGCAATAATATGAGAGTTGTTCTAAGCCCCATACATATTTTACTTGCGATATTGGCGTTAATTTACCATTTCTTGGATGATTGATTGATTATCTTTTCACTAATTATTCATTGATGAATTCTTATATGTGTTTCTTTGGTTCGCAACTTAGATACATATATTAAGGTTCTATTGCTAGGATTATATGTGGACCGCCATATCATCATATAATTCCAATTAAGTAGCAATTGAATGAATTAAGACTTATTCATGTGATTAGATTTCTCGGTTGCATAGGATACATGCCATGTCTTATGATTGATGTGATGTTCGTTCTCTTCAATCGTAATGATTCTTGAGTGTTGAATCTATGAACATGCCATTCTAGGTTGCATTTCGAGAACTAAGTTAGGGAGTACATGTCATGCACCTAGCATACCAACTATGAGAGAACAATAGGATATGATCAACATGCCATTGATTTATCTTGAACATCGTCATTCAATTTGAAAAGAAGTGTGTAGGTTAACATATCAAGAGTGAAATGTTGTCTACTTTATTTCTTGTTTTATTTTCTATTATTCAATATCAACAGAAAAATCCAAAAATATTTGTATATTGTAATTAGAGTCTTTTCGTGACAAGATTAGCATTTAGACACAATCCTCTGTGGGTAATGACCCTTGCTTCCCACTGTACTATACACGACACATTTGTAGGACGTTAAGGTATATATTTTGACGCGCTTTAACGCGTGTCATTAATTAAATGGCAATAGGGATTACCATATTCATAAGGATGATTCATTCTGTCACTCACAGAAGTGTAGAAATCTGGTTCTGCATATCTGAATCCTTCAAGCTCGGTTTCTAGCTTCTTGAGAACATTAGATAGAGCAGCGTTGTGTGATTTCGCTTGTGCAGTTATTTCCTCGTTGCAGGCACCTGTGCTTTCTTTCATGTATGGCACACAACCAATAGGCCACAAGCTTAGAAACCCAAATTTCCCTGTATATTTCCTGTACACAATCAATATAAACACTTACTCAACCTTATACATGATAAATACTAATGTCCACAATTCCACATTCACAATCTGTTATCATGCATAACATGTCAAACTGTATCGAAAACACATCATGTGGGTAGTTTTTACTTTGATCGCATTCGTTAGGTTGCCTAAGACCATCCCTATGTATTCTTGCTGAGAATGGGACTGAAATATGGTGGAATTTGTCTCAAAAGGAGCTATGTAATCACTAGCGCCGATGCTAATTAAGTAAACACCACTCGAAACAAATGTCTGGAGCCTTTCTTCACCTACTCTCTGCCCCAGCAGCTTGGTCACATTTTTTTGAAATCAATGATCGGACTTTTAAGGTCAATCACCTGTTTACCGGAAATACAAGGTCTAAGGTTATTAACTCATCAGTTTCTTAAAAGAAATGAAGTCTAGCATTAGCAAGAGATACACATACGGATCGTTCTTGGTGAGATTCAATTCAAAGAGAGCACCAGCTCCTGCAGATACAAAGTTGACTCCATATGGATACGCCAAATTAAAAATTGCCAATTGCCAGTTTCATCTTTAAGTATGGTAAAATAAACGGCAACTTTGCATGTTCAGCTGCAAGAAGCAGTACGTCATTGAGAGTTAGTTATATTTACTGATCGAGAACCAGATTTGGAGTGCTTCTGTATAAAACACTTAATAATTAGCAGTCAATGAGGCTATGGATGCAACGTTGATATCACATTTGGTGCAGTATTTCACCTATGAAATCGGGGATTAAACGACCATCAGAAAATCTTCCAGTTGGGTAATTAAAGAAAGTTGTCCCGTATGTGACGCAGCGTAAGTAACCGGTGTTCACAAGCGATGAACCCTAAAAAAATTATTGGGAACCCCCAGAGGGATTTTGGAGAAGCCTTTCTTTTTTTTTTATTTTTTTATAATAAGGGAGGGGGGTTGCGCCGGTTTGGGTGGTTTTATATAGAAAGGAAAGCCTGGGGGGCTCACTTTTGGCCTAACCAACCCCCCGGGTTTATTTAAAAAAAAAAAAAAAAAAAAAAAAAAACTTCCTAAAAATAAAAAAAAAATAAAATCCTTTTTTTGGGGGGGGGACAAACCCCCACCCCCCCAAAAACCCCCCTTTCCGGGGGGGGGGGGGGGTGGGTTCTCTCTCTCTCCTCTTTTTTTTAAAATATTATAAAAAAAAAAAAAAAAAATAGATCTCTTTTTTTTGTTGTAAGAGAAAGGGGTGTGAAGTTGAATGGTTAAAATTTTTTTTTTCCCTCTTTCCCTCCTCTTCCTCCTCTTTCTCTCTTTCTTTCTCGCCTTTTTTCTGTATGGCAAGTAATTTTCTTGGGAATCAGCAGTTGTATTGATGTAGTTATTGTTTCCAGCATCAAACATTGAATCCCCAAAGATGAATAAGGCCATAGGTTCAATTAGGGAATCGAGGTTATGCTGGCAAATAGTCAGAGTAAGATGGCTTGCACAGAAAATCAGTAAGTAGATTTGGAAGGTAAAATTTTCTTGCATAGAAAATCAGTAATTAAAACTTAGCTGATTCTGCATATTCAATGCTACTCTAGCCTTTCTCCATTTCATGTCTATTTTATAAAAGGACAGAGCTGAGCTTTACTTTTTGTTCTTCATCTGTAATTTTCTTTTGCTTAGGTTGCAATATTTAGAATATCACAGGATAAATACATCAATCACGTCTTTTAAAGTTGTGTATGCTTAAAAAGATTACATATAAAACAATTACTTTACTTAGGAACATAACATGTGCCTGCAAAATACTCAATAGCTAATGAAGCTAAATCCAGATTTGTCTAAGCTTCAAATAGAGCTTTCAGATTGTGAGACCCTGTGACATTGGGAGTTTGGCTCCACCATATCTTGGAAACTTGATTGTAAACCCTTTCAGTTGGATGGTTGTTGAAAAATACATATTCGGTAACATTGTCACATAATTGGTACCCTTTTACAGCCCTTTATCTTACTCTTTCTCCAGATTTAATTTTAAAATACAGTATTGATGTCCTCCCTCCCATGAGAGATCGAGAGAGAATTTCAGTTTTTTTTTTTTAAAGTTAAAAATAGTTGTGATTTGGAAGGGGGGAGGTCTTCTGTATGGACCAGAGCCACAACATGCCATTTTTCCTTCCTTGAAACCTGTGTAACGTATAAAACAAAACAAAAAACATTACAAATATATAACAAATAAGAGAAACCAAAACTAGAGAGAGTAGGATATATTTGATTGATTATGGATACCGTATTTTGATGGGTTATTCATTCTATCAGATAGGTAAGTATAGAAATCTGCAGTGGAATATTTGAATCCTTGGAGCTGGCTCTTCAGCTTTAGGAGCACTTTAGCAAGTTCTTTATTGTGTAGTTTCACTAATAATATAGCTTCTTCCACACAGGCGCCTATGTTATCTGGATTACGTATTCTAAAGCTTGGTAAACAACCCAGAGGTAACACATTTGCAAATCCGAATTTCCTTCCTCCTATTTTGTATATTTCCTAGCTGCCACATCAAAAAATGTGAACTAATTGATTCATCCAAATTTTCTTTCTGTGTTAATCATCACTGGAACATTGCATGTGTCATATATATAAATTGAAAGGGTAGTACATATTATTTTGATCACATTTGTCAGGTTGCCAATCACCATGCCAACATATTCTTCATCTTGGCCGGCCTGGAAATGTATAGAGAGAAATGTAAGAGAAGCTGTTTTTTTGTATACATTTGATCACAATAATTAGGTAAACAGCTTTAGAGAGAAATGTATAGGCTTCTCCATCACCTAGTTTGTGCCTCAATTGCTTCTCCACATTCTTGAAATAACTCAATTGATTGTTTAAGCCTATGGCCTGGAAACAAGAAATTAATCACGTACGTCATCATGCTTGGATAACATTTAAAGTAGAGGAAGAAGGAATGCGAATATACATTCAACTTGATTCTGAACCTAATACAAATTTAGATGCTGGCTGCAAATTAAGTTTTGACAAGGAAAATTTAAAGCAAGATCACATACAAGCCTTTCATTAGTTTCAGCTAGAGCACCACTCCCACCAGGCCACCAGAAGCAAAGTTCACTCCATAAGTATAGTCATCTAATCCGGGTTGTAAGTATGGTTGTATAAAAGGTAAATTTGCATACTCAGCTGCAGCATTAATTTGAAAAAACATCAGTTGTGTCATAAACTTTAATTTCCTGGTGCTGAAGAAAATACAAGAAAGAATGTGAAGTTACCAATGAAATCCGGGATTAGACGACCATCGGAAAATCTACCAGTTGGGTACCTGAAGTAGGATTCCCCATACGGCCAGAAATTTGACTGAAAATCAGTGGTTGTATTTATGTAGTTATTGTTTCCAACGTCAAATACTGAATCACCGAAGATGAACAAGGCTGCATGGTTTTTCTGAAGCCCAGAATAGTCATGACAGCTGCTTGGAAAGTTGGAATAAGAAGGCCTGCATAAAATTCCAGGATGTAAATTTGAAACCTGAAAGTTGCCATTCGTGTACGATCTGTGTTGTATTATTTTTCTCCTCTGTTCAGTTCCTTAGATAAGTGCCGACTGTACGTGGAGTTGACTCTGTATCGGATCAATGATTTGTGTATAGTCTTCTCTTTATCGAAGTTGCTGCGCTAAGCACTTACGTACGTCTAAGTATGACCAAATTAAAGAAACAATGAAT